>CAKXYN010000061.1:13305000-14505000 GCA_935064755.1 Tragelaphus eurycerus
TCCCATTTCTTGAAGAATTTTCCACAGTTTATTGTGATCCACACAGTCAAAGGCTTTGGCATAGTCAATAAAGCAGAAATAGATGTTTTTTTGGGACTGTCTTGCTTTTTCAATGATCCAGCAGATGTTGGCAATTTGATCTCTGGTTCCTTTACCTTTTCTAAAACCAACTTGAACATCAGGAAGTTCACAGTTAACGTATTGCTGAAGCCTGGCTTGGAGAATTTTGAGCATTACTTCGTTAGCATGTGAGATGAGTACAATTGTGCGGTAGTTTGAACATTCTTTGGCATTGCCTTTCTTTGAGATTGGAATGAAAACTGACCTTTTCCAGTCCTGTGGCCACTGCTAAGTTTTCCAAATTTGCTGGCATATTGAGTGCAGCCTTTTCACATTATCATCTTTCAGGATTTGAAATAGATTAACTGGAATTCTATCACCTCCACTAGCTTTGTTCGTAGTGATGCTTTCTAAGGCCCACTTGACTTCACATTCCAGGATGTCTGGCTCTAGGTGAGTGATCACACCATCATGATTATCTTGGTCATGAAGACCTTTTTTATACAGTTCTCCTGTGTATTCTTGCCATCTCCTCTTAATATCTTTTGCTTTTGTTAGGTCCATACCATTTCTGTCCTTTATCGAGCTCATCTTTGCATGAAATGTTCCCTTGGTATCTCTAATTTTCTTGAAGAGAAATCTAGTCTTTCCCATTTTGTTGTTTCCCTCTATTTCTTTGCATTGATAGTTAAACACTTGTATATATAGTTCTCCATTATCACATTTCCCCTTTCCTTTCCCAAGAATAACCACTATTATTGATTTGTCATCCCCAGGCATGTATTTCCACAGTAATACATATTTGTGTTTATCCAAAACTATGAAGATCCAACCAGTCCATTCTGAAGGAGATCAATCCTGGAATTTCTTTGGAAGGAATGATGCTAAAGCTGAAACTCCAGTATTTTGGCCACCTCATGCAAAGAGTTGACTCATTGGAGAAGACTCTGATGCTGGGAGGGATTGAGGGCAGGAGGAGAAGGGGACGACAGAGGATGAGATGGCTGGATGGCATTACTGACTTGATGGGTGTGAGTCTGAGTGACCTCCGGGAGCTGGTGATGGACAGGGAGGCCCGGCGTGCTGCGGTTCATGGGGTCACAAAGAGTCGGACACGACTGAGCGACTGATCTGATCTGATCTGATCTGATATAACATTTTTAACATACTAAATTGCATTGCTAGAAAGTACAATCCATGAAGAGGGGAATCTTTGATGAATTTGTTTACTGATATACACTATAAGCATGCAGCACATATTAACCACTCAATAAATATCCATTAAGGAAAAAATTTAATTACTGATACATGGAAAATCCAAGAAAGTAAACTGAAAAGGAAGAAGTAATCCATACTGATTTTGGAATTCAGTAAACATAGCCTACAAAAACTGTTACAACAATCACTATCTGACATACAATACAAAACATTTTTTTACAGAATAAAATGAAAGGATTCATTTGTTTGAATGATAAAAAAGATCAAATGCTTATGACTAAAGTATACAGTAATGTACAGTAATAATATATATGAAACAAATTTTCAAACATTGTTAAAGAAGTAGTGTATGCAAACAAGACCTAAACAATTGCAAAGACAAATGGTTAAGAACACTCAAAATCATTAAACTTTTTAATTCTAAATTTAATGTGACCTTGGTCAATATATAATTATGTTCATTTTTCCCAGAATTAAAAATTGAATCTAAAATTGTATGATCAATTAAACAAATATGTATATCCAGAAAAACTACTCACAAAAATTAGAAGGGACATGTTCACCCAGAATAGAAATTTATGATACAACATCAATAATTAAACGATTTCCCAATACATCCATGAAATTAGTTTGGTGGCATCACAGACCAGAAGGACAGAATAGACAACAGATGATTTATGGACAATGATGTCACCATCTGAGAGTAAATCAAGTTCAAAGAGCAATTCGCAGTGTACAGAAGGATTAATTCTAGACACATCATACAGCTAAACATAAAAAAAATGAACCAGAAGTGTGAAAAATTTACTACTCATTCTGATTTACAGTGTCCTTTAATTTTTGCAGCACATTTGATGTTAAAGAAAAGTGCACCTGATGGAGTTAAACAGGAATAAACAAATGAATCGCATTGTGCAACTTAACTACATGCAATTTCTATTTGTCCATCATACCTTGATAAAATTATGGATAAACATTACTGTTCTGATAGGAGTAAGATTGAACTCAAGTACCGGGGTGAGCTAGTGAAGGCTGTACCCTAGGACCTTGTGGGAATTGGTCAAAGTGACTAGTCCCCTGTTTTTGATGATTGGTTAGAAGTTAGACATCTATCCTCTCACAGAGCTGGGAGCTAGGGGTGCTATTTTTCCTCCAGATAACATTTCAAAGGCATGGCACCCAGGTCCATGGGAAAGAGGTTGGAGAAAATTTGAGTCTTAAGGGATCAGAGAAATAATTTCAATTGCAGATTTTCTTCAGCAAATGCTCTAAGGAAGGGGAGGTTGGGAGCATACATTCAGGAAGTTTTAGCGAAGCCAAGTGGAAGATTTAGTCCATCTTGGTCAATGGTCAGTTAGTCCACCTCTGTAAATACATTCAATAAACTTTTTTTTTTTTTCTTTTCTTTTCTTTTCATACCACTGCTGCAGAATGTTGCACCAGAAAGCTTATTCAGTCAGTTCAGCTGCTCAGTCATGTCTGACTTTTGGTACCCTATGGACTGCAGCACTCCAGGCCTCCCTGTCCATCACCAAGTCCCAGAGCCTACTTAAACTCGTGTCCATCGTGTAAGTGATGCCAACCAACCATCTCATCCTCTGTCATCCCCTTCTCCTCCCTCCTTCTATCTTTCCCAGCATCAGGGTCTTTTCAAATGAGTTCGTTCTTCACATCAGGTGGCCAAAGTGTTGGAGTTTCAGCTACAGCATCAGTCCTTCCAATGAACATTCACAACTGATTTCCTTTAGGGTTGACTGATTGGATCTCCTTGCAGTCCAAGGGACTGTCTTTCAAGAGTCTTCTCCAAGACCACAATTCAAAAGCATCAATTTTTTGCTGCTCAGCTTTCTTTGTAGTCCAAGTCTCACACCCATTACATGGCTATTGGAAAAACCATAGCTTTGACTAGATGGACCTTTGTTGGTAAAGTAATGTCTCTGCTTTTCTATATACTGTCTAGGTTGGTGAAAGCTTTTCTTCCAAGGAGCAATTGTCTTTTAATTTCATGGCTGCATTCAGCATCTGAAGTGATTTTGGAGCCCAAGAAAATAAAATATCTCCTGTTTTCATTGTTTCCCCATCTATTTTTCATGAAGTGATGGGACAAGATGCCATGATCTTAGTTTTCTGAACGTTGAACTTTAAGCCAACATTTTCATTCTCCTCTTTCACTTTCATCAAGAGGCTTTTTAGTTCCTCTTCACTTTCTGCCATAAGGGTGGTGTCATCTGCATATCTGAGGTTATTGATATTTCTCCTGGCAATCTTGATTCCAGCTTGTGCTTCTTCCAATCCAGCGTTTCTCATGATGTACTCTGCATATAAGTTAGATAAGCAGGTTGACAATATACAGCCTTGACGAACTCCTTTTCTTATTTGGAACCAGTCTGTTGTTCCATGTCCAGTTCTAACTGTTGCTTCCTGACCTGCATACATATTTCTCAGGAGACAGGTCAGGTGGTCTGCTATGCTCATCTCTAAAAATTTTCCACAGTTTGTTTTTGGCATAGTCAATAAAACACAAGTAGATATTTTTCTGGAACTCTCTTGCTTTTTTGATGATTCAGCGGATGTTGGCAATTTGACCTCTGGTTCCTCTGCCTTTTCTAAATCCAGCTTGAATATCTGGAAGTTCATGGTTCATGTACTGTTGAAGCCTGGCTTGGAGAATTTTGAGTTTATTAAGTGTGACTAATAAGATATAATCATGATTTCAACTTCTAGATCATCAGCGTTGCCAAGATTTCTTATATTACACCTAGAGTTTATAATTAATGGCATTTAAGATTATAGTTTCATGTCACTGTTTAAGAATCCCAGAAAATGTTTCAAATTGAGAAAAGTAAGTCTATTTTGCTGGAAATTTTAGAACTTGATCACACTTTCTCTTTCACAAAATACATTCTTGAGTAATTAACTCCTTCCATGATGTACCATAACTTATAATTTATAAACATCCTTACATAGTTTAAAAAACAAACTGTACTATTTGTATTTGCCAGAATAGCTTTGGATTGTGTAAGCTTAATTACATGTATTTAACTGAATGCATCTTTTTGGAAGTTTTGGCAAACTCTGTCCAATATAAGTTATGTTTTCAATTTTTTTTTTTTATTTCTCTTGATCAAAATGATTTTCTATATATTTTCTACTTTTAAAACACCATCCAAACTAAAATTTTGTCCATCCATCCCTGTTTTATTATTCTGAATATAGTCTGTTATAATGTATTAATTGAACTTTCCATAACTCTCTTTCTTCTTTATATGTTAGTATCACCATTTCAAAATGTTTGCTTTACAACTTTATTTTACAAATACAGTGCCTAGATTGGAGTACTTTTGATACACTTGATTGATGAATGCATGAGAGCATGAGGTGAAACAATTGTCTTAATAAATTTCTACATGTTTTTATTATTTTAAAAAAGACCCAGAGGTATAGAACAGTCTTTTGGACTCTGTGGGAGAGGGAGGGAGCGATGATTTGGGAGAAGGGCATTAAAACATGTATGCTGCTGCTGCTAAGTCGCTTCAGTCGTGTCCGACTCTGTGCGACCCCATAGATGGCAGCCCACCAGGCTCCTCTGTCCCTGGGATTCTCCAGGCAAGAACACTGGAGTGGGTTGCCATTGCCTTCTCCATTGTGTGAAAGTGAAAAGTGAAAGTGAAGTCGCTCAGTCGTGTCTGACTCGTAGCGACCCCATGGACTGCAGCCTACCAGGCTCCTCCATCCATGGGATTTTCTAGGCAAGAGTGAAACGCCAATCCAGGTTCGATGCAGGATACAGGAAGCTTGGGACTGGTGCACTGGGATGCCCCAGAGGTATGGGGAGGGAGGTGGGAGAGGGGTTCAGGATGGGGAACACGTGTAAACCTGTGGCAGATGCATGTTGATGTATGGCAAAACCAATAAAATATTGTAAAGTAAAAAGAAAAAAAAAAAGAAAAGTAAAGAAAACACACATATTAAAAAATAAGTAAATAAAATAATTTCATAAACCTTTTAAACCCTATATCTCCCTGAAGTTGTTTAACCTAAGCTTCTCAGTGCTGGTGTATAAGTTGATAGAAAAAATTATTGAATTTAGATATTTCTAGTTCACATTTCCAAGTTCATATCCACTTTATTCTACTCATTTGATATTCTGCTTCTTTTTTGAAACTTTCTTGACCAGCATTATTTGAAGTCTTTCAAAACACAAAGCTTAGAAGTATAATAACATCAATTAAAATTTTTCTCCTCTGTTCTTCATAAATGTAGTTCATTAAATGACACTTTTTATATTATATCATTTAGACATATTTTCAAGTTTATAAAATGCACTGTTTAAAATAATTAATATGAAACTTTGAAATAGCTTAGTTCTTTTAGCTTATACTTCAAGTCTCCAAAGAACACCTTCAAAAGTAATACTTATAGATATGATTTTATCCATTTGATTATTAATTTTACCCTGGGTATTCTAGATATATTGGTGCGTGCATGCGTGCTAAGTCACTTCACTCGTGTCCGACTCTGTGTGATGCTATGGATTGTAGGTCCTCTGTCCATGGGATTCTCCAGGCAAGAATAGTGAAGTGGGTAGCAATTGCCTCCTCCAGGGGATCTTCCTGACTCAGGGATAAAACCCAGGTCTCATGCTCTGCAGGCAGATTTTTTACCATTAGAGCCAACAGGGGAGCCCCAGACATTATTGCTACAGTCTCTAAAAAAAAATACACACACACACATACATACACAAATAGTGCCTTCTCGTGCTTTCTAGCCTGCAAATTCCAAGATTAACTATAAAGACTAATTTTGAGCACATACTTGCTCAGATTACTGATCTATAAAAGCAATGCCAGAAGTCAAATTGTGAAAATGAGGAAATTACGAACTAGTCACACTAAGTCTACAGAGTAAGTGCCTTGCCCTAGATTACAAATCAATCATCTGGCATTAAATCCTATTTCCTGTAAGACTGTGGATATATAAATACATTTGAAGGTAAGTGTGTATTTGCACTTGAAATCTACATAATCATTAGGAAATTCATCAAACCACACTGAGAATAACAGAACCCCATATTTTTGTTACAGCTGCTGAGTTTGCATTATATAATGGGCTAGCCAGAGAAGCCCTAGAGAGGTTAATGGAATGAAAATAGATGAACAAGGAGGTATGGAACATTTACCTTATTTGTACAGAACAGAGAGAAAATTCTAAGCAATGGCATTGAAGATACCAGTGAGTACCCAAATTCTTCATTATTCCACAGAACAAGGTGCACCCAGACCACCCTTTTGCACTACGTTCAAGTTTCAGGAAAGGGGAGCCACCTTATCTGGTGAACTTCACTTGCTATCAGGAACATTCCAAGAGAGATAGTGAACCCCACCCCCATATCACATTCCATGTATGTCCATTAGTTTAAAAGGGGCTAGAATACACTTAGGGCACACATAGTTTCTTCACACAGTGGAGTCTGTGCCATGAGGGCCCTGGGTACAACTTTACCTGCCAAGAATGCTGACACTGGCCAGAGATCTTTGCTTTGTCCTCTTTGCAAACTGGCTCATCACAAATTTTCAGGCTTGTAAATTTGCAAGTAACATTTACGTACTTGTGTTAATAATGGTATATATTGTGGCTGTTGTTTGTTGTTCAGTAACTCATTTGTGTCCTACTCTTTGTGACCCCATGGATTGTAGCACGCCAGAATTCACTGTCCTTCACTATCTCCCAGAGTTTGCTCAAACTTGTGTCCATAGAATCAGTGATACCATTCAACCATCTCATCCTGTCTCCCCCTTTTCCTCCTGCCCTCAGTCTTTCCCAGCATCAGGGTCCTTTCTAATGAGTTGGCTCTTTGCATCAGGTGGCCAAAGTATTGGAACTTCAGTTCAGCATCGGTTCTTCTGGTGAATATTCAAGGTTGATTTCCTTTAGGATTAACAGATTTGATCTCCTTGTTGTCCAAGGGACTCTCAAGAGTCTTCTCCAGCATTGCAGTTTGAAAGCATCAGTTCTTTGGCACTCAGCCTTCTTTATGGTCTAACTCTCACATCCATACAGGACTACTGGAAAAAATCATAGCTTTGACTATTCTGACCCTTGTGAGAAAATGATATTTCTACTTTTTAATATGCTATATTGGTTTGTCACTTTGAAAAGACTGAATATTTTTTATGAAAACCAGATAATAAATTCTAATTAATATTTTCATAAATTAATAATAAAGGTAGTTCCCAAATTCCATTGAAACTACTGTGATGTCAGTATATACATTTTAAATACTCACTTTTAAAAAAGTTATTGCAGAAACTAATTTCCCAGCTTTTGAAATCCAAGAATCCTTTATATATATATATATATATATAAAGCATTTTAAAATAAGTATTGTTTTGGATTGGTATTGAGGACTTACATAAAACAAAAACACAATAGCTCCTACCCAGAAATGTTTCAGTGATGTTTTATAATCAAACATGCTAATATTCTAACTCATAGTCTTTTGCTATGTAATTTCAAGTGTCACCATTACCTATTATGTCCCATGCACTCTGTTTCAGGGATGATAAACTAATTCTTTATGAGCTATCACTTTGCACTTCTAATCCTGATAAAGCTTCTGAACTGCATAGTTATCTTTTGCTTTACCTCAAATTTTAGATAGGTGTGTTACAGCACTAAAATCCTAATCTTCTAGAACATTTATTTTGAGACACTTTGGCCACTCCCATATGAATGTACACCTAACTGTAATGGTGAGATCAGGGATTAAGTAGATTAAAATAAAGTGGAAACCCTATGATATCTGAATAATTCATAACACTTGTCTTCACGGAGCAGAATTTCCAGTTACCTCAAACAAGCCTTTTAAAAGAAGGCTGAAGACAGCACCTTAGCTTGTTAAGTGTAGAAAAACTATGGGCCAGTAACGACTTTCAGGAAGATACCAAGAAGTCTTTGTTCAGTAAGCATGGAATTTTAAATGTTTAATGACAGCAAAGGATATAGACTGTACCTTTAATCATAGAAACATTGTCCACAGATATAACTTGACTCTAAATTTTAAAATTTACAATTGTATAACATATATAAAACAAAGCAAATTGGTATTGCCTTTACTTTTCTCAATTGCCTTCCTCTATTAAGAAATAAAAGCTATCTTTATTGATAATCAAACAGTAATTTTTTAAACATGTAGTTCTTTAGTGTCTTGGCCTTGCATTCTTTACAGAAATGGTATATGTAATAACTGTTATTAAAAAGTCACTGTGTTATTTCCTTTAAAGACAGATACTGAAAACTCAGATATATTACCATTATCCATTATATCCTTCCTATTTCCCAAACTACCATGGATGTATCAATATCTCCTGCATGTCAGCAGTATTATAAATCCCTAGAGCATTATGTAAATCATGCTATTAGTTGGAAATTACAGAAAGGACATGCATTGCAAAATGGCAGCCTAATAACTTGGAATTACTTAATATATATCAGCAAATATTTGAGATATAAAAGGAAGGCAGTATATTTAGTGAGAGAATGTCCATTTTAGATTTAAGCAGATCTTAATTCAAAAGTACATGCCCTACATCTGTGGAAAAACTAATGATTGGTTTTGAAATTTAGTTTCCCTATCCGTAATGTAGGGTTAGCTTTACCCTAAAATTTTGTAGCATATATTCAATAAAATATTATAGTTAAAGATGTCTCAGTTGATATACATTCTCAGTTAAATTATTTGCTGCCATCATGCTGCTAAGGATAATAAAAAGTCATTTTAATTCTGTTATTTCTACAATTAAATTTTATAGCATGATAAAATTTTGTTATTTCACTCTACCTTGCTTCCTATGAGTTTAATTATATTCACCATGGTGTAAATAATTTCCAAAGTAGCATTTATATTGCTGCAGTAAATAATTGGGACAGAAGGAGAAGAGGGCATCAGAGAATGAGATGGCTGGATGGCATCACAGATGCAATGAACATGAACTTGGGCAAACTCTGGGAGATGGTGAGGGACAAGGAGGCCTGGTGTGCTGCAGTCCATAGGGTCACAAAAACTCAGACACTGAGTGACTGAACAACAACAACAAAGAAATCATTGAGAGTTTTTTTGTGAATATAATTCACATTAAAATACTAGGTCATTATCTTGCCATTCACACCTGTAATCTGGATTACTTCTCAACCCTTCTTTGAACTGTCTCTTGCAAAATTTACAACAATTTCTTCGGTATATATTCCAAAAGGACATTCTAAAGCTCTCAACTCCTTATCTTCTCTGCAGTATTAAACAGTGTTAGCTCTTTCTTTCTTCTTTTATTTTTTTGTGATGAGAACAATTAACATTAGATTTACTCTTAATAGATGTGGAAGTACACTGCACACACAGTGTAGTTAACCATAGGCACGATGTTATACAGAAGACCTCTAGAGCTTATCCATCTTGCATAACTAAAATTTTTATACCTGTGGATTAACAACGCCCCATCTCCTCTTCCCCTCACCTCCTGACAACCACCATTATATTCTCTGCTTCTGTGACTATTTTAAGATAACTCATATAAATAGAATAACACAGTATTTGTCTTTCTGTGATTTACTTATTTCACTTAGCATAGTGTTCTCAGAGTTCATCAGTATTGTCACACAGTGCAGGATTTCCTTCTTTGAGGACAACAGTATTCTATCATATGTATATATCACATTTTCTTTATTCATGTCTGTAGACATTTAGGTTGTATATATCTTGGCTACAGTAAAGACCATTGCAATAGACATGGGAGTCTGATATCTCTTCAAGACCCTCATTTCAATTCTTCTGGATATATACCCAGAAGTGATATTTGGTTGATAATATAGGTAGATCCTGATCTTAATTCTTCTGTGTATATACCCAGAAGAGAGTTTTTATTTATAATATAGGTAGTATGGCTCAGATAGTAAAGAATCCACCTGTAATGAGTTCAATCCCTGGGTTGAGAAGATCCCCTGGTGAATGGAAAGAGTACCCACTGCAGTATTCTGGCTTAGAGAATTCCACGGACTGTATAGTCCATGGGGTCACAAAGAGTTGGACATGACTGAGCAACTTTCACTTTCATAGGTAGCTCTGGTCTTAATTTCTTGAGGAAACTCCATACTGTTTTCTATAGCAGCTGCACCTTTTGTATTCACCAACAGTGCAAAATAGTTCTAATTTCTCTGCATTCTCGCCAACACTTGTCTTTTGTTTTATTGATAATAGCCAATCTAACAGGTAGGCACTGCTTTCTCATTGTGGTTTTGTTTTGCAAGTCCTTAGTGATAAATGACAGTGAGCATCTTTTCATATATCTTTAGGAACAGGTAGGAGAAAAGCTTCATGACATTGATCTTGGCAGTGATTTCTTGTGTATGACACTTAAGCACAGGAAACAAAAGCTAAAATAGATGAGTAGGACTATATCAAACTAAAATGATTCTGCATGGCAAAGAAACAACAGAGTAAAGCATGTAAACAAAACAATGGACAAAATAGTTTTGAATCCACATATACAAGATATTAACATTCAAAATTGTAAGAAACTCCTGCAATTCAGTAGCAGAGAGCCTAATACCCCAATTTTAAAATAGGCTATTCCTTTTTCCTTGGAATATTCTCTTTCTAGTCTGTGACATTAGATTTTCCTGATTTTTCTGTTACCACTGGGTGCATTCCTCTATTTTCTATTTATTAGCTTATCTTCAGATATTGTGATTCTACCTTTTGGCACTAGGTCTTGTTCCCTTCCTATTCTGTGTATTCTCTCATGACTGTGAATCTGTAAGTAAATCACGTTTCTTTCTGTAGCCTTATTTTCATCTCTTTGCTCTAGACTTGTGAACACAATGGTTTAAAGATTTCAACCTTTATTTGAAACCATTGGAGCGCTATGAGCCTAAAATTTAAGTAACATTCAGATTTTAGATAGGCTAACAAACTGGATATTATGGAAACTATAACTAGTACATAGAGCCATCCTGAATTTTAAAATATTTATATTAAGTATGCATAATATACTCTCATCTTGGTTTCGGTAATTTTAGTTCAGTCAGTAAAGAATCTGCCTGCCGTGCAGGAGACACAGGTTTGATCCTTGGGTCATGAAGATCCCTTGGAGAAGGAAATGGCAAAATACTCCATTATCCTTGTCTGGAAAATCCCATGGACAGAGGAGCCTGGGGGGCTATAGTCCATGGGGTCTCAAGAGTCAGACATAACTTAGTGACTAAACCACCACCTGTCCACTGTCAAACAAGTTGCTACATATTTTTGAGAACAAATCATATGATTTTCAAGGAACTTTGAATTTTAAATACTAAAGTAAGAGATTGTGGACCCATAGCTCTCTTTGTAAATTAAAAAGAAAAAAAATCCAAAATAGGAATTTACAAAGATAAATTTATAATCATCCATCTCCCAGTTTATCTTCTTTTTCCACTTCATTTACCAGCTCTAATAAACATTCAGCTAGGCAAACCTAGAAATTAACTTTTTTTCTGTTACCTTTTAGGTTAAATTGATCAGGTTTTTTTTTTTTTTGGTGTTAATACATTCACCTATATGTGTAGACATGAGTACACATGAACATACCCATGCACACACACACTATCTATGAGTTCACCACTTCCCATTTTCCAAGTATGGTCATACCCTAATTGATTTACAATGATAATTCTTCATTTGGCTTCCATCATGCCTGGTGGTTCAGAGGGTAAAGCATCTGCCTGTAATGCAGGAGACCTGGTTTCAATTCCTTGGTCAGAAAGACCCACTGGAGAAGGAAATGGAAACCCACTTCATTACCCTTGCCTGGAAAATCCCATGGATGGAGAAACCTCGTAAGCTACAGTCCATGGGGTTGCAAAGAGTGACTGAGCAACTTCATTCACTTCACTCATCCACTTTTGGTCTCTTCCAAGTGATTCTTTACCTTTAAGGACAGAATGATCATGTACATGCAAAAACTCTCCCCTCCAAACAATGATACCCTGTACTATTTCCTCTGTCTGGAATTAATATGCATCTCTCCTTCATTCAGTTCAGTCCAGTTGCTCAGTTGTGTCTGATTTTTGCCACCCCATGGACTGCAGCATCTTCTGTGTTCATCACCAACTCCTAGAGTTTGCTCAAACTTATATCCATGGAGTTGGTGATGTCTTCCAACCATCTCATCCTCTATCATCCCTTTCTCCTCCTACCTTAAATCTTTCCCAGCATCAGGGTCTTTTCCAGTGAGTCAGTTTTAGCATCAGGTGGCCAAAATATTGAAGTTTCAGCTTCAACATATGTCCTTCCAATGAAAATTCAGGACTGATTTCCTTAGGATGGACAGGTTTGATCTCCTTGCAGCCCAAGGGACTCTCAAGAGTCTTCAAGTCTTTAAAATACTTTAAAGTCCAATTCTCACATCCATTCATGACTACTGGAAAAACCATAGCTTTGACTAGATGGACCTCCCTTTCATTAGTAACTAATGAAAGTAGCAGAAGGGCTTCCTAGGTGGCTCATTGGGTAAAGATCAGATCAGATCAGATCAGGTGCTAAGTGGTGTCCGACTCTTTGCGACCCCAAGAATCCCAGCACGCCAGGCCTCCCTGTCTATCACCAACTCCGGGAGGTCACTCAGACTCACAATCCATCGAGTCAGTAATGCCATCCAGCCATCTCATCATCTGTCGTCCCCTTCTCCTCTTGCCCCCAATCCCTCCCAGCATCAGAGTCTTTTCCAATGAGTCAACTCTTCACATGAGGTGGCCAAAATACTGGAGTTTCAGCTTTAGCATCATTCCTTCCAAAAAATCCCAGGGCTGATCTCCTTCAGAATGGACTGGTTGGATCTCCTTGCAGTCCAAGGGACTCTCAAGAGTCTTCTCCAACACGACAGTTCAAAAGCATCAGTTCTTCGACACTCAGCCTTCTTCACAGTCCAGCTCTCACATCCACACATGACCACAGGAAAAAACATAGCCTTGACTAGATGAACCTTTGTTGGCAAAGTAATGTCTCTGCTTTTGAATATGCTATCTAGGTTGGTCATAACTTTCCTTCCTTCCAGCGTCTTTTAATTTCATGGCTGCAGTCTCCATCTGCAGTGATTTTGGAGCCCAAAAAAATAAAGTCTGACACTGTTTCCACTGTTTCCCCATCTATTTCCCATGAAGTGATGGGACCGGATGCCATGATCTTCGTTTTCTGAATGTTGAGCTTTAAGCCAATTTTTTCACTCTCCACTTTCACTTTCATCAAGAGGCTTTTTAGCCCCTCTTCACTTTCTGCCATAAGGGTGGTGTCATCTGCATATCTGAGGTTATTGATATTTCTCCCAGCAATCTTGATTCCAACTTGTGTTTCTTCCAGTCCAGTGTTTCTCATGATATACACTGCATATAAGTTAAATAAGCAGGGTGACAATATACAGCCTTGACGTACTCCTTTTCCTATTTGGAACCAGTCTGTTGTTCCATGTCCAGTTCTAACTGCTGCTTCCTGACCTGCATACAAATTTCTCAAGAGGCAGGTCAGGTGGTCTGGTATTCCCATCTCTTTCAGAATTTTCCACAGTTTATTGTGATCCACAAAGTCAAAGGCTTTGGCATAGTCAATAAAGCAGAAATAGATGTTTGTCTGGAACTCTCTTGCTTTTTCCAGTGGATGTTGGCAATTTGATGTCTGGTTCCTCTGCCTTTTCTAAAACCAGCTTGAACATCTGGAAGTTCATGGTTCACATATTTCTGAAGCCTGGCTTGGAGAATTTTGAGCATTACTTTACTAGCATGTCAGATGAGTGTAATTGTGCGGTAGTTTGAGCATTCTTTGGCATTGCCTTTCTTTGGGATGTGAATGAAAACTGACCTTTTCCAGTCCTGTGGCCACTGCTGAGTTTTCCAAATTTGCTGGCATATTGAGTGCAGCACTTTTACAGCATCATCTTTCAGGATTTGGAATAGCTCAACTGGAATTCCATCACCTCCACTAGCTTTGTTCGTAGTGATGCTTTCTAAAGTCCACTTGACTTCACATTCCAGGATGTCTGGCTCCAGGTCAGTGATCACACCATCGTGATTATCTGGGTCGTGAAGATCTTTTTTGTACAGTTCTTCCTGCAATGCAGGAGATGCAGGAGCCCCAGGTTCAAACCCTGGGTCAGGAAGATCCCTTGAAGGAGGGCATGGCAAACCACTCCAGTATTCTTGCGTGGAGAATCCCATGGACAGAGGAACCTTGCATGCTACAGTCCAGAGCGTTGCAAAGAGTCATTCACAACTGACATAACTTATGATGCACACAAAGTAGGAGGCAAGACAATCACAAGGTGCTGTGTGTTATTCTGGAGTTTGACTGTCTAGGTTTAGATATATTATCTAAACCAAATTACTTTATACTTATTTAAGTTTTTCCCCCTCTCAGCACTTACCATGTTTAGCATTTAATATTTTTGTTTTGTTATAAAATATGACTGTAAGTTAATCTCTATGACTGAACTGCAAACTCTAAGAAGACAAATGTTATTTTAATTATTCTATTTATAAAATAATTGTTGGAGAAGGAAATGAGAGTCCACTCCAATATTCTTGCTTGGAGAATCCCGTGGACAAAGGAACCTGGCTGACTACAGCCCAGGGGTTGCAAAGAGTCAAACAAGACTGAGTGACTAATACAGATAAAAAATTTTGTCACATATAGAAGGAATTTAAAACCATATGTAATTAATTAGATAAAATAAAATGTTATAAAAATAATTCAGAAAGAATTTTAACTAGCCATAGATCTTTGCTCTTAGCTATTTTTATTGATAATACAAGGTATTTTAAGCAATAAAGTAGAATTCCTGTATATCACTGGATCTGGGCTTTTCAAATGTATGTAAAGTAATGGAGTACATTTTCAATAGCTCAGTTCAGTTCAGTTCAGTCACTCAGTCATGTCTGACTCTTTGCAACCCCATGAACCACAGCATGCCAGGCCTCCCTGTACACCACCAACTCCCGGAGTCCACCCAAACTCATGTTCATTGAGTCAGTGATGCCATCCAACCATCTCATTCTCTCTAGTTTCCTTCTCCTCCTGCTTTCAATCTTTCCCAGCATCAGGGTCTTTTCAAATGAGTCAGCTCTTTGCATCAGGTGGCCAAAGTATTAGAGTTTCAGCTTCAACATCAGTCCTACCAATAAACACCCAGGACTGATCTCAATAGTATTTTTGTAATTAGAATTTACAAATTAGACCTTTAAGAAAAAAATAACTTTCCAAGAACATAATCCCTGAAAATAATTTAATTTAAACCCATGACTTCATAGGATTTCTATTTAGGCCAATATTCCTTTTAAATGCCAGACTGCCAGGCTCCCTTCATGAAGATCAGTGCCTGTAATTGAATTAAAATACTTATAAATATTTTTAAATTGTTTAAAATATAATTTTGCATAAATGGTAAGAATTAATTTGGGAAATCAAAAATTGTTTGTAATTCAATTGCAGATTGTAGTATTACATTGAATACATTTTGAGTTTTTGTTCTATAATAAGAAAGATACAGGTTGCTGTACATCACAAAGTCAAAAAAATCAATGTAAATTGCGTTGAAGCTTGAGTGGGTAGCTCTGTTCAAAATCAGTGTTGATTTAAAAATCAATGGAAGTTTAAACAAACATGCTTTGTTTTATCAATATAGCATGCATAACAGTAGGACAAGGATAAAGAATGCAAAAAAATAAAAATATAAAGGAATATCCAGCCTATATGTGTAGATGAATGGGTATACACATAAACACAGATCTACCTGAATCAGTGATCTAAACATGCCTGACTAACACAGATTCATCTAAACCTATATTCTTGCTAGGAAACATTACTTTAAAATATTTCTTATTCTATAAACGTAGCATAACTATTCATTATACAAAATTATAAATTTCTTTATTGTTCATGATATATATCCTCAGCTCAATGAGCATTGACAAGTTAGAAAAGGTAAATGTTTCCTCCGACTATTAAATAAAATTATGTGCATTTTTTTGGTGGAAATAACATTATCTACTCTCCTGGAGGCTCAGATGGTAAAGAATCTGCCTGCCACGTGGGAGACCAGAGTTCTATCCCTTGGTTGGGAAGATCACCTGGAAGAGGGCATGGCAACCAACACCAGTATTCTTGCCTGGAGAATCCTCATGGACAGAGGAGTCTAGCAGGTTAGAGTCCGTGGGGTTGAAAAGAGATGGACATGACTGAGTGACCAAGCACATACACACTCTGCTTTTTAATCAATGATTCTTAGTTCACAGACAATATTTAAAGCAAACATTCTTTGAAAGTTAAATATATATATGAATATATATGTATTCAAAATTATTTCCCATTATTAAAATGCTAAGGGCCTGGAAATATTTCTAATGACAAAAAAATCATGTTCCTACTACAGCCACTTCCATCTACCTTCAAAATCCAGTAATATTTGTTATTCTAATGTGTGTGTATATACATGTATTATTTCTTTATAGAGATATGAAAAATAGTTAAAACAGTTATACATGGGTCAAACTCTCCAGGCCTATATTTAAAGAGGTCATACCGCTTACTAATTGTATTCTTGTCAATGAGTCTAAGGTGTCTGAAATTTTACCCTACTTGCAAACTATACCGTGTAAGAATCTATAAAGTGAAAAAACAATCCCTGTGTATCTTCTCAACTCTCAAAACTTAACTGCAACACTACTTCAGTTATGAACTTCTTATCACCCAAGCAGTTTCTGGGACAGCAGCTGAGTGTCCAACAGTTCAACTCAATTCTGACACTGTGTACCTGGACTGACCATCACTTGCTACAGGTTAAGGACTCAGTCCCACAGTCCCCAGGCCAGTCCAAACATCTCCTGTGCTCTGATCAGTTAGCAATTGGTCAGCTATAAATCAGAAGTTCCATGAGCCCCACTGCTGGGTCAGTTAATTTCCTAGAAAGAATCACAAATTTCAGGAAAATAGCTTTTGACTAGATCACTGGTTGCTCTAAGAATGTATAAGTCAAGAATATATGAGAGGTGCATAGGGCAAGATATGTGTGACAAAGGGAGATTCCGTGCTCTCTCTGGGGGCACCACTCTCCCCATATTTGCACATGTGCACCAGCTTAGAAGCTCTCCAAATCTCTCCTTTTGGACTTTGTAGAGGCAGAAGGTGACTGCAGCCATGAAATTCAAAGACACTTGATCCTTGGAAGAAAAGCTATGACCAACCTAGACAGCATATTAAAAAGCAGAGACATTACTTTGCCAACAAAGTCCCCTCTAGTCAGGGCTATGGTCTTTCCAGTATGCATGTATGGATGTGAGAGTTGGACTATAAAGAAAGCTGAGCACTGAAGAACTGATGTTTTTGAACTGTGGTATTGGAGAAGACTCTTGAGAGTCTCTTGGACTGCAAGGAGATCCAACCAGTCCATCAATCCTGAATATTCATTGGAAGGACTAATGCTGAAGCTGAAACTACAATACTTTGGCCACCTGATGAGAAGAACCTTCTCATTGGAAAAAACCCTGATGCTGGGAAAAATTGAAGGCATGAGGAGAAGAGTACAACAGAGGATGAGATGGGTGGATGTCATTACTGATGTGATGGACATGAGTTTGAGCAAGTTCTAGGAGTTGATGATGGACAGGGAAGCCTGGTGTGCTGCAGTCCATGGAGTCACAAAGAGTCAGACATGACTGAGCAAGAGAACTGAGCTGAGAAGATATTATGTGGGCATGACTGAATAAATAATAAGCCATTGGTAAATGAACATTCTGCCACTCTCCCCTCCCTGAAGGTGAAGGGGTGGGACTGAAAGTTCCAATCTTCTATTCACAAAATTGGTTCTTATGGCAACCAGCCTGCATCCTTCAGTTCAGTTCAGTTCAGTCACTCAGTCATGTCCTACTATTTGAGACCCCATGAACCACACCATGCCAGGCCTCCCTGTCCATCACCAACTCCTGGAGTTTACCCAAACTCATGTCCATTGAGCAGGTGATGCCATCCAACCACCTCACCCTCTGTCGTCCCCTTCTCTTCCTGCCTTCAATCTTTCCCAGCATCAGGGTCTTTTCAAATGAGTCAGCTCTTTGCATCAGGTGGCCAAAGTACTGGAGTTTCAGCTTCAGCATAAGTCCTTCTAATGAATACTCAGGACTGATCTCCTTTAGGATTGGTTCCATCTCTTTGCAGTCCAAGGGACTCTCAAGAGTCTTCTCCAACATCACAGTTCAAAAGCATCAATTTTCTGTGCTCAACTTTCTTTATAGTCGAACTCTCACATCCATACATGACTACTGGAAAAACTATAGCCTTGACTAGACAGACCATTTTTCACAAAATAATGTCTCTGCTTTTTAATATGTCATCTAGGTTGGTCATAATTTCCTTCCAAGAAGTAAGCGTCTTTTAATTTCATGGCTACAATCATCATCTGCAGTGATTTTGGAGTGCAAAAAAAAAAAAAAAAAAAAAGTCTGTCCCTGTTTCCCCATTTATTTGCCATGAAGGGATGAGATTGGATGCCATGATTTTAGTTTTCTGAATGTTGAGCTTTAAGCCAACTTTTCCACTCCCCTCTTTCACTTTCATCATGAGGCTCTTTAGTTCTTTTGCATATCTGAGGTTATTGATATTTCTCCCGGCAATCTTGATTCCATCTTGTGCTTCCTCCAGCCAAGCGTTTCTCATGATGTAATCTGCATATAAGTTAAATAAACACAATAAGCATATAAATATAAGCATCCTTCAGGGCTTTCTAAAAATCATCTCATTAACAAACTCAGGTGTGGTTGAAAGGTGGACTTCTTGTAAAAAACAAAAGACATTTATTGGTCTTATCACTTATGAAATCCTAAGTATTTTACGTAATCTGTTCCAGGAAAGGGGATAAAAACCATATAAACACCTATGTCACTGTATTTTTTAATTTAACTTTTATCTCATATTGGAGTATAATTATATACAATGTTGTACTAATTTCAGGTACACAGCAGAGGGATTCATTTATGTGTACCTGGCCACAGGACTGGAAAAGGTCAGTTTTCATTCCAACCCCAAAGAAAGGCAATACCAAGAATGTTCAAACTACTGCACAATTGCATTCATCTCACATGCTAATAAAGTAATGCTCAAAATTCTCTAAGCCAGGCTTCAGCAGTACATGAACCATGAACTTCCAGATGTTCAAGCTGGTTTTAGAAAAGGCAGAGGAACCAGAGATCAAATTGTCAACATCCACTGGATCATGGAAAAAGCAAGAGAGTTCCAGAAAAATATCTGTTTCTGTTTTATTGACTATGCCAAAGCCTTTGACTGTGTGGATTACAATAAACTGTGGAAAATTCTGTAAGAGATGGGAATACAAGACCCCCTGACCTGGCTCTTGAGAAATCTATATGCAGGTCAAGAAGCAACAGTTAGAACTGGACATGGAACAATAGACTGGTTCCAAATAGAAGAAGTATGTCAAATCTGTATACTGTCACCCTGCTTATTGAACTTCTACGCAGAGTACATCATGAGAAACGCTGGGCTGGAAGAAGCACAAGCTGGAATCAAGATTGCCGAGAGAAATATCAATAACCTCAGATATGCAGGTGATACCACCCTTATGGCAGAAAGTGAAGAGGAACTAAAGAGCCTCTTGATGAATGGGAAAGTGGAGAGTGAAAAAGTTGGCTTAAAGCTCAACATTCAGAAAACGAAGATCATGGCATTTGGTCCCATCACTTCATGGAAAAGAGATGGGGACAAAGTGGAAACAGTGTCAAGCTTTATTTTTGGGGGATCCCAAATCACTGCAGATAGTGATTGCAGCCAGGAAATTAAAAGACACTTACTCCTTGGAAGGAAAGTTATGACCAACCTAGATAGCATATTCAAAAGCAGAGACATTACTTTGCCAACAAAGGTCTGTCAGGTCAAGGGTCTGGTTTTTCCAGTGGTCATGTATGGATGTGAAAGTTGGACTGTGAAGAATGCTGAGTGCCAAAGAATTGATACTTTTGAACTGAGGTGTTGGAGAAGCCTCTTGAGAGTCCCTTGGACTGCAAGGAGATCCAACCAGTCCATTCTGAAGGAGATCAGCCCTGGGTGTTCTTTAGAAGGACTGGTGCTAAAGCTGAAACTCCAGTACTTTGGCCACCTGATGTGAAGTGTTGACTCACTGGAAAAGACTCTGATGCTGGGAGGGATTGGGGGCAAGAGGAGAAGGGGACGACAGAGGATGAGATGGCTAGATGGCATCACCAACTTGATGCACATGAGTTTGCGTGAACTCCAGGTGTTGGTGATGGACAGGGAGGCCTAGCGTGCTGAGATTCATGGGGTCACACAGAGTCCGACACGACTGAGCGACTGAACTGAACCATTCTTTTCAGATTCTTTTCCCATATAGGTTACTACAGAATATTGAATAGTTTCCCTGTGTATACAGTAGCTCTTTGTTGTCTATTTATATATAGTAGTGTGTATATGTTATAATAATCTCAAACACCTAGTTTACGTCTTCCCTACACCTTACCCTTTTGGTAACCATAACTTTGATTTTGAAGTTTGTGAGTCTATTTATATTTTGTGAATAAGTTAATTTATATCATATTTTTTTTTTCAGATTCCACATGTAAGTGCTATAATATGTGTTTCTCTTTCTACTGCGTGATTTTAAATTTCAGTGTCATCTGTTTGAAGATTAGACATGTTCTTATTTTCTTCAGATCAAGTAAGCCCCAGGATTCTAGTGTGAGAGTATACAAACCTAAAATGTTATAAAATGAGTTTAGGGTAGAACATATATTTTTAAGACTAGTATGAGAAGATTGTTTCATTTAGGGATATGTTGAAGCAGAGATATTTGTGGGATATAGAAGTTGACAGACATTTCCACCAAAAAGAAAGAATTGTCTAATGCCTCTACTCAAACTTTGTCTTACTAATTCAGTAATTGATAGGGGATCTTTCTCAGAATAATTAGCTGTACTTTTATGTTTTTCACAGCACATTTCTTTTCAATTTCCAAATAGCTTTTTTCCCCACGTCAGGACCCCTGTGTGTGCTAAGTCACTTCAGTCGTTTCCGACTCTTTGTGACCCCATGAACTGTAGCCTGCCAGGCTCCTCTGTCCATGGAATTTTCCAGGCAAGAATACTGGAGTGGGTTGCTGTTTCCTTCTCCAGAGGATCTTCCCGATCCAGCAATCGAACCAGTGAATCTTATGTCTCCTGGATCAGCAGGTAAGTTCTTTATCACTCACGCCACCTGCTAAGTCCCTATGTGGGGGCCACCTAGTAAGCACACCTATGCGTGAGTGACAAAGGGGATGCAAACATTTAAATAGTGACAACATATTATAGTTGCCTATATACCACATTCAGTAACATTTTCATATGTGCTGGCAGATGACAGGAGACTCCTCAGTCAGATATAGGGGACTGGGTTACTTTGGCCCCATATTAGGTATGAATTTTCTCTTTGCATCCATTCTCTTTTCCCTCTAAACCCCATGCAGTTGATGCAGATTGGTCCAGGTGAACACTGTGTGATTAAACCTCAAAAGATATCATATAGTTTGAACACTGAGAAACTTCAATATTTAATGATCATTTCATTCTGCAAGAGAGGGTCAGAAAACTTTGCCAGTGCTAAAGGTAAACGTAGATGTTGGTGTGTTTTGAAAGCCATGAAGAGGGTATTCAATTTTGTTGACGTATCTGACTTCTTTATTAATGTTCACTGAACAGAGCATAAAGAAATGCATTGGTGATTTTGAGAGTTTTTCGGTGGGATCATGGACATCAAGATTATATTAGGATATACTGTTTATAAGTGCAATGTGGGAAAGTATATAATATGATTTTACAAACTTTTTTCTTTATAATAAAGTCAGAGAGGGCACTATACTTTAAGCATACTTAATCTAGTTGACAGAGTGAAGATGATTATATGATAGAGAAATGAACTGTTGATTGCACTAAGGTTAAAGATCTCAGATTGGGTTAGAGACCCAGTCATGTGTTTGTCAATGAAATTAAAGGCAAAATAGGTTTTTTAATTTCCTGCAATCTGGAAGCAAAAGATGTGTGAATTAATTATTTGGGGCTTGGAGCAAACAGTTGGTGATAAGAAATCATGGGAATGAGTGACTTGTATAAACAGAAGAATAATTTATTAGAAATGGACCCAAGGAAAATTGAAATTGTAGAAAATTGAAAGAATCACCCATGTGTACATTAAAATGTACTCAAGGATCTGACAGGATGTGCAAGGAAAGGAAGACTGTTGGCTAAATGTCAAATCTGTTAATAAATGAGCTAGAGCAAGCTACATTTTGCTAAATGATAAAAATGAGATGAGAAAAAAGGGAGGTATCATCAATAATTGGTAATTTTTATTGTGTATTACATGTGCACACTTTAACTAAACACTACTAGATTTAATATACATAAAATTGAATTATAAGTTATTATCAGATAACATATACTGTATACAACAGAAAATTTCTAAATAATATCTTTATTAAATTATAGTTTGTAATTTTACATTTTAATACTTTAATAGAGAATATTCATCATAAAAATATGAAAACCAGCCTTCAATAATTTTGTAAATATTACTAGTTGCTGTAAATATAGCCGGTATTTTTAATCTGTTATAACATAACTCTGGTAGAGTTAAATACTAGTATACTAGAAAAAAATCCATCACTGACATTCTATTTTGAGCATCTATATAATGGTGGTGGTGCTGGTGGTTTAGTTCCTAAGTCATGTCCGACTCTTGTGACCCCATGAACTGTCGCCCTCAGGCCCCTCTGTCCATGGGATTCTCCAGACAAGAACACTGGAGTAGACTGCCATTTCCTTCTCCAGAGCATACTATAATAAGCCACTTTATTTATGCATCTAATTTCTTTGTTGAAAATATGTTTAACTCAGAAATTAAAATTAATGTTTAAATTAAAATTTAATTTTAAATTTAGTTAAACCAGATAGGAAATGAACTTGTCTCCTTCTTAGGCTAATGAATTCCTTTTTAATGTGATCTGTATTGTTCAAAAGTTAATTTGCCTATGGCTCTTCTATTTTTGTAATATTTTCAATACATGCAGATTAAAGATTTTTTTACTATATCTGTGTATTTTCTCCTTCCATTATATTCCCCTAATACACCATTTAGGTGTTACTGCAAGATGCTGTCTTGGAGACTCAATGAGCTTAATAATTTTTAGATTTTTTTTTTATTTTCAGAGTATCCTTAGGAAATAGAAACCTTTCATTCTCACACATAAATTATCAGAACTTTCATTATAGTTTCTCAGGATAATATGTGACTTTAGTGTTTTAAAATGTGTATTTGTAGTTTTATAGGATTCCTGTATGCAACTAATGACTTATCTAATGATGACTATTAAGAAACATTTCTAAACATGTTTCGCTTAATACTTAGGGTAAAAGTGCATTTTGAATGTGTTGACATAGAGACAGAAAACTCCAGGAGGAAATCTTCATTCAGGGTGTGCTGATTATATGCAACTTTCAAATCACATATTAAAATTGCAATTTGAGTATCAGACATCGAGGAAATCTGTTATGCTACTATCCAGAGGTTACAAACTGGGAAAATAAAGATTAGAAATTTTACATCAATTGCCCAGATATGTACGATCAGTGTGTCACAACATGAAAAAAAAAAAGTCTGATCTTGTTTGCTATTATCTTAAATATTAATAATAAATCTCTTTACCCACTTACATGTGCCAAGCATAGTCCTGTCACTTCCTACATGCATCTCACCATTCATTAGCAAACAATGTAAGAAGAGGTAGTCATGATTGTTATCTCAATGAAAGATGAGAAAGGAGGTTGAAAATAACTGGTTCAGGGTCACATGGCCGGTAGGGACTTGAGCTCAGGAAGCCTAACCCTGAGTGCTTATTCTTAATTACTATGCCCTTTAGTCTCATCCTACCAGTATTTATTGCCTTTCCAGGTCCTTATGCATGGCAGTTGCTCAAGTCCCTATTTTTCTAACATCTTCCAAAAACTTCTGTCAATCTCGCAACTTCCTGAAAACTCTATCAAGATCCATGTTTGGTGAAACTAATGACCTCTTTTCTTTAGGCTAGTCCTATTCTTAGAACATTTTTAAAGTAAGGCATTTTAAGTCGGCACTTTTCACCAGTGAAAATTTTTCTGCAGCTCCCTTACCCTGTAACAAAACCTGTGTTAAACAATTAGTTTATTCCATCTAATTTCACCTCCCCCACATCTGTATTCTTTTTAGAGGACAGCATGAAGTCTGAGGCACTTGATACCAACAAAGTGTGATCCATTTTATCATGACTTTGGATTCAGACATCACTGGCATTGCAGACAGAGATCTTCCTTACCTCATTTCAAGATGGTTTAATGGGAAGATATTGCTGTGTTCCTTAGTGACCATATTACAATTACTGGAATTTGGGGCAGATTTTTGAATACTAATTTTTTATCTTTTTTATCTCTTCTTTAAATTTTCATCCTTTGCATAGTCTGGTTCATGTTGAGGGCTGGGTATCCTGTAGCTTTCTTTTTTGTGTGTGTATAAACTACAGGGAACTAACCTAAGAATATCGTCATGGAAAGATGACAAGACCCAAAGACTAAGAAAATTGCTGAAATCAGTTGCTGTATATGATGATTGACATGTACTCTTCACTTCACTATTTGTATTTGTAGGTCATCAGCTAGATCTTATACCTCCATCAGATGCTCATCCTTGCCTTTGGTATCAAAGAAAACATATGGGCTTCCTCTGCCTTATTATCTCTATGTAACACAGGTCGTTATTGTATTATTCTAGGTTATCTATCTATTTCTCTGTCTCTGTCACTTTCTGTCTGTCTCTGTCTCTGTCTTTGGCTCACTTTCAGTCTCTCTTTCCCTCTCTCTCTCCCTCACACATACATGTGTGTGCACGTGCATGCGCGCACACACACACACACATGTTGTCCTAAATGATCAGTCCCCTTTACAGATGCCTAAATAGCTTGTCTGCTCTGTAATTCCCTTTCTCTAGCTTACTTTCCTTAAGCTTGGAAACATTAATCTAGTCTCTGAAATCCAAATGGAAACTTAATTGTAATTCTTCTCACAATGTTCCTTTTTATAACTAGCTCAACGATATAAAAATTAAAATCTAATACTTGCCAATCATTTTTCTAGGCTGCCACTATGACACACTCTTATAAATAATGTCAGAACTCATGACTTGAAGGTCAAATGAGGGAAATCAATAACTTTATGTAGAGTTCTGAAAAATCTACACCACTATGAATGCTTCTCATATCATATGTCACAGTTTCACTCCTTTTGAGAAAACTGTGCCATGGTATTGTTTTATTAAAGTTGAATGTCCAATCCCACTTATGTAATTAGCATAAATATGAGCAGTAGAGAGTAAGACTCGCTAAAATGTTAAAGAATTTAAGATCTTACAATAGTTTAAATACCTCACAGTATTTTAAAGCTGTGACAAATATGAACAACAGGTGAATATGAAAATGAATTCAGACTTCAATCAGAGTAGAGCATCTAGTTATGTCTAATTGGGGAGACTGTTGCAGAGCTACATCTGCCCAAGTCAAGTGATTATAAAAGAAAATTTCCATCTGTGTCACATGGAGACACACCTCAGAAGGATGTAGCTTTGAGGTCCAAGAGCAACATCCGAATGCTAGAGAGGTTTTCTCTCACTACACATTCATTAGAGAGATAGGTTACTCTTTGCACACATAATCCAGAACCTCTACTGTGGACAGGAAAATTCTGTGCACTAAAGATATTGGTGAGATGTGTAGTTGAGAGGTGAACCAATCACTGTGCAAATGGGATAAGATGACATCATTTTTATAGGTTAATCAGAGTCTACCCTTAATGCTGAGGATGCTGTCATTCTCATCTGTGTTTGCAGCATAATCAGGCAGTAGAGCAATTGAAGATATACCAAAAAATCCTGGAAAGTCCTACTAATTAAAAAATGTAATTTAGGGGAATGTTTAATTATCGTTTGGATTAATACCAAGGTTGTTTCTTGTTACGCGAGTATTACCATTTTCAAGAGTTAGTCTTTGTGCTTTCTGACTGTATTCTTTGCCTTCTTAGTAAATATGCATGGGTAGCATTTAGTCGTTTGGTAGAAGTAATAAGATTGCTGAATAGCTGTAGAACCTTTGCTAAGCAGCCTATGAGTGCCAGATATTGATCTAGCAATGTATTGGCTCAACTCCATTTTAATTTGCTTTTCTATTTTTACCTTCCTATGGGGGCTTACATTTCTGCCTAGCATGCTAGAAAATAAACTCATTGTTAATTATAGGCTTGTATTTTGTATTCCTCCATAGCTAGCAAGGGTAGGTCTGACATTGAATTTTACTATGCAAAATAATTTCAATATATAAAATGAATATGATTAGATTTTTATACATGAGACAGATACTTGTCATTTATCTCATCTCAGGGGAGATTAAAATAGATATATTCTATGGTTTAGAATTGAGTAATTCAAAATAG
Source organism: Tragelaphus eurycerus (assembly GCA_935064755.1). Classification (NCBI taxonomy): domain Eukaryota; kingdom Metazoa; phylum Chordata; class Mammalia; order Artiodactyla; family Bovidae; genus Tragelaphus; species Tragelaphus eurycerus. Next base: position 13,331,863 of record CAKXYN010000061.1, read on the forward strand.
TCTTGCATAAAAGTGAAAGTGTTAGTTGTTCAGACATGTCCAACTCTTTGTGACCCCATGTACTGTAGCTCACTAAGCTCCACTGTCCATGAAATTCTTAAGGCAAGAATACTGAAGTGGGTAGCCATTCCATTCTCTAGAAGATCTTCCTGACCTGAGAATCAAATCTGGGACTCCCGTATTGCAGGTAGATTCTTTACTGCCTGAGACCCCAGGAAAGTGTTAGTCTTGCATAGATATTTTATACGGTATATGGCAAATGCAGTGTTATATAGGCTCATTGCTGGTGTTGTGTTTTGGAATAAGGAAAAAATGACATGTAATATGGCACATGAATCTATACTGTTTGAGTTGAAAAAAAACTTAAGCAATAGGCAAAGTTCAGAACAATTTTTAAAACTTTAGTGTTACTATTAAGATAGAAATAAAATTTGTTATCCATCCAACATATTAACCATGGCTGAGAGTGGTGAAAGATTTGCGATTCATCAAATTTTAAGAGTTGGCTTCTGGAGACTCATTTCATATATGATATTATACATGTTTCAATGCCATTCTCCCAAATCACCCCACCCTCTCCCTCTTCCACAGAGTCCAAAAGACTGTGGTGGATTCATGTTGATATATGGCAAAAACAATACAATATTGTAAAGTTAAAAAATGAAATCAGATCAGATCAGTCGCTCAGTCGTGTCCGACTCTTTGCGACCCCATGAACTGCAGCACGCCAGGCCTCCCTGTCCATCACCAACTCCCGGAGGTCACTCAGACTCACATCCATCAAGTCAGTGATGCCATCCAGCCATCTCATCCTCTGTCGTCCCCTTCTCCTCTTGGCCCCAATCCCTCCCAGCATCAGAGTCTTCTCCAATGAGTCAACTCTTCGCATGAGGTGGCCAAAATACTGGAGTTTCAGCTTTAGCATCATTCCTTCCAAAGAAATCCCAAGGTTGATCTCCTTCAGAATGGACTGGTTGGATCTTCCTGCAGTCCAAGGGACTCTCAAGAGTCTTCTCCAACACCACAGTTCAAAAGCATCAATTCTTCGGCGCTCAGCCTTTTTCACAGTCCAGCTCTCACATCCATACATGACCACAGGAAAGACCATAGCCTTGACTGCTGCTGCTAAGTCGCTTCAGTCGTGTCCGACTCTGTGCAACCCCATAGACGGAAGCCCACCAGGCTCCCCTGTCCCTGGGATTCTCCAGGCAAGAATACTGGAGTGGGTTGCCATTTCCTTTTCCAATGCATGAAAGTGAAAAGTGAAAGTGAAGTCACTCAGTCGTGTCCGACTCTTAGCGACCCCATGGACTGGAGCCTACCAGGATCCTCCATCCATGGGATTTTCCAGGCAAAAGTACTGGGGTGGGGTGCCATTGCCTTCCCCAATAGCCTTGACTAGACGAACCTTTGTCGGCAAAGTGATGTCTCTGCTGTTGAATATGCTATCTAGGTTGGTGATAACTTTCCTTCCAAGGAGTAGATCAGATCAGATCAGATCAGTCGCTCAGTCGTGTCCGACTCTTTGCGACCCCATGAACCGCAGCACGCCAGGCCTCCCTATCCATCACCAGCTCTCGGAGGTCACCCAGACTCACATCCATCGAGTCAGTGATGCCATCCAGCCATCTCATCCTCTGTCATCCCCTTCTCCTCCTGCCCTCAATCCCTCCCAGCATCAGAGTCTTCTCCAATGAGTCAACTCTTCGCATGAGGTGGCCAAAATACTGGAGTTTCAGCTTGAGCATCATTCCCTCCAAAGAAATCCCAGGTCTGATCTCCTTCAGAATGGACCGGTTGGATCTCCTTGCAGTCCAAGGGACTCTCAAGAGTCTTCTCCTACACCACAGTTCAAAAGCATCAATTCTTCGGCACTCAGTCTTCTTCACAGTCCAGCTCTCACACCCATACATGACCACAGGAAAGACCATAGCCTTGACTAGGCGAACCTTTGTTGGTAAAGTGATGTCTCTGCTTTTGAATATGCTATCTAGGTTGGTCATAACCTTCCTTCCAAGGAGTAAGCGTCTTTTAATTTCATGGCTGCAGTCACCATCTGCAGTGATTTTGGAGCCCAGAAAAAGAAAGTCTGACACTGTTTCCACTGTTTCTCCATTTATTTCCCATGTAGTGATGGGACCAGATGCCATGATCTTCGTTTTCTGAATGTTGAGCTTTAAGCCAACCTTTTCACTCTCCACTTTCACTTTCATCAAGAGGCTTTTGAGTTCCTCTTCACTTTCTGCCATAAGGGTGGTATCATCTGCATATCTGAGGTTATTGATATTTCTCCCAGCAATCTTGATTCCAACTTGTGTTTCTTCCAGTCCAGCATGTCTCATGATGTACTCTGCATAGAAGTTAAATAAACATGGTGACAATATACAGCCTTGACGTACTCCTTTTCCTATTTGGAACCAGTCTGTTGTTCCATGACCAGTTCTAACTATTGCTTCCTGACCTGCATACAAATTTCTGAAGAGGCAGATAAGGTGGTCTGGTATTCCCACTTCTTTCAGAATTTTCCACAGTTTATTGTGATCCACACAGTCAAAGGCTTTGGCATAGTCAATAAAGCAGAAATAGATGTTTTTCTGGAACTCTCTTGCTTTTTCCATGATCCAGCAGATGTTGGCAACTTGATCTCTGGTTCCTCTGCCTCTTCTAAAACCAGCTTGAAGATCAGGAAGTTCACGGTTCACATATTGCTGAAGCCTGGCTTGGAGAATTTTGAACATTACTTTACTAGCGTGTGAGATGAGTGAAATTGTGCGATAGTTTGAGCACTCTTTGACATTGCCTTTCTTTGGGATTGGGATGAAAACTGACCTTTTCCAATCTTGTGGCCACTGCTGAGTTTTCCAAATTTGCTGGCATATTGAGTGCAGCACTTTCACAGCATCATCTTTCAGGATTTGGAATAGCTCCACTGGAATTCCATCACCTCCACTAGCTTTGTTCGTAGTGCTGCTTTCTAAGGCCCACTTGACTTCACATTCCAGGATGTCTGGCTCTAGGTCAGTGATCACACCATTATGATTATCTGGTCTTGAAAAATGAAATAAAATATATTTAAAAAAAAGAGTTGGCTTCTGGATACTCCTATAATGAATTGAACAACAGATACTGGGATTTTAAGGCTGCTACTGCAGCTTACTAGCTTAACCAGATACATGTAACCTTTTAGAAACTGCAGTCAGTATACAGCAAATATTTCCCAAGATAGAATGTTTAGCAGTTACCAGATTGTTACCAGCATTAAGAGACAAAAGCAGGGCAAGATTAGTTTTAATTTCTTGCAGCAGTATAATACAGTTACCATGATCAAAAAAAAAAAAAAGTGATCAATCTATTAATTAATATGCTAATAAATTATTATTTCCAGTAATATTTCAGAATGTACAATATTATACTGTATATAGGAAACAGTGTCAACTTTGAACATGACAGATTATCTGGAGTTTACAATAATAAAAATATTGACATTTATCATTAAGTCACTTTTTGTGAAATAACAAAAGCATTTTGCAAAATATGATTAGTTAAAAAATAAATATGTTAAATGAAGTTAGGTGATTGTCTAGAAATATTTGTTTTAATATTTTTTACAGTTTTTACATTGCTTTAGAAAGAAGGCAAATGTGATCTAGGTTACTCCATCAAAGTCTTCTTTCATTATCTTTACAAAAAGTGTGTTTGATTTACTCACCAAAACTGTCAATGAACTGTTAATCAGAGCCACACCTAAATATTTGTTTTTAAAAAGAAAATGCTGCTGCTGCTGCTGCTGCTAAGTCGCTTCAGTCATGTCCGACTCTGTGCGACCCCATAGATGGAAACTCACCAGGCTCCCCTGTCCCTGGGATTCTCCAGGCAAGAATACTGGAGTGGGTTGCCATTTCCTTCTCCAATGCATGAAAGTGAAAAGTGAAAGTGAAGTCGCTCAGTTGTGTCTGACTCTTACCGCCCCCATGGACTAGAGCCTACCAGGCTCCTCCGTCCATGGGATTTTCCAGGCAAAAGTACTGGGGTGGGGTGCCATTGCCAAATAATTTCTACCAAACAGGTAAAATAAAATATAATAAAATAAGTATTTTCTAGCTAATTCAAACCCTAAGATAATATGAAATACTTTCTTCAACATTACTATTTTCTGACTATTATGTGAAGTAGGACTAGAAGACAGCTTCCAAGAATATGAGTTGTGAGGGAAAAAGTAAACTCTGAAAATTACTTTAAAAAAATATTGGAAGTATTCCCAGTTCAATATGTATTTCTGTATATATGTATTTAATCACTCTTCTTAATGTCAGCTTAGTGTTTTTTTGTATATAAGATAACTATTAACTAATACCATGTGGATACATAATTTTTGCCATATTCATAAAAACAAATATCATAAACATTATACTTTGTGAAAGTTTATTTGCAGGATAAATTCCTAAAAACTATTATAAACAGTGCTGCGATGAACATTGGGGTACACGTGTCTCTTTCAATTCTGGTTTTCTCAGTGTGTATGCCCAGCAGTGGGATTGCTGGATCATAAGGCAGTTCTATTTCCAGTTTTTTAAGGAATCCCCACACTGTTCTCCATAGTGGCTGTACTAGTTTGCATTCCCACAAACAGTATAAGAGGGTTCCTTTTGCTCCACATCCTCTCCAGCATTTATTGCTTGTAGACTTTTGGATCACAGCCATTCTAACTGGTGTGAAATGGAACCTCATAGTGGTTTTGATTTGCATTTCTCTGATAATGAGTGATGTTGAGCATCTTTTCCTGTGTTTGTTAGCCATCTGTATGTCTTCTTTGGAGAAATGTCTATTTAGTTCTTTGGCCCATTTTTTGATTGGGTCATTTATTTTTCTGAAATTGAGCTGTAGAAGTTGCTTGTCTATTGTTGAGATTAGTTGTTTGTCTGTTGCTTCATTTGCTATTACTTTCTCCCATTCTGAAGGCTGTCTTTTCACCTTGCTTATAGTTTCTTTTGTTGTGAAGAAGCTTTTAAATTTAATTAGGTCCCATTTGTTTATATTTGATTTTATAGATGTCTAGGTTCATCTGCTGATGGACCTAGATGTCCATCAGCAGATGAGTGAATAAGAAAACTGTGATACATATAAGCAATGGAGTATACCTCAGCCATTAAAAAGAATACATTTGAATCAGTTCTAATGAGGTGGATGAAGCTGGAGCCTATTATACAGAGTGAAGTAAGCCAGAAAGAAAAACATCAATTAAAAGACGCTTACTCCTTGGAAGGAAAGTTATGACCAACCTAGATAGCATATTCAAAAGCAGAGACATTGCTTTGCCAACAAAGGTTCACCTAGTCAAGGCTATGGTCTTTCCTGTGGTCATGTATGGATGTGAGAGTTGGACTGTGAAGAAGGCTGAGCGCCGAAGAATTGATGCTTTTGAAGTGTGGTGTTGGAGAAGACTCTTGAGAGTCCCTTGGACTGCAAGGAGATCCAACCAGTCCATTCTGTAGGAGTTCAGCCCTGGGATTTCTTTGGAAGGAATGATGCTAAAGCTGAAACTCCAGTATTTTGGCCACCTCATGTGAAGAGTTGACTCATTGGAGAAGACTCTGATGCTGGGAGGGATTGGGGGCAAGAGGAGAAAGGGACGACAGAGGATGAGATGGCTGGATGGCATCACTGACTTGATGGATGTGAGTCTGAGTGACCTTCGGGAGTTGGTGATGGACAGGGAGGCCTGCCCTGCTGCAATTTATGGGGTTGCAAGGAGTCGGACATGACTGAGCAACTATCTGATCTGATCTGATCTGAATGCATATATATGGAATTTAGAAAGATGGTAACAATAACCCTGTATACGAGACAGCAGAGGAGACACTGATGTATAGAACAGTCTTTTGGACTCTGGGAGAGGGTGAGGGTGGGATGATTTGGGAGAATGGCACTGAAATATGTATAATATCATATATGAATCTAGTCGCCAGTCCAGGTTCGATGCACAATACTGGATGCTTGGGGCTGGTGCACTGGGACTATCCAGAGGGATGGTACAAGGAGGGAGGAGGGAGGAGGGTTCAGGATGGGGAACACATGTATACCTGTGGCAGATTCATTTTGATATATGGCAAAACCAATACAAAATTGTAAAGTTAAATAAAATAAAATTAAAACAAACAAACAAAAAGAAGGTGAAGATTAATAAGTATTTTGAATGTAGATGAATAGAGGGTGAGAAGCAAGTAACAGAAAGATGGAAGTGTATAAACGAGAAACTGAAAAATGTAAGGTCAAGTTTGGGTACTCAAAAATATAAAAGGTATAATGTTAAGTCTGGACATTGAAAAATAATGTTTAGTCTGAATGCAAAGGACACATTAGAAAGTGAAATAAATGAGAAAAGTAATGTGAAAAAAAAATTCCTAAAAGCTAAATTACTTTTAGAATAGCACACATACATATTATTACAGTTTGTCAAATCTATCAAAAAGTTGTTTCGTTTCCAATCCAATTAACTAATATGTAGAAACACCAATTTCTCTTATAATTTTATTTATTTTTAAGGAATTAAAGAAAAATTAGCATAACCTTTTATTGTAGAAACAATATATTTTAAATGATCTGGAAGCATGAAATTGCATTCTGATTGTGTGAATACAATTAATGTAATGCATTTAGCAAATATTTCATTTTATTTAACTGCTGCTGCTGCTGCTAAGTCACTTCAGTCGTGTTCGACTCTGTGTTACCCCAGAGATGGCAGCCCACCAGGCTCCCCTGTCCCTGGGATTCTCCAGGCAAGAACACTGGAGTGGGTTGCCATTGCCTCTCTCTAACATCAAAAGTGTAAAATAAGTTATGGATTTAAAACACTTTATTCCAGCAAAGTTATTGGAAAATTATACAATTAAAGTGTAAGGAATAATGTTGGAATAAATTACAGCTTTCTCTAGTCACTTCAGTCCGGCACCCCAAGCGCCGTGGTTCTCCAGGCAAAAACACTGTAGTGGGTTGCCATTTCCTTCTCCAATGCAGGAAAGTGAAAAGTAAAAGTGAAGTCACTCAGTCGTGTCCAACTCTTAGCAATGTCCACTTTTACATTTATTCAAAAGTAATGTATAAATACATACTTCAGTGGCAGATTTCTTCAAATTAGCTCCTTGAAAAATAAAAAATCTAAATGTAATATAAATATAAATGTTTTATGTATTCTATGTACACCTGAAAGATTGAATAGTTTTCTTTTTCAGGGAAGTTCAGGCTAACATGATGTCAGGGAATCCAGTGAATTTTGGTCAGTGAAATGCAGGATATTCTCCTTGGTGTCTAGTTGTGAAACTGATGGTATACAGACTTCTAAATCCATAGAACATGTGTAGATAGAGTATGTATATTGTGGCATTGGGTACGTGATTTTTCACTCCATGCCATTAAGTAAAAGCATGGACAATTTCTTGCAGTTTCTCTACAGCATTCTAGTGTTCACAAAGTGAGTAACAAATGTAAACAAATTGATTTGTATTGGTTTCTCTCCTTGCCTCCTTACACACACACTGATTCTGGTCGGCATGCACATATGTGCACACATAGGCACACACTTATGAGATAAAAATAGCTAATTACTTAATTTTACTCTTTACAATTGTATTGACCTGAGGAATCTGTTCATGCTTTCTCTATTAGAATTTATATTCTTAAGAACAAAAGTAACATATTCTTGAAGTTACCATAGTCCAAGAAGTAAGCACTTTTACCCAGTTGTTTTACAAATATATGCATTCAATTAAAGTCTGTAAGGGAGCTGGTAAGTAAGTGTTAGTTGCTCAGTGGTGCCAGACTCTTTGCGACCACATGGACTGCAGTCCACCAGGCTCCACTGTCCATGAGATTTTCCAGGCAAGAATACTGGAGTGGGTTGCCATTTCCTTCTCCAGGGAATCTTCCTGATCCAGGGATCGAACCAGGGTCTCTTGCACTGCAGGCAAATTCTTTACTGACTGAGCTACAAGGGAAGCAAGACAGCTGGTGGGTGCTTGCTAATACCTTTGCACTCATGTTGGCCAAAGTTTGCTTTAAATTCCTGAAGCTCCTTCTTGCTTCAGAAGATCTGGAATACCACACTAGCTGCAGCACTACTTCTCCAGTGGCACACTGAATTTTCACTATTAGAGGACAAGATCATTTTATCATCTGTGTTTTGCATTAGGGTAATTTCAACTACCAAAAAGGTTTCTTGGTCCCTCATTCAAATGGAATTTGATGAATTCACAAAACAGATGTGTCCCATTGTTTAAACCCAGATTAGTGATAGTGATAGTGAAGTCACTCAGTCGTGTCCAACTCTTTGCAACCCCATGGACTGAGCCTACCAGGCTCCTCTGTCCATGGAATTCTCTACTCAAGAGTACTGGAGTGGGTTGCCATTTCCTTCTCCAGAGGATCTTCCCAACCCAGGGATCAAATCCGGGTCTCCTGCATTGCAGGCAGACTCTTTACCATCTGAGCCACCAGGATTAAGAATAAATATATTTCCTGTTATTTATGATTAGGCATAGCAACCACACTTGAATATTGAAAAGGTGGACATATTCTTGTGGTTATTGCATTCAGTGTTGTATTAGGCTTTTCAGTTCAGTTCAGTTGCTCAGTTGTGTCCTACTTTTGGGACCCCACAAACTGCAGCAAGATAGGCCTCCCTGTCCATCACCAACTCCCAGAGTTAATCCAGATCCAAGTCCATTGAGTCGGTGATGCCATCCAACCATCTCATTCTCTGTTGTCCCCTTCTCCTGCTGCCCTCAATCTTTCCCAGCATCAGAGTCTTTTCAAATGAGTCAACTCTTCACATCAGGTGGCCAAAGTATTGGAGTTTCAGCTTCTACATCAGTCCTTCCAATGAACACCCAGGACTGATCTTTAGGATGGACTGGTTGGATCTTCTTGCAGTCCAAGGGGCTCTCAAGAGTCTTCTCCAACACCACAGTTCAAAAGCATCAATTCTTCGGCACTCAGCTTTCTTCACAGTCCAGCTCTCACATCCATACATGACCACAGGAAAAACAATAGCTTTGGCTAGACGGACCTTTGTTGACAAAGTAATGTCTCTGCTTTTCAATATGCTGTCTAGGTTGGTCATAACTTTCCTTTCAAGGAGTAAGTGTCTTTTAATTTCATGGCTGCAATCACCATCTGCAGTGATTTTAGAGCCCATAAAAATAAAGACTGACACAATTTCCACTGTTTCCCCATCTATTTTCCGTGAAGTGATGGGACCGGATGCCATGATCTTCGTTTTCTGAATGTTCAGCTTTAAGCCAAATTTTTCACTCTCCACTTTCACTTTCATCAAGAGGCTCTTTAGTTCCTCTTCACTTTCTGCCATAAGGGTGGTGTCATCTGCATATCTGAGGTTATTGATATTTCTACCAGCAATCTTATTTCCAACTTGTGCTTCCTCCAGTCCAGCATTTCTCATGATGTACTCTGCATATAAGCTAAATAAACAGGGTGACAATATACAGCCTTGATGTACTCCTTTTCCTATTTGGAACTAGTCTGTTGTTCCATGTCCAGTTCTAACTGTTGCTTCCTGACCTGCATATAGGTTTCTTAGGAGGCAGGTCAGGTGGTCTGGTATTCCCATCTCTTTCAGAATTTTCCACAGTTTATTGTGTTCCACACAGTCAAAGGCTTTGGCATAGTCAATAAGGCAGAAATAGATGTTTTTCTGGAACTCTCTTGCTTTTTTAATGACTCATTGGATGATGACAATTTGATCTCTGGTTCCTCTGCCTTTTCTAAAACCAGCTTGAACATCTGGAAGTTCATGGTTCTCGTATTGCTGAAGCCTGGCTTGGAGAATTTTGAGCATTATTACTTTACTAGAGTGTGAGATGAGTGCAATTGTGTGGTAGTTTGAGCATTCTTTGGCATTGCCTTTCTTTGAGATTGAAATGAAAACTAATCTTTTCCAGTCCTGTGGCCCCTGCTGAGTTTTCTAAATTTGCTGACATATTGAGTGCAACAGTTTCACAGCATCATCTTTTAGGATTTGAAATAGCTCAACTGAAATTCCATCACTTCCACTAGCTTTGTTCATAGTGATGCTTCCTAAGGCCAACATGACTTCACATTCCAGGATGTCTGGCTCTAGGTGAGTGTGAGTGATCACACGATCATGATTATCTTGGTCGTGAAGATCTTTTTTTTTTTGTACAGTTCTTCTGTGTATTCTTGCCACCTCTTCTTGATATCTTCTGCTTCTGTTAGGTCCATACCATTTCTGTCCTTTATTGAGCCCATCTTTGCATGGAATGTTCCCTTGGTATCTCTAATTTTATTGAAGACATCTCTAGTTTTTCCCATTCTATTGTTTTCCTCTATTAGGCTTTAGGCTTATGTATAGCAAATAAAGTATACTGGATCTTAGTCATTTTCTAATATATGACCTAAACTTGCCTGTAACTGACATGCAGATGACAGTACATGATATATTATGTTTAATAGCTAATATTAATAGAGATTTCTATAATTTAGCCTCTGGATACAGATGTAAGTAATTTTTTGAAATGCAAACATTAAAAAATAATCATGTATTATTTTATTTTTACTTTGATAATAATGCTGAAGTTCAAGAAGCAAATATGTAGTCTGGATGATATATTTAAAAATGTATATATATATATATAAAATGCATGGGGTGGTACCATGAATGACTCAACTTGAAGAGATGATAAGGATAAAATATATTTATTTTGGAAGGTGCTGTAGAAAGCATTCACCTCTTGCTTCCTCAATGTTATTTCTATAAATTGTTAGTTCTCTGTACTGGAAGCACTCTAACACAGAAGATGGGGACTCTCACATTCTTTTGACTTGTTACCAGGCTCAAGCTGTGATAATTAACCCTTTTACTCCTAGATGGCCTATAGAGAAGTTCTCTGGCTGATTTCAGATATTATTTTTTTCACAGTAAGAATGTAGTTGAATAGGTGGGAAGAGTATAATGAACTAACATTCAGTTCTCTTTTTTTCCCCTCTAAGTATTTTCCAACTGTGACAAGTTTTGTTATGGTTGCTGTTAAAAATAAAAGGTATATCTTCCTAGTCTAAACCAGCAAGGGGTCAAAATATTAAATGGAGGGACTTCCCTGGTGGTCCAGTGGTTGAGACTTGGCACTTCCAATGCAGAGACAGAGGTTTTATCCCTGGTTAGGAAACTAAGATTCCCCCATGGCATGACGTGCAGCCAAAAAAAAAAAAAAAAAAGATAGTAAATGGAGCCATATTAGATTTTGGTCTCATATCACCATATCAAACAAACCTGCCTAATCCCTTCCTCCCACCCCCAACCTAACACATGCACAAATAGTTTCTTCAGAATTCTGTATCATTTTTTCACTATTTTATTCTTTTATCCATAGGAATCTTCATCCATTAACCTATTACATAATTTATTATATTAATTACTTATTTGTCCATCACTTTTATAAATGATTGCCTTAAAAAGGACAACATGTTTTTGTTGTTGACAGTGGTGGTTTGTTTAGGTCAGTGATGTATTCCCAATGCCTAGTGGAACAGTGTGTGCCTCACAGAAGGCAATTAAGAAATATTTGTCAAATGGAATGAGCCATTTTATAAATACAGAACTCCCTTCCAGATGGAAAAATCTTTGCCATCTCCTTTCATAAGCTCTTCAAAGGTGAAATAGAGTCAAACTCTCTCATGTCACTCAATCACAGGCTATGGTGAGAGGCAATACAATGAGTGGTTAGAAATGTAGCCTCTAGAGCTACAGTGTGATTTAACTCCACTTACTACCTGTATAGTCTTAGGAAAGTCGCTTAATAGATGCAAGCCACATTATTCTCCTCTGATATCTTATCTCATATTTTAGCTCTGTTATTAGAATATAATGTGGGGAAACTAAATAGGTAAATACCTAACTCATAGGTTCTTATTATCCTGACAGACACCTGATTGCTTCTCAGAGAAAGCATATCATGGAAACCAACAGGATAAGCCTATAGTATTCAGGATTTTCTTAAAATTATAAGTATTTTTTGATTTGGAGGCAATCACATAACATCAAAATTAATCTTTGGATAGAAATTTCCTCTAAATGGCATAACATATGGTAGATTCTGAAAACTAATATTAACTCATAGAACTGAAACAAAGAATGCTTTCTATTTTTCTTTTTTCTTTCATTTTTTATCTATATTTTTCCCCAGAGAAAATTATTAATAAAACTCAGCCACAGAGTTTTCAGTATGCAATATTGACAGACCATGTGGTGAGTTCTGAGTTTTTGAATTGTCAATTTCACTTGGCAATAGTAATATATAAGACATTTATATTTAGGGTGTAAACTGAAGAAATGGGCTACATTTAGTTCTGACTTTTATTCATGTTTTATAAATTTTATAGATGTGTTGATTTTGTAGATATCATGATACCGTGATGCAATAGTTCAATATATTATGTGACTCACGGCAACATTGAAGAGTAAGTTACTAAAGAGTCTTTGAGTTAGGAGCTTCCACTTTGAAAAATATTCAAAAGCTAGTTGACAATTTGTAGTGGAATATAATAGGCTAGAGTCAATTAGATAAGGAATACCCACACATATGGGTTGGGTGAGACATATGAAGGGGAAGATCATATAACAATTAAATTTTAGGAAAATTAAAGTGAGACAACTCATTTTATTGAGATTTCTTTTTATGTGGTAACAAATATTCAGAAAATTTATCCAAATGTGGGAAATAGATATCATTCTTTATGTTTTGACAAATTATTGTTCATGGAATATTTGCTACTGCATGGAACTCATTTTACTTTTTGTTGTGAGCTTGGATGAACAGAATGGCAGGAGAGGGAGTATAATTTGAGATGGAAAATAGAATATTGACTTCTTGACGATGGAAATAGTTTTAAGAATGTGTTCCTTGAACATCTGGAGTTAATTTTGACAGCAACTCTTTAGTATTGAAAACCTGTACCTAAAATCTTATTTTTAAATACTTTAACTCTTTGAAAGTAATTGATGGTAGAGGTAGAGAAGAATGAGCAACTTCCTAACCCAAGCCTGAGCACTTAGATAAGGATTAGATTCACATTGCCAGGCAAAAGACACCTTGTTTTGATGGTGGATTATTTTGTCCTTTTTTATACTTTCTGTGGAGAAGGAAATGGCACCCAGCTCCAGTATTCTTGCCTGGAGAATCCTGTGGACAGAGGAGCCTGGTGGGCTGCTATCCATAGGGTCACACAGAGTTGGACACAACTGAAGCGACTTAGCACACATGCACGCATACTTTCCATTTCTCTTATGAAATTCCCCATTTGTTCTTGTAATTCATCCACTTTTTCTTAGTAGTTCTTTTACCATATTTAACAATGTTATTTTGAAGTCATTATCTGTTCATCTCAACTTCTGTATTATGTCTCCTTTATCGACTGTTTTTGTTTGTGTTGCTTTGCTTTGTTTTTGTATTCTAGACATTTAAGCCCTAATGTAAATAAGTTTTATCCCAAAAGAGATTGCTGCTGATGGTGAGGAAAATAGTCAATCATATGGACAAGAATTTGTCACGAGATCTAGAAGGAAAAATTCCAAGATGATCACTATGATTTCCCCATCTGGTACACACTCTGTTTTTCCTCCTTCCCTGAATATGAGTGGGACTGTGAATAGCATAGGAAATCACACCTGTGGTTAGTTTACTTAAGTGGCTAAAGGGAAGGATTTTTATAAATGTAATTAAGGTGGCTGCTGCTGCTAAGTTGCTTCAGTCATGTCCGACTCTGTGCGACCCCATAGATGGCAGCCCACCAGGCTCCACCATCCCTAGGATTCTCCATGAAAGAATACTGGAGTGAGTTGCCATTTCCTTTTCCAAACTAATGTGGAAAAACAGTTAATTTTAAAATAATCAAAAGGAGAATATCTGGGGTGTGTCTGATTTATTCATATAGCAGTCTTTTAAATGGGTCAAAGATTCAACCAGCAAGGTTGTGGCATTGCAGGAGACCTATGCCTACGGATGGTACCCTAGTGTTGTGGAGATAGCCAACATATGTAACACAATACTGGATGGATGAAATCAACAGCAATTTGTTAATCATGCATGCTACTTAGGAGATTACGTACATTATGTCATTCAAGGTCATGCACGGTTGCATTCAAGGACAGAGTACAACCATGGGCTGTAAGAGGCAGACTTTGTAGTGTCAAGAGAGTAATGCCCTCTGAGTCCCAAGGGAAGATGTGATTGGCTTATTTGAATACTTCCATAGGATGTCAGTCCATGGTACAGTCCTGGTGTGCTGTAGTCCATGGGGTCACAAAGAGTCAGACATTACTGAGCAACTGAACTGAACTGAGTAGAGTTGCAGGGAATTGAAGACTCAAGGATGAGCAGGAACTGTACCTGGTGTAGAAGAGGAGGGTTTTTGAGGGGACCTTACGTAGGGATCAGAGTGGGAAGGAAACTTGCAGAGAGGCCATCCAAGACACTTCTGATTTTACACATAACTTTATATCACAGAGAGGGTGGACTTGCTTTGTGACTGTAGTTTTTTGGAATTCTAATCCATCAAATTAGCTTACTAAAGCAATTTAACTGATTTCTCTTTACCCTCTTGCATGGAAAATTCAGACCTCTACCTTCTGTAGGATTCAGGATAATATTCATGAAAGGTATCTTTATTCCTGAGGCTCATGCCTTTTTGGTATTTAGTCTTAGATACTTCTTCTTTGGGATTCCCATGGGGTGATACTGGTAAACAACCCACCTGCCAATGCAGGAGCTATAAGAGATGTGGGTTCGATCCCTGGGTCAGGATGATCCCCTGGAGAAGGGTGTGACCATCCATTCTAGTACTCTTGCCTGGAGAATCCCATGGACAGAGGAGCCTGGTGGGCTACAGTACATAGGGTCACAAAGAGTCAGACGTGACTGAAGCAACTTAGCATACACGCATGCATGTCTTCTCTAAGGAAATTCATGAGAGGATCCTTCATATATTCATATATTTATATACTTCATATAAAATATATATTTCAGATTTTATGTTGTTAATTAAAATGATGGTAGTGGACATGGAAGAAGACTAATATTCTAGATATGTCCGAAGCAACTAAAGACACATTACCAATTGTTAATATTAAGAACTAAACTTCCTGTAGATAATATTATTTTGAGATGTGGTTGGCAGAATAATGTCTCCTCCTTCCTCCAGAATGTCCCTACCTTAATCCCTGGAGCCTGTTATTATTATATTATTAATACCTTGTGTGGTAAAAGATATTTTGTAAAATGTAATTGAGGTTATGGGCCTTGAGTTGAAGAGATTATTGTGGATTATCTAGATGGGCCCTATACAAGTGTTAGTCACTCAGCTGCATCTGACTTTTTGTGACCCATGAACTGTAGCCCTCCAGACTCCTCTGTCCACAGAATTCTCCAGTCAAGAATGCTGGAGTGGATAACCATTCCCTTCTCCAGGGGCTTTTCCAAACACATGGATCAAACCCAGGTCTCCTACATCACAGGCAGATTCTTTGCCATCTGAGCCACCAGCGAAGCCCTTTAACAAGAGTCCAAAAAAGCCAAAAATTATTCCGTGCTGGAGTCAATGGCAGAAAGATGTGACTTTAGTATAAGAGTTATAAACATACAGTATTGCTAGGTTTGAGGATGGAGATGAACTTGTAATAGTCCAAGGAATATAGATGACTTCTAGAAGCCAAAAAAATGATTAGGAAACAGATACCACCCAGTAATCTCCATAAGGGAACATAGCCCTTCTAACATATTGATTTTAGTTCACAGAGATCCAAGTTGAACTTTTGACCTACAAAAGTTGTAATTGTAAAATAATAAGTTTCCGTTGTTTTAAACAACTAAGTTAGTAGTAATTTGTTCTGGCAGCAGTAGCACACTTGTATAAGAAATGATATGGTAAAGTAATTAACCTCCAGTTAAAATAAATTTATATTAAAAAATAAAAAGTAAAAAAAAAAAGAAATGATAGAGCTATTCTTTCTTTCCTAGTAGTAAAGTACTAATTATTGACAACAAAGAACATCAAATCCAGTTTATTTTTACTGGTATAAATATTTCTATCCATTGACAAACCCTTTCAAAGAGGAAGAAAGGCTTTGTGCTTTGTAAAGCTTTCAGGAAATTTACATATTTTTCTTTAAGTTTTGTTGTTGTTGTTTAATCACTAATTCATGTCAGACTCTTGCAACCCCATGAACTATAACCCATCAGGTTACTCTGTCCATGGGATTCCCCAGGCAAGAATACTGGAGTGGGTTGCCATTTTCTTTCCCAGAGGATCTCCCTGACTCAGGGATCTAATCTGTGTGTCCTGCTTGGCAGGTGGATTCTTTACCCCTGAGCGCACTGATAGTTGTTTCTCATCTGATTTGTCCAATTATGACACATATCACACTTGATTTCACTGCATTTCACCAACTTGTAGTGTTTGCTCCTCCTCCTACATTGTATTCAATAATATATTTGAAATACATCTAAATAGCTTTATTTAGAACTTTAAAAAATAATTTTTCTCCTATATAGACAGAAGTTTAGCATCAGCAGGATTCAAGCATGCATGCCAATGTTTACTAAAAAAAAAGCTGCACAATTTTACATATGTGAGTCATGTTTTATTTGGGGACCTCACTGAGGACTATAGCCTGGGAAACAGTCCCTAAGATAACTCTGAGGAACTGTTCCAAAGAGGTAAGGGAGGGGGCAAGATGTACAGGACTTTTTGGAAAAAAAGAAGTAGTTGAACATCAAAAGATTACTGCTAAACACACACACACACATACACACACAAGACAAATTAATAACTTTAGTGCTTTTCTGTGAATGGGAAGATACAAGAGTTTGGGCTCATTGAAATTATTCCTTTGATATACATCTTAGCTACCTAGGGCCAGTATCTTGTTTTGTTTTGGTTTTTCCATTCTAAATTTCCCTTAGGGCACATTGTCAGGTCAGCTGCAGTGACTAATGGTTGAAGATGATGTAACATTCTTAGTTTACTGAGATAGACATAGTCTGGGCATAGTTCTACCCCCATGATCCCTGGAGGAGGATGAGACCAATTCCCCACATGTGTGAGCTGGCTTTAGAACTTTGTCTAGAGCTTCAGTGCCTAGAACTGAATGTCCCTAGAAAATTTCCAGGACCTAAGGTGGGAATAAAGCATATTCCATTAACTTGTATACACTGAATGTCTGCATGGTTGCCACCTTTCCCAAGACAGAGCTCCCTGTCATTGCATATACTGAAGTATCTATTTTCTAAGATAGAATTTTTATTTTCTTGAGGCAACATACTGTGAGAGTTCATTTTGACAGTGACTAGTTACAAGACAAAAATCTCCTCAAGCACTGTAATCTTATCTTTCAGTGTTTCACTTACCACAATGACAGAGCTTATATTCTCATTTCTATTTTGTAGTAACAAAAGCAATTTTGTATGAAACTACAGGAGATAACCAGAGTCCTTGAGTCTTATATATTTATGGCCATAGGTGATCTGAATTGGGCAATGGATGTAGAATTTGACAAGGATCTTTGAGCATAATAAAAATAAAAAGACTAAATTCCCTGAAAGTAATAATAAACAGCTAGAATTCTGTAAATGCATAGCCAATTTTGAGTAGAGATTAAAGAAATGATATGTAATGATATTGAATCTTTAAATCATGTACATCAGAAAGAAGTGTGAGTATTCAGCATAGAGCTTAAGTGTTTGCTTTTGTTTTATAAATGGATTTCTGAGTAGAGATGATAACAAAAGAAACACACTTTATCCTAGGGAAAACTGTCACATAGTGAAATCTGACTTAAACTTAAAAAAAAAAGAAATAAGAAATTATATCTGATATATTTTAAACAACAAAGCCAACTAAACAAGACGAAACAATATGGCATATATATCTGTTTAAACATCTATTTATCTATTTTATAAAATTTATCAGCTTAATGACCATGTCAAAGCATCATTTTTTAGGGACATAGATGCTGAAAAACAGAATATTGTCTGAAAAAAATAATTCACATTTTTCTTCCTTATCGCTACTAATTTTATTCTTCTTTGGTATCTAATAAGAAGCTATTCATTAACATATAGTAATCATATTGATCTCTGGTTCCTCTGCCTTTTCTAAAATCAGCTTGAACATCTGGAAGTTCATGGTTCACGTATTGCTGAAGCCTGGCTTGGAGAATTTTGAGCATTACTTTACTAGCATGTGAGATGAGTGCAATTGTGTGGTACTTTGAGCGTTCTTTGGCATTGCCTTTCGTTGGAATCGGAATGAAAACAAGATTGCTAGGAGAAATATCAATAACTTAAGATATGCAGATGACACCACCCTTATGGCAGAAAGTGAAGAGCAACTAATAAGCCTGTTGATGAAAGTGAAAGAAGAAAGTGAAAAAGTTGGCTTAAAGCTCAACATTCAGAAAACGAAAATCATGGCATCCGGTCCCATCATTTCATGGGAAATAGATGGGGAAACAGTGGAAACAGTGTCAGACCTTATTTTTTGGGGCTCCAGAATCACTGCAGATGATGATTGCAGCCATGAAATTAAAAGACTCTTACTCCTTGGAAGGAAAGTTATGACCGACCTAGATAGCATTCTCAAAAGCAGAAACATTACTTTGCCAACAAAGATTCGTCTAGTCTAGGCTGTGGTTTTTCCTGTGGTCATGTATGCATGTGAAACTTGGACTGTGAAGAAGGCTGAGTGCCTAAGAATTGATGCTTTTGAACTGTGGTGTTGGAGAAGATTCTTGAGAGTCCCTTGGACTACAAGGAGATCCAACCAGTCCATTCTGAAGGAGATCAGCCCTGGGATTTTTTTTTTTTTTTTTTTTTTTTGGAAAGGAATGATGCTAAAGCTGAAACTCCAGTACTTTGGCCACCTAATGTGAAGAGTTTACTCATTGGAAAAGACTCTGATGCTGGGAGGGATTAGGGGCAAGAGGAGAAGGGGACAACAGAGGATGAGATGGCTGGATGGCATCACTGACTCGATGGACGTGAGTCTGAGTGACCTCCGGGAGTTGGTGATGGACAAGGAGGCCTGGTGTGCTGCGATTCACGGGGTCGCAAAGAGTTGACACGATTGAGCGACTGAACTGAACTGAACTGAATCATATTCAAATGATACCAGGCAAAAGTTCTCTTTTAGATTTATTTTATTTTAGTAGAACACTTTAATTGCCAACACAGCACATATTTGTGAGATAGTTTATTGAATTCATAACAAAATCGTCACAGCTGAAGGGAGAATTCTATTGTAAAGTCCTTTTTTCTTATTTATGTTTGGAATATTGTTTTTCCTTCTCACATCTTTTTCATACATGACTTAACATGGATATTTCTCCTAGTAAGCACTTTTCTACAGGCCTGTCTTTCATATCTTTTTTAATGGCTTCCCAGGTGGCTCAGTGGTGAAGAATCTGACTACCAATGCAGGAGACACAGGAGACGCAGGTTCAACAATCCCTGGGTCAGGAAGGTCCCCTGGAGTAGGAAAGGGCAACTCACTTCAATATTCTTGCCTGTAAAATTGAACAGATAGAGGAGCCTGGTGGGCTGAAGCCCATGGGGTCACAAAGAGGTGTACATGACTAAGCAACTGAGCACACATAGCTGATTTACAATATTACATATTTCAGATATACAGTGCCTCATATTTATCTTCATTAAAGTTCAGCAATTTCCAGGCTGCCAGCTGTCTCCTAGAGGTACTGAAGGAGTCATTTCAACTACAGGCCAAGCACTAAATATCAGTAGTGTTCTTAAGAAAATATGTTCCTCTTTAAACAACTATCATATTCAACAGAATATAAAATAGCAGCCTTCCTCTGTCCCTAGACAAGATAACCAGGCTTCTTGCTCTTCTGAGCAGATCATGTGGTTACCAGAACTTTTAAAATCACCATCATGGATTCTAGTGCCTCAATCCATGTTTTCTGCTTTGTTTTTACCAGCTTTTTACTTCTTGAGGACTGGAATCCATATGCATCTTCTGCTACTGCTAAGTCGTTTCAGTCGTGTCCGACTCTGTGCGACCCCAGAGACCGCAGCCTACCAGGCTCCCCGATCCCTGGGATTCTCCAGGCAAGAACACTGGAGTGGGTTGCCATTTCCTTCTCCAATGCATGAAAGTGAAAGTGAAGTCGCTCAGTCGTGTCCGACTCCTAGCGACCCCATGGACCGCAGCCACCAGGCTCCTCCATCCATGGGATTTGCCAGGCAAGAGTACTGGAGTGGGGTGCCATTGCCCTCTCCAGATGCCATATGCATCTTAGGCAGATTAATGAACAACTCCCCAAATTTGTGTTCAGCAAAACAAAAACATAATGAGAGCTTATTTTGTGTGAGGTAATCTTCTAGATATTTGGAAATATTGCTGGATTTGGGCGGAGGGGGGCGGGAACTAAAACCAAGCAAAGATCCTCTGCTTTAACAGACATTAAACATAATGTATGATTTGATTACATGTAAAAGAATTATTTGCTTAAAGAACAGAAAATGGAAGACAAGAGTGTCAGTTTGGGTGTGGTTTCTAATTTTATATGATATAAACACATTTTTACATATTTATTTGTTAATTTTTGATTGCCCTGAATCCTTTTTGCTCATGGGGGCTTTACTCTAGTTGTGGTGAGCAGGGACTACTCACTTGCAGTGGTGTGCAGGTTTCTCATTTCAGGGTCTTCTCTTGCTGAGGACCATGGGGTCTAGGCCTACAGGATCAGTAGTTGGGGTGCATAGGCCTAGTTGCCCCATGGCATGTGGAACCTTCCTGGACCAGGGATCAAACCCATGTCCCCTGCATTCTTAACCACTGGCCCACCAGGGAAGTCCAGCACATTTTAAAGTTGATATTTAGGCATGTTTTTGGAGACAGTCTCTTCATTGCCATTGTCCTCTGTAGATAAATGTGTGTGGACCAATATCAATCTTCATACCTGGTCTCATACTTTTTTTTTTCTTTCATTTTTATTTTTTTAATTGATTTATTTTTAAATTTACATTTATTTATTTTAAATGGAAGCTAATTACTTTATAATATTGTATTGGTTTTGCCATACATCAACATGAATCCACCACGGGTGTACACGTGTTCCCCATCCTGAATCCTCCTCTCATCTCCCTCCCTGTACCATCCCTCTGGGTCATCCCCATGCACCAGCCCCAAGCATCCTGTATCCTGCATCGAACCTGTACTGGCGATTTGTTTCTTATATAATATTATACATGTTTCAATGCCATTCTTTCTTTTATCCAACTTTTCTCAAAAATTCTGCTAGATAACTATTCTAATCATACATGATCTGTCCCAATCAAAAATGTCCCTCTAGCCTATGCTTTCCTTATAAAAGTCTGTGCATGCACTTATTCCTAGATTGTTTATATGTAGTAAGACTTTCTGTAACTGTCTAAGGAAAGATATCATGATTCATTAATTTTGCTTAACAATGCTTGAAAATGAAAGGAAGTCAGTGAAACAGAAGCAAGATGAGAGAAGTTATGAAACTGAAAATATATCACAAGTTTAATCTGTAAAATACTGGACTTTATGGACATCCAACATAAAAATATGTCTTAAAGCTAATGGAAATAAATAAATAATAGTTTGTATTCTATGATTTTATAAGAATGTGATCTATGAAATATTGACAACTGTTAAATAAGTGAGTGTTTCATGGGGTAGCTAGATATAAAAATGTTAATACTTAAATATCAATAATAGTTATGAAGATAATCCAATATTTTAAAACATTGTTCTATTCATACTAGAATTGAAACAAACAAATTCACATTTAAAAGTTATAGGTGTAAGTTATATAGTACACAAATAATGATTTGCTTAAAGTATTAATATAAAATATAATAAATGATATTTATAATTAATATGCATCTAATGCATTCTTCAGAAATTTTAAATGTCATTTTATTAATATATATAATTTGCATAATTGATCCAATAATTATGAATAAGACTAGTCAGGATATTTAAACAAGTAGGCAAAATTTTGGACAAGCACATATTAAAACACACCATGAAGTGAAAGCATTTAAAATTTGTTGCTGTGGTTTGTGTAAATAAATTACTAAATTAAATTGATTATTTTAACACATTTTATTATAATTTATTATCTGAAAAAGTTTGTAGCACAAATTTGGGGATAAATAATATAAATTAGTTTCTGATGTTGGCTAAATGATACTTGAGAAAATGGTAATAAAATTGTGCTTTTTCCTATATAACATGCACCACATTATATTTCAGGTGATAAAATGCCAGAGATAAGAATTCCTGTATTATTCTAAAGCATATATATGGCACCTAGAAAGATGTTACTGATTAATTTATTTGCAGGGCAACAGTGGAGAAACAGACATAAAGAACAGACTTACAAACACCAGGAAGGGAAAGGAAGGAGAGGGTGAGATGTATAGAGAGAGTAACATGAAAACTTATATTACCATATGTAAAATAGAGAACCAATGGAATTTGCTGTATGACTTAGGGAAGTCAAACAGGGGCTCTGTAATAACCTAGAGGGGTGGAATAGAGAGAGAGGCTCAAGAGGAGGGAAAATATGTATACCTAAGGCTCATTAATGTTAATATTTGTCAGAAAACAACAAAATTCTGTTAAGCAAATAGCCTTCAATCAAAAAGGAATACTTTTCAAAAGTGAAAAAAAATCATAAAATTAAAAAAAAATGAATTCATGTATTATAAATGAATATCAATTGAGTTCAGTTCAGTAACTCAGTCTTGTCTGACTCTTGGCAACTGCATTGACTGCAACATGCCCGGCTTCCCTGTCCATCACCAACTCCCAGAGTTTATCCAAATTCATGTCCATTGAGTCAGTGATGCCATCTGACCATCTCATCCTCCGTCGTCCCTTTCTCCTCCTGCCTTCATTCTTTCCCAGCATCAGGGTCTTTTCCAATGAGCCAGTTCATCACAGCAGGTGGCCAGAGTATTGGACTTTCAGCTTCAGCATCAATCCTTCCAATGAATAATCAGGACTGATCTCCTTTAGGATGGACTGGTTGGATCTTCTTGCAGTCCAAGGGATTTTCAAGAGTCTTCTCCAACATCACAATTCAAAAGCATCAACTCTTTTGTACTCAGCTTTCTTTATAGTCCAACACTCACATCTATACATGACTACTGGAAAAACCATACCCTTGACTAGATGGACCTTTGTTGGCAAAGTAATGTCTCTGCTTTTTAATATGCTGTCCAAGTTGGTCATAACTTTTCTTCCAAGGTGCAAGCGTCTTTTAATTTCATGGCTGCAATCACCATCTGCAGTGATTTTGGAGCCCAAGAAAATAAAATCTGTCACGGTTTCCATTGTTTCTTGATCTATTTGCCATGAAGTGATGGACCAGACGTCGTGACATTCGTTTTCTGAATGCTTAGCTTTAAGCCAACTTTTTCACTCTCTTCTTTCACTTTCATCAAGAGGCTCTTTAGTTTTTCTTCGCTTTCTGCCATAAGGCTGGTGTCATCTGTATATCTGAGGTTATTGATAATTCCCCTGAGTGTCTTGATTCCAGCTTGTGCTTCATCCAGCCAGCATTTCTCATGATGTACTGTGCATATAAATTAAATAAGCAGGGTGACAATATGCAGAATTCATGTACTCTTTTCCCAATTTGGAACCAGTCTGTTGTTCCATGTCCAGGTCTAACTGTCGCTTCTTAACTTGCGTACAGATTTCTCAGGAGGCAGGTCAGGTGGTCTGCTATTTTCATCTCAAATTTTCCACAGTTTGTTGTGATCCACATAGTCAAAAGCTTTGGCATAGTCAATAGAACAAAAGTAGAAGTTTTTCTGGAACTGTCTTGCTTTTTTGATGATCCAGTGGATGTTGGCAATTTGATCTCTGGTTTCTCTGCCTTTTCTAAAACCAGCTTGAACATCTGGAAGTTCATGGTTCATGTACTGTTGAAGCCTGGCTTAGGGAATTTTGAGCATTACTTTGCTAGCATGTGAGATGAGTGCAATTGTGTTTGAACATTCTTTGGCGTTTCCTTTCTTGGGATTGGAATGAAAACTTACCTTTCCCAGTCCTGTGACCACTGCTGAGTTTTCCATATTTGCTGGCATATTGAGTGTAGCATTTTCACAGCATCGTCTTTTAAGGTTTGAAAAAGCTCAACTGAAATTCCATTACCTTCACTATCTTTGTTTGCAGTGTTTCTTCCTCAGGCCCACTTGACTTCATATTCCAGGATGTCTAGCTCTAGTTGAGTGATTACACCATCTTGGTTATCTGGGTCATGAAGATCTTTTTTGTATAGTTCTTTTGTATATTCTCGCCACCTATTCTTAATATCTTCTGCTTCTGTTAGGTCCATACCACTTCTTTCCTTTATTGTGCCCATCTTTGCATGAAATGTTCCCTTGGTATTTGTAATTTTCTAGACGAGATCGCTAGTCTTTCCCATTCTGTTGTTTTCCTCTATTTGTTTGCATTGATCATTGGTCACTGATCACTGAGAAAGACTTTCTTATCTCTCCTTGCTATTCTTTAGAACTCTGCATTCAAATGGGTATATATCTCCTTTTTTTCATTTGCCTTTGGTGTCTTTTATTTTCCCAGCTTTTGCAAGGTCTCCTCAGACAACCAATAGTCTTTTGCATTTCTTTTTCTTGGGGATGATCTTGTTCTATGCCTTCTGTACAATGTCACAAACCTCTGTTCATAGTTCTTCAGGCACTCTATCTATCAGATGTTATCCCTTAAATCTATTTGACACTTACACTTAATAATTGTAAGGGATTTGATTTAGGGCATACCTGATTGATCTATTTGTTTTCCATACTTTCTTCAATTTCAGTCTTAATTTGGCTATAAGGAGTTCATGATCTGAGCCCTAGTCAGCTCCTGGCCTTGTTTTTGCTGACTATATAGAGTTTTTCCATCTTTGGCTGCAAAGAATATAATTAATCTTATTTCAGTATTGACTATATGATGATGTCCATGTGTAGAGTCTTCTCTTTTGTTGTTGGAAGAGGATGTTTGCTATGAACAGTGCATTCTCTTTGCAAAACTCTGTTAGCCTTTGATCACCTTCGTTTTGTCATCCAAGGCCAGAATTTCTTGTTACTCCAGTTATCTTTTGACTTCCTAGTTTTGCATTCCAGTCCTCTATAATGAAAAGGACAGCTCTTTTGGTTGTTAGTTCTATAAGGTCTTGTAGGTCTTCATAGAACCATTCAACTTCAGTTTCTTTAGCACTACTGGTCAGGGCATAGACTTGGATTACCGTGATATTGAATGGTTTGCCTTGGAAAAGAACAGAGATCATTCTGTTGTTTTTGAGATTGCGTCCAAATACTGCATTTTGGACTCTTTTGTTGACTATAATGGCTCCTCCATTTCTTCTAAGGGATTCTTGCCCACAGTAGTAGATATAATGGTCATCTGTGTTAAATTCACCCATTCCAGTCCATTTTAGTTCCCTGATTCTTAAAATGCTGATATTCACTCTTGCCATCTCCTGTTTGACTGTGTTCAATTTGCATTCATTCATGGATGTAACATTCTAGGTTCTTATGCAATATTGCTCTTTACAGCGTTGGGCTTTACTTCCATTATCAGTCCTATCCACAACTAATTGTTGTTTTTGCTTTTGGCTCCATCTCTTCATTCTTTCTGGAGTTTCTCCACTGATCTCCAGTAGAATATTGGGCACCTACTGTCCTGGAAAGTTCATCTTTCAGTGTTCTATCTTTCTGCCTTTTCATACTGTTCATGGCGTTTTTCAAGGCAAGAATACTGAAGTGGTTTGCCATTCTCTTCTCCAGTGGACCATATTTTATAAGAACTCTCCACTATGACCTGACCATCTTGGGTGTCCCTACACAGCAGAAATGAATATAGGTTAATATATAGCTTATAATTATGTGTAGAACTTTGTTTATAGCTTTTAATAACTGGAGAACAATTTGAAAAATAAACAAAATGATTTGTGAAAACATTTAATACTTGCATGAAAGACATATTAGTAATATCATTAATGAAAATCAAGTTATACACATAAAAAGCTAAAGTACTAATAGCCAAAAAAATAAATAAATGTAAAACTTACAGTTCACAAACATGAAAGGCATAAAAATTAGTTGTAATATATTAAAATTTAGGAGATAAATTCATTAAATTAGCTACAAAAGGGTAAAATCATAATATTGTCATTATACATTAGAATTGAGAGTGTAAGGTAGTAGAATATCTTCTGAGAACATTTTTTAAACATTTGTAAAATATGTGTAAAATCTTTATTTTACTTTTTCAATGATAACTGAATTTCATTTAAGAAACATTCTACACAATATATCTACTAAAAACTTCACTTAAAATATAAATAATTTCATATAAATTAGTACTGGAAATCCAATGTTTAAAGACGTAGCTGATTCTTTACAGCACATTGCATGCTAAGTCACTTCAGTCACTTCTGACTTTTTCTGACCTCATGGACTGTAGCCTGCCAGACTCCTCTGTCCATGAGATTTTCCAGGCAGGGATACTGAAGTGGGTTGCCGTTTCCTCTCCCAGGGAATCTTTCTGAACCAGGGTTGGAACCCTGGTGTCTTATATATCCTATATTGACAGGCAGGTTCTTTACAACTACAACCACTGGAAAGGCTTATAGCACATTATGAACCCATAAAATAATGATTGTTGATTATATGTATGTGACCTAGTGACTAAATTGGGAATCCTACTCATTTTGTGTATCATAAGAACAATTGCATTTGGTTTGGAAAGATACACAAAAAATGTATGTCGAGCATTGGGAGGGTATATTCAAATCAACCCTTATTAGTTAGAACAAAGTTGTATTTTGAAGAGGGGAATTTATTAGATAAATTAGATATTTAAATTGATTAAAGTAAATAATCTTATTACCTATTTTGAAGAGGGGAATTTATTAGATAAATTAGATATTTAAATTGATTAAAGTAAATAATCTTATTACCTTTTTGGATTTTATTACCATTCTTGGAAGAAAAGTTATGACCAACCTAGACACCATATTAAAAAGCAGAGACGTTACTTTGTCAAAAAAGGTCTGTCTAGTCAAGGCTATGGTTTTACCAGTAGTCATGTATGGATGTGAGAATTGGACTGTGAAGAAAGCTGAGCACTGAAGAATTTATGCTTTTGAACTGTGGTGTTTGAGAAGACACTTGAGAGTCCCTTGGACTGCAATGAGGTCCAACCAGTCCATTCTGAAGATCAGCCCTGGGATTTCTTTGGAAGGACTGATGCTGAAGCTGAAACTCCAGTACTTTGGCCACCTGATGCAAAGAGCTGACTCATTTGAAAATACCCTGATGCTGGGAAAGATTGAGGACAGGAAGAGAAGGGGATGACAGAGGATGGGATGGCTGGATGGCATCACCGACTCAATGGACATGAGTTTGAGTGAACTCCAGGAGTTGGTGATGAACATGGAGGCCCAGCGTTCTGTAGTCCATTGGGTCACAAAGACTGGGTCATGACTGAGCAACTGAACTGAACTAAACCATTCTTGAATTCAAATTTATCTCATAAAATCTTTTTATATTTTTAAATGTATTTTCGTGTAAAGAAATTTTTAAAATATATAGTGAAGTCAAGATGGTATATGCCATAATGTTTTTTTCAGATTCGTTAGACTTGACCGAATAAACAAATCCAGTAGTAACTCTGGGAAATTATTTTCTGACACACAGAGAAGGAACCACACTCCTGTTAATAACCCATGGAGATTTTTAATGTCCTTTAAATTTATTATAATCTTCATTTTTAGTATGCAGTATCTTCAAAGAGTTTTCCCTTTGGTCATTAAATGTTTTTATGTAAATGATATTTCATGGTGTTATCATATACTTGAATCAATCAAGCTTGGAAATGTTCTTAAATTAGATCCAAGCAGTTGTTTCAGATGGTAACAAAATGACTGATGTTAAAGTTTTCGTTTCCTAAGACTATTTATTTATCTATCTAGTCTGCCTAAGGTACTTTCATTTGAATTTTTTTCTAAGTTTATCATTTAGCCTATCACTCAAGAAAGACTAATTTAATAACAGAAATGACTAAGAGAGATGATCCCAGAATTATCTATAAGGAGCGATTACAGGAAATCTGGTTGGAATCAAGCATGTTGTTTGACTCTAAAGCTTGTTGTAAAAGAGCAGTCATTCAGCTTGTAAAGCCTCCATTTACCAATGTCTCTGTGTGTTTAACTAGATGCCTTGCTTGCACTACTTGGTTGTAACACTCTTATGTGTAAGTCAAATGCATTGAATCTTCCTTTTTCTTAAGTAACTTATAGAGAAAGTATTTCTTGACCTTTACTGACATAATCTGAACATTTTTCTCAGCACAGTCATTTACTCAACAGATGTTTGTTCAGTGCTTATGAGAGGTCATGCTCTATTCTAGGCACTAGACAGGGAGAAAACAGGCAAACAATTCTGGCTTTGGAACTTGACTTTATGTATTTTAAATCATGATAGCCTTGTGAATTATCACAAAAATAGCTGCTGTTGTATGTATTTTCCAGATGTGAAAACTGAAGCAGAAATGGTAATATCTTTCATAGGGTCAGATAACTAGTAATTGGCAAGGTCTAGATATGTTTGTTTCACTCCCTTTATTTTTGTGTTTCCTAAATGCTGCAGAGTACCAAACAAGTACCCTAAAAGAGTACTTCAGGAATTTTATGAATTAAATAATATTAATATAAAAATGAGTTAGGCAACAAGATGAGAAGCAATAAATATTTTTTGCATTAAAGGTAAAAGATTAAGACAGAAAGTAGATATCTCTTGCCCAGGAAATGATTAATATGAAAAATTAGAAATGTGACAATACATAACACATTTAAATGGTGACAATTAGAAAGCTCTAAAATACAGGATGGTGTCCATACGAAGAGGGTTCTTTAAATCAAAATTAGGCTTTGTTATATTTTATGGAAAAATTATGAAGCATTATTTATTTGAGGCAGACTATGACAGTATAAATAACATCAGGAAGGATCTATTTTATGAAAATAAATTTAAAATGTAATAGGGAAGCTGAGAGGACATTTAGCGAATGTCCTCTGGTACTTTAAAGATGGAAATATTATATTTAATTCAATTTCAGTCATTCATTTTTTAATGCATTCATAAATAAAGACAGGCAATGTGGTAGACATTCTGAATCCTAAGATTTGCAGATGTATTCAAGAAATGACCATTTAATGTTTTAGAAACACAAATTTTCATATAATATGATTCTGATATCAATGGCTTGGAGACCAGAAAAAAGGGCCTAAGTGAGGTTGAAAGTTGGGTAAAATGTGACAGAGGAAACTATTAAATGTATATCACACGGAATTTTTGGAATTTTCCAGATACAGAATTGAAAAGCTAGGTGTGAAACAAGAGCAAGAGTTCAGAGAAAATCTTACTTTCTTTTCTTTTAAGTTTTGAAGAAGTGATTTAAAGGAAAAATAGCTTAATGTATTACCGTCGTAATATCTTCAATACTTTGCTTTAAGACTTAAAAAATAAACATTATGTCTGTAAACTGTGAACCAAATTCAATTATGGAATATACCTGAGGAATAGTACTTCAACCCCCTCAGATGATTCCAGTACAAATTAGGGGTCAGCTGGGAATTGAATCCTTATTCACATAGTGTTGTTTTGTACATATCACCAGATCACCAGAACTCCAGAAAGAGTTGGTAAATGCTAGGAAGTTTTTATGTGGTAAGCAAAGGGAACACTGAGTTTGCAGATGTGTGCTTCTCATGGTCTCTTAAGCATAATTATATGTCACCTATCTAGGCAAGTAAGGGTTTGGGAAAACTGAAACACTTTCCTTCTGTTTATGAGTATATTTTGTTTTATTGTGTCATGAGTTAGTTAGGTATATCCTTTTATCCTTTACTTGTGTCTGTTGACATTTATTGGAGAAGGCAATGGCACCCCACTCCAGTACTCTTGCCTGGAAAATACCGTGGACAGAGGAGCCTGGTAGGCTGCAGTCCATGGCGTTGCTAAGAGTCGGACATGACTGAGTGACTTTACTTTCACTTTTCACTTTCATGCATTGGAGGAGAAAATGGCAACCCACTCCAGTGTTCTTGCCTGGAGAACCCCAGGGACGGGGGAGCCTGGTGGGCTGCCGTCTATGGGGTCGCACAGAGTCAGACACGACTGAAGTGACTTAGCAGCAGCAGCAGCAGCAGCAGAAGTGACTTAGCAGCAGCAGCAGTTGACATGTATAAAATTGATTCCTGGGAAATCATCCTTATATAATATTCATTTTCACTTAATTATATCAATAAGCTTGCAACCCTTTGTTGCATCATATGTTCAGTAGATTCATTTTATATTTGATATATTATAAATCAGTTGCAATTATGGTTTCACTTCCAATATTTTCCTAACAGAAATAAAAATTTCCCACATACTGCAAATTCCAAATGACTAAGAATGTAACTAAAAGGCATTGCTCAGCCATTTCCACATTATTCATGGTATGTAAACATAATCATATTTCAGACACATATGACAAGTTTTTACATCCACAGGCTCCCCATTGTCATTACTGAACACTGCTAATCTACCCCCGGCCCCAACTATGGATGACACAGTGATGTTCCTTTATTTATGCAACTGGTTGCACACCAAGGAGAATAAATTCTCACTTTTAACTGTAGTAACTAGGCCACTGGAGAACAACAGCAACAATAAAACCGTAGATATCTAGTGAAATCCTAATTGTTTACCTTAATTTTTTTCACAAGTTTAGTTCCTTTGTTTTTTCGTTACCACATGCTGTCCCTGATCCTTAATGACCTGAGATTCTAAACTGATTTCACTATTCAAGTCATTCTTGGATGAGGGTATGTCTACTTCCAACATTTTCACAGTATGGTGTTTTTTTATAGTCAACATTCAGTTAGTAATTCAATTTGAGCTGTGTTTTCTCTCTGTGCCTATTTCAAGGTCAAACTGTATCCTAGATTATGTTATTTTTAAATTTTTTTCCATGATGTCAAGTCTCTAGGGCTATTATTTTGCCTAATTTGGCACAGTACTCCAAGACAGGTTTCTAACCTCTCAAAAAACATTTGGCAATTTGGAGCTAGTTCACATCAAGCCCATGTCACCATATATGTCACTGCCATTAAATATTAATGAAACCATGTCATTGGGGAAATACGCTGTACCAGAAATGTGTGTTCTGTAAGACTGTCAGTTTAATATATTCTATCCTTAGATGCACTTCTGTCTTCATGTGCCATAGAATTTACCTTAATGTCTTTTGTGTCCTTCCAGAAGTGAGTAATCTGCAACATTCAGGCCACCAAAGTGGCACGCAAATTCACTCAAGGATGACTGGGTTCCAAATCTCATTTCCTTAAATTAATTCCATTCACATTCGTGTTTCATATAAGAGCATACAAAGCTGTGATGTAACTGAGCAGATAGCCATAATATCACACACAGGATGCTGTCTAAGTAATATGCCATTTTAATTTATGTCCACAAAGAGTGCAGAAGCTTGTCATTTAGCCTTTTATGCCTTATCCAATTAATCGGTCATAATTCTCTTTGGGCATGTGAAAAATAAGTAGAATGCAAAACAGCTTATAAGCTGCATGCTAAGTGATAGGTGTGATTGTCTACCTATAAATTGAGTCATCAGAAAATGTTGTGTCACTTGTTTCCACCAGATTATCCACAAGGAGTTTTTAGATAAAGAGAGCTTGTGGACCAGTAGGAATAAAATCTTTTTAACCCAGAGACACAGTCAAGAAGTCTCTCAATACTGGCCATTAGTGCTGCTGCTGCTGCTGCTAAGTCGCTTCAGTCAAGTATGACTCTGTGCGACCCCATAGACAGCAGCCCACCAGGCTCCCCTATCCCTGGGATTCTCCAGGCAAGAACTGGAGAGAGATAACTCAGAATTTCTTCTCTTGGCCTAAGTCACTTCTGTAAAAATAATTCTATCTCACTTTGAAATTCAAGTTCGCTTAAAATCTCTTTTGCTGTGTTTCTGCTATTATTATATTTGTTTGTGTTTATTATTAGTTTGGACCCTGGCATACCTTTCTTCCTAATCAACATTTCCAACTCTACAGAGGTAATACTTGGTCACAGAATTTGACAGGAAGAAAAAAAAATGCACACAACTGCCCTTATCATTTTGTAAGGAAGACACATTCACAGTCCTAATTCAGCTAGCATGTGATAAAACGATGCATTATCTGAGAGGAACATTAGGAATATGTATTGTTAATTTCAGTGATAGTAACAATATGTCTATCCTGAATTGTACAACACCAGAGATGACTCTACAGATAGACATCACCAGATGGTCAAGACCAAAATCAGATTGATTATATTCTTTGGAGCCAAAGATGGAGAAGCTCTCTATAGTCAGCAAAAACAAGATGAGGAGCTGATTGTGGCTCAGATCATGAGCTCCTTATTGCACAATTCAGATTTAAATTGAAGAAAACAGGGAAAACTACCAGGCCACTCAGGTATGACCTAAATCAAATCCCTTATGATTACACAATGGGAGTGACAAATAGATTCAAGGGATTAATCTGGTAGACAGAGTGCCTGAAGAACTACGGATGGAGGTTTGTAACACTGTAGAGGAGGCAGTCGGGGAAGGCAATGGCACCCCACCCCAGTACTCTTGCCTGGAAAATCCCATGGACAGAGGAGCCTGGTAGGCTCCAGTCCATGGGGTCGCTAAGAGTCGGACACGACTGAGCCAATTCACTTTCACTTTTCACTTTCATGCATTGAAGAAGGAAATGGCAACCCACTCCAGTGTTCTTGCCTGGAGAATCCCAGGGACGGAGGAGCTGGGTGGGCTGCTGTCTCTGAGGTCGCACAGAGTCGGACATGACTGAAGCGACTTAGCAGCAGCAGCAGCAGCATAAGAGGAGGCAGTGATCAAAACCATCTCAAAAGAAAAAGAAATGACAAAAAGCAAAATGGTTGTCTGAGGAGCCCTTACAATTAGCCGAAACAAGAAGAAACTTGAAAGACAGAGGAGAAAAGGAACGCTATACCCATCTAAATGCAGAGTTCTAAAAAATAGCTAGGAGGGATAAGAAAGCTTCCTAAGTGATCAATGTAAAGAAATAGAGGAAGACCGTAGAATGGGATAGACTAGAGATCTCTTCAAGAAAATTAGAGATACCAAGGGAACATTTCATGCAAAGATGGGCACAATAAAGGACATAAACAGTATGGACCTAATGGAGGCAGAAGATATTAGGAAGAGGTGGTAATAATACACAGAATAACTATACAAAAGAGATCTAATGACTCAGATAACCATGATGGTGTGATCACTCACCTAGAGTTAGATATTCTGGAGTGAGAAATCAAGTGGTCCTTAGTAATTACCACTGCAAACCAAGCTAGTGGAGCTGATGGAATTCCAGTTGAGCTATTTCAAATCCTAGAAAGCTGATGCTGCAAACGTGTTGCAGTCAATATGCCAGCAAACTTGGAAAGCTGAGTAGTGGTCACAGGACTGGAAAAGGTCAGTTTTCATTCCAATCCCAAAGAAGGGCAAAGCCAAAGAATATTCAAACTACCACAAAATTGCATTCATTTCACAGACTAGCAAAGTAATGCTCAAAATTCTCCAAGCTACACTTTAGCAGCAAGTAAGCTGAGAAATTACAGATGTTCAAATTGGATTTAGAAAAGCAGAGGAATCAGAGATCAAATTGCCAACATCCATTGGCCCATAGAAAAAGCAAGAGAATTCCAGAAAAACATCTACTTCTGCTTTATTGACTACACTAAAGCCCTTGATTGTGTGGATCACAACAAACTGTGGGGAATTCTTAAAGAGATGGGAATAGCGGACCACCTGACCTGCCTCCTGAGAAATCTATATACAGATCAATAAGAAATAGTTAGAGCCAGACATGGAACAATGGACTGATTTCAAATTGGGAAAGGGATACGTCAAGGCTGTTTATTGTCACCCTGCTTATTTAACTTACATGTGGAGTATATCATGTGAAATCCTGGGCTTGGTGAAGCAAAAGCCAGAATAAAAATTACTGGGAGAAATATAAAAAATGTCAGATATGCAGATATCAGCACTCATGGCAGAAAGTGAAGAGGAACTAAAGAGCCTCTTGATGAAAGTGAAAGAGGAGAGTGAAAAAGTTGGCTTAAAGCTCAACTTTCAGAAAACTTAGATCACAGCAACTGGTCCTATCACTTCATGGAAAATAGATGGGGAAATAATAGAAACAGTGACAGACTTTATTTTGGAGGGCTCAAAAATCGCTGCATATTGTGATTGCAGCCATGAAATTAAAAGATGCTTGCTCCTTGGAAGAAAAGCTATAACAAACCTAGAGGCATATTAAAAAGCAGAGACATTACATTGCTGACAAAGGTCTGTCTAATCAAAGCTATGGTTTTTCCAGTAGTCATGTGTGGATGTGAGAGCTGGACCAGAAAGAAAGCTGAGTGCTGAAGAAATGATACCTTTGAACTGTGGTGTTGGAGAACACTCTTGAGAGTCCCTTGGACTGCAAAGAGCTCAAACAAGTCAATCCTAAACGAAATCAGTCCTGAATATTCATTGGAAGGACTGATGTTGAAGTTGAAGCTCCAATACTTTGGCTACTTGATAAGAACAGCCAACTTATTGGAAAAGACAGATGCTGGGAAAGATTGAAGGCAGGAGGAGAAGTAGATGACAAAGGATGAGATGGTTGGATGGCATCACTGACTCAATGGACATGAGTTTGAGCAAGCTCTGGGTGATGGTGAAGGACAGGGCAACCTGGCACGCTGCAGTCCATGGGGTCACAAATGGTCAGACACGAGTGAGAGACTGAACAACAACAACAATATAATAAAGAAAATATCTCCTCCAGGGGAAATCCAACTTTTTCACTATCCTCTTTCACTTTCATCAAAAGGCTCTTTAGCTACTCTTTGCTTTCTGCTATAAAGTGAAAGTGAAGTCACTCAGTCGTGTCCGACTCTTAGCTATAAAGGTGGTGTCAATTGCATATCCGAGATTATTGTTATTTCTCCTGGCAATCTTGATTCCAGTTTGTGCTTCATCCAGCCTGGCATTTCTCATGACGTACTCTGCATATATGTTAAATAAAAAGGGTGACATATTCCTTTCCAACCTTGACATATTCCTTTCTCAATTTGGAACCAGTTACTTTGTAAAAGTTAGTTAAGTTTGTTTGTCACCCATTAAAAAGATATGGGATTCCTAAACTTGGAAAATATCTTCTGTAACTTAAACTGCTACTGCTGCTACTGCTAAGTCGCTTCAGTCATGCCCGACTCTGTGCGACCCCATAGACGGCAGCCCACCAGGCTCCCCCGTCCCTGGGATTCTCCAGGCAAGAATACTGGAGTGGGTTGCCATTTCCTCCTCCAATGCATGAAAGTGAAAAGTGAAAGTGAAGTCGCTCAGTCGTGTCCGACTCTTAGCGACCCCATGGACTGGAGCCTACCAGGATCCTCCGTCCATGGGATTTTCCAGGCAAGAGTACTGGGGTGGGGTGCCATTGCCTTCTCCGGTAACTTAAACTAGTATATGTAGTGGTGTCATTTGGGTCTCTTTATGTCACCTTGTGTGTAATACAGCTTAGACAACTGCAGACAACCCATACCATGCAGCTATTCTGGCTACTGCTGTATTATAAGAAATGAACTGTAATTTTCCCCTGACCCATGAATCACCTGCCTTCCTTCAGCATTCATAGAACTATAACAAACTGTTTAGTTGGCAAGAAAAAAATAAAATTTAGGACCTTTACCAGTTCTAGACAGATATCATGGTCCTTGGGTATATGTAACTTTAAAGTCAGGCTGAAAACCACTGGAATTGTTAAGATAAAGTTACAAAAATTACGTAACTGTGTATTTGTTTCTTCCGGAATCTCTCATTACATTTTATGATTCTGTGAAGTCTCTACTTTTTGTCTTATTCAAAAATAGGATTCATCCACTTAACTAGTTCAGTTAAAACTTACAATTTATCTGCACATCTATTTTAAGTATCATGCTTTCAATTGCCAACTTGATTTCCAATGAGACGCCTGCTATGGCATTCATAGTATGGTAAATCCGTGTAGTATTATATTTTCTTTCTCCTTTCTATATATTGGTAGCTCAGATGTAAAGAATCTGCCTGTAGTGTGGGAGACCTGAGTTTTATCTCTGAATCAGGAGGATCCCCTGGAGAAGAAATGACTATCTACCCTAGTATCTTACTTGAAGTTGGACAGAGGAGCCTGGTGGGCTACAGCCCATGTGGTTGCAAGGAGGAGTCAGTTTTTTTTTTTTTTTTTTTTTAAAGGAGTCAGTCTTGACTGAGAGAGTAACTTTCAATTTCATTCATATATTGGTAGCAGTGGGATATTTACCTTAATCAGAATAAATATTTATTGAGAATTCACTGTTCAAAACCTATCACTATATCCTTTGAGGTAACTTTCTGAAATAAGCAAAGCGTAGAGTGTTAATTCCAGTGTTCACCCACTAGAAATCCCCTGAGACTGCTGATAATAACCAATATAACCTTGTCAACCATTTGCCTTACTCCATGATTTACCATCTGCAAGAGATACTGATTCTGTTTTTCAAACAAGGAGTATCAATTGTAATAAAAGGCACTGGTGACTGCCTTTGCTTCAGACTCTCTTTTCAATGATTTTTGTATAGGTAGCAGTCTTGAAAAACAGGGACAATGCCTTACTCTGGGACAAATGTCAATTTTGTTTACTTTGAAGTATAATAAAGATAGTGTTTTCCCTAGAAGCAAATATCTGCCATGTTTACTCTATACTAAAAACGATTCAAGTTATATAAATTGGGAGATCTTCTGTAACACAACCAAAGAAGTCCATGTGTCATGTGGACTTCTTTGAATCATTCTGTGGGAACTGAGCCAAAGGAAGTGGGCACAATTTATGAAAATCTGGCTACTGCTATTGCTATAATAATCTATTCTTTGCACGTGAGCCAGAAGCCATACATCTTCTGCCAATAACTGTAAAATTGGTCAGCTAACTCATTAGTTGGTCATACAGTAAGAAATTCAGATATTTTGCAGTTCTTGATATGCCTTCAAATCCTTCCCTTCCACCCTCCCTTTGTAAATTCTCTACACACTTATAGCAGATTTCCATTGCCATGCAGGAAGTGGTCACTTGTGTTGTTGGAGTAAAATTTTTTAAAAAATATATCAAACAAGTATTCAGTAAATATGCCATATTCAGGGAAACAATCAGATAGTAAATGAATATTTACTAAAAAACCAACAATAACAACAAATTGCTATTAAATTTTAAAGTAAAAAATAATGGAGCATCATTGACTCTCATATAAAATAGAAATATAATTTATAATGATAGTCATCACAATAATAATAATATTCATAAACTGCTATACATCAGACACTAAAAGAGTATCTTGCTCCTTTTAGAAACTGGTGAGTATTCATTACTGTTATACACAAAGTTTGGATTAAAAATTGGTGCTGTAAGATATTCATTGATACATGCCAAAGGCTAATCAGTGATGGGAACTTGATTTGAACCTGGGCAATTCATATTGTGGAACATATCATTTAACCACAATGCTCTATATTTGAGGAGAACAGTGACATATATAAAGCAAAACTAACAGGTTACACACAATTGTTTGCTTTCTTATATAAAATTATTATAATTTGCTACTGCTACCAAGTCTAAACTCATTCTGCTTGCTGCACAACAGGCAAATAAATCAACAGATGAGCTATTGGGGCAAGGAATAATGACATTATTTGCAAAGCTAGCAACCCAGAAGATGATGGGTTAGTGTTTCAAAGAACCATTTTATCCCAGTTAGAATTCAGGCTTCTTTTCTACTGAAAAGGGAAGGGAGAGTGGGTGGTTGTTGCTAACTTCTTGATGCAGAAATCCTTTGTTCTTGCAGCTGTCCACATAGGTCAAGTCATGAAGTTCCTATAAACCTCCAACAAAACAAATGTTAGTCTCTGTTCTGCAACTTTTTTTTAATCTCCATATGAATGAAAAGGTGCTGCAATCTTAAAGGTCAGAGCCTTGAGAATAGGCTATCCTGTATATTTCAAGATGTAGGTTAATATTCTTTACAAAAAGTGGAGAGTTGACATCAGTATGTGCAGGCAACAGGGCACAAAAGCTAAAGTAAAAGATATATATATAATATGAAGTCAGATTTGTTCTTCCCTATTACTTTTCACATATTTGTACCATATTGGAGGCCTTTTCAAACAATCAACGTTTTGATTCATCACTTGAATTCTTGAATATCATCCATTGTTAGAGGTCAAGTATATAGTAAATATTGTGGGGTGATATTAAAATAGTTTTATATCTTCCTTTTCTATTTTGTTTATTTAATAGAAAATTTAATATATTTTATATATTTAATCCACTAAACAAGGTAAACTGACATAAGTTTCTATATTAAAGATAATTGCTGCTGTGCTAGTCATTTAAGTCATGTCCAACTCTGTGCGACCCCATAGACAGCATAGACCCCATAGACAGCAGCCCACCAGGCTCCCCCATCCCTGGGATTCTCCAGGCAAGAACAGTGAAGTGGGCTGTCATTTCCTTCTCCAATGCATGAAAGTGAAAAGTGAAGTCACTCAGCCGTGTCCGACTCTTAGCAACCCCATGGACTGCAGCCTACCAGGCTCCTTCGGTTCTCTCCAATATAGAAACACACGTTAAAACAGGGTTTCAGAGGGTGAAACATGTTGAATATTATATTTA
Source organism: Tragelaphus eurycerus (assembly GCA_935064755.1). Lineage (NCBI taxonomy): Eukaryota > Metazoa > Chordata > Mammalia > Artiodactyla > Bovidae > Tragelaphus > Tragelaphus eurycerus. Next base: position 13,370,756 of record CAKXYN010000061.1, read on the forward strand.
TGTATGCACATATAAATTGTTAACAAGTAGTCATTATGTAGGTTATTAATCTCCTTTGTATTCATGTTACATTTCTTCTGTTTACTTCTGTTCCTAACTTTGTTTTTGTTCAGTCACTCAGCTGTGTCCAACTCTTCACAATCTCATGGACTACAGTATGCCAGGCTTCCCTGTCCATCACAATCTCCAGGAGCCTGCTCAAACTCATTTCCATTGAGTCAGTGATGCCATCCAACCATTTCATTCTCTGTTGTCCCCTTCTCCTCCTGCCTTCAATCTTTCCCAGCATCAGTCTTTTCCAATGACTGGCTCTTCGAATCAGGTGGCCAAAGTACTGGAGTTTCAGCTTCAGCATCAGTCCTTCCAATGACTATTCAGGGATGATTTTCTTCAGGATTGACTGGTTTGATCTCCTTGCCATCCAAGGGACTCTCAGGAGTCTTCTCCAGACCAGTTTGAAAGCATCAAGTCTTTGGTGCTCAGGCTTGTTTATGGTCCAATTCTCTCAAGTGTACATGACTACTGGAAAAACCATAGCTTTGACTATAAGGACCTTTGTTGCAAAGTGGTGTCTCTGCTATCTCTGCTTTTTAATATGCTGTCTGGGTTTGTCTAAATGTAGGTTAATTCAAAACATTTAGAACTTTTATTTTGGACAAAACATGCTTGCTATGTGGTTACTGTAAAGTAGAAAATAAATACACTTCAGGCTCATGTCATGTACTAGATGATATTTTTTATATCAAAGTTAAAAAAGAGATTGTAATATCTGAATATTAACAGATACTAAATTCCATTCCTCTAAAACAAAACAAGCCAAAAAAAAAAAATAAAACCCTTAAAATATGACTGTAACTTGTATACACAGATAATTTTGCAGCAAAAAAGGGCAGAGTAGAGATAAGAAACAAAATGCATCAGTAAGCAACATGGCATTGAATATAGTTCTACTGTTGAAAAGATCTTGAGATTACATGTAAACGAAACCAGAAGTGACATTATTGTCTGTCCAAAAGAATCCCCAAAGGGTCAATCATGTCTATCTCCAGGCAATATTTGGGGAAACAAACATATGCATTTTATTTATTGAATTCTAAATTGGGAAGATTTTAGTCTTACCTTCAAGAAATAGGATAACTGAACAAGTTATTGTCCCTCCCCTATTTACCCTCTAATTTCATTATATATTTTGGGTTTTCTCTTGTTACAATATCACTATAAGGGGAGGCTTGCACAAACACAGTTTCCATGGACAAAGCATATATAGTTTGTTTTTTTTTTCTTCTTCTTCATTGTTAAACCTTCCCCACTTGGCCTCTTTGTAAAGGAATTGGCTAGTTTTTCTCACTTTTTGGTCTTGTGTCTATGTTCTGTATTATCCTCTCCCTCCATTTGCTAACTGGCTTCTGCTGTAAGTACAGAACTCAATGTCTGCAAGATTACTTGCCATGCTTTACAAGACTCTGTACTAAATAACTAATTTCATTTGTAGATCAGTTTTTTACTAGTTAATGCCAATGGTATCATTCTAAGGTGTTCTATTGCCCTCTTCAATTTATTAGAAGAGTTCAGTGCACATAAACCATAGGATTCTCTCTATTCACATGGCTTTGCTTTAAACTTTTCTACTGATCCTCAATATTCCAGAATTAAAAGGCTAAATGTGATCAGATAGTAAAGTCCTAGTAAGACTCCAACTGTAATTATTTTATTTTTAATGTGGCCACTGAATTCAGTGTTCCTCATTCATTATACTTCTGTGATTCTGATGTTTTTTTTTCAAGAACATGCCTTTTTTTTTTTAATTGGACCCATGTCACAAACACAAAAATTCTGGAGTGAAGTGTAAATAGCCAGCATTTTGAATTCAACCATAGGACACGTGGAAGTTAATATTATGTTCTCAGTTGTGCAGACATGTCCAACTCTTTGTGACTTCATGGACTGTAGCCCATCAGGCTCCTATATTCATGGAATTTCCCAGGCAAGAATACTGGAGCGAGTTGCCATTTCTTCCTCCAAGGGATCTTACTGAGCCAAGGATCAAACGTGCATCTCCTGCATCACCTGCATTGGCAGGTGGATTGTTTACCACTGAACCACCTGCGGAGCCCAGTCAATATTATAAAGCTCTGAAAAGTGAACTTGTCCCCAGTTTACAAATGCATCCATCTTATAATCCAAAAATACTTGACTGATTAAAAAAAAAAATCAGAACATTGTTTCCTGAATAAAAGCATCAGGTTCTTCTTGGATCATATTGAGATTTAACAAAGCAATGAAGTCAATTCAACAAAACCAATTATGTTCTGTACTCTAAAAGCTTTGGGAAGCTCTCAGTTCTGGTGGAAAGTTAAAGCAATGCAGAAAAACATTTGCAACTCAAATAGTACATGGAAACTGGAGTTTGTTGAAGAAGAGACCTTAATATTAAGTAAGACACAATGATAGAAAACTATATTTATCGCAACAGGAAAATAAAGAGCAGAGAATACGATCCAAGAAGTCAGCAAAGGAAATGAATAAAAAATAAAACACTAGGTTTCAGGACATTTTAAAATGACAAACCCACAGCAAACATTATCCTCAATGTTGAAAAATTGAAAGCATTTCCTCTAAAGTCAGGAACAAGGAAAGGGTGCCCACTTTCACCATTACTATTCAAAATAGTTTTGGAAGTTATGGCCACAGCAATCAGAGCAGAAAAAGAAATAAAAGGAATCCAAATTGGAAAAGAAGTAAAACTCTTACTGCAGATGATATGATCCTCTACATAGAAAACCCTAAAGATTCCACCAGAAAATTACTAGAACTAATCAATGAATATAGTAAAGTTGCAGGATATAAAATCAACACACAGAAATCCCTTGCATTCCTGTACACTAATAATGAGAAAATAGAAAGAGAAATTAAGGAAACAATTCCATTCACCATTGCAATGAAAAGAATAAAATACTTAGGAATATATCTACCTAAAGAAACTAAAGACCTATATATAGAAAACTATAAAACACTGGTGAAAGAAATCAAAGAGGACAATAATAGGTGAAGAAATATAACATGTTCATGGATTGGAAGAACAATATAGTGAAAATGAGTATACTACCCAAAGCAATTTATAGATTCAATGCAATCCCTTTCAAGCTACCAATGGTATTCTTCACAGAGCTAGAACAAATAATTTCAAAATTTGTATGGAAATACAAAAAACCTTGAATAGCCAAAGCAATTTTGAGAAATAAAAATGGAAATGGAGTAATCAACCTTCCTGACTTGAGGCTCTACTACAAAGCCACAGTCATCAAGACAGTATAGTACTAGCACAAAGACAGAAATATATCAATGATCAAAATATATATCAAAGATAAAAATATATCAGAAATCTATCAAAGCCCAGAGATAAATCCACGCACATATGGACACCTTATCTTTGACAAAGGAGGCAAAAATATACAATGGAGAAAAGACAATCTCTTTAACAACTGGTGCTGGGAAAACTGGTCAACCACTTGTAAAAGAATGAAACTAGAACACATTCTAACAACATACACAAAAATAAACTCAAAATGGATTAAAGATCTAAATGTAAAACCAGAAACTATAAAACTCCTAGAGAGGAACATAGGCAAAACACTCTCCGACATAAATCACAGCAGATTCATCTATGACCCACCTCCCAGAATATTGGAAATAAAAGTAAAAATAAACAAATGGGACCTAATTAAAATTAAAAGCTTCTGCACAACAAAGGAAACTATAAGCAAGGTGAAAGACAGCCTTCAGAATGGGAGAAAATAACAGCAAATGAAGCAACAGACAAACAACTAATCTCAAAAATATACAAGCAATTCCTACAGCTCAATTCCAGAAAAATAAATGACCCAATCAAAAAATGGACCAAAGAACTAAATAGACATTTCTCCAAAGAAGACATACAGATGGCTAACAAACACATGAAAAGATGCTCAACATCACTCATTATCAGAGAAATGCAAATCAAAACCACTATGAGGTACCATTTCATGCCAGTCAGAATGGCTATGATCCAAAAGCAATAAATTCTGGAGAGGGTGTGGAGAAAAGGGAACCCTCTTACACTCTTGGTGGGAATGCAAACTAGTACAGCCACTATGGAGAACAGTGTAGAGATTCCTTAAGAAACTGGGAATAAAACTGCCTTATGATCCAGCAATCCCACTGCTGGGCATACACACTGAGGAAACCAGAATTGAAAGAGACACGTGTACCCCAGTGTTCATCGCAGCACTGTTTATAATTTCCAGGACATGGAAGCAACCTAGATGTCCATCAGCAGATGAATGGATAAGAAAGCTGTGGTACATATACACAATGGAGTATTACTCAGCCATTAAAAAGAATACATTTGAATCAGTTCTAATGAGGTGGATGAAATTGGAGCCTATTATACAGAGTGAAGTAAGCCAGAAAGAAAAACACCAATACAGTATACTAACGCATATATATGAAATTTAGACAAATGGTAACAATAACCTTGTATACGAGACAGCAAAGGAGATACTGATGTATAAAACAGTCTTTTGGACTCTGTGGGAGAGGAAGAGGGTGGGATGATTTGGGCGAATGTCATTGAAACATGTATAATATCATATATGAAACGAGTTGCCAGCCCAGGTTCAATGCATGATACTGGATGCTTGAGACTGGTGAACTGGGACGATCCAGGGGGATGGTACAGGGAAGGAGGAGGGAGGAGGGTTGAGTATGGGAAACACGTGTATACCTGTGGCGGATTCATGTTGATATATGGCAAAACCAATACAGTATTGTAAAGTTAAAAATTAAAAAAAAATAAATAATAAAATAAAACTAAACACCACCCCCCACCCCCGCCATTCATCTGCTTTGTTGTGAAGCTACAACATCTTCATGAAGGATCGACATATATGCCACCTTAAAATAGGGTTATGCATTTAGATAACTTCTTATCTGCAAGGATCTTATTGGCAAGCTTGTCCATGCAAATTACAATTTAAACTAACATACTGGACTCAACACTAATTTAATGGCTCCCATCCATGGGGTCACAAGAGTAGGCTTCCCTGGTGGCTCAGACAGTAAAGCGTCTGCCTGAAATATGGGAGTCCCAGGTTTGATCCCTGGGTTGGGAAGATCCTCTGGATAAGGAAACGGCAACCCACCCCAGTACCCTTGCCTGGATAATCCCATGGATGGTGGAGCCTGGTATGCTACAGTCCATGGGGTTGCAAAGAGTCAGATATGACTGAGCTACTTCACTTTAGTGACTAAATCACCATAACGTGTATGTGGGCTTCCCAGGTGGTGATAGTGGAAAAGAACCTACCTGATAATAATGAATACGTATGCTGTGTAAAAATAAATAGATATTTAGTAAAAGTTTTGATACTATTGTACTAAAGTTATCTTATCAAATCATAGGATTCAATGAAATTCTATTTCATTAGCAGAGTTGCCAGACCACAATCTAATTTTAGAAAAATTGTATTATTTTCCCCCTAATTTTTTTTACCCATGAAGACTTACTTCCCATCCCTCTTCTTACTAACACTTACCATTTCCTGTTTGTTTTTCTTATATTCTTCCTAGTGGATATGAACTGATATCTCATCATGCTTTCAGTTTGCATTTTTCCAAAAACTAATTATATTAAACATATTTGGATGTGCTTATTTTCCATTTGTACATTTTCTTTGAAGAAAAGTCTATTCAGATCCTTTGCTTATTGTTTAATTGGATTATTTGTCTTAGTTTTTGCTATTGAATCATGAGTTTTTTATAAATTCTAAATGCAGGTCCCTTATCACATGTATTATTTATAAATATTCTTGCCATTCTGTGGTTTGATGTTTCCCTTGGTGGCAAACATTGTGAAATTTACTAAAATCTGATTACCCATTTTTTCTTTTGTCACTTTTGATTTTGCTGTATTATCTAAGAAATCCTTGTTTAATCCAAAGTTACTTTTGTGTTTTCTTCTAAAGTTTCTATAACATTAGTTCTTACATGTAGTTCTCTGATCCATTTGCAATTAATTTTTGTGTATGCTGGGAGAAAAGTGTATATCTTCATTCTCTTGAGTGAAGATATCCATGTGTCTGGGGCTTCCCTGGTGACTCAGTGGTAAAGAATCCATCTGCCAATGCAGGAGATGCAGCAGACAGGTGTCTGATCCCTGGTTTAGAAAGACCCCCTGGAGAAGGAAACAGTAACCCACATTAGTATTCTCGCCTGAAAAATCCCAGGGACAAAAGGGACTGGCAAGCTACACTCCATGGGGTTACAAAGAATTGGACACAACTAAGTAACTGTGCACATGCACACACAACCATTTGTTCCAATACCATCTGTTGAAAAAAATTTTTTTTTTAATTTTAAAGCTTTAAAAAACTTAAATTTCCCTTTGAATTGTCATATTAACTCCTCTATAATGAAGAATGTAGTTGGCCTTTGTACCTGGCTTCTGGGTGACATCTTTTAAATCTTTGGAATTTTTCAAGTTGTAGGAGTGTATTTGTTATTTGTGGTGAACCCTGAAAAATAATACTTAAAAGATGACTCAAGGTGGAAGCTGGCTGCAGCTGAAAGACCAGTCAGACTGATGTTCAGAGTCATGTGATAGCGGGCCAAACTTTGGGGAAGGTATGGGATTCAGAGATTGACTTCAGTCATATGGTCAATTATTCTATTACTCATGTATATATATGAAACCCCTATGGAAACTTTGGACAATATGCTCAGAAGAGCATCCCCAATTGGAAATATTCCATGCACATTGTTACATATCAGTGTGCTGGAAGGGCAATATCCTGGGGAGCAGTGAGCAGACTCATGTTTAGGACCCACTCAGACCTCAACTCAAGAGTGTTTCGCACTTTGACTTGTTCTGTTTTAAATCTTCCATTATAATAAAGCTATAACCTTCATTTTCCTTGAGTTCTGTGTGTCATTCAAGAAAAGTATTGGGCTCAAAGTATTCCTGTTACTATTTCTTGTAGGTCAGTGTGCTAGGAGCAATTTTTCTGCCATTGTTTCTCTGGTAATGACTTCATTATTCTCACAATGTTAAAAAACTGTGCTAGATATAAAATTTTTATTTGATAATCTCCTTTTATTCAGTACTTTGAGTAGATCATCTCCCTGCCATCTGGATTCCATGGTTTCTGATGAGAAGTTAACTGTGAGTCTGATTGTGCATTGATTGTAAGCAATGTCATTTTTTATTATTGCTTTCAAGACTTTTTCTTTGTTTTTAACTTTTGACAAGTATGAATTTAGGTATGGATATCTTTAATCTGGGGCTACCAAGTGACACGAGTGGTAAAGAACCCATCTGCCAATGCAGGAGACATAAGTGACATAAGTTTGATCCTTGGGTCAGGAAGATCCTCTGGAAGAGGACATGGCAACCCATTCCAGTATTATTGCATGGAGAATCCCAAGGACAGAGAAGCCTGTTGGGCTACAGTACATAGCATCACAAAGAGTCAGACAGAACTGATGAGACTTAGCACACACGCATCTTTAACTTAATCCTACTTGGAAACCTTCAAGACTCGCAAATGTATCGATTAATCTTACTATCATATTTGAGAATTTTTTGCCCAATATTACTTCAAATACAATATAAGTTCCTTTCTTGCCCTCTTCTTTTTCTGGGGACCCATTATACATATATTGGTATGCTGTTGGTAAGTCAGTATTTTCTTCTTTTTCTTTCTAGTACTTAAACTGATTAATATCAATGAATCTATCTTTTGGTATGTTTATTATTTCTGCTGATTACTCAAATTGCTGTTATGCCATACTTGTAAAGTTTTCATTTCAGGTACTGTGTTTTTCAACTCCGGAATTTTTATCTCGTTCTTTTTGTACTTTTTTAACTTTATGATTACTCTCTAGTGAGATATCATTCTCACATACTTCTTAACTTATTTAGATAATTTATTTTTCTTAGTTCTCTTTTCTTTCCTTTATTTCCTTGAAAATCCTTATAATATTTACATTTTTCTGTCATAATTGCAACATTTGCACCCGCTCAAAGAAAGAATTTCTATTGACAATTTTGTTTTTCATCTGTGTATGGGATAAACTATTTTTACACATCTCTTAAATTGTAGGTGAAACCTGAATATTTTAAATAATAAAATATAACAAGCCTGGAAAGCTGTTATCATCACAGAAAAAAGTTTAAATGTAGTAACTCTTTGTTTAGAGACATTCCTGTAACAGATTTCTAAGCTATGCATTGCTTGTTGCGTGAAACCACAAGTCTCTGCTCCTTTAGATTACTGATGGTTGGAAAGAGATGTCTCTCAAAATTGTGGCTGCTGTGAATTGTCAGCCCAGAAGTGTTTGGATAGCCTCATTTGTTCCAGCTGGTATCACAAACTTAGGCAATTGTGATGTTAAACGATAGCCACCAATTTCTTTGACAACCACATCCGAGGGGATAGGGTTTTTCTTATTGAATAAGGTATGTTTCAAGCCAAATAATAAGCCCTATAAAAGACACTTTTCCAGAAAGCAGCCATACAGATCAAATATTGACATTACGGTAGTAATGTGGCTTTTGATAGTGCTCTAGACAACCTCTGCATACCACTTCCCCAGTGGCTTCTAGGCTGCCAATTTCACAGCTACTACTGTGTTGATTTTCAAGTGTGCTGTGGAGTTGACAGAGGAAGATGAATATTGACAAGTTAAGAAGTTACAAAGCTCACTGTTCATTATAAAATTCAGCCTTTTTTTTCATGTGTAAATAATCCTGTTATAATTGCAAGTTTTGATAAATTTCCGGAATTATGAAGAGGTTGGTTTAGGCAATTTGCCTATGTTCTTATCACTTGTATCGAGGAGCAGATTTTAAGAGGGTTTTAAATTCTACTAGGGGTGTTTGTCCCCCTACATAATTTTATCACTTGTGAACTCTATTTCACATTGAAATAGACACCTATTATCAGAAAAGCCTGAGAAACTTCCTTAAATCTTTCAAATAGGCTGAACTACAATTCCCAAAATCATATTCTCAAGTGGATAGTATTCTTTTACTGTAATGACAGGATCACAGGTTGAGTAGCTTCTGATATATCATATAGAAAGAAATTGCAGAGCTGGGAACTGAATCTGGATGATCTGGAGATTTCATTTCTGCTTCATTTGAATATAGTCACTACAGAAATGAAATCCCTTTATTTGATTATCAGTGTTATTACAGCATCAGAGCCAAGTGATGCTTTTCTTTGGTCCCATAATTTAGACAGTCTCTTTTGTGCTTTTCATTATAGAAAAAAATGCTATATATCTCTGCCTGTTAGTTATCTTTTATGAACATATATTTCCTATTTTGGTAACTTATGTATAAAAATAATAAAATTTTTAAACAGAAATTATAGAAGGGTATGCTACTGAATTTCTTTTCTATTTTTTGCAATTAAATTTCAACATTCAACCAGTATGTGCCATTTAATTTAATATTAACATAAGAGGTGACTTTATATCAAACATCATATAATAATTATGATGAATGTGTATATTTTCCTGACCTATTCTTCCCTTCATTATTTTTAAACCAAATTTAATTTGCTTTCAAACAGAGATATTTTTCCAAAAGTATTTTGCTTTGGTGTATCGCTTGCCATTCCTCATTTGAAAAAGAATCTCTCTTGTAATTCTGAGCATTTTGATGCACAGTAGCTTTAGGCAAACACATGAAAAATGGAACTATTTCTAAGAAATGCTGTCTTAAAAATATAGCCTTATTATGTAGTCAATTATGGAGGAGGCTTATTTATTCTTCATTTGAGTTTAACTTCTGTCTTTGATATTTATAAGGTAGACATTGCTGCAGAGTTGAGTTTGCAGATTGTTTCCTTCTAGCTACTTCACGATGATCACAAAATTAATTATATATGTACCAGTAGATGCCAAAAAATATGCAACTGAAGAATGTAGTAATAATTTAAACTTGTCTGCCAAATATAATTCTATTAAATAGCTCCTCATATTTACTCTTCCTTCATAAAGTAGTTATAAACATAATCACATATACACAGTGTTGATGTATAAATTTACTAATTTAAATGATGGGAAGCATTTAATCTCTTTGTTGATTTATTTCAATTATGGAGTTAATATTAACTGTGATTACTATAGGAAGCAAGTCAAATTATCAGGAATCTTCCTAATAAAGAACTATGAGGTTTTTTACTTCATATAGTCTCATTGAGGATACCAAATAAATTTCAGAATACACACAGTATCAGACATACGTATATGTGAGTGTGTATCTGTGATTAAAAAGTGAGCTTTTCATTCATGTCATCAGGCCATTTATGTATATTTTTAGAATTGAACCAAGGTACTCACCTTGGAGGGAATGTACTACCATAATTTTAAACTAAGATTTCACTAATAAGGTTAACTATAAAATATAAGAACTATATATTTGTTTGTATTTCATTATGATTGTATGCTGAGTTAAAGGATTTTAAAATTACAGACAAACATACATTCCCAAAGTTACCATAGACCTTTATCCTGTTTTTCAAGATACACTTGGTATACACTCACTCACACACATGCACACAGACACACACACAAAACAGTTTACATTACTACCTGTGTTTTTATTTTTGGCTAAGCTGTAAAAACCATTTGCATATATTAGTAGAGGACCTCTTTTACTCTTAACTTTGGGTGCATATATACTTAATTTTCGGGGAAGGCAATGGCACCCCACCCCAGTACTTTTGCCTGGAAAATCCCATGGACGGAGGAGCCTGGTAGGCTCCAGTCCCTGGGGTCGCTAAGAGTCGGACACGACTGAGCGACTTCAGTTTCACTTTTCACTTTCATGCATTGGAGAAGGAAATGGCAACCCACTCCAGTATTCTTGCCTGGAGAATCCCAGGGATGGAGGAGCCTGGTGAGCTTCCGTCTATGGGGTGGCACAGAGTCAGACACGACTGAAGCGATTTAGCAGCAGCAGCATACTTAATTTTCCAAATCTAGATACTTTGAAAAGTGAAAAGAAGCATTACATTAATGTAATCACATTACAAAAACAGGGTGAAACTGGGACATAAAGTCAAACTTCAAACCTTGCAAACTTTAAATCTACCCATGCTTCCCCAGGTTTCTGCATGACTCGATTTGTAAATTGCTTTACAAGGACATTGAATTTCATAATGTCCTCCACCTACAGCTGTTTTCTCTGATTAATTATCTGCTTTAGACCCTTTGTGCATTCACCTAGCTTTGACAGTTTCCCTTCTTAATAAGTATTCTCATTCACAAGGCTGGTAAATTCTTTTAAAATAAACATTAGATCATTTCTTTACTTTGCTTAAAAGTTTCCTTCCTCTGCCATTTGAACTTCATGAAAATCTCGATTTTCTTGCATGGCCTATAAAGCTCTGAATGAGCTTCTTGCCACCACTCAGATCACCTTTCCTGCCAGTCTTTTCCACTCTACTTCTACTGCAGCCATAACAGCCTCTCTGCTGTTCTTGAAACCGACTAAAGGCACCTCATTGTCCCTGGACTTGCTACTTTTCTCTTTAAACACTGTCCCGTAGAAAACATATAGCACGTTTTACCATTTCATTAATCACGTTTGAATGCCATCCCATTGAGAGGCTTTCTTTAACATTGTATATAAAGTAGCAACTCATTCACTGTCCTCTCAACCCTTTATTTTTTTTATTTCATAACATTTATCACAAGCTTTCAGTTCAGTTCAGTTCAGTCGCTTGGTCATGTCCGACCCTTTGAGACCCCATGAATCACAGCACACCAGGCCTCCCTGTCCATTACCAACTCCCGGAGTTCACCCAGACTCATGTCCATCAAGTCAGTGATGCCATCCAGCCATCTCATCCTCTGTCGTCCCCTTCTCCTCCTGCCCCCAATCCCTCCCAGCATCAGAGTCTTCTCCAATGAGTCAACTCTTCCCATGAGGTGGCCAAAGTACTGGAGTTTCAGCTTTAGCATCATTCCTTCCAAAGAAATCCCAGAGCTGATCTCCTTCAGAATGGACTGGTTGGATCTCCTTGCAGTCCAAGGGACTCTCAAGAGTCTTCTCCAACACCACAGTTAGAAAGCATCAATTCTTCAGCGCTCAGCCTTCTTCACAGTCCAGCATGACCACAGGAAAAGCCATAGCCTTGATTAGGAGCTTGGTTGGCAAAGTAACGTCTCTGCTTTTGAATATGCTATCTAGGTTGGTCATAACTTTTCATCCAAGGAGCAAGCGTCTTTTAATTTCATGGCTATAATCACCATCTGTAGTGATTTTGGAGCCCAGAAAAATAAAGTCTGACACTGTTTCCACTGTTTCCCCATCTATTTCCCATGTAGTGATGGGACCAGATGCCATGATCTTCGTTTTCTGAATGTTAAGTTTTAAGCCAACTTTTTCACTCTCCTCTTTCACCTTCATCAAGAGGCTTTATAGTTCCTCTTCACTTTCTGCCATAAGGGTGGTATTATCTGCATATCTGAGGTTATTGATATTTCTCCCAGCAATCTTGATTCCAGCTTGTGCTTCTTCCAGTCCAGCGTTTCTCATGATGTACTCGGCATATAAGTTAAATAAACAGGATGACAATATACAGCCTTGATGTACTCCTTTTCCTATTTGGAACCAGTCTGTGGTTCCATGTCCAGTTCTAACTGTTGCTTCCTGACCTGCATGCAAATTTCTCAAGAGGCAGGTCAGGTGGATATTTTTATTGTATGCCTCCTCCCTTTGGAATGTAGGCTATATGACATACATCTGCTTTTTCACTTCTTTCTCCACACAGCTTAATCCAAAATATATTTACTGAAAGACAAACTGAATGTAACAAATTGAAAACATTGGATCAATTATATAGGATAGTCCACATCTTTTCAGTACTAAAAAAAAATCACTAACCGTATTCCATCATGTTTTCTCTGGTTTATTTAGTTTTACCATTTATACTGTACCACTGTTCTTTGGGAGGCTCACTTTCTCATAATCTAAATACATTCCTCTTCTTAGAGAACATTTCATTTGTGTCACTGTCCTCTTTTCTGCATCATTCTTTCCCGTCTCTTCTGGATCTGTTTTATCAGTACGAAATCAGAGTCTAGAATTTTCTATTTGAAAAAGAAAAAAATATCTTCCTCTATCCCATGTTGATATCAGTGATTTTTACCACTATTTTTACTAATATTGACAGCAAGTCCTTGCTGTATTTCAGTCTTCAATTCAACTTCTCATTTTCATAATTCCATCAACAATTGCGCTTTTATCAGGTTTACCGAGATTACCAAAGATGCCAGTACTTCCAGCATACATGCTAATAGTCAAAATTGTGTGCTTTATAGCAGACGTAGAAGCAGTTGATTAATTTGTTTTCTTGAGGCATGTCTTCTCTTCCAAGACATAATACTATTCTCTCTTTCCTTATGAGCCATTCATTTTCAATCTCTTGAGTGTTCTCCTCCAAATAGTAGAAGGAAGTCAGGTTTAATTATTTTTCTCACTTTAAATCTTCTCTTCAAGCTATCTTAATTTGTCTCCTTGTCTTAAATATATATATATATATATATATATATATATATATATATATATATATATTTCTGTGCCTTTCCCCCTTACTCAACTACTTACTTAATGTTAATTTGTACAGATATCAGAAACTTAATAAATTCACATCAAAGCTATTAAATCTCCACAGTACTTGACCTCCCCAAATCATTTTCTTTCCGTGTGTTCTGTATATCCGTAGCTCCAGTTCAGTTGCCCAAACTGAAAATACAAAACCATTTTTGATTCTTCATGTTATGCTACCAAGTATATCAGCAGACCCTTTAGACACGACAGACAAATATATCCAGCAGCTATTCAATTTTGTTTAGGATTCTTTTTTTTTTCAATGCAAGCACATTTGATTCTTTCAAATATTGCCATTTAGGTCTAGTTCAGCTCAGTTCAATCGCTCTGTCATGTCTGACTCTTCGCGACCCCTTGGACTGCAGCACACCAGGCCTCCCTGTCCATTGCCAACTCCCGGAGTTTACTAAAACTCATGTCCATTGAGTCAGTGATACCATTCAACCATCTCATCCTCTGTCATCCCCTTCTCCTGCCTTCAATCTTTCCCAGTATCAAGGTCTTTTCAAATGAGTCAGTCCTTCACATCAGGTGGCCAAAGTATTGGAGTCTAACTTCTAAATTTCACTATGTGGATGGGTTCTCCATTGACTATTCTGAAAATACTTTCTTCCGTAATCCTCCATTGTACTAAATTATATTTCCCCATGGGATCTATTAATATCTAAAATATACAGTATTTAAATATTTGTTTATTCTGTTTTTCTCTCACCACAGTAGAAGCTCCATGACAGGAAAAAACTTGTCCATAATATTTATGCCTTTGTTTCAGCATCAATGACAGTCTGTCTAAAGTAGGTTGTTGAATAAATGAATAAATATCTAAAAATATCTTTCATGTAGAAATATATTTCTCATAATGTATAGAATATATATTTTTAATTTGGTTTTTCATGTTTTTGTGGCATGGTGGTCTATGGACATAACACTTGTTTTGGAATTAGGCATTGGGGTCCTAAATTGTAAATAATAACTTTGCCATGTGACTTTAAGCAAGTATAACTTTACTCAGACTTTCATTTATCATCTTTCAAAATATGGTGCTTGCTGTCTATAATCCTTTCAAAACATTGAATGAATGTATCAAATAATATTAGCTTTCTTTTTTACATGCATTATAGCAGCATTTTTTGTTTCTTTTCTTTTCAAACACACACAGAGAGAAAGCATGATACTTATACTTTAATGAATGATAATCCTATGCGAAAATGTAAGGAGAATAAAGTACATAGACAATAACAACAACAAAAAAAAAACCCTGATTTTAGCCGTTGTCATACAATGAAAATACTAAGATGAATGCTTTTCTCTACTGTATATGAGAGTTAAGGACAAGATTATTAGTTCTGTGATCTGCTTTTATGAGTAAGAGAACAGACTTTTTTTATATATAAATCATTCATTATCTGGTCTTCTTAATAAAAATAGTTCACATTATCATGCCTATTCACACTGAAGAATAGCAAAAGTAAGTAAAAAGAAACTGCCTTTGGTTTGCTACTGTGGTTCTTTTCGCTCTTGAATTTGGAATAAAAGCTTTTAAGTCTAAGAATCATTTCTGCAGTTGGAAAACCAAATTAGAGTAGGAAATTGAATAAAGAATAATAACAAAAATTTGTTAATAGCTTGAAACAGTGATTATATCTTCAAATTACCTTTTCCATTATAAAGCATTATAATAATTTAATGTTGCACTCTAATAAATATAACTCACTTGCTTTTATAATAAAATATTTGTGCCAGGACTCACTCTTATGACCCCATTAATGGATTGAAAACACTTCAAATTTATTTTTCCTTTGTGAAGGTCACTACACAGAAACATTGAAGAGGATATTTATTAGGATACACATTTATTCACATAGAGAGTAATAACAAAGTACCAAACAATATAAGTAGCCAGGACATATGAATTATACATTTGCTGATACTTTTGTTGTTTATTTGATAATTGCTTGCTTGTTACTTCCTAAACTTTATTCCCCATTAATTTTATCAAGGATGATATGATTTTGGCTTTAATCTCTTGTCATTATAAGTTAAAAAACTAAAAGTACTTTCATGTCACAGTATTATTGTCCTGGCTTCACTAGATGAAGGCATTTAACTTTGTGCACTATTTTCATAATGCATTATTTTTAAAATTTTATATGCACTATCAGTTCAGTTCAGTTCAGTCACTCAGTCATGTCCGACTCTTTGTGACCCCATGAAACACAGCACGCCAGGCCTCCCTGTCCATCTCCAACTCCCGGAGTTTACTCAAACTCATGTCCATCAAGTCGGTCATGCCATCCAGCCGTCTCATCCTCTGTTGTCACCTTCTCCTCCTGTCCCCAATCCCTCCCAGCATCAGGGTCTTTTCCAGTATTCCCTATATTAAGATGCAAAATAAAATTGAAAGTATCAAAATGCTGTCATGAATAAGCATAACATGCACAGTACTTTGCATATATTTTCAGAATAATCCTCACCATGACTTTGAGTTACACATAATGAAACTAATATTCAAATGGTTTAAATAATTTTCCTAAGGTCACACAGCAGGTACCATAAAAAGAAAACAAGTAATACTTAATCCTCTGTTAGAATTACATTGTAGACTTTAGCATTGTAGAATAGTAAGGGACTTAGAAGATGTTCTAGCCAAATTATCTTCAAGGAGAAGCTTTTTTTTTTTTTTAACCTCTGTAAACTTATATGTAGTGTCCTACACCGACATGCACAGTACCCATTTTATGAATACTAATTGAATGTATAAGTTCTTAATGTAATAACAAATTATGATTACATAGCTAATTATCCCAAAAATAGCAAAAACTTTTAAGTAAAGGTCACAATAATAATAATTATTTATTAGCTTTTCTACATTGTGTTATCTATTTGTTGTCTAATGCTTGAACCCAATGTAAAATTTATCTAGGGTTTGCCCTCTTTAAATGGAAAATTATCATTAGTGTTTTATTTTTGTTGTATATAATGCTCAAGATGCAGATGTTACAAAATAGTGAATTTGACTCTAACAGTGAAACATGTTGAAAGAACAAGTTTGTGTGTGGAAGTTGGGGAGTGCTTTCAAACTTAGTTTTCAAGAGAGATTATATATGTGAGGACTCAATGAAATCTTAGTGCATTTATTTATAAAAATGGCAATCTTCACTAGAAAGAAGAGACTAACAGCTGGCATTATAAATAAAAATTCTGAGGTCTCTGAGCCACAAATCATGTGCATCCAACTCCCTAATTTTTCCTAAGGCTTCTCAATGATTATATAGGTCAGTATATCTGGGCCTGGGGCAGGACAGGGTAGCCCAAGTACCCAAGAAATCCAGATTTTCCAGACATAACTTAGTAAGCTCATTTGAATCAAAACACTTTATAATATACTAGTCTTTTTCTAATTTACCACCAGGGAGATACTTAGTTGGATCTAGAATGCTTAGGAAATAATCTTTCTGTATGACCTTAACTTGATACTGGAAAATTAGGCAATATTTTGCTGCTTCTATCTCAAACAATAGGCAAGGTTTTAACCATAACTTTGACAGTTTGTTTTTGAAAATTTCCCTTTCTTTCCATATTCAGAAAGTAATTTTGCTTTCTTTTTGATTCAAAATCAGTGAAAAGTAAAATTTGGTGAAACCAAATTTGAAGAGTATCATGAGTTTTTAAATATTTCTGAATGCATGTTTAATTGTTGTTGAGTTTTAAGGGGGGAAAAAAAAGTATATGAAAACAGAAAAAAAAATGTATGTAGCTTAAAGGAAATAGTTATGTACTTTAAGGGAAAAAATAAAAAAAAAAAATAGAAATTGTGACTTGATAATTTGTAATCTCAATAGTATAGCCCAAGAGAGCATTTCAGATATCTCTAAGAAACCGCTCCCAGGGAGTAGACAGAAGGTCAGTACATGTGTGATTTTGGTGACTGGGGAATACATTAAATCAAGCATATGTTTTTTGCAGAAGGTTCTAGTCTTGAGGACCAGATGTCACCATGAAAAATTTTATTGCCTTCCTGGATATGAAGAGATGCAAGTATTGGGCCCTTAAATCTTCTGAAAATATCTATCTGAAGAAATTTTCCACTATTTTGTCCAGCAGCGCAGAGTGCCTCAGTCTTGATCTCTACCCTTAACTCCTTCTATCATGTGTTGAACATCAACAACTTCAGCGGTTTATAATTTGATCCTTGCAGAGGTAGCTAGCAAGTGTTACTTTGCAGGTGACAGTGTGTATATGTATATCCATATGTATATGTAGATGAATTAAGATTTTATCCAAAAAAATGTGCTTGTAATTTGTGTTCTTTAGTCTTCCTTGTCAATAATTACCATCATAAACTTATTACAATATAGTACAATTTTTATTATCAGTTTTCCATTTTTGAATATTAAATACTATTGGCAGGTGTATTTAGGCTTGTATATATACATGGGCTTCCCAGGTGGCTCAGTAGTAAATAATCCACCTGCCAGTGCAGGAGATGAGGGTTCGATCCCTGGGTTGAGAAGATCTCCTAGAGAAGGAAATGGCAACCTACTTCCGACTTGCCAGGAAAATACATTGGACAGAGGGCTACAGTCCATGGGATTGCAAATAATCAGACATGACTGAAAGCAACGGAGTGCACTCATACACACACACATACAGATCATTGCATTTGTTCAGTTTCTTAGTAATATTTATTTCTGTGGAAATGGTAAGTCAGGACATTCTGACTCTTAGCTTTATACTCAGATATTTTTGATGTATTCATAATTAGAGTATACACTTATAATGTTTTAATTATTCATTCTTCTAGTGATATAAATCCAAGATTACCTCCAATCCTTGGCTCAAAAGTTAACATTGTGATAAGCATCCTTATATATATTCTATATGAAAATTCTCAGGAAGATATAAACAGGAATAAGATTCTAAGGCAATGAAATATATTTTTTCTGACCTAAGTAGTCCCTAAGTTTACCTTTGGTGCGTGTGTTCATGTTTCTGTATCCTCCATCACCATGAGGCATTGTCTGGCTTTATAATATTTGCCATTTTGTTGGAGATTCATTGAACCCACAATTGTTTTAATCTTTATTTCCCTAACTACAAGTTAATCTGAGCATCTCTTCAGATGCTTGTTTATGTATTTTGTCTTTCTTTTTTCTGTAAGAGTGCATTTTTTTTTTGTTCCTATTTTATAGGATTTTCTTTTATAGTGTGGCTTTGTATTATATGTTACTGGAGGAGGGCATGGCAACCCACTCCAATATTCTTGCCTGGAGAATCCCCATGGTCAGAGAAGCCTGGTGGACTTCAGCCCATGGGTTTGCAAAGAGTTGGACATGACTGAGTGACTAAGCACATATCTGGTATAGTTTCCATTTTTGCTGTCAGTTTACCTCAAGGCCATTATTCTTCTGTGCATATATTAAGGAAAATGTTGACAAAAATAACAAAAATATTGAAATTTTATTTTATCCAGCTAGAATGTTAATTTGAAGATTAATTTGACAACATTAATATCCTTGTCATATAGCAATAGTATATCCAAAAGTATGAGATTTTTGTTCAG
Organism: Tragelaphus eurycerus; assembly: GCA_935064755.1. Classification (NCBI taxonomy): domain Eukaryota; kingdom Metazoa; phylum Chordata; class Mammalia; order Artiodactyla; family Bovidae; genus Tragelaphus; species Tragelaphus eurycerus. The sequence continues at coordinate 13,389,982 of CAKXYN010000061.1, forward strand.
TCACTCAGTCATGTCCAACTATTTGTGATCCCACAACTGCAGAATGCAAGGCTTCCCAGTCCTTCACCATTTCCTGGACTTTGCTAAGACTCATGGCCATTGAGTTGATGATGCCATTCAACCATCCCATCCTCTGCCATCCCCTTCACCTCCTGCCTTCAGTCTTTTGCAGCATCAGGGTTTTTTCTAATGAGTCAGCTCTTCGCATCAAGTGGTGAAAGTAGTGGAGTTTCACCTTCAGCATCAGTCTTCTCAGTGAATATTCAGGACTGATCTCCTTTAGGATGGACTGGTTGGATCTCCTTGCAGTCCAAGAGACTCTCAAGAGTCTTCTCCAATACCACAGTCCAAAAGCATCATTTCTTCGGTGCTCAGCTTTCTTTATAGTCCAACACTCACATCTATACATGACCACTGGAAAAACTATAGCCTTGACTAGATGGACCTTTGTTGGCAATGTAACGTATCTGCTTTTTAATATACTGTCTAGGTTGGTCATAGCTTTTCTTCCAAGGAGCAAATATCTTTTAATTTCATGGTTGCAATCACCATCTGTAATGATTTTGTACCCAAAGAAAATAAAGACTGTCACTGTCTCCATTGTTTCCCCATCTATTTGCCATGAAGTGATGGTACTGGATCTCATGAATTTAGTTTTTTGAATGTCAAGTTTTAAGCCAGATTCTTCACTCTCCTCTTTCACCCTCATCAAGAGACTCTTTAATTCCTCTTTGCTTTCTGCCATTAGGGTGGTGCCATCTGCATATTTGAGGTTATTAACATTTCTCCTGGCAATCTTGATTCCAGTTTGTGCTTCTCATGCAGTATTCATGCTACTCATGCAGGTCAGCATTTTTCATGATGTACTCTGCATATAAGTTAAATAAGCTGGGTGACAATATACAGCCTTGATGTACTCTTTTCCCAATTTGGAACCAGTCCATTGTTCCATGTCAGTTTTAATCATTGCTTGTTGACCTGCAAACATATTTCTTAGGAGGCAGAGAATGTTGTCTAGTATTCCCATCCCAAAGTATAGGGTATATTTATTTACATATTATTTTAGGTGTTTCATTTGAGTGACTTTTTTGAAATCTATTTATACCATTTTATCTTTGCAAAAATTTTCAGTTTCCATGATAAATTATACTGTTCCTATATAATTTTAATTTTATAAAAGTGTAATTAAGGTATGGGTTAGCTAAGGAAATTTCACAAATGTAATGCTAATGAATGATAGATTCAGAATTTAAAACAAGACAATTTTCGTCCAGAATCTTTACCCTTAACTTGTGCTGTTCTAATGTTCATTTTATAAGCAGCATACTTCAAAATATATTAAAATCTTAGAGAAACACTTCACTTCCTGGATTTCAGATTTTTTCAAACTGCTTGTTGGGATATAAAAAAAAAAAAAGTCAGCATGCCAGCTTCTTTACATTTTAAAAACAAATGATTCAAGTGTCACCAATTTAGTCATTTAATAACCATTGTGTTATCTGGCATATTTAATGAGTAAAGTTCTAGATGACAAAGATTTGGCAAGGGATAAAATCAAGTAAATTAAAAAAAAAAAATCTGACTTGGTTATAACAGATGAGCATCATTGCTATACACATTTCTTAACTCAGAGTTTACACCACTCTCCTGTAATTTTTAGCTTCTTTATTAATGTCACTTTATTTTCAAGTCACTTTTCTATAAAGGAATAATTTTCTCCACTATAAAACATTGGCTGGATAATTTCTGTTCCCTTAATCTCTAGTTACTAAAATTGTAAGTGATCATTTAAAAGGTATTCATCATATGTGAGATCAATAGTTTCAGAAAAAATACTTTAAAACTACTTAAAAAAGTAGCTTTTTAATTATAAAATATAGTATTTTAGAACTTATTATGATAAATGATTACCAGCTGATAGCAGATATTTTAATAATATTTCCCAATTTTGTGAAATTTGTGACAAATTCAAGGTCAGCTTTCTCATCTACCTTTCTTACACCTTGTCACTACTGTATTAGATGTTGGGCTTCCCCTGCTGGCTCAGCAGTAAAGAATCTGCCTACCAAGGCAGGAGATGCAGGTTTGATCCCTGAGGGGAAGATCCTCTGGTTCTCCAGGGAATGACAGCCCACTCCAGTATTTTGCCTCAGCAATCTCATGGGCACAGGAGCATGGTGGGCAAAAAGTACGTGGAGTTGCAAAAAGTTGGACACAACTTAGCAACTATACATACACAATTTACAATTTTACATTTTCAAGTATAAATTCAAGTGTTTGAATTTTTTTTTCATACAGTTTAACTGTTCAGAAGGAAAACAGTCCCAGATAGTATACAGCATTAACTCAAAGGAGACTGTATTGAAAAAAAAAAAAAAAAAAATTATCCAAATTGACACATTGCCATCTGAAGGAACACAATTGTGTGTACAGTATTGTTTTGTTTTTCAAAGAAAGCTGTTATAAGCTTAATAGATATGTTGCCTCCTTGGATAATGATCAGTAAGAAGAAGCCACTTGGAAGAAGCCACTAGAACTCAAAGTAATTAATCGGTCTGAGCAAATAATGTATAATCTCTTCATTTCTTGTAAAATTGATGTGATCTCTTTTTCCCTTAACACAGTGTTTCAGTATGGAAACTTAAATCCTGTTGCTTTATTTTGTTTGAATGGCACAGTATGCTATGTGTATATAAGCCATGGCCATGATTTGGTTGTATTAAAGATGTTAAATATCCCTTTTGCACTGAATCCAGATGAGGCATGGAACTGATCACCAGTTGCTGTCTTGGAATAATCAAATAATGTATGAACAGGCATTCTATTCTAACTTCTATTTGCATAAGAATATTTTACCTTGCCCCCAAAACAGCTGATGCTCTGTCAGTACTGATTCTGAAGCATTTCTTTTGAGCTTACCTACAGCTCAACATAATGCCTGACACAGTTAAAATTATCTCTTTCTCTAGCATGAGTTTCAATGATAAAAAGAAACTTTGTAGTTTCCCTTATATGCAACATACACACATGCAAAGAGATGATTCATATTCTGCACATCAGTGGATTTATTAAACTGTAAAGTTATATACTTACCACCATATCCAAATGACAGCAATTGCTCTTCACACTGTGTCATTTGTGTTATGAAATATCTCATAGTATCATTTGAGGAAGAGATATTGGCAAACACACATTGTTCTTTCTCTCATTTTATAGAATACAGGTTGGCTTTGAAGTTATAAATGTCTTGACAATAACATTACATGTACTTATCTTTTCTATATATATATATATATATATGAGGGCATCATCTTTGAAGACTGCCTTTTTGGTTTTGTTTAATTTTCTGTTCTTAGCTTATTTTGGTTTTTATTGAAAAGCTCTAATGCATTCATGAAAATATACGACCCCATGGACTGCACCCTACCAGGCTCCTCCATCCATAGTATTTTCCAGGCAAGAGTACCTGAGTGGGGTGCCATTGCCTTCTCCGATATATATATATATATATACACATATATATAATTAGATTTGCCACTGTGTTTGCATAATGATGAAATAAAAGCCCTGATAGCCTCATTACATTAATTTCACAAAATCTTCTAGCAGAGGCCACTATGGAAATTAGAGAAGAATGGATTCCTGAGACATGAAGTCCAACTCAAACATTATCTCAGACATTTGTATGAAAGATATACTTGTCGTACTTGCTAATTTACCTGTCCCTGTAAGAGCCTATGTTAGTCTATACTCAAGTTTTTGCACTGTATTTTGGAGCTATTAATCCATTTTAAATGGAATGATGTTATAATATTCCAAAACCAAACTAAAATTTAAGCTGACAAACACAAACGGTAGTGTACAATTGATGTACAAAAATAGAATCACTTTGCCCTGTCACGTCAAACTCTTTGTGACCCCATGGACTGTAGCTCACCAGGCTCCTCCTAATACCACATTTGTGTTGCCTTAACACACATAAAAATGAATCAATTAATTTCATTATATAGCTTTAAATATTCTATATAAATTATGTAATTATTTGAATTCTACTAATAATAAAGCAACAGTTAGAATTGGACATGGAACAAGAGACTGGTTCCAAATAGGAAAAGGAGTACGTCAAGGCTGTATATTGTCACCCTGCTTATTGAACTTCTATGCAGAGTACATCATGAAAAACGCTGGGCTGGAAGAAGCACAAGCTGGAATCAAGATTGCCAGGAGAAATATCAATAAGCTCAGGTACGAAGATGACACCACCCTAATGGCAGAAAGTGAAGAGGACCTAAAAATCCTCTTGATGAAAGTGAAATAGGAGAGTGAAAAAGTTGGCTTAAAGCTCAACATTCAGAAAACTAAGATCATGGCATCCGGTCCCATCATTTCATGGGAAATAGATGGGGAAACAGTGGAAAGCGTGTCAGATTTTATTTTAGGGGGCTCCAGAATCACTGCAGATGCTGATTATAGCCATGAAATTAAAAGGCACTTACTCCTTAGAAGGAAATTTATGACCAACCTAGATAGCATATTCAAAAGCAGAGACATTACTTTGTCAACAAAGGTTCGCCTAGTCAAGGCTATGGTCTTTCCTGTGGTCATGTATGGATGTGAGAGTTAGACTGTGAAGAAAGCTGAGCACCAAAGAATTGACGCTTTTGAATTGTGGTGTTGGAGAATACTGTTGAGAATCCCTTGGACTGCAAGGAGGTCCTACCAGTCCATCCTAAAGAAGATCAGTCCTGGGTGTTCATTGGAAGGACTGATGCTGAAGCTGAAGCTCCAGTACTTTGGCCACCTCATGTGAAGAGTTGACTCATTGGAAAAGACCCTGATGCTGGGAGGGATTGTGAGGCAGGAGGAGAAGGGGACAACAGAGGATGAGATGGCTGGATGGCATCACCGACCTGCAGCACATGAGTTTGGGTAAACTCCAGGAGTTGGTGATAGACAGGGGGACCTGGTGTGCTGTGATTCATGGGGTCACAAAAAGTTGGACACGACTGAGTGAATGAACTGAACTGAACTGAATAATAAATATCATATAGGTTACACATATATGTATATGTATACATATATACATATGTACACACACACTTCGGAGAAGGCAATCGCACCCCACTCCAGTACTCTTGCCTGGAAAACCCCATGGACGGAAGAGCCTGCTGGCTGCAGTCCATGGGGTCGCTAAGAGTCAGACATGACTGAGTGACTTCACTTTCACTTTTCACTTTCATGCATTGGAGAAGGAAATGGCAACCCACTTCAGTGTTCTTGCCTGGAGAATCCCAGGGATGGGTGGGCTGCCATCTCTGGGGTCTCATAGAGTCGGACACGACTGAAGCAACTTAGCAGTAGCAGCAGCACACACACACTTGTTATGTGTTTCTATTCCAGTAAATGAAAATAGCAAAAGTCAAAAAGGTGTTTAATATACTAACCTACTGAATATCATAAATTAGTCTGTGCATTTGTGCTCAGTCACTCAGTCATGTGACTCTTTGCAACTCCATGAACTGTAGCCCGTCAGGCTCCTCTGTCTTTGGAATTTTCCAAGCAAGAATACTGGAGTGGGTTACCATTTCCTTCTACAGGGCATCTCCCCAAACCAGGAATCAAATTATTCAGCCTACCTGAATGTTCAGAACATGTTTTGTTTCTGGTCCTAAACTAGGGCACATTCATCTAACACAAAGCCTACTTAAATAATTTTTTTTTAATATCTCTGGTAGTTTATTGAATACCATACTGAAAGTGAAAAGTGAAACAGGTTGTCTGGATACAGAATGGTCATTAGGTGTATTGGTTGTCTATCCTTGTGATCACATGGCTGATTGGGAGCTGCTGCTGCTGCTGCTGTTGGTAAGTCACATCAGTCGTGTCCGACTCTGTGCGACCTCACAGAGGGTAGCCCAACAGGCTCCTCTGTCCCTGGGGTTCTCCAGGCAAGAATACTGGAGTGGGTTGCCATTTCCTTCTCCAATGCATGAAAGTGAAAGTGAAGTCACTTAGTCACGTCCAACTGTTACCAACCCCAGGGACTGCAGCCAACCAGGCTCCTCCGTCCATGGGATTCTCCAGGCAAGAGTACTGGAGTGGGTTGCCATTGCCTTCTCCAGGGATTGGGAGCTACCCCATATTACTAAAGAGCTATCCTGCATGTTGCTAGCCCAGGAAAAAATCAAAATGCAAAATCTGAAGTACAATTTCTACTGAATGCATATTTATTTCACACCATCAAAAATTTGAAAAACATTGAAGTTAAAATATCATTAAGTTGGCAGTCATTTGTATTAAACTATATTTAGATGTATGTTTAAGGGGGCTCACTCAATGAAGTAATAAAGTATTAATAAGTCTACTTTAAGAAGGTACAAGGAAAATTGTAAAGCCAAAAATGTGAGAACAGGGCAGAATTAATGTTGCTTGAAGCTTAAGATATTATTGCATCTGTCCTTTCTATGTTTTTCTTTCTTACTGAATATTTTAGATTCTATATTAAAATCATAAACTATTATAAATATATAAATAAGTCAACTTCCATTTAAAAGCACTAATGCCTGAATCTAAGTAGAATCACCCCAAAAGTCTCAGCTGGAAGTGTAGAATGATAAAATCCAACAGGTGGTACAAAAGAGGAATACAGAGAAGCATGATCATGGAGAGAACCATTATTAGAAATATGATCTAATTCCACCTTCTCGACTATGTTTCATTTGTGAGGGCTTTAGGAATGGATCTAGTTATGTGATATCCTCAGACAAAAAGAGCAGAGAACAGTCCTTAAATAACTGGCCACAAAAAATATGAATCCTTTAAAAATTTTAAGCAAGAAGATTTAGTGGAAAAATACTAGGGCCTCTTGAAATCACGAGGATGGTGGAAGATTGGGTTTAGGGACGTGGCAGTTCCCACAGAAACTGTGGAGGATTAAGCAGCAGAAATGACAGCAAAGGTCACACAGACAAACAAACTAGTCCCCTCAGGGCAGCTGTCACTATAACAAAGGAACTCCCTGGTCCCTGGTCTTTGTTTCAGTCACTTAAGTTCCAAAATACTGAAGGCATTACTGCTAAACCTACACCATTCCCTATCCACTGACTGTGCCCTTTAACTGCCGTAGCAAAAACCTGTAACATAAATCCCATGAAGAAGGCACATTTGGGGAGTATTTTCTTGAAGTGAGATTAGAGAGAAAGTGGGAGGAGGAATTAGATTATCAGAGGAAAAATGGTGCTCATTTTCAGATCATGTTTATATATACGGATATAGTCACAGACTATAGATATCAGTCATAGAAGTGATATCTACAAGGCTTCATATGGCTGTAACTCTATTCTACCCCACAGCAACCATCCAAGTCTTTGGGTAAGCTTTTTATGTGTGGGTTTTATATAGTTAATAATGTTACTACTATAAAATTATTAACATGATATTTAATAATTTATGTTATAATTTTGATAATATTACTATTATCAGTATTACTGTTTCAGAGGCCTGATATAAAATCAAATCAAATGATACCATTATGCCATACTGCTACTAATGTTTTACTGCAGTATGTTAAAAGTTCTCTGCTTTTATTCATACTTTTTTACTACCTGTTGGATTTTCATTACTTTCCACTTTTCAGAAGTGTAGAAGAGGGAATACAATTTCTGGTTAAATTCTCTTTCTCATTAGGTGAAATTTAAAGTAATATCCCTTTAAAGAAAAGATGGTAGTATAGTGACTACATTTTATTCCTTTATTTCTAACTATTTTAGCTTAAATGTCTTTCACACAATTATCATCTAGAAATCTGCTTTTCAATGGTCCTATATTTGAGACTATACTACAAATTTAGAAACATTTTAGCTGTGCTTGCATCATGGACTGTTCTGATATTACTGTATAGTCATCCTTGTGCAAGATATGTTTAAAAATTTAAAAATATTCCCGGAGGAAAGGACAAAGTGTAAAATAATTAGGAAATTCATTTGTCTCCCTTGATAATTTTTTCTCCCATTCATCCTTCCTCATATGAATGAATTGAAGTGTTTTATTACAAGGAGGACTGTCCAAGTAGAGATTCAAGCTGACAATTTGTACAGGCTCTGTCCTCAGTGTAAGTTCTGAGCCTGGAATTTTGTATGATTCCATGATATGAAACCTGTGTCCTCTGGTGATAATAAAATCTTTATGAATTTCATAGTAAACCCATTCATGAAGAGAAAACCACCTTTGGATCTTCCCTGCCAAAGACATACAGGGTGGAAAAAAATTCGGCCACCACTGCAATTAGTTCTAGGGTTTACCTGGTGGTTCAGCTGGGAAAGAACTTGCCACAAGAGATGCGGGTTTGATCCCTGGGTTGGGAAGATCCCCTGAGGAAGGAAATGGAAACTTGCTCCAGTATTCTTGCCTGAAAATTCCATGGATAGAGGAGCCTGCTGGCCTACAGTCCATGTGGTCACAAAGAGTCAGGCATGACTATGCAAGCACACACACGCGTACACACACACATATGCACACAATTAGTACTTTGAAACTTGAATTGATACAAGATACACATTTCAAGCTATCTTTGTAAAAGGGAAACAAATTTTAGGAAACAGCAAAAATATTAGTAACAAAAATCTTAGTTCCCATTTCCTTATATTCAGAATTCTTAGGCTTTGCGTATTCTGCATTACTTTATACTTGACTTATATAGCACACTGAATCTAATCAGAAGATGGAAACTGCATAGTAGGTTACATGGAGGCAGGGGTTAATGTAAATAATGAGTATGTATGGTAAAAGAATAATACAGTGTGTATAGAAGAGCAATATGGGATAACATCCAAGGAAGGACAAACAGGGAAGGGCTGAGTTCCATTTGGCGAAGATGTAATTTGCTCATTATGAAGTTCTCTTGTTGAACAGGCTGGAACTGATCCTTGCTGCTTTGAGAACAACAAGGACACCCTCCTAGGTACAAGTGGAGATTAGGAAATAAATGACAGGTGGCACAGATATGCACTAGGAGTCTGAGCACTGGTGGCCTTTAGAGTGAACCATCTGTGTGTTCTTGCAGATGGAGCCCAGCTTGGTGGGTGACTACTCACATCATAGGCTGCTTGCAGGCTATGCAGAGGCATATGAGAAATTCCAGGCACTGGTCAGGGCAAGAGGCCTTAACAATGAGTAGGCCACGTTTGGTGCCTGATCCCTAGCCCAGAACGCAGACTTCAGAGTGTTCAGAAGGCTACAGAAAGGTCATTCCCAGGTCTGCTCTGGCTGAAGTGTGATGAACAGATCTTATGTAAGTGATGGCCTTCCAGAGGTCTCCAGGGAGAAAACTTAATGGTGGGTTCACTTTGAAGCAGACATAAAGAAATCCTGTGATTTATACCAGAGCATTTGTTGAAGGGTGCATTCAGAGCTGAGAGGCAATCAATTAATAACTGACAACGTAATTCAGTTCCAGTAGTTTAGCCTTTGGGTTACTCAGTTTCCACTGTGGTCCCTCTGCCCACAACTGAGCTCTCCTACAACCTATATTTCTACCTTAGAAGACACATCTATTCTTCTAACAAGTGGAGCTCTCATTCTTCTTCAAAATGAGAAGACACACAGTCTCAACCATTATTAACTATTGAGGGCTGTAAATAACAATTCACACATACAGTCATGATAAAGCCAGAGCTTCAAATTTGAGTGATTATAAATGATGCAAGTAAAATCTGTAAGAGGTACCAGCTCTCTAAGAAGACAATAAAATGACTGTACTCAGAAGATGAGTAGATATCAAAGAGGTGATATGAAGCGATCAAGCGCCCACACAATATGAAGTACAAGCAAGCATTTTCAAATGATGTGAAATTCTACTGTATGAACACTAAAACTTAGTTGTTACTAGCTTAGTTTTGAAGGACAGGAGAAGTGTATATAGAAGTTGGCAGAAAGCCTTAGGATGCAAACCTAAGAGGAGAGAGTCTAATCCCTGAAAAAAAAAGCAAAGACCTCAGATAATAGCACCTCCCCCTGTGGTAATGACAAATAACGGTGTTAGAAAGCAAACAAACAAAAATGTAGAAGAAGAAAGAAAATCACCACAGAAAAGAATGAAAAGGAAGTTGCTCATTTTTGGAAAGAATAAACAATCAAAAAAAGTTTACCTGTTTTTACATATATTTATGGTACAAATTAACACATGGAAAGTGAGGAGAACCTATGTCATACCTACTTTACTGAAAAGTAGTTTGAGGACTGTATTTAATTGTCTTTCAACTGAGTTATCTTTTTAAATTTGCTAATACCATCATCTTGGTTCTATACAATATTAATTTGAGGATACAGAGGTGTTTGAGAATCTTCAGTTACATTTTAGAAATATACTTTCAGCTTGGTTTTTGTAGCACAATAATATGGGGCCAATGTATTATTCCTCTCTGTGTTGTATTTGCTGAAGGCTGGGGTAGAATATTACAAAGGATCTTCTCCGTGAGCCTTCCCTGATAAAATAATAGCTATACCAACCTTGGGTATTCCTTCCTTTTTCCATTTATTTATCAGGCTTTTACAACTGCAAGAGTTGCTTAAGAATTAGCTCTTCCAGTTAATAATGAGAAAATGGGAGAGTGGGAAGTGAATATTAAGATAACTTTTGTAAATGTTTTAATACTTCTTTTCAGTTTATTTCTTAATATAATAGTTTCACAAATATGAAAAAAATAAAGCCATCAGAACATACTCAGGGAGAAATGGAATTTATATTATTCTAGGCTTATTGCTTGGAAATGGTTTTGAAAAACCAGAATCCTTCTGTGTGTGCCTCTGGGAACTTCTGTTTCTCAGTTATGGTAGGATTTAGGACAGAGTTTTTTCACTCAGCCATTAGGGAAAAGACTAGTGTTCTCATTCCATTTCTAATAAAGCAAAAAAAAAAAAAAAAAACAGGTTATAAAAATAAAAGCTTAAAAGAATAAAATATGTATTAAGTGCATAGCTTCTAGGGTGAAGGATCACTTCTTAGTAAAATATTTCTATGAAATTCTTATGACTTTAATAAAATAAGATATCAATTAAATGCTGAAAGCAACATTAAAATTAATTTTATATACAATTAAAATAAGTATTTGGGCCAAAGTTTTAATCTTAGGTAAAAAAAAAAAAATCAAGTAAAAGTCATCACTTCAATGTCATGATTCTAATCCCCCCAAAAGAAAAACAAATAATATTACATGTGACCTATTTTATGCTTGGGCTTTCCAGGAGACTTAAGAGACACAGGTTCAATCCTTGGGTTGGTATCATCCCCTGGAGGAGGACATGGAAGCCCACTCCAGTATTATTTCCTGGAGAATCCCATGGACAGAAGAGCCTGGCAGGTTGCAGTTCATAAGGTTGCAAAGAGTCAGACATGACTGAAGTGACTTAGCACACATGCATTTTGTGTTTACCTACTCTAATACTTGAAATACATTAGGTCTTCAATAAATATGATTTTTCTTCTTATCAACATTGAAATTTAACTATTTGTAAGTCATAAGATAGTGCTCACTCTTTATTTACATTGTAAATAAGGGAAAGTAAAGATACTAATTCTAACTATACAGTACTTTCTTACTGATGATCAAGAGCTAGAAACTGCTTCATGGGGAATAAAAAATAAAAACTACAATAGCCCAATTTCCTTCTGCCTCAGAAAAGAAAAATAGAGACTATCTGGCATTTTTAAAGTGCTGTTTGAGCTACAAGAGAACTGATACAGATGAAGAGAAGCTGAATGCACACTTCTACATCTTACCCAGGTTTGTAATATTGTTGCACTCAATACAAATCATTACCCTATATTTAAGCCTAAAAAATCTTATTGCTTATGAGGATAATGAACCACAATACCGGTCAGTCATAGAGCAATATTTTATTTAGTGAAACATTTTTACAGCAGCATATAGTGTTATCTCTTTCAGAAACAAGGAATAATCATGAGTGTATTCTTTTAAACTTTCAAGAAACAGGTGTTGTTATATAAATATTTCCAAAACAATTGAACTTTGTCTTTCTCTGATGTTGCATATTTATATACTAATTTTATTTATAAAAGCTCAATAACAGAAGTCATCCTGTAGTTTTATTTGTTTGTTTAAAATATATTTATTTATTTAAAGCATAATTGACCTACAACATAGTGATTCCATATTTCTATACACTACAAAAGAATCACCATGGTAATTCTTGCTATTCGTTGACCTTATACAGTTATAGCAATATTCTTGACTATCTTTCCCATTCTGTGCATTTCATCACAGCAGCATTTATTTTAAACTGGAAATCCATACCTCTTAATCTTCCTCACCTATTATTTCTCTCTTCCCCTAGCTCCCCTCCCTTTTAGCACCACCTGCTTGTTCTCTGTATGTCTAAGTTTGTTTTTATTTGTTAATTTGGTTTCCTTTCAGATTCTAAGTGAAATGATATATATTTTTTCTTTTGACTGTCTGACATTCACTTAGTATAACACTCCCTAGATTCATCTATGTTGTCACAAATGACAAGATTTCTTACATTTTTATGTCTGAGTAGTATCCTTCTGTATACATATATTACATCTTCTGTATCTATTCATCTGTCAATGAACACCTAAGTTGCTTCTATGTCTTCTCTATTGTAGATAATGCTTCAATGAACATGGCCTGCATGTGCATGCATGCATGCTCAATAATGGCTGATTGTTTGCAACCACATGGATTGTAGCCCACAAGGCTTCTCTGTCCATGGAATTCTCCAGGCAAGAACACTGGAGTGGGTTGACATTCCCTTCTCCAGAAGATCTTCCTGACCCAGGGATTGAACCCATGTCTTTTGTATCTCGTGTATTGGCAGGCAGTTTCTTTACCACTGAGCCACCTGGGAAACCTTGTGTAGGAGTTCATATATCTTCTCAAATTAATATTTTTTTTTCCTCTGGAAAAATAGCCAGAAGTGGAATTGCTAGTTTTCCAGGTGGCTCAACGATAAAGAATCTTCATGCCAATGCAGGAAGAGTAGGAGACATGGGTTCTGTCCTTGAGTTGGGAAGATCCCCTGGAGAAGGAAATTGCAATCCACTTCTGTATTCTTGTGCTGGAAATCCCATAGACAGAAGAGTCTGGCAGTCGCAAAGGAGTCAGACACAGCTTATTGGCTAAAAACAAACAAACAAAATGTATTATTTTACTCTTATAAAGAACATCTGTACTGTTTTTATAGTGTCTATGTCAATTTACATATTCTATGACTTCAGAATTCAAAATTGGGCATGATTGACCAGAGAGATATGAAACTTTCTTAGTAAGTTAAAGATATCCTTTTTATTTTTATTGTGGTTATTCCATGTACATGATAGATAAAGCTCATCCAACTAAATAACTTTAATTTCTATATAAAAAGTATATCTTGAAAGAAATTGTTTCTATATATTTTTAGATTTTTTTTCTGTTAGGCTTCAGTCAAAAAACAAGAAGTAATCTCTCTACTTCAGTCAGAAGGGGGTGGAATTAAGGTTGTTCATCATATACAAAACTACTGAAAGACCAGAAGGAGCAAAAAGGTCAAGGAAGCCACCTCTAGCTTCCAAGTTCACTTCTTTCTTTCAGGGGGTCAAGAAGTTGCAAAAACAGGAGGTAAAGATAGGTGACACAATCAGATGCCTTTAAGAAACAAACTGGATACTTTGCAGATATATTTCTAGAGTTAGGGCTCCCAATTACTTCTCTTGTGTCCTACAATCACGTGTGATTAACTATCATTTACAAATATAAAACTGAACCCTGCTGGCAGAGATTCTGAGAAATGTAAATCTTAAAGAACTCAGAAAGTAGAAAATGGTGCTGAGTTGTCTGAATTCAGTTCAGTCACTCAGTCTTGTCCAGCTTTTTGTGATCCCATGAATCGCAGCATGCCAGGCCTCCCTGTCCATCACCAACTCCCGGAGTTCACTCAGACTCAAGTCCATCGAGTCGGTGATGCCATCCAAACATATCATCCTCTGTCGTCCCCTTCTCCTCCTGCCCCCAATCCCTCCCAGCATCAGTCTTTTCCAATGAGTCAGGTCTTCGCATGAGGTGGCCAAAGTACTGGAGTTTCAGCTTTAGCATCATTCCTTCCAAAGAACACCCAGGGCTGATCTCCTTTAGAATGGACTGGTTGGATCTCCTTGCAGTCCAAGGGACTCTCAAGAGTCTTCTCCAACACCACAGTTCAAAAGCATCAATTCTTTGGGGCTCAGCCTTCTTCACAGTCCAACTCTCACATCCATACATGATTATTGAAAAAAAAAAAATACATAGTCTTAGTTAGATAGATCTTTGTTGGCAAAGAAATGTCTCTTCTTTTTAATATGCTGTCTAGGTTGGTCATAACTTTTCTTCCAAGGAGTAAGCATCTTTTAATTTCATGGCTGCAAAAAATATCTGCCGTGATTTTGGAGCCCAAAAAATAAAGTCTGACAGTGTTTCCCCATCTATTTCCCATGAAGTGATGGGACCAGATGCCATGATCTTCGTTTTCTGAATGTTGAGCTTTAAGCCAACTTTTTCACTCTCCTCTTTCATTTTCATCAAGAGGCTTTTGAGTTCCTCTTCACTTTCTGCCATAAGGGTGGTATCATCTGCATACCTGAGGTTATTGATATTTCTCCCAGCAATCTTGATTCCAGCTTGTGCTTCTTCCAGCCCAGTGTTTCTCATGATGTACTCTGCATATAAGTTAAATAAGCAGGGTAACAATATACAGCCTTGACCTTTCTATGTTTGGAAAGACCTCCTTTCTATGTTTGGAACCTGTCTCTTGGTCCATGTCCATTTCTAACTGTTGCTTCCTGACCTACCTACAGATTTCTCAAGAGGCAGGTCAAGTGGTCTGGTATTCCCCTCTCTTTCATAATTTTCCACTGTTTTTTGTGATCCACACATTCAAAGGTTTTGGCATAGTCAATAAAGCAGAAATGGATTTTTTTCTGGAACTCTTGCTTTTTTGATAATCCAATGAATATTGGCAATTTGATCTCTAGCTCCTCTGCCTTTGCTAAAACCAGCTTGAATATCTGGAAGTTCATGGTTCACGTACTATTAAAGTCTGGCTTGGAGAATTTTGAGCATTACCTTACTAGCCTGTGAGATGAGTGCAATTCTGCAGTAGTTTGAGCAGTTGCCTACTGTCTATCTATCTATCCTCTATGAGGAGAGAAAAAGAAAGAGAAAAATGGGCATTTTCTTGCAAGTACGCTATGCTATGCTAAGTCACTTCAATCGTGTCCGACTCTGTGACCCCATACACAGCAGCCACCAGGCTCCCCCGTCCCTGGGATTCTCCAGGCAAGAACAGTGGAGTGGGTTGCCATTTCCTTCTCCAATGCATGAAAGTGAAAAGTGAAAATGAAGTCGCTCAGTCGTGTCCGATGCTTAGCGACTCCATGGGCTGCAGTCTACCAGGCTCCTCCATCTATGGGATTTTCCAGGCTAGAGTACTGAAGTGAGGTGCTATGCCTAATTTCTTTTATTTCCAAATAGCATTCTGTTATAGTCAAAGCTGTGTTTTTTTCCAGTAGTCATGTACAGCTGTG
The DNA here is from genome assembly GCA_935064755.1 of Tragelaphus eurycerus. Taxonomy (NCBI): domain Eukaryota; kingdom Metazoa; phylum Chordata; class Mammalia; order Artiodactyla; family Bovidae; genus Tragelaphus; species Tragelaphus eurycerus. The sequence goes on from CAKXYN010000061.1 coordinate 13,405,556, forward strand.
AGTGTTGGACCATAAACAAGGTCCGTCCTTAAAGAGCACCAAAGAATTGATGCTTTTGAACTGTGGTGTTGGAGAAGACTCTTAAGAGTCCCTTGGACTGCAAGGAGATAAAACCAGTTAATTCTAAAGAAAACGAACCCTGAATATTCATTGGAAGGACTGATGCTAAACCTGAAGCTCTGATATTTTGGCCACCTGATGTGGAAAGCTGACTCATTGGACCTGGAGCTGGGGAAGATTGAAGGCAGGAGGAGAAGGGGACAACAGAAGATGAGATGATTGGATAGTATCACTGACTCAATGGATGACTGAGATTCAATAGAGACTCAATCATCTCCAGCTCCAGGAAATGATGTAAAACAGGGAAATCTGACATGCTGCAGTCCATGGGGTCACAAAGAGTCATACATGACAGAGTGACTGAGTAACAATAACAAATTCTGTTACAGGATTCCTTGGTGGCTCAGATGTGAAATCTGCCTGCAATGCAGGAGACAAAGGTTCAACTTATAGATCAGGAAGATCCCCTGGAGAAGAGCATGGCTACCCACACCAGTATTCTTGCCTGGAGAATTCCATGGATGCAGGTGCCTGGCGAGCTACAGTTCATGGTGTTGCAAACAGTCAGACATGACTGAACCAGTAACACTTTCACTCTGTTATAAGGCTTCCCAGGTGGTGTGAGTGGTAAAGAATCTGCTTGGCAATGCAGGAGACGTAAGAGACTTGGGTTTGATCCCTGGGTCGGGAAGATCTCCTGGAGGAGAACTAGGCAACCCACTCCAGTATTCCCATATTCTTGCCTTGAGAATCCTATGGACAGTGGAGCATTTCAGACTACAATCCATAGAGTCACAAATAGTCAGAAATGACTTAAGCAATTCAGCACCCACACATTCTGTTATATGATTAAACCACAATTTTTCTTGGGGACACTTGGTATTTTTCCAATTTTTATTATTATGATAAAATTGCTATTGTTTCCCAAGTCTTTCTGGGAAATCATGCTTTCATTTTTATTTGATTGAAAACTTTAAATAGTCTTGTTATATATAATTGTCTAAAAATGTCAGTTGGGTCAAGTCAGTTTAGACATCAATTCTACTGATTTTTGTTTACAAGTATTTGGAATTACTGAAAGGGAAAATTTTAAATCTTTAAGTTCAATTATAGGCTTGTCTATTTATGCTTTCATTCTATTTTTTGCAATCATGTGAAAAGGAACATGCAAGTTTGTTAATGTCTTTCTTATGATTTTTCTTTTATTGTTACGAAATCTCTATCTCTGCTAATAATTTTTATTGTATATTTTTCACTGATGTAAATGCAAACCACAGAAAATGCTTAGAGTTAATGTTTGCATTGTGAATTTCTTTTTACCCTTTTACTTTCAATTTGTTTATTTTGTGTTCAAAATATGCTTCTTATAACTGTTACAGCTAATATTTGCTTTCTACATTCATTCTGAGAAAGTCTCCTTTGTAATCATTACACTTAGTGTATTTATATTTAATATAAATATTGATATTTGCAGTTAACTAGCATGACTTTTCTGTTTCCTTATTATCTTCTTTTTTCCTTTATTCTTCCTTTCTGGCTTACTTTTTGGGTTAAGTGCGAATATTTAGTAGTTCATTTTGTGCCCTCTACTGTATTTTTAGCTATCCTCATTATTATTTTTGATTTCTGTAAAGATTAAAATATCCATTATTAATTTATCATAGCTTCTTCTAAATAATACCAGTTCATGAAAATCATTTAAATCTTTCAATAATATAATTATATCTTGCTCATACTGTTGCAGTTATTCTATTGTATGTTTTATTTCTAGATATACTATAAAATTCAAATTATACCATAATTCCTGATTTAAAACATCAATGAAGTTTTAAATTGATATGCATTTTAATACGCCTATTCTTTTATATTTACCAAGTCTTTATTCTCTGTGATGCTCCTTATTTCTTGTTATAGATCTGAATATCAATGTTATACTCAAGACTTTCAGTCAGAAGAATTTCTTGTACTGCAAATCTGTTGAGAAAGAATTCTGTTTTAACCCATTTGGTGTTGGCTTTACTTTGAAGAATATTTTTAATGCATATAAAATACTATATAGATTGCTTTATTTTTTCTTCTAGCACTTTATACTGGGGAAGGCAATGGCACCCCACCCCAGTACTTTTGCCTGGAGAATCCCATGGACGGGGGAGCCTGGTGGGCTCCAGTCCGTGGGGTCGCTAGGAGTCCGACACGACTGAGGGACTTCACTTTCACTTTTCACTTTCATGCATTGGAGAAGGAAATGGCAACCCACTCCAGTGTTCTTGCCTGGAGAATCCCAGGGACAGGGGAGCCTGGTGAGCTTCCATCTATGGGGTCGCACAGAGTCGGACAGGACTGAAGTGACTTAGCCGCAGCAGCAGCAGCAGCACTTTATACATATGTTTATATTAATTTTTCAGCTCCGTTTAGAAAGGACAGTTTAATTCTTTTCTTTATTCTGCTGTGTATATTGTTTCATTTCTCTTCCCTCTGTTAGAAAAATTGAGATATTCACTTTACCTTTATGTTTTAGCAGTTTGTCTCAGATTTGCCTATTTGTAATTATTATTTATTGTGAGGATTTGTATTCAGTTCAGTCACTCAGTCGTGTCTGACTCTGTGACCCCATGGATCGCAGGATGCCAGGCTTCCTTGTCCATCACCAACTCTTGGAGCTTGCTCAAACCCATTTCCATCAAGTTGGTGATGCCATCCAACCATCTCATACTTTCTTGGCCACTTCTCCTCCTGCCCTCAATCCTTCGCAGCAACAGCGTCTTTTCCACTGAGTAGGCTTTTTCACATCAGGTGGCCAAAGTATTGGAGCTTCAGATTCAGCATTGGTCCTTCCAATGAATAATCACGACTGAATTGCATTTAGGATTGACTGGCTTGGTCTGCTTACAGTCCAAGGGAAGAGTCTTCTCAAGAGTCTTCTCCAAGAGCACAGTTCAAAAGCATCAACTCTTTGGCACTCAACTTTTTTGTAGTCCAACTCTCACATCCATACATGACTACTGTAAAAACCATAGTTTTGGCTAGAAAGACCTTTGTTGGCATAGTAATGTCTCTGCTTTTTAATATGCTGTCTAGTTTTATCATAGTTGTGGCTATTATTTATTATGATGATTTATATTGGCATTATTTAATTATGCTAATAATATTCCTCTTGAGAAACCAATATGCAGGTCAGGAAGCAACAGTTAGAACTGGACATGGAGCAACAGACTAGTTCCAAATAGGAAAAGGAGTATGTCAAGGCTGTGTATTGTCACCCTGTTTATTTAACTTACATGCAGAGTACATCATGAGAAACGCTGGGCTGGTAGAAGCACAAGCTGGAATCAAGATTGCCGGGAGAAATATCAGTAAGCTCAGATATGTAGATGATACCACCCTTATGGCAGAAAGTGAAGAGGAACTAAAAAGCCTCTTGATGAAAGTGAGTGGAAAAAGTTGGCTTAAAGCTCAACATTCAGAAAACGAAGATCATGGCATCTGGTCCCATCACTTCATGGCAAATAGATGGGCAAACAGTGGAAACAGTGTCAGACTTTATTTTTCTGGGCTCCAAAATCACTACAGATGGTGACTGCAGCCATGAAATTAAAAGACGCTTACTCCTTGGAAGGAAAGTTATGACCAACCTAGATAGCATATTCAAAAGCAGAGACATTACTTTGCCAACAAAGGTCTGTCAGGTCAAGGGTCTGGTTTTTCCAGTGGTCATGTATGGATGTGAGAGTTGGACTTGAAGAAAGCTGAGCACCAAAGAATTGATGCTTTTGAACTGTGGTGTTGGAGAAGACTCTTGAGAGACCCTTGGACTGCAAGAAGTTCCAACCAATCCATCCTAAAGAAGATCAGTCCTGGGTGTTCATTGGAAGGATCGATGCTAAAGCTGAAACTCCAATTCTTTGGCCACCTAATGTGAAGAGTTGACTCACTGGAAAAGACCCTGATGCTGGGAAGGAATGGGGGCAGGAGAAAAAGGGGACAACAGAGGATGAGATGTCTGGATTGCATCACCAACTGGATGGACATGAGTTTGGGTAAACTCTGGGTGTTGGTGATGGACAGGGAGGCCTGGCATGCTGTGATTCATGGAGTCACAAAGAGTCGGACACGACTGAGTGACTGAACTGAACTGAATGATATTCCCTAACCGTAAATTTGAAATGATTAAAAAGTGCTTATAAATTTTAATTATGAGTGTCCACAATGAAGAATATATAGTATAAGCAAATTTTGTAACACTGAGGGACAATTTAATACTTTGAATTTTTTTCTTTGAAAGATATGTTAATCACTGAAGATTTAACAGTGCTAATGTGTTCTTTCCGGAGAAGACAATGGCACCCCACTCCAGTACTCTTGCCTGGAAAATCCCGTGGACTGAGGAGCCTGGTAGGCTGCAGTCCATGGGGTCGCTAAGAGTCAGACATGACTGAGCGACTTCACTTTCTCTTTTCACTTTCATGCATTGGAGAATGAAATGGCAACCCACTCCAGTGTTCTTGCCTGGAGAATCCCAGGGACGGGGAAGCCTGGTGGGCTGCCGTCTATGGGGTCACACAGAGTCGGACACGACTGAAGTGACTTAGCATAGCATAGCATAGCATAGCAATGTGTTCTTTCAAATGTCTGTTTTACATATACTTTCTCTCAGGATTTTTCTGTTTCAAAATCTTAGGGGAACTTAAAAGTTTTGAAAGCTTTAAAGAAATACACATCTTGAGGAAGAAAAAGTAACTTCCATATTCAATATAAACAGCACTTAAACATATACTTATGACCTAGAGCCAGACATTTTGGAATGTGAAGTCAAATGGGCCTTAGAAAGCATCACTACAAACAAAGCTAGTGGAGGTGATGGAATTCCAGTGGAGCTATTCCAAGTCCTGAATGACGATGCTGTGAAAGTGCTACACTCAATATGCCAGCAAATTTGGAAAACTCAGCAGTGGCCACAAGATTGGAAAAGGTCAGTTTTCATCCCAATCCCAAAGAAAGGCAATGCCAAGGAGTGCTCAAACTACCGAACAATTGCACTCATCTCACACGCTAGTAAAGTAATGCTCAAAATTCTCCAAGCCAGGCTTCAGCAATATGTGAACCGTGAACTTCCTGATGAGCAAGCTGGTTTTAGAAAAGGCAGAGGAACCAGAGATCAAATTGCCAACATCCGCTGGATCATGGAAAAAGCAAGAGAGTTCCAGAAAAACATCTATTTCTGCTTTATTGACTATGCCAAAGCCTTTGACTGTGTGGATCACAATAAACTATGGAAAATTCTGAAAGAGATGGGAATACCAGACCACCTGATCTGCCTCTGAAGAAATCTGTATGCAGGTCAGGAAGCAACAGTTAGAACTAGTCATGGAACAACAGACTGGTTCCAAATAGGAAAAGGAGTACGTCAAGGCTGCATATTGTCACCATGTTTATTTAACTTATATGCAGAGTACATCATGAGAAATGCTGGACTGGAAGAAACACAAGTTGGAATCAAGATTGCCGGGAGAAATATCAATAACCTCAGATATGCAGATGACACCACTCTTATGGCAGAAAGTGAAGAGGGGCTAAAAAGCCTCTTGATGAAAGTGAAAGTGGAGAGTGAAAAGGTTGGCTTAAAGCTCAACATTCAGAAAACGAAGATCATGGCATCTGGTCCCATCACTGCATGGGAAATAGATGGGGAAACAGTGGAAACAGTGTCAGACTTTGTTTTTCTGGGCTCCAAAATCACTGCAGATGGTGACTGCAGCCATGAAATTAAAAGACGCTTGCTCCTTGGAAGGAAAGTTATGACCAACCTAGATAGCATATTCAAAAGCAGAGACATTACTTTACCAACAAAGGTTCGCCTAGTCAAGGCTATGGTCTTTCCTGTGGTCATGTATGGATGTGAGAGCTGGACTGTGAAGAAGGCTGAGCACCAAAGAATTGATGCTTTTGAACTGTGGGGTTGGAGAAGACTCTTGAGAGTCCCTTGGACTGCAAGGAGATCCAACCAGTCCATTCTGAAGGAGATCAATCCTGGAATTTCTTTAGAAGGAATGATGCTAAAGCTGAAACTCCAGTATTTTGGCCACCTCACGACAGAGGATGAGATGGCTGGATGGCATCACTGACTCGATGGATGCGAGTCTGAGTGACCTCCGGGAGCTGGTGATGGACAGGGAGGCCTGGCGTGCTGCGGTTCATGGGGTCGCAAAGAGTCGGACACGACTGAGCGACTGATCTGATCTGATGCCTTATTATCAAAGACTACTCTAAGATACTCTAACATTTTATGAATATTAACCATCAATATATTTTCCTACTATTAAACAACATTTCTTAATGTTCTTTCCACTCACCACTAAGTTCAGAGTCATCGGTGTTTTTTGTTAAAATGGTAGATATTTAAAACTCATCTCAGTTTATGAGAATAAAAAAGGGAAGATGGCAGGACTTCTCTAGTGGCCATGGATAGGACTGTACTTCCACTCCAGGGTGTGCAGCTTGGATCTCTGGTCAGGGAACTAAGAACCCACATGCCAACTGGTGCAAAGAGCAAAATAATTAAAAGGAGAGAAGATCACTAGTGGGAAAAAGACATGACTTTTTATAAACTTTCCTCTTTACTTCTAATCATAATAACGTTCATGCATCATTTTCTTAGACATATATACAGAATGACATTTCTACTGTGGTGTAACCCAATTTGCATAAAATATTAAACTGATGCTGTGACTTGATGCTTTATATTACTCAGGAAAGATTAACTTCAACCGTATAGATATTTTAAGAAAAGCAATTCTTTTTCTCAGTATATGTGTGTGCTATCGCTTCAGTCGTGTCCAACTCTTTGTGACCCTATGAACCAGGGCACGCCAGACTCCTCTGTCCATGGGATTTTCCAGGCAAGAATACTTGAGTGGAGTTGCCATTTCTTCCTCCAGGGAATCTTCCTGACCCAGGGATCAAACCCATGCCTTTTAAATCTCAAGCACTGGCAGGAGGGTTCTTTACCAATAGCACCACTTTGGAAGCCCTTCCCTCAGTATGAAGTTGCTCAGTCATGTCCAACTCTTTGCAACCCCATGGACTGTAGCCTACCAGGCTCCTCAGTCCATGGAATTTTCCAGGCAAGAGTACTGGAGTGGGTTGCCATTTCCTTCTCCATGGGATCTTCCCAAACCAGGGATCAAACCCAAGTCTCCTGCACTGCAGGCAGATGCTTTACCATCTGAGCCACCAGGAAGCTCAGTATAGGTAACACTATGTGTTACCATTTCCCTGAATATTTCAGTCATCAGGTCAGATCAGATCAGATCAGTCGCTCAGTCGTGTCTGACTCTCTGCGACCCCATGAACTGCAGCACGCCAGGCCTCCCTGTCCATCACCAGCTCCCGGAGGTGACCCAGACTCACACCTGAAATTATATTTCAGGCATAATGCTATATATTTTCTGATAATGAAGAACTTTAGTAAAAGTTTTATCATATTTGAATTCAGTTCTGATGAAAAGTATTTCACATTGAATTGTGTAGCAAAAAAGCACAGTAGTTAATAGCTATAGCATTAAAAATAGAAGTCTAGAAGTCAAATAACCTTGATGTGAACATCAGCACTACCAAGTATAGACATATTTATTCTATAAGCTTCTTTACCATTTTCAGTTTATTTTGTTAGGATTTTGGTGTAGATTAAATAGCTTAATCTAAATTAAGCTTAAGATTAAATTAAATTAAGATTAAAATGGTACGTTTAAAAGGCACACTTTGATCAATGTGCTTTTCATCAAAACATAGGATTTAATATCTATTTTATGTACAGAAGCTTTCTTCAAAGAAAATTATATATATGGGGGGCTCTGAATCTCATGGAAAGAAAAGCCCAGCAGATCTACCATTTAGAGTTACCACAGAGGTACTTTTTATAACACTGAGAGTTCAGCTTAACCATTGTGCTTAATCACTGAATAGTTAAAATGAATCTAACACTGGCAAAGTCATAGAATTCCAAAGTTTCTTAGTATTGTAGCTAAATTCACACCTTGCAGCCTCAACTAATTCCACATTTCTTTTCTCCTTTTTATTCCCTTCTTTGAAAAAAAAAAAAAGAAAAGTAAAGTAAAAGTGTTAGCTGCTCAGTTGTGTCCAACTCTTTGCAACCCCATGGACTGTAGCCCACCAGGCTTCTCTGCTCATGGAATTCTCATTGTTTATTCAGACTCCCATGGTTAGCTTTTAAGTTGTTGCCAGTTTTTTCCTATTATAAATAATCTTGTGATTAAAAAAAAAAAAAAAAAAAGAATACCAGAGTGGGTAGCCATTCCCTTCTCCAGGGGATCTTCCCAACCCAGGGACTGAACCCAGAGCTCTTGCCTTTCAGGCAGATTCTTTACTGTCTGACCCACCAAGAAGTATTTTATATCCTAGCCTTAGGTATAGATCTGAACTCCCGTAGTGTCAGAAGTGTCATCATACTGTTAGACTGATGTACCAATAATGATCAGGGGGAAGATTTCTTAGCAGACCTAATCCATACAACAAACCCAGGCAAGCCAAATACAGAAAGAGAACAGAAAACAATGATGCCAAAACAAAGAGCCAGCTCACTTCTTGTGTCTAATATACCTGTCATATGTTCTTCCTGTGTGTGTTTGTAGACCAGTGTTACTGCTTTGGAATCAGTTATATGATTATAGTAAAGACAATTTCATGGGATCATCCTATATTTACAAAATTTTTTCCAGAGGCTTATGGTTTAGGAAGATACTTATTTATCTAGTGAATATTGTACAACTTAAAATTTAGAGAGCTATTCATTTTTCCACCTGGGAGTTCCTGGCTCATTTATAAGTTTTAGCATCTTCTGATAAGGCAACATTTTATCCTGGGATTCCCAAAATGATAGGGGAATGGTATTTGCATTTTCTTAGAAAGGTGCATCTTTCACTTGTACCCCAGATGAACAAAGAAATAATTTCAAGAGATGAAATGATTAAAATTGCCCACCTAGAGTTTAAGAAAGCACTCCTTCTTGATAAAATACAGGTATGTGTCTCAGCATAGCTTCCTTTTCCAATTTTCAAGTTAACAGACACACTTGGAAGTAGATTGTTTTCTGAAAATAGATAAAAACATAAATAGTCTTTGTAGAGCAGTTTTTGAAAGAAAATTCCTCATAAAAAAGTGTAGTAAATTACAAAAAACTGACACCTTAAAGGATTAATATATTTATTTGTGTATGTTAGTCTCAGTAGAAAAAACATTCAAATTTAGAGTCTTTTTGGCAAATTGACTAATGACTATATCTCATAAGAGACTTTATTTTGTTCCAAAGTACAATGCTGTTAACATTATCTGTTTCTCCTGAGAATGCTATTTATTCTTCTGATCATTTCTCCCTTTCACTATCATCACTTATCCAACCAGAGGAGAAAAATCTTATGTGCAAATTATTCCTTTGCTTCTCTTTATAACTTTACCATCTATGTATGACTCTGTAAACAACATATTAAAAAAATTTCTATAAATGGAATAATGTATTTTTCTATTTTTTTCATTCCATTCTGTATTATATTTGAGAGCAAGACATGCTTATTCATTGCATGAAAAATATACATAGACATGTTCTAATCTTGATGGATATTTGAGTTATTTGCTCCTCTGAGGGTGTTTATATGAGCCATTTAATGTACATTGCACGTGCTCTTATGGAGCGTACACAATGCAATCAAATTGATGAGTCATAGTGCTGGGTGTTCTTTGGAAGGACTGATGCTAAAGCTGAAACTTCAGTACTTTGGCCACCTCATGCGAAGAGTTGACTTTTTGGAAAAGACTGATGCTGGGAGGGATTGGGGACAGGAGGAGAAGGAGATGACAGAGGATGAGATGGCTGGATGGCATCACCAACTCGATGGACATGACTTTGGGTGAACTCCGGGTGTTGGTGACGGACAGGGAGGCCTGGCATGCTGCAGTCCATGGAATCGCAGAGAGGCGGACACGACTGAGCGACTGAACTGAACTGAGTATATGGGCTAATCTATAAGTTTAGTGTGAATGACCAAACCGTTTCCCAAAGTGTTTGAAGTAAGTTATCTGTCTAGTAGCAATGGATAAACTCTTCTTGCTCCACATCCTCATCAACACTTGGCATTTTCTTTTTTTTTTTAAGTTAATTTTTATTGGAGTGTAATTGGTTTACAATGTTGTGTTACTTTCTACTGTACAGTAAAGTGAAGCAGCCATATGTATCATTTCAGTTCAGTTCAGTCGCTCAGTCGTGTCTGACTTTGCGACCCTATGAATCGCAGCACGCCAGGCCTCCCTGTCCATCACCAACTCCCGGAGTTCACTCAGACTCACGTCCGTTAAGTCAGTGATGCCATCCAGCCATCTCATTGTGCACTTAGAAAGCATCACTACGAACAAAACTAGTGGAGGTGATGGAATTCCAGTTGAGCTATTTCAACTCCTGAAAGATGACGCTGTGAAAGTGCTGCACTCAATATGCCAGCAAATTTGGAAAACTCAACAGTGGCCACAGGACTGGAAAAGGTCAGTTTTCACTCTAATCCCAAAGAAAGGCAATGCCAAAGAATGCTCAAACTATCACACAATTGCACTCATCTCACACGCTAGCCATATGTATATACCCCCTCATCTTTTTATTTCCTTCCCATTCAGGTAACCACAGAACATTAAGTAGAGTTTCTGTGCTATACAGTATATTCTCATTAATTATCTATTTTATAGATAATATCAATAGTGATTATGTGTTAATCCTGTTCTATTTTCTGGTCTTTATTTTTTTACCAATCCATAGGGTTTGAATGATACCTGATTAATATTAAATTAATAATCTATTTGTATAGTTATGGACTTTTTATTCCTCTTTCATAAATGGCTGCCGAAGTTTTTGACCATTTTTTCAATGTTTGCTTTTTGTTTTAGATCATATGTATATATCATTGGAGAAGGAAATGGCAACCCACTCCAGTGTTCTTGCCTGGAGAATCCCAGGGACGGGGGAGCCTGGTGGGCTGCCGTCTATGGGGTCGCACAGAGTCAGACACGACTGAAGCGACTTAGCAGCATATGTATATATATACAGGCACACATATGTACAAAAATGTACTATATATATATAATCTGTAATCCCTATATGCTATGCTGTGCTATGCTAAGTCACTTCAGTCGTGTCCAACTCTGTGTGACCCCATAGACGGCAGCCCAACAGGCTTCCCTGACCCTGGGATTCTCCAGGCAAGAACACTGGAGTGGATTGCCATTTCATTCTCCAATGCATGAGAGTGAAAAGAGAAAGTGAAGTCGCTCAGTCTTGTCTGACTCTTAGCGACCCCATGGACTGCAGCCTACCAGGCTCCTCCGTCCATGGGATTTTCCAGGCAAGAGTACTGGAGTGGGGTGCTATTGCCTTCTCCGAGATTCCCTATATGTATTGCATTAAAAAGTGAAAGTGTTAGTCACTCAGTTGTGTCTGACTCTTTGTAACCCCATGGACTATACCCTACCTGTCTCCTCTGTCAATGGGATTCTCCAGGCAAGAATACTGGAGTGGGTAGCCGTTCCCTCTCCAGAGAATGTTTCTGAATCACAGATTGGACCCCGGTCTCTTGCACTGTGAGCAGATTCTTTACCGTCTGAGTCACCAGAGAAGCCCATATGTACTGTATATATATTTATGCTGTGTGTGTGTGTGTATTTTGGATTCTAATTCTATGTCTGATACTAGTTTATCTTTCAATCTTTTATAAACATAAAATTATGATATCTTTTATAACCATGTATAATTAATTTCGGGGCTTCCCTGGTGGATCAGTGGTAAAGAATCTGCCTGCGAACACAGGAGAGGCAGGCTCAGTCCTTGGGCCAGGAAGATCCCCTGGAGAAGGAGATGGCAACCCACTCTAGTATTCTTGCCTGGAGAATGCCGCAGACATTCTTGTGTTTTACAGTCCTTAGGGTCACAAAAGAGTCACATACAACTTAGCAAATAATCAGCAACAATTATTAATTTAATATAATAAAATTATTATTGTCTTTCTTTATGATTAGCATGTTCTTTATCTCTTGTTTAGGAAATTCTTTCCTATCACAAAATAAAATATTTCATTTACTATATTATTTTCTGTAGTTTGTAACTTTGCCTTTGATATTTAAGTATTTGGTCTATGTAGAACTGATTTTTACAAAGCTTGAAATAGCTATCCATTTCTTTCATGTTCTTTTGAATAAACAATATTGAAGAATAATTTTTATTTAATCAGTATATCCCTCACTGATGTTTAGTGCTACAATGATCAGACATAACTTTCCAACTGTTCATGGTTCTGTTCCTAAATTCTTTATTTTATTCCATTGACCTATGTGTCTGTATTTGGACCAAAATCATCTTGTCTTCATGACTGCACATTTAAATCTTGATTTGTGGTAGACAAGTCATGGCAATATGTGTTCTATCTTTCTACATAATTGTTCATTTTTTTCATATGTCTTTTAGTTTCTCTTCATTTAGATGCTGTGTGGATTCTTTTTGCAGATAACCATTCATAGAAGGGGCAATGCAGTATTTTTCAAATGGTTTCATCTTGTGGCACACATTGACACTAATGTGATTAGTAAATATACTTGGGTTTAAAAATGAGACTGTGCCTATGAACGGTGAACAGTTTGAATAGGAGTGGAGTTGTCCCTTTTTGCCCCCCACCCCAAAACTTTCCCCAGTCCCAAAGTTAAATGATTACTATTTTGTCCACTTATGATCTGTTCATGGAATGAAAAATGTTAGATGATTCACTGCTTAGTTTGGGAAGTTATTTAAATATTTGTCTTCTCAGGTGTTTTAGGTGATAGGGTAGTTCTAGTTTGGCTAGAAATGGATCTCTTTATCAATAGAATTTCACTTGCTATCTTTTTTTTTTTAATGGAATGAAACATTCTTTAAATTTTATAGTGCTTTAGAATTTTCAGAAGTTTCACATACATGATTTTATATAATTCTATAAGAATTCTTTTTCTCTCTTTTCCCCTTATCCCTGTGTTTCCTGTCCCCTCTCTTTCCCTTCCAGAAAGCACTAGTTTGTTCTCCATATCTGGGAGCCTTTTCCTTTTCTGTTATATTCATTAGTTTGATGTACGTTTTAGTTTCCACATGTAAATGATATCATATGGTATTTGTCATTCTCTGTCTGACATGTTTCACTTAGCATAATTACCTCCAAGTCCATTCATATTGTTACAAATAGCAAAATTTCATTCTTTTTTATGACTGAATAGCACATCATTGTGTATATATATATATATATATATATATATATGTGTGTGTGTGTGTGTGTGTGTGTGTGTGTGTGTGTGTATCAGATCAGATCAGATCAGATCAGTCTCTCAGTCGTGTCCAACTCTTTGCGACCCCATGAATCGCAACACGCCAGGCCTCCCTGTCCATCACCAACTACCGGAATTCACTCAGACTCACACCCATTGAGTCAGTGATGCCATCCAGCCATCTCATCCTCTGTTGTCCCCTTCTCCTCTTGCCCTCAATCCCTCCCAGCATCAGAGTCTTCTCCAATGAGTCAACTCTTCGCATGAGGTGACCAAAGTACTGGAGTTTCAGCTTTAGCATCATTCCTTCCAAAGAAATCCCAGGGCTGATCTCCTTCAGAATAGACTGGTTGGATCTCCTTGCAGTCCAAGGGATTCTCAAGAGTCTTCTCCAACACCACAGTTCAAAAGTATCAATTCTTTGGTGCTCAGCCTTCTTCACAGTCCAGCTCTCACATCCATACATGACCACAGGAAAAACCATAGCCTTGACTAGATGGACCTTTGTTGGCAAAGTAATGTCTCTGCTTTTCAATATGCTATCTAGGTTGGTCATAACTTTCCTTTTCAAGGAGTAAGCATCTTTTAGTTCCATGGCTGCAGTCACCATCTGTAGTGATTTTGGAGCCCAGAAAATATACATATATAAACCACTTAGATTGCTTTCATACCTTGGCAATTGTAAATAATGCTGCTATGAACATTGGAATGCGTGTATCTTTTAAAATTAGTGTTTTCGATATCTGGGAGTGGAATTGCTGGATCACACTATTGTTTGATATTTAGTTTTTTGAGAAACCACCATACTGTTTCCCATAGTGACTGTACTGATTTAAATTCCCAACAGTGTAGAAGGGTTCTCTTTTCTCTACATCCTTGCCAGCATTTTATTTTTTATGTTCTCTTTGATGATAACTATTCCGATACGTGTGAGGTGATATCTCATTGTGGTTTTGATTTTCATTCCTTGATGATTAGTGATGTTGCGCATCTTTTCATGTGTCTGTTGGCCATTTGAACTCCTGCTTTGAAAAAATGTCTATTCAGAATGTATGCCCATTTTTTAAGTTGGTTGTTCCTTTTGTTTGTTTGATGTTTAGTTGTATGAGCTATTTATATATGTGTTGGATATTAACACCTTACCAGTCATATCACTTGAAAATATCCTCTTCAATTTAGTAGGTTGACTTTTTCAGTTTGTTAATGGTTTCCTTTGCTATGCAAAAGCTTTTTAACTTTATTTAGGTCCCATTTGTTTATTTTTGCTTTGTATCCTTTGCATTAGAAGATGGATACAAAAAAATATTGCTGAAATTTATGTCAGAGTATTCTGCCTATATTTTCTTCTAGGAGTTTCATACTATCTGGCCTTACATTTAGGTCTTTGATCCATTCAGAATTCATTTTTGTACATAATGTTCAGTTCAGTTCAGTCACTCAGTCATGTCAGACTCTTTGCCACCCCATGAACTGCAGCATGCCAAGCCTCCCTGTCCTTCACCAACTCCCAGAGCTTACCCAAGCTCATGTCCATCCAGTTGGTGATGCCATCTAACCATCTCATCCACTGTTGTCCCCTTATCCTCCTGCCCTCAATCTTTCCCAACATCAGGTTCTTTTCAAATGAGTCAGCTCTTAGCATCAGGTGACCAAAGTATTGGAGTTTTAGGTTCAACATCAGTCCTTTCAAAGATCACCCAGGACTGATCTCCTTGAGGATGTACATGATATTAGAGAACGTTTTAATTTCATTCTTTTACATGTAGCTGTCCAGTTTACCCAGAACCACTTATTGAAGGGCCTCTCTTTTCTCCATTGTATTTTCTTGCCTCCTGTGTCGTAGATTAATTGACCATAAGAGTGTGGGTTTATTTCTGGGCTTTCTATTCTGTTCCATTGATCTATGTGTCCGTTGCAACACCAGTACCATACTGTTTTGATTACTGTTATCTGACTTGATGTTGTCTTTTGTAGTCACGGATGTTGCCATTCCTAATAATTTTGTTTCGTTTCCACAAAGTGTTTAATAACAAACTTGTGAAAGTCTTCATTTTTGAACCTATGTCTCTCTAAGTGCAGAAATATTATCCAAAAGCTAAATCAAGAGCTCAAACCTTCTTTCTTTTTCTTCCTGTCTCTTATTTAGAACAATTTATATATTAGTTCCTAAGTCTTTCCAAGTGCTACAGGCACCAGATCATGGTTAAAATAATTTATTTTGTAATGCTGCTTTGAGTCTGTGGATGTAGCATTCTCTCTAAAGATTTCATATTGCTAAAGGCAAGAAATACTTTATTTCCAACATCAAAAGTGAGTAAGATGTTGCTCATTTTAGAAGTCCAGGAATATATAATAGAAACAGGATTACCTCAGGAGCTAGAAGTTAACACTTGTAAACTCTGAAGAGTTTTAAATTTCTATTCTTTCTGTAAACAGTGCATAACTTCCTCTATAACAATATTCTGACTTTTTAATCCCATCAGTGGCACAGCCCTGCATGGACTGTTAGAAATAAAAGTGGATAGTCCAGGGTAAACAACAGCTGCAAGTCTATATTCTTGGATGAAGACTCAAGTTTCAGTACTGGAGGGATTAAAACCCAAGGTTTAAGAAAACACTAGAGAAAGTAAAAGTATGTTATCTCATAAATAGATGGAACACATTTTTAAAAGTAAAGTTTCATTATTCTGCTAGGTTTTGACTTTAGTGTCGTGTACCAACTGCTGTAAAGGGCAACATGAAATTAGACTCAAGGACCTGGATTTGTTTTCTTAATTTTTTGGCTGTTTAAATACTTTGCATTATTTTTTTACTTTATGAACATATTTCTTTACTTGTAGTCATTGTGAAATCTTATAAGTTTATAAAATATCTTTACTAGAGCTATTTCTTCAAAAATTGAATGATAGTTTTCTTTCCATTATGAGCTGAGAGTTTTTCTTTCTTCTGCTTGGTTTTATTTCTGAGTGCTATATCCTATTACATTCTTATATTACTTGATATTCTTAGTTGGAATATCAATATCTTCTAGTTAAAATGTTAAAGGCTATCACTAGTGACTACTTACCGTTTTCTGCTTCTGTATAATTCGGCTTGAGAACTTTCTCCAAACACAGACACTTTCTTTATTCTCTTAGCTTTTTATAAATCATAAAATTTGATTCACATCTATTAATGGAATGGAGTGACTTAAGATGACCCATGTTATTCTGTTTTTACATGAGTAGTTTTATATGTACTCTACTTTTGCCTGAATCTCTCTTTAATATTTATATCATGATCTGGATACATGCATTTTAAACCATTATTCTAACATACATTAAAATTTATTTCTAGAGACTTAGAAACCAAGTACTTTTTCCCCATAATGAGTGCTTATAGAAATCCACTAAACAAGCATGCTTTCTTCATTTTTCTGTGGATAATCATAGTATCCATAGGCAGTCAGAGCTCAATGTGCGCATGTATGTAAACTTTATAATTCTTTAACTTTTTTCCTACAGGGGCAAAGTTGCTACATACCTGTCTTATATTCATTTCTGACAAATACAAAATGGTGATGTGAGAAAAATAGTCAAGATAAATGTGAAGATGTATAGATAAGCTGTAATTTTGATTTTTGTACCTAATATTTTTTCCTGTTTTTTTTTTGTTCGGTCTAAGTACCATAAGATACAAAAGGCATGCTAACAAATTAGTATTAGAACTGAAAACAAATTTAGGCATCATCAAATGCCACAGAATATAAGGAATTTAATGCAGAAGTGACTGAATCAGGGGATTACATAGAATTCATTTAACTATTGACTTGTTGATGATTCATTTTGCATTTTATGCATTCATTTAATCATTCATTGCACCAATCTTCACTGAATAGCTATTATTACTAGTTTTAGGCACTGTGTAGATACTATAAGTAGGCATCTGTCCCAAATAAATAGATATATGTGAAAAAAGTATTAATAAATAGGTCGATCAAAGGGCTGACAGATCAACAATGAAAAGGGCTAAAAAGAAAGAATGATTAAACAATTAGAATGAGAACTAATCATATATAAGACAGAATTTTTAAGAACACACCAACTAAGCTGAACTGCTGCTTCTGCTGCTAAGTCGTTTCAGTCGTGTCCGACTCTGTGTGACCCCACAGACGGCAACCTACCAGGCTCCCCCATCCTTGGGATTTTCCAGGCAAGAACACTGGAATGGGTTGCCATTTCCTTCTCCAATGCATGAAAGTGAAAAGTGAAAGTGAAGTCGCTCAGTCCTGTCCGACCCTCAGCGACTATATGGACTGCAGCCTTCCGGGCTCCTTCGTCCATGGGATTTTCCAGGCAAGAATACTGGAGTGGGATGCCATTGCCTTCTCCAAAGCTGAACTATGTTCTGCTAAAATAATCAAGCAGAGTAAGGAGTGGATAGAAAAAGTTTGCAGGCCATATGATTGTATTTATATAAGACTGAAAAACAAGAAAAGTGATCTGTTGTGATGGAAATCAAAATAATAATTATTTTGTGGGATAATGATGGAGAGGAGAGAAGAAGTGGTTTCCATGGAGTTAGTGATACTCTGTAAATTGCAGTTGCACAGATGTGTGCTCTTTCTGAATTAATTGAGTAGTACTTAAGGCTTGTGCCTTTTTATTATTTTAACCTTTTATATAATATTAACATGTAAGAAAATATTCTGAACTGCGGGATATGGGAGAAAAATGGTTCAGGTTTAACAACAGCTTGTAACAAAGTCCTAATAAAGAGACCCACTTGATTGCTTTTCGGGGGTGAATGGAGGCCAGTATGACTGTGGCATAGTGATCAAGGTGTGAAATGCCTAATGTCTATGGATGGAGAAGAGACTGTAGCCAGATAAGTGTAGGGATTTAAAAACCAGAGGACAGAATTGAAATTTAATTTTAAACATTAAAGGAGAACACGAAGACTTCTGAGCTTGAGAGTGAGGCATAATCGAGCAATAGAAAGATAATGCGAAATGGGGAAGGAAATAACTGATACTATTATCAGGTTAGAATGGTTTATTCACAGTTTAAAAATGTTTAGAAGAACACCTGTATGCATGCTAATTAGTTTCAGTCACGTCTGATTCTGTCCGACCCTATGGGCTGTAGCCTGCCAGGGTCTCTGTCTCTGGGATTCTCCAGGCAAGAATACTGGAGTGGGTTGATATGCCCTCCTCCAGGGGAATCTTCCCTACCGAGGAATCAAACCCACATCTCTTACATCTCTTGCACTGACACACATGTTCTTTACCGCTAGTGCCACCTGACATCAACACCTTGGATGAATGGCAATCCTGAAATAAAGTCAAAAGAAAAAAAAAATGGAGTTCTTTTTATAGTCAAGATGGATTCCTTAGTTTTTAACTTTCTCTTCCACCAAAAGCAATTAGAAAATTGAATTACAAAATAAAGCTACTTTCCAGGCATTACACAATGCACATCACATGACTACTATTCTGACAGAATGGAAAAAAAAAAAATCAGCTGAGTATTACCATTGCCATGCATTTCTGCTTGAGGTCACTTTCCTGACTCCAATTCAGGGAAGGAAAATTATCCCATACTCGTCTCTAATAGAGTAAGAGATGAAAAATGAAGAGGCTGAAATATTTGGAATTAGTGAAGCAATATATTGCAAAAGAGAGTTACACAGAGAAAAATCTCCCAATAATCTGCCCAGGAATCCCCGTAATCTTTGGCTGTAGTGTAACCTGACCAAACAGTGGGTGAAACTCCACAAGACCAAGCAAAGGACTACCAGGGGCCTTTAAACTGAGATATATTTAAGTTCTGACCAACCAAAGTAACAACTCTCATTGAACACCGAGAATTCAGTTATGACTCCAGAGTACCAGATTTTGATTGTGGGACTAAATTACTCATAAAGGTTAATCCAAACTAACCTAACAAAGATGAAAAGCAGGTTATTTGCAAATAAAGAATTGCCTATGAGGGAAAAGAAAACAGAATTTAAAAGGAAGACAGCCAAACCCAACTCAACAACATAAGACTCATCCAGTAATGCCAAGAGGCAGAAAAATATGATCCCAAATTAGGAAGCAAATAGATCAGTTGAAATAGTTCCAGATATCACAGAGATGATGGTATAAATAGAATAAGACTTTAGAGCACTTTGTAGCACTTTAGAGCTCAAGTATTTAAACGAAAAAATAATCATGCAGAGTGAAGTAATAGACACTAAACAAAGAACAAAAATTTTTTAAAAAAGGAACTTCTGGAGCTGAGAAGTAGAATAATGAAATTCAAAATTCCCTGGATATGCTAAACAGTACTTTGAACATTGCAGAAAAAAAAAATCAGTGAACTAAAAATGCAACTATCCAGACTGAAATGGAAAGGGAATAAAAGACTAAAAAACCCAAACAGGAAACAATTTAACAATATAAAAAAGTTGAATATGTATGTAAATTTTAATTCCACAGACAGGGGTCAGAAAAAAACACATACATGAACACAAAAATAAGAAGAAAAAAAAAAATACTGATTACTCTTCAGAAAAAAATCCAAGTGAATATGTTTGTAGGGTTTTAGTATTAAGATAATATTTGAGTTGAAAAGATAACTTTTCTTTTCAGATCTATTTTCTGTTAATATTGTAGCAACTTTGGTTCTACATCTTCCTTGAATATTTGATAAAACTCAGTGATGAAATAATATGGGCCAGAAATTTACTTTTTGGGAAGTTTATGAGTACGAAATTTAAATTAATGAATCTATCTAATGTGTTTTTTTTTTTTTTTTTTGTCTTAGGTTTGTAATTATGTTTACCAAGAATTTCATAACTTTCTTCCAATTTTTTAGTTTTGTTGTCACTAAGTTTTTATATTTCCTTAGAATTCATGTAATATCTATAAAATCTCTGTTGATAATCCCACTTTCATCTTTAATATTGGTGATTTGTATTCTATTTTTTTCTTGATTGCTCTAGATATTGTTTTGTTGATTAAGAAAGTTCTTTTGAAAGGGAAAAAAATTCTGATTTTGATAACTTTTCCTATTAATTGTCTTTATCTGTTTTTCTCTCTACCTATTTTGGGATTATCCATCATGTTTTACTGTCTTTTTAACACTGCTTTTAGATATATTTCAATCTACATGTATTAAAAAGATCACCAGACATTTGGGTAACTTTTGCTTTAAGCAGTCAAACATATTTTAAACAGCTTAAAATGTGAAAAAGTAATATGCTACCTTTATCTAGATATTTACTATTATTGTTGTTCCCACCTCATTTCCTTCTGAGGATGTGAATTTCCATCTGGTGCAATTTCCCTGCAGCCTAAGAAATTTTCTTTACAGCACTTCTGGAGCGTGTCTGATAATAAACAAAACAAAACAAAAGAACTTCTCAGATTTCTTTAATCACAGAATGTCTTAATTTGTCCTTTATTTCCCCTTGTGAGTCACCTCTCCAAAACTGATTCCTTTGCTTAGAGAACTCATATAGTTATTATTATTTTGTATTATTATTTGGCTCAAAATTTTTAATTATAATCAACAGGAGGAATGGTCTGTACAAGGATTCTGCCATAGCAGAATTGGCATCTGTTTCTAGCATCCCTGTGTATATTCTATTATCTATAAACAAAATGTTCTAATATTATGACCCTGATCACCCACAGTCCAGTGTCACAACTTGCATGGCTACAACGTATTAAGAACATGTATTTCTATCCCCTTCATCCCCAATAGATATTTAAATGTAATATCTTTTATGCACTGTTAAATATTATCATTGCTATTCATATTTTGATGAACTTAGCAAATATAATTTATATTCATCAACTATCCATTTTTTATTGAGAGGAGATTATTTTTAATGAATATTAAAATAATGAATAAATTATGAATTAAAATAATGAATAAGATATTCCCATTCTTGATAATGTAAAATCTGAACTTGATGAGGTACATCAAGATGAGGTACATATTTGTTAATAACATAGACATTTAGCAAAGCCAAGCAAATGGTATCATCACCTCACTCCGGGATTTTTTTTAAACATAAAACCAAAAAAGTAGCTAAGATAGTCTTTCTTTAAACAGGACAAAAGATAAAATGAACTTCTTGAGAAGTCTTCTCCCACAGTATGAGGAAGGCCAGACATTTTTATTTAGGATTAAGAAACATGTCAAATTTTTCATATAATAGAGCTGTATCTTTGATCATTCCCCATTGGTTCAAAACATTCTGTGATTTAACATTATTCTTTTATTAAGTTTACTTGTTATTTCCAAAGATTTTTCAAATCCAGCTTCTTTCCTTTGCACCCAAAATATTGCTGACTTATCCTATTTCCTAATTATTATGTTTCTAATTTTCTCTCTTCTAATGTAGGTATTTCTAACTCAGTTTGCTTCCAAAATAAAAATCTGATTATAGCATTTTTTCTAATTAAAATATTTCACTAACTTCTTGATGGTATATGTTATAAATAGAGATACAACTGTGACAATTAATGATATGAATTTGTGTTCTTTCTTAAGGCAGTTTTGTTTCATTTATTCTTAAATATTTAATGAAGACTTCCTAAAATACTAGGGGCTGTTCGAATAAAATAAGGGAGGTCTGTTGTCTCATGGAGCTTTTGTTCAAGTAAAATACCCCACGGGCATATGCATATATATTGGTGCATATATATATGTGTGTGTGTGTGTGTGTGTGTGTGTGTATGCATACATGGGGACTTCCCAGGTGGCATTAATCGTAAAGAACCCACCTGCTGGTGGAGATATAAGAGACTCAGGTTCGATTCTTAGTCTTCTGCAATGATCTCCTGGAGAAGGGCATGGCAACCCATTCCAATATTCTTGCCTGGAGAGTCCCTAGGACACAGTTCACAGGGTCACGCAGAGTCAGACGTGACTGAATTGAATTAGCATGTATGCACACATGCTATCTATACAATCCATGCTTACATATTTATGTGTGTGTGCTCTTATGTATATCCATTACATGTCCATGTAGCATATATGTTATATGTACATGTGTGTTAAATACATGCCAATGTTTTAATTGTCTGCATGGTGTATTCCCTCTTTTTATTCGTACTCACTTCTCCTGGATGTACTTTTTCTCTACACATATCAAATAGAACTTGTCACTTGCAATGAAGAATTATCTTTGAAGATTTAAGAGTCAAAACCCTTGAAAGCACCTTGCCATGTGTTTGTTTTGACCACAATGTATAGTAAAATTTTATACATATTGTGTAGTTATGTTTAGTTTTCATTTCCTGAACTTTATATTGAGAGTTCAAAACCAAGTAATCTAGCAGTGTGCTTCTGATATATTCTCAAACATAGAGAAAAAGATGACTTAGAAATCCTCCTACTATGTTTGAGAATATATGGAACATGCAAAATTATCTGTAGTGAATGGATATGTGTTATTTTATTGATGATGCAATGTCCTTGAAGGTCCAGTATCTCAATTGTCAAGGGAAGAAAGAGAATATGAGCATATATTGAGGCAGGCCTGGTACTTGATGGATAGAGCACAATTTGGTAAAAGTTAATTCCTTAGCTTTTAAGATATTCATGTGTAAATGAAGCATGTATATTAAGGACATCTACACTGTGTGTGTGTATGTGTGTAAACACAAATTTGAGGATCAGAGGCAGACTGATCAGACTGATTATTTATTTAGAGAAAACCTCAGTGCTGACTCTTCTTGCTGCAATTCTTACTCTGGGAAATATGTTGAGGGCAGATGTTATTCGTTCTTATGGGAGGGAAGGACTGGGTCTGTACTACTTAAAACTCCAAAATTATTCTTCTCAGCTCTTACATAAAGAAGCTTGCATAGCTGTTTCTTTCCTCTGAAGACAGAGAAAGAATATACCTTTCTAATGTAAAAAAATCCTCTTATAGAAAAGGAGATGATTACCTTCTGCAATGTAAGCAAATGGCTACAGAAGCTATACAACTTTTTGAAGGTCTCTATTTTCAAATTCCAAAGCTTGTTTACCATTCATTTATTCTTTAACCCATGTTATCTGAACATTTTTACTCAGAAAGACCTGATGTATAAGCATAAATATTTTCAAGTAGAATGGTTTGGCAGTGCACTGAAGACTAACAGTATTAGTAAAACTATTTATTTTCAAATTCAGTTAATTTGTGTGCCTTCATTTATAGTGAAGACATGTCAAGAGCCCTTTTAAGTACAATCTAAAATTTTCAAAAATTATACAAACCAGAAAAGTTTTACATTTTTCTGCATCCTCAAAATATTTCATGAAATTTATAGAATTCAGATCAAAAGCTACACAAGAATTCTACCTCTAGGGAAATTTCAGACTCTCAGAGAGAGAACAAAATGAATATCATAGTTAGAAAAGATATTTTGAGATTTAGTATCATTCAATACGGAGAAGGCAATGGCACCCCACTCCAGTACTCTTGCCTGGAAAGTCCCATGGGTGGAGGTCCCCGGTAGGCTGCAATCCATGGGGTCGCTAAGAGTCTGATACGACTGAGCGACTTCACTTTCACTTTTCACTTTCATGCATTGGAGAAGGAAATGGCAACCCACTCCAGTGTTCTTGCCAGGAGAATCCCAGGGACGAGGCAGCCTGCTGGGCTGCCATCTATGGGATTGCACAGAGGCGGACATGACTGAAGTGACTTAGCAGCAGCAGCAGCAGCATCATTCAATACCCAGAAATATATGTGAAAATAAAAGAAAATTTTTAAAACTTAAGGGTATAGAAATAAATAGATGAAGAGTAAATCACAGTATATGGCTAGGATATATTCATTGTTTTTTTTAATATAATTTTTATTTTTATTTTTTTTCATATTTTTTACTAAATTTTATTTTGCTTAACTTTACAATATTGTATTGCTTTTGCCATACATCGAGATGGATCCGCCCCAAGTATACACATGCTCCCCATCCTGAACCCTCCTACTTCTCCCTCCCCATACCATCCCTCTTGGTTGTTCCAGTGCACCAGCCCCAGGCATCCATTATCAGGCATCGTACCTGGTCTGGTGACTCATTTCAAATATGATATTATTCATTGTTTTATACAAGGATTCATTCACTCAATACTTTGTGTCTTAGGCATATGATTCCTGTTCTAAGTATTGGAAATTCAATGATATATAATGTACTTTGTCAATGGTAATGTGCTGAGGTAGAGTAAAAAAGACAATGATATACCACAATTCTTTTATATTATTTATACATAGTTTTATAATACTACGTATTTTTATAATACTCCTGGAGCAGCCAGGAGCAGCCGGGATGAGATACCCCACGCCCAAGGTAAGAGAAATCCAAGTAAGACAGTAGGTCTTGAAAGAGGGCATCAGAGGGCAAATACACTAAAACCATTCTCACAGATAACTAGTCAGTCTAATCACACAAGGACCACACCCTTGTCTAACTCAGTGAAATTAAGCCATGCCCGAGGGGCAACCTGGGATGGGCGGGTCATGGTGGAGAGATGACAGGGTGTGGGCCGCTGGAGAAGGGAATGGCAAACCACTTCAGTATTCCTGCCTTGAGAACCCCATGAACAGTATGAAAAGACAAAATGATAGGATGCTGAAAGAGAAACTCCCCAGGTCAGTAGGGGCCCAATATGCTACTGGAGATCAGTGGAGAAGTAACTCCAGAAAGAATGAAAGGATGGAGCCAAAACAAAAAGAATACCCAGCTGTGAATGTGTCTGGTGATAGAAGCAAGTTCCAATGCTGTAAAGAGCAATATTGCATAGGAGCCTGGAATGTCAGGTCCATGAATCAAGGCAAATTGGTAGTGGTCAAACAAGAGATGGCAAGAGTGAATGTCGACATTCTAAGAATTAGCGAACTAAAATGGACTGGAATGGGTGAATTTAACTCGGATGACCATTATATCTACTACTGTGGGCAGGAATCCCTCAGAAGAAATGGAGTGGCCATCATGGTCAACAAAAGAGTCCGAAATGCAGTACTTGGATGCAATCTCAAAAATGACAGAATGATCTCTGTTCGTATCCAAGGCAAACCATTCAATGTCACAGTGATCCAAATCTATGCCCCAACCAGTAATGCTGAAGAAGCTGAAGTTGAAAGGTTCTATGAAGACCTACAAGACCTTTTAGAACTAACACCCAAGAAAGATGTCCTTTTCATTATAGGGGACTGGAATGCAAAAGTAGGAAGTCAAGAAACACCTGGAGTAACAGGCAAATTTGGCCTTGGAATCCGGAATGAAGCAGGGCAAAGACTAATAGAGTTTTGCCAAGAAAATGCACTGGTCATAGCAAATACCCTCTTCCAACAACACAAGAGAAGACTCTATACATGGACATCACCGGATGGTCAACACCGAAATCAGATCGATTATATTCTTTGCAGCCAAAGATGGAGAAGCTCTATACAATCAGCAAAAACAAGACCAGGAGCTGATTGTGGCTCGGACCATGAACTCCTTATTGCCAAATTCAGACTGAAATTGAAGAAAGTAGGGAAAACTACTAGACCATTCAGGTATGACCTAAATCAAATCCCTTATGATTATACAGTGGAAGTGAGAAATAGATTTAAGGGCCTAGATCTGATAGATAGAGTGCCTGATGAACTATGGAATGAGGTTCGTGACATTGTACAGGAGACAGGGATCAAGACCATCCCCATGGAAAAGAAATGCAAAAAAGCAAAATGGCTGTCTGGTGAGGCCTTGCAAATAGCTGTGAAAAGAAGAGAAGCGAAAAGCAAAGGAGAAAAGGAAAGATATAAACATCTAAATGCAGAGTTCCAAAGAATAGCAAGAAGAGATAAGAAAGCCTTCTTCAGTGATCAATGCAAGGAAATAGAGGAAAACAACAGAATGGGAAAGACTAGGGATCTCTTCAAGAAAATCAGAGATACCAAAGGAACATTTCATGCAAAGATGGGCACAATAAAGGACAGAGATGGTGTGGACCTAACAGAAGCAGAAGATATTAAGAAGAGGTGGCAAGAATACACAGAAGAACTGTACAAAAAAGAGCTTCAAGACCTAGATAATCATGATGATGTGATCACTGACCTAGAGCCAGACATCTTGGAATGTGAAGTCAAATGGGCCTTAGAAAGCATCACTACGAACAAAGCTAGTGGAGGTGATGGAATTCCAGTGGAGCTATTCCAAGTCCTGAATGATGATGCTGTGAAAGTGCTGCACTCAATATGCCAGCAAATTTGGAAAACTCAGCAGTGGCCACAAGATTGGAAAAGGTCAGTTTTCATCCCAATCCCAAAGAAAGGCAATGCCAAAGAGTGCTCAAACTACCGCACAATTGCACTCATCTCACACGCTAGTAAAGTAATGCTCAAAATTCTCCAAGCCAGGCTTCAGCAATATGTGAACCGTGAACTTCCTGATGTTCAAGCTGGTTTTAGAAAAGGCAGAGGAACGAGAGATCAAATTGCCAACATCCGCTGGATCATGGAAAAAGCAAGAGAGTTCCAGAAAAACATCTATTTCTGCTTTATTGACTATGCCAAAGCCTTTCACTGTGTGGATCACAATAAACTATGGAAAATTCTGAAAGAGATGGGAATACCAGACCACCTGATCTGCCTCTTAAGAAATCTGTATGCAGGTCAGGAAGCAACAGTTAGAACTGGTCATGGAACAACAGACTAGTTCCAAATAGGAAAAGGAGTACGTCAAGGCTGCATATTGTCACCATGTTTATTTAACTTATATGCAGAGTACATCATGAGAAATGCTGGACTGGAAGAAACACAAGTTCAAATCAAGATTGTTGGGAGAAATATCAATAACCTCAGATATGCAGATGACACCACTCTTATGGCAGAAAGTGAAGAGGGGCTAAAAAGCCTCTTGATGAAAGTGAAAGTGGAGAGTGAAAAGGTTGGCTTAAAGCTCAACATTCAGAAAACGAAGATCATGGCATCTGGTCCCATCACTGCATGGGAAATAGATGGGGAAACAGTGGAAACAGTGTCAGACTTTGTTTTTCTGGGCTCCAAAATCACTGCAGATGGTGACTGCAGCCATGAAATTAAAAGACGCTTACTCCTTGGAAGGAAAGTTATGACCAACCTAGATAGCATGTTCAAAAGCAGAGACATTACTTTGCCAACAAAGGTTCGCCTAGTCAAGGCTATGGTCTTTCCTGTGGTCATGTATGGATGTGAGAGCTGGACTGTGAAGAAGGCTGAGCGCCGAAGAATTGATGCTTTTGAACTGTCGTGTTGGAGAAGACTCTTGAGAGTCCCTTGGACTGCAAGAAGATCGAACCAGTCCATTCTGAAGAAGATCAATCCTGGAATTTCTTTAGAAGGAATGATGCTAAAGCTGAATCTCCAGTATTTTGGCCACCTCATGCGAAGAGTTGACTCATTGGAGAAGACTCTGATGCTGGGAGGGATTGAGGGCAGGAGGAGAAGGGGACGACAGAGGATGAGATGGCTGGATGGCATCACTGACTCGATGGATGCGAGTCTGAGTGACCTCCGTGAGCTGGTGATGGACAGGGAGGCCTGGCGTGCTGCGGTTCATGGGGTCGCAAAGAGTCGGACAGGACTGAGTGACTGATCTGATCTGATCTGATACGTAGTTTTTAATTAGCCTTAGGTATGTAACTTTAGCTTAAAATATTAACAATTTTTGCATATTTTGAATTATGTTTTCTGTTTCCTTTTTCCAAAATGAGGACTTGAAAATACATTTCCCTTCATGAAAATATGTTTCTATGTGATATTATTATTAAAGATGATTTGTGGTAACTTTTCTTCTGCTTGAATTAGTGATTTTCTGTTTATAGGAAGAGAGATGATAACCAACATTTTTCTGACCACCTCAACTTTTAGTTTGGTAAGTAATTTTGATATCCTGCTTAAAAAAACTATCAGTGTTTACCCTTTTCATTGCAAGGAGAAAGAAAGCAATCAATTTTTTCTAATATTGCACTATGTCTTTTCCTTTCATATTTCTGACTATAGTGTAAATATTCTATGTAAAGTGATGCTGAGGTGAGAGAAAAGCAGACTAGTACAGATGTTATTAAATATTCTTTTGAAATTATTTATTTGTGTACTTATTTATTTGTAGAGCCTTCTTTTCTGTGTGTATTCTAGTCACAACTCTTTTGTTAGTTTATTCATTGGTGTGTTAACATTGTATAACTGGCTACCTACACCTTGAAAATCTATTTCACAGAGAGGTGGAAGAGTTTAATGACCATAGTGAGTATAAGCTCTCAGATTTCACAAGTTCAAATCCCAGGTTTACTACTTCCTAGATTTGTGACCTTGACAATTTACAGAACATTTTCTTTCCCATGGCTGGAAGTCCTCCCCCTCCCCACCCATGTAAAATGACAATTAAAATAGAGTTATTATATGGATTATAAATATGAGAGAGACTAGAATTGGTAAGCGGGAAGGCAATGGCACCCCACTCCAGTACTTTTGCCTGGAAAATCCCATGGATGGAGGAGCCTGGTAGGCTCCAGTCCACGGGGTCGCTAGAAGTCGGACACGACTGAGTGACTTCACTTTCACTTTTCACTTTCATGCATTGGAGAAGGAAATGGCAACCCACTCCAGTGTTCTTGCCTGGAGAATCCCAGGGACAGGGGAGCCTGGTGAGCTTCCGTCTATGGGGTCGCACAGAGTCGGACACGACTAAAGCGACTTAGCAGCAGCAGCAGAATTGGTAAGGTTGTCAAATGAATGATAGTTGCATCTGTAAATATTTGATTAAAGTAGAATGTAATCACGTATCGTGTGTGTAAATACATTAACAATAAAACAAGTACATTATAGTGAAAGAACATACATTACTAAGTTTGGGATTGGTAATTTATAACTTGGATTGACATTTATTATGTAGAGGAAAATATTTGTTTATTTGTAATATTTGAATAGAATATTTGCCTTTCAGGGCTGTTGTGAAGACCCAACAACATAAATTATTCAGCCACCAAAATAATTAGTTCAAATATCTGTCTATCTATATATCATCTACATACTTATTTACCTGTTATTCTTATATTCTAGGAAAGAGCCTAGATCATGAAAGTAGAGTGATGAACAAAGCAGAGAAAGAGCATTACATTAGAAGCTACCATTTTTACTGAAGTGGAAGATCAGATCAGTCGCTCAGTCGTGTCCGACTCTTTGCGACCCCATGAACCGCAGCACGCCAGGCCTCCCTGTCCATCACCAGCTCCCGGAGGTCACTCAGACTCGCATCCATCGAGTCAGTGATGCCATCCAGCCATCTCATCCTCTGTCGTCCCCTTCTCCTCCTGCCCTCAATCCCTCCCAGCATCAGAGTCTTCTCCAATGAGTCAACTCTTCGCATGAGGTGGCCAAAATACTGGAGTTTCAGCTTTAGCATCATTCCTTCCAAAGAAATCCCAGGATTGATCTCCTTCAGAATGGACTGGTTGGATCTTCTTGCAGTCCAACAGACTCTCAAGAGTCTTCTCCAACACCACAGTTCAAAAGCATCAATTCTTCGGCGCTCAGCCTTCTTCACAGTCCAGCTCTCACATCCATACATGACCACAGGAAAGACCTTAGCCTTGACTAGGCGAACCTTTGTTGGCAAAGTAATGTCTCTGCTTTTGAATATGCTATCTAGGTTGGTCATAACTTTCCTTCCAAGGAGCAAGCGTCTTTTAATTTCATGGCTGCAGTCACCATCTGCAGTGATTTTGGAGCCCAGAAAAACAAAGTCTGACACTGTTTCCACTGTTTCCCCATCTATTTCCCATGCAGTGATGGGACCAGATGCCATGATCTTCGTTTTCTGAATGTTGAGCTTTAAGCCAACCTTTTCACTCTCCACTTTCACTTTCATCAAGAGGCTTTTTAGCCCCTCTTCACTTTCTGCCAAAAGAGTGGTGTCATCTGCATATCTGAGGTTATTGATATTTCTCCCGGCAATCTTGATTCCAACTTGTGTTTCTTCCAGTCCAGCATTTCTCATGATGTACTCTGCATATAAGTTAAATAAACATGGTGACAATATGCAGCCTTGACGTACTCCTTTTTCTATTTGGAACCAGTCTGTTGTTCCATGACCAGTTCTAACTGTTGCTTCCTGACCTGCATACAGATTTCTTAAGAGGCAGATCAGGTGGTCTGGTATTCCCATCTCTTTCAGAATTTTCCATAGTTTATTGTGATCCACACAGTCAAAGGCTTTGGCATAGTCAATAAAGCAGAAATAGATGTTTTTCTGGAACTCTCTTGCTTTTTCCATGATCCAGCGGATGTTGGCAATTTGATCTCTCGTTCCTCTGCCTTTTCTAAAACCAGCTTGAACATCAGGATGTTCATGGTTCACATATTGCTGAAGCCTGGCTTGGAGAATTTTGAGCATTACTTTACTAGCGTGTGAGATGAGTGCAATTGTGCGGTAGTTTGAGCACTCCTTGGCATTGCCTTTCTTTGGGATTGGGATGACGACTGACCTTTTCCAATCTTGTGGCCACTGCTGAGTTTTCCAAATTTGCTGGCATATTGAGTGTAGCACTTTCACAGCATCATCATTCAGGACTTGGAATAGCTCCACTGGAATTCCATCACCTCCACTAGCTTTGTTCGTAGTGATGCTTTCTAAGGCCCATTTGACTTCACATTCCAAGATGTCTGGCTCTAGGTCAGTGATCACATCATCATGATTATCTGGGTCTTGAAGCTCTTTTTTGTACAGTTCTTCTGTGTAAGTGGAAGACACACCCATAAAAAAACTCTAGGTCAGAACATGATACATAGTAAATGCTTAAGAATGTATCTATTTCCCCTGACTCAGCTTCTATGGCAGAAGCTACTGCTACCCATCACCCATTTCATTGTGGACAATATGTATGATACTCT
Source organism: Tragelaphus eurycerus (assembly GCA_935064755.1). Classification (NCBI taxonomy): domain Eukaryota; kingdom Metazoa; phylum Chordata; class Mammalia; order Artiodactyla; family Bovidae; genus Tragelaphus; species Tragelaphus eurycerus. The sequence continues at coordinate 13,436,834 of CAKXYN010000061.1, forward strand.
CATATCAGAAGAAACCACATGACTGCACATTTCTTTGCAATTGAGTTAGATTCAGTCAGTTCAGTCACTCAGTCATGTCTGACTCTGCCATCCCATGAATCGCAGCACGCCAGGCCTCCCTGTCCATCACAAACTCTCGCAGTTCCCTCAGACACACATCCATCGAGTCAGCGATGCCATCCAACCATCTCATCCTCTGTTGTCCCCTTCTCCTCTTGCGCCTAATCCCTCCCAGCATCAGAGTCTTTTCCAATGAGTCAACTGTTCGCATGAGGTGGCCAAAGTACTGGAGTTTCAGCTTTAGCATCATTCCTTCCAAAGAAATCCCTAGGACTGATCTCCTTCAGAATGAACTGGTTGGATCTCCTTGCAGTCCAAGGGACCCTCAAGAGTCTTCTCCAACACCACAGTTCAAAAGTATCAATTCTTCAGCACTCAGACTTCTTCACAGTCCAACTCTCACATCCATACATGACCACAGGAAAAACCATAGCCTTGACTAGATGAACCTTTGTTGGCAAAGTAATATCTCTGCTTTTGAATATGCTATCTAGGTTGGTCATAACTTTCCTTCCAAGGAGTAAGCGCTTTTAATTTCATGGCTGCAGTCACCATCTGCAGTGATTTTGGAGCCCCAAAAAACAAAATAAAATAAATAAATATAGTCTGACACTGTTTCCCCATCTATTTCGCATGAAAATACATTCCTTTACAAAACTGTAAACACATTTTTATTTCTTTACAAAATGTATTATTTTATTATGTCATACAATCATGGCTTTCAATAGCAAAACTGAGTTTCTGGTCTTGATAGATTGAGTTACCTATTCTATTATTGACTTCCAGGCAATATATAAAGTATATAGACGTTTTTAAAGAATCTTTAAATATACTTGTCACTGTTATTTTGGTTAAACATCCATTTTCTCATATCTATATTCAGACAGATATTTTATGCTTTGTGTCTACTTATTTCTGCTAAATTGGATAAAAGTTTAAGGCTCATTTGAGCTCTTGTTATAGGTTAGTATTTCATTCAACCTTTGATAAAGTTAATAAAATAAACAGTTACCATTACACTGCAAAGTTGATTAGTGTGGAATAATTAACTAACTACCAACACTGTGTACAAAGCTCACAAGAGAGCTGGTGAACTTGCAGATTTCTGAGTACTTCAGCAATGCTTAGGTTCAAAGAGATATTAAAATGTTGCAACCTCTGATTTCATTTTGACTGTCCTTGGAAGGACTCCAACAAATTGACTGAAAACCCTACACTGGAAGCCAAGCATCTTCTATAGTCTGAGAAGCAGGACATTTCTGATGAATAGAATACTCATTTCTTTTCATGAAAAAATGTTTCTCTAATACACATCTAATAATGCATAATCTATCAGCACAGGCATAAAAAGTCTTTTAAAGTTTTAGCTCCTTACATGGTTTCTCTGCTGTGAGAGAAAATAATACACTTGTAAAATCCATGATATAGAGCAGTATGCATATTGAGAATGAGATTAGAAAGTATTTGTGTAGTTTGCTATGTTTGCTATTGCAATAATGGCATTTTTTTTTCAATAACCCACTTGAGTGCTATTGAGTATATGATTCCCTTGAGGCCATTATTTTTATTATAAACACACTACTAAGAGCCTGCTTTTATATTCACAATAAAATGAAATTATGAAACAAATAATTTCTGAAAGCTTTATTAAAGAAACACTGTACAAGCTACCCCATATTGAAATTTATTTTCTTATAACTGACACAGGATGAATATCGTTGGTGCACAATATACAAAGGATGAATCACATGTTGAAATTAAGTTGGGATTTTCTTTGACAGAATCTGTGTTGTCAGTAATGCTGTAAAATGAGCCATTCAGTGGGACCTTCACTGGCTGCAGTTCTACAGCAATTATATTTTAGAATAGCTTAAAATTTGGGGCCTTTATAGCATGTGTACTCTTTGCTCAAAATTCTCCTAAAAGTTCTTTGATTCTGTATTGGCCTGTCGTTTAAGTGATTGAAGCAATCAAGGAAGGATAGTAGAATGAAATGGGACAAATCATTTGCAACAAAATGTTCACAGGGACTACTCTGCACATCAACTCGTTTCAGCATTTCTAAGACTGTAGGGAAATGAAGTAGAATAAATAAGTGTCCATACTACTTTGCTTAAACACTTGACTAGGTTTATAATTTCAACCACCACAATTCATGTTTCAAATGTTTCTAGTTGAGAAACTGTGTGTGAGTGAATGTTTTGGCTAATATATATGTTTGTGTGTGTGTCTCTGCGTATTTTGGAGGACTGGAGTTTCCCTTAATTAGTCTGTCAAATAATAAAATAATGTCTCGAATAAAACCATATATGTGTTGTTTAAGTGCATTGGAAAGCACTCTAATTGAAATAACTACTGCATGTAATATGTGGTCATGATTTTGTTAAAAGCTCAAGTACGCTCCCATCAGGGATACCTAAGAGGTCACAGATGTGTTATTGGTCAGTATTTCATCCTTGTTTCACCTCATTTCTTGAGTGCTGTCCTATCCCACAATGTATTTCAAGAAATTTTAGACTTTTTTAAAAAAAATTAGTCCGTTTTCAGCTTTACGGGGTAAGATTCTGGTGTCCTAACTTAAATTTTTTAAAAATTAAATTAAATTTCTTTCCTCTTCCTCTAACATGTTCATTTTTATTTTATATATGAACTTTCATATATGTATTCAACTTTATCGTTTCTATACCATTTATAAAGAGCTTCCCTGCTTGCTCATACAGTAAAGCATTTTCCTGCAATACAGGGAACCCAGGTTCAACCTCTGGGTCGGGAAGATTCCCTGGGTCAGGAAGATTCCCTGGAGAAGGGAATGGCAAACCACCCCAGTATTCTTGCCTGGAGAATCCCACGGACAGCAGCGTGGCAGGTTACCGTCCATGGGTTCGCAGAGTCCCAACTGAGTGACTAATACATATCAGATACACATATCAGATATATACCATTATGAATTAATAGGGTCTGTATCTTATTTAATCTACTTACTGCTTTTTGTGAGGAGGATATTTCATTACTTGTTACTAATGCTACTCTTTGGATCTAATTATTTTTAGTTTGCTTTTTTATTACTTCTTTTATTCTTCACTATAAAATTTCCCCAAAGATTTCTCTCTCTTTTTTTTTTCACTCCCAGTGATAAAAGATCATCTCCTTGTTTTAAAATATGCTTCTACATTTTATATGGTGCCTGAGAGGCATTCCACAAATTATGAATGACATCATATTTGAGTCTATATTCATTTCTATAATCTGATACTAATAGGAAAAAGAGTACATCAAGGTTGTATATTGTCACCCTGCTTATTTAAATTATATGCAGGGTACATCATGAGAAATGCTGGACTGGAAGAAACACAAGCTGGAATCAAGATTGCCGGGAGAAATATCAATAACCTCAGATATGCAGATGACATCACCCTTATGGCAGAAAGTGAAGAGGAACTAAAAAGCCTCTTGATGAAAATGAAAGTGGAGAGTGAAAAAGTTGGCTTGCTGCGATTCATGGGGTTGCAAAGAGTCGGACACAACTGAGTGACTGAACTGAACTGAACTACATTTATAATGACTTTTACATCAACACATATGCATGGATTAAGTAAAATAAGCCATAATTGCCCTAGTTTAGTTTTCAGATAAATAGGCATTAAAATTGTATGTTTGTTCAAGGGTTAAGTCACAAGTTTGCTATTAAATATAATTAACAATTGTTCAGTTTGTATAAAGTTAAAATTAAAAAAAAAGACTTCAACAAAAAGAAACGCAGTTTAAAAACCAGAAAATCTTTCATGTTGCAACATTTCCTCATTCATTTGATGCAAAAGAAAAAGAAAACAGAAGTCCCAACACGAACATACATGTTACTGAAGCATAACATAGTTTTTTTAAAAATTTATTTATTTTAATTAGAGGCTAATTACTTTACAGTATTGTATTGGTTTGGATTCATGTTGATGTATGGCATAACATAGTTTTAATAGCAGTTTGCAAATTTACAATTATGCTTACTCTAGAATTATCCCTTAAGGTTTTGATTGATGTCAAGTGAAAGTAGGAAAAAAGAGATAAGCCAAGTCTTATGAAAATAATTAGAAATTTATTTTTTTCAAAGATAACAGCTTCATTATGTTTCAGAAAAATGAGCTTTAGTCTTTTGAGAAATAAATGTTTCATCAATTGATGTGTTATCGTGGTACATTATCAAACAAAGTAGTAGCAGCCTTTCATTTTCTTAGGACTGACTTACAGACTTTAAAGTTTACAGAAATTAGGATAAATGATCATTTTCAGGGGACAAATTTTCCTCTGCAAAAGAAGTATTCAGAACTTTCTTAGAGATATTATCTGCTTTGAAAATGAAGCATCTGATGAAGCTTGTCTATAATTAGGAAACATTAGATAAACTCTTCCCATTGTAGAAACAGATTGGAACAACTATTTCAAAGTAAATCAGAATTTAACTATCAAGTTGTGTGATAAGCTCTTCTGTATTCCTCAATAAATCATGAAGTGTGACAATAGGGACACTTGGTAAGCCTTTGCTGCTGCTGCTGCTGCTGCTAAGCCGCTTCAGTCATATCTGACTCTGTGTGACCCCATAGACGGCAGCCCACCAGGCTCCCCCATCCTTGGGATTCTCCAGGCAAGAACACTGGAGTGGGTTGCCATTTCCTTCTCCATGGTAAGCCTCTAAGAACTGATAATAATTCATAAAATTTCAAAATAAGTTGCACAATATGCTGCACTGGATTAGTCTCTAAATCATGGGTTTTCATAATGCAATTTCCAACCTAGATAGCATATTCAAAAGCAGAGACATCACTTTGCCAACAAAGGTTCACCTAGTCAAGGCTATGGTCTTTCCTGTGGTCATGTATGGATGTGAGAGCTGGACTGTGAAGAAGGCTGAGCGCTGAAGAATTGATGCTTTTGAACTGTGGTGTTGGAGAAGACGCTTGAGGGTCCCTTGGACTGTAAGGAGATCCAACCAGTCCATTCTGAAGGAGATCAGCCTTGGGATTTCTTTGGAAGGAATGATGCTAAAGCTGAAACTCCAGTACTTTCGCCACCTCATGTGAAGAGTTGACTCATTGGAAAAGACTCTGATGCTGGGAGGGATTGAGGGCAGGAGGAGAAGGGGACGACAGAGGATGAGATGGCTGGATGGCATCACTGACTCAATGAATGCAAGTCTGAGTGAACTCCGGGAGCTGGTGATGGACAGGGAGGCCTGGCGTGCTGCGGTTCATGGGGTCGCAAAGAGTCGGACACGACTGAGCAACTGATCTGATCTGATTTATTTTTTACCATGTCTATTATTATTATGGGGATCTCTCTCAGTCGGTAAAGAATCCATGGGCAATGAAGGAGACCCCTGTTCGATTCCTGGTTTAGGAAGATCTGCTGGAGAAGGGAAAATACCCACACTGGTAATCTGGCCTCGAGAACTAGTCCCTGGTGTCCAAAGAGTTGAAAAGGACCGAGTGACTTTCACTTTCATTTTTGCAGATGTACTGCACTGGAGCAACTTTGAGAAGATACCCCACGTTCAAGGGCAGAGAAGCCCCAGCAAGATGGTGGTAGGTGCTCAAACTGCCACACAATTGCACTCATCTCACATGCTAGCAAAATAATGCTCAAAATTCTCCAAGCAAATCTTCAACAGTATGTGAACTGTGAATATCCAGATGTTCAAGCCGGATTTAGAAAAGGCAGAGAAACCAGAGATCAAATTGCCAACATCCGCTGGATTATGGAAAAAGCAAGAGAGTTCCAAAAAATATCTATTTCTGCTTTATTGACTATGCAAAAGCCTTTGACTGTGTGGATCACAAAAATCTGTGGAAAATTCTCAAAGAGATGGGAATACCAGAACACTTGACCTGGCTCTTGAGAAATCAGTATGCAGGCCAGGAAGCAACAGTTAGAACTGGACATGGAATAATAGACTGGTTCTAAATTGGGAAAGGAGTACGTCAAGGCTGTATATTGTCACCCTGCTTATTTAACTTATATGCAGAGTACATCATGAGAAATCCTGGGGTGGATGAAGCACAAGCTGAAATCACGATTACCGGGAGAACTATCAATAACCTCAGATATACAGATGATACCACCCTTATGGCAGAAAATGAAAAAGAGCTAAAAAGCCCCTTGATGAAAGTGGAGAATGAAAAAGTTGGCTTAAAACTCAACATTCAGAAAACTATGATCATGACATCTGGTCCCATGACTTCATGGGAAATAGATGAGGAAACAGTGACAGATTTTATTTTTCTGGTCTCCAAAATCACTGCAGATGGTTACTGCAGCCATGAAATTAAAAGATGTTTGCTCCTTGGAAGAAAAGTTATGAAAAACCTAGACAGCATATTAAAAAGCAGAGACATTATTTTGCCAAGAAAGGTCTGTCTAGTCAAAGGTATGGTTTTTCCAGTAGTCATGTATGGATGTGAGAGTTGGACCATAAAGGAAGTTGAGCACTGAAGAACTGATAGTTTTGAACTGTGGTGTTGGAGAAGACTCTTGAGAGTTCCTTGGACATCAAGGAGATCCAACCAGTCAATCCTAAAGGAATTAAGTCTGAATATTCATTGGAAGGACTGATGTTGAAGCTGAAACTCCAATACTGTGGCCACCTGATGCGAAAAACTGACTTGTTTGAAAAGACCCTGATGCTGGGAAAGATTGAAGGCAAGAGGAGAAGGGGACAACAGAGGATGAGATGATTGGGTGGCATCACCAACTCGATGGACATGAGTTTGAATAGGTTCCGGGAGTTAGTGATAGACAGGGAGGCCTGGCATGCTGCAGTCCATGGTGTCTCAAAGAGTCGGATATGACTGAATGACTGAACTGAGCTGATCTCTCAGTCAAGGATAAAATATATAATTGAAACCAAGTCCTACTCTTCCCCATTAGCTGCAGTCATATGTTATTGAGAAAATTGTTTTATTTATTTGTGTGAGAGGAAAAGAAAATCTAGTTACATAAAAATATGCTTAAATAGTAAAATTAACTCCAGCAACAACCTTAGTTAACATGATTGAAATGGATAAATCATTAATTTAGAGTTGATTAAAAAAACAATATTTGTAATTTATTAATATTAGGTACTTAGACCAACTTGCATATATGAATACATTAACTTTAAATAATAACAATGCAGAGATCAGATTAAGTTTAGGTAGGCAATCAGAATTACAGAAAATATGTAATGTTTGTGTGTGGAGAAACAGACTGAGAGGGAAAGAGATGCTTATATACCGCTTTTTTTAAGGTGTATTTATTCCCTAATTTTGAAAATTGTGAAATATATCCATGTTCCTAATAATTTGGGAATTTATTTGACAGATATAATCTGGTCCCATCACTTCATGGGAAATAGATCAGGAAACAGTGGAAACAGTGTCAGACTTTATTTTGGGGGCTCCAGAATCACTACAGATGGTGATTGCAGCCATGAAATTAAAAGACGCTTACTCCTTGGAAAGAAAGTTATGACCAACATAGATAGCATATTAAAAAGCAGAGACATTGCTTTGCCAACAAAGATCCATCTAGTCAAGGCTATGGTTTTTCCAGTGGTCATGTATGGATGTGAGAGTTGGACTGTGAAGAAAGCTAAGCTCCAAAGAATTGATGCTTTTGAACTGTTGTGTTGGAGAAGACTCTTGAGAGTCCCTTGGACTGCAAGGAGATCCAACCGGTCCATTCTAAAGGAGATCAGCCCTGGGTGTTCTTTGGAAGGAATGATGCTAAAGCTGAAACTCCAGTACTTTGGCCACCTCATGCGAAGAGTTGACTCACTGGAGAAGACTCTAATGCTGGGAGGGATTGGGGGCAGGAGGAGAAGGGGACGACAGAGGATGAGATGGCTGGATGGCATCACCGACTTGATGGACATGAGTTTGAGTGAAGTCTGTGATTTGGTGATGGACAGGGAGGCCTGGTGTGCTGCAATTCATGGGGTCTCAAAGAATCAGACACCACCGAGCTACTGAACTGAACTGAATTGAATATGAGATGTGAAATGGGAGTTTAAAGACTACTGGCTAAAAAGAAAAAAAATAAGGACTACTGGCTTTGAATATAACTCATTGCTTAAATGGCATATAACTGGTTGTAATTACTTATATTACATTTATTAATGCTTAAGATAATATTTAAGGAAACAACAAACGTGAATAGGTTTATCATGTGTATGGGCTTTCTTCACTAAATATTGCTTAACAATTATTTCCTTTTTGAAAGGCAAAAACATAAGTCAGAATATACATATTTTGAAATTTTAATTTTGAATTCAGGTATTTTAAGAAAATAAATGAAATTAGTACAGGACAACAAGATTTGTCCACAGGAATAATTTGATAACTAGCACTAGAAAAACTAATTACCTCAAATAAGATGAGGCAGATACATCAATAATAATGAGAACTGAGAGCCCTCTATGTAGGATAGGAGGGTAAGTCCTTAGTGCAAATGTAAACATAATTAAAGAAACAGTTTTGTGGAACTGAGACCCTGCTTTCTTGAGGAAAAATTATGTATAATTGTTGATCTATTAGAGCAGGGGTCCACAAACTTCAGGATCTAATGCCTGATTATCTGAAGTGGTCTGATGTAATAAAAGCAGAAATAAAGTGCAAAATAAATATAAAGCACTTGAATAATCCCAAAACCATCCTTCCCCACCCAGGTCCATGGAAAAATTGTCTTCACCACAAAGTTGGTCCCCAGTGCCAAAAAGGTTGAGAACAGTTGTTAGAGTACTGTTGGACCACTGAACCACACACACACACAGAATTTAGTTATATTCTGATACTCTACACAAATTATTTTTATGTGATTAAATCACTGAAAACAGGCAGACCTTGTAGAAGATAAGACATGGCCCCCAAAAGTCAACACTATTGTCAGCTATATTATTTGATAGGAAGAAGACCCAAATACTGAAAACATACTACCTATGGATGTGAGAGCTGGACTGTGAAGAAGGCTGAGCGCCGAAGAATTGATGCTTTTGAACTGTGGTGTTGGAGAAGACTCTTGAGAGTCCCTTGGACTGCAAGAAGATCCAACCAGTCCATTCTGAAGGAGATCAATCCTGGAATTTCTTTAGAAGGAATGATGCTAAAGCTGAAACTCCAGTATTTTGGCCACCTCATGCGAAGAGTTGACTCATTGGAGAAGACTCTGATGCTGGGAGGGATTGAGGGCAGGAGGAGAAGGGGACGACAGAGGATGAGATGGCTGGATGGCATCACTGACTCGATGGATGCGAGTCTGAGTGACCTCCGGGAGCTGGTGATGGACAGGGAGGCCTGGCGTGCTGCGGTTCATGGGGTCGCAAAGAGTCGAACACGACTGAGCGACTGATCTGATCTGGGCCCAGTTATAGGCCAGTAGAGGAAACTGTTTTTGTTTTGTTTTTTTCTTTATGCCCCTATATAATATGTATGTCTGTACATGCATGTACATAATGTATGTCTCTCACTTCTCATTGTTTTTCCCCCTTTTGTTTTTAGGTACTTGAAGTTAAGATGGGACAATTGAGTGGGCTCACTCAATAGCTATAAGCTATTCAAATGCTATAAGCTATTTAAAGTCCTCCAGAAATCACAATTTAAAAGCTTCTTGCCACAGTTCTTAAAAACTGTCAGGTGAAATATTAGGAGACAGTCAATCAATGTATTCAGGTTTTCATTGTATCCATTTATGTCCTTATGAAATAGAGATGTTCCTGCATGCACTCACATATATGCATACTTCAAAAAGAGAGGAAAAGTTGACAAGGATGGTGTTACAATGGGTTTGAGTTAGTGTTTTGAATATGAACAAATGAATGTCTTCCATGAAATACTGCTCACTATATTAAAGGAAAGGTCAATAACTTTGATACCTACAATCTTTGCATGTTTTTTGTTTTTTCTTTAAAAAATTATCTGATTTAATCATAAAGATAAGTAAGCATACATATTATTCTATACATCATATATATATATTGACCACATCATTTTTTCAGTTATTATGATTGGATAAGTTCTCAGAACATAGATATACTAAGCATTTTCTGTTTAGAAGTAAAGTAGTATGCATGTAAATAGGAGAAATATGAATTGGTTGAACTTTCATGTGAAAAAGCATGGAAAATGAAGCAAAATTGAGTTAGCTTTAAAATCTTAGAGAATATTATAAAAATTAATATGAACACAGTATGAACTTGTTATTTGTCATTTTTATGAGTCTTTGAAAAGCTTTAAAATATTTAAATAAAGCCTGCACATTTTCATTGTAGTATTAAAGTCTATGCCATAAAATATCAAAACATTTAAGCAACACCAAAATTTAAAGATGTCTTATCAGTTCATATAGATGACATTAAATTCCAGAAAAATAATCATAGAACACAGCAGGAGTAGATCTCAAGAATATTAATGAAGAAAATGGCATAATTAATATTCTCAAAGTCCCGCATGTAATATTTCTATTTGGGCACAGCTAGCAAAGATGTCAAAACTGCAAACTTTGAATTTGAGAGACTTTATTTTAGTTTTGCAAAATATGTGGAACATGACAGTATTTTTAAAAAATAAAACAAAAACCCCCTATTCAAAATAAATATTTTGTCATTTGCATATAGTCTGAAGATTTCATTCAATATAATGCATTATTAATGTTCAGTCCTTACACATCTGGTTCCAACAAGAGAAATTAGCTCTATTCCTCCCAGGTTCTCCCTCTTATGAATAAAATGTCCTGGATATAACATAATAAACAACCGTAGGCAGACTCTGAAAGTTGAAAAGAAGGTAGAGTGTCTAGGGGCTTAGGGACTTAAGGAATGACATAGTAAATACTCTGGGTATTTTTCCTTCCACATATCCTAGGCAGAGCATTATAGAAGCCTGCATCCTGAAACACACACACACACACACACACACACACCCCTTCAAGAAAAGCCTTTTCTTCTGAGCTTAAATATGTGAAAATGGCGGCCTAACAAACAGAAACCCTTTTGGTAATACGAACCCTGTTCTAAATCCACCCACCAAAATAGTAATCATACTTTATTTATGGTTGGATAAAGCCAGGCAAGCCACACAATTTTCTTGGTAGAAGCAGGCAATAGGAGACTTCTTCCACTGGGTGGTGCCGGCCAGCTGAGTGGAGGCTGTCTTTCTGTGGAAGTAGATGGTACAGGAATTCTAGGCTAGAGTAGTATCATGGAGTATGGTGATGAGCTGACTCTTCAGTCTCACTCCATTGCAATGAAACTTCATGAAATATTGCAAAGAGGAGCCAATAACCATTCTACTTCCCCATGCCTCTGCACACTGTGAGAGGCTCCAACTCTGAGCTGAACCTTAGCATCCACTCGAAAAGACACTGACAGAGTAAACAATTAATTTTTGCAGTGTGCTTTTGTACTGAAAAATAGAATAGTCAACCCATTAAAATTCTATATCATTTCTAAATTAAACCTAAAATAATTTTTATATCCTATTTTGAACAGTTTTCATTGAAGATATCAAAAACATGTTTTGGTGGAATATTCTGATTTATTGACTGCCTGATGGCACTTTGCAGGGCCTATGAACTGTAGCCTGCCCATCTCCCAAACCATGGGATTCTCCAGACAAGAATATTGGAGTTGATTGCCATGTGCTCTTCCAGTGAATCTTCTAGACCCAGGGATCTAACCAGAGTCTCCTGCATTGCAGGCAGATTCTTTACCATTGAGCCACTTGGGAAGCATTGATATCTCTTTAAGAAGCATTTTTTAATATAGCATTTCAAATCTGTTCAGTTCAGTCACTCAGTTGTGTCCAGCTCTTTGCGACTCTATGGACTGCAGCACACCAGGCCTCCCTGTCCATCACCAACTCCTGGAGCTTGCTCAAACTCATGTCCCTTGAGTCAGTGATGTCATCCAATGATTTCATGCTCTGTGGTCTTCAATCTTTCCCAGCATCAAGGTCTTTTCCAGTGAGTCAGTTTTTTGCATCAGATGGCCAAAGTATTGGAGTTTCAGTTTTAGCATCAGTCTTTCCAAAGAATATTCAGGACTCATTCCTTTAGGATTAACCAGTTTGATCTCCTTGCATTCCAATGGACTCCTAAGAGTCCTCCAACACCACAGTTCAAAAGCTTGCATTCATTATTTTTTTTACAAGAATTTCTTTAAAATTTTTGAACTACTTGTACCAGTTAAATGTATCAGTTCAGTTCAGTTCATTTCAGTCGCTCAGTCGTCTCCGACTCTTTGCGACCCCATGAATCGCAGCATGCCAGGCCTCCCTGTCCATCACCAACTCCCAGAGTTCACCTAAACTCATGTGCATCGAGTCAGTGATACCATCCAGCCATCTCATCCTCTGTAGTCCCCTTCTCCTCCTGCCCCCAATCCCTCTCAGCATCAGGGTCTTTTCCAATGGTGTCAAAACTAACAAATATCTGTAGCTAAACTCTGTAAACATATGAGTTTTCAGAAGCTATATGCTACCAAATAGGAGACTGTGTGTTGTCCACATAGTAATTAGGTCCTAATGTCTACTTGTAAGGCAGACATTTCTTAAAAGCAGAGTTACTCACTAGCACAACTTTAAATAATTCATAAAGTATATTCAGGGCCATCTAACAACAAGTCTTTCCCACTTGCTTTTTTTTTTTTTTTTTTTTTTGGCCAGCAACAGAATAGATCACAGCTTGTTGGCTGAGCCCACTGTGGAGTAACTTGGTTTTGCAGACATGCACAAAATTTTCTTCAGTCTCTTTAAATACTGGAATCTCATTCAGGAAACTGAGAATATCACACTATGAGAGACGCAGGGGAATGAGTTGAACTAAGACAAAGCCATGTTAACATTTCCCATCTCATTTTTATGCCACGGCATATGCTCACTGAATAAAATAATTCACAAATCACTTTAAGTACTTGTCTGTATTACATTACTACTTTCCTCCCTCACACTCTCCTTTATTTCCTCTCTGGTTTCTTAATACATATCTTTCATGCTTGTGAATTAAGTGTGTGGATCATCTAGCCTTAAACTTAGCTGTTTTATTTTTTAATGTATGGCAAGTACAGTCCAATTTTTTCATAAAGTAATATTTTTATCTCATTATTCTGGTGGTACCTGGTCAACTGAACATAGAGTTACTACATCTTTACCATTTGGCAAAACGGAGTCCCATTATCTGAAAGCTGTCTTTTAGAACAACATTATTTTTTTTCCATTGGTAGTGAATGTAAATTTTAATGAACTAAAGATAAACACATGTTTTATGTATCAATATTTTTCCTCAGTGCTGTTCCTCTCCCAACCAATGTTTTCCACATGGGCAAGGAGGCAGCTGGAACATAAACATTAGGGGGATACAGGGAATGGTGAGAAAGAGAATTGAAAACATTATCTGTGCAAACCATATCTTTAGGCAGGTCTGTGACAATTTCACTAACATTGCTAATTGTTTTTCTCTCCACTAACTCCATACAGAACTTGTTTCATTACATTTTGGAGCCCATGAACTCACAGAAAGTTACAAGACAGAGATACACATTTAAAAAAAATTAAGGCAAAAGGTCACAGCACATTTTTTTGATTTTTCCAGAAACAATGTTATCAATATCAGTATTCTGATATTTCATGGACAGTTACTCATGCTTCTAATGCTCCTACAATAATCTAATTTTCATTAGCCCAGGAGCTTATATGTCTGAACCCATTGTTTTTCTCCTTGTGTAAAGAAACAGTATGTAAATAGGCCATCAAACTACCTCATCTGTGTGTTTATCTTGTTTGTCACTTAGCAAAAGCAGTAGCAAGGATTTATATTTTCATGCAGCTTTTCAATAAAAAATTACATTGAATATGTAAGCACAGAGGTGTTTGGCCAATCACATGACAGGAATTCAGCAAATAACAATAGCAAGTTGCCAGGAAAGCAAGACAATTGTAACTTCTAAATCTTATATTAAAAAATTAACATTAAAGAAGTTTTAGTATAGATGAATGACAAGATGACCTCAACTAAGTTTTTTTTTTCTAATTATAAAAAGTTGCATAATAATGCAGAAAAATGTTTATTATAATTATATATTGAACTTTGCTGTGTCCTTTAATTGTATTTTCTCAATCTATTTTCATAAGATCTTTGTTTGACAGGTACTATTATATTTATGTTATATTAAAAGAAGCTGAATCAGAGAATTTAGTAATTTACTCAAGGACACATACTATTGAAATATAAAAGATGTGAAGTCAAGCAAAGCACTAGGGTATAGAATTCATGTGTTTAACCACAATATTTATTTAATATACATTTAACTCTTTTAGTATATTAATATTCTAACCTTTTGTTTTATCTCTTTATATCTGCCTCACTTAACTTTTAGTAAAATTTATGCATTTAAAATGTGCTATTATAAGTCATTTAAAAATTACATTCGTTATAATTTGATTTTAAATCTAGTTAAATGGAATTTAGAAAGATGGTAATGATAACCCTGTATGCAAGACAGCAAAAGAGACACAGATGTAAAGAACAGTCTTTTGGACTCTGTAGGAGAGGGAGAGGGTGGGATGATTTGGGAGAATGGCATTGAAACATGTATAATATCATATAAGAAATGAATCACCAGTCCAGGTTCGATGCAAGATACAGGATGCTTGGGGCTGGTGCACTGGGATGATCTAGAGGGATGGTATGGGGAGGGATGTGGGAGGGGGATTCAGGACTGGGAACACGTGTACACCCGTGGCAGATTCATGTTGATGTATGGCAAAACCAATACAATATTGTAAAGTAATTAGCCTCCAATTAAAATAAATAAATTTAAATTAAAAAAATGAAATTCTGTGTTGCCATGAAAAAAATAATATAGTTAAATAAATATAAATGTGGGGGAAGTGTTTCTGTGTATAAAAATTACATTTCTATTGTTATTTTTAATTTTTGTGAAGAGTAGTAAGCATGAAGGCAAATAGATGGGGGAAAAGTGGAAACAGTGTCAGATTTCATATTCTTGGTCTCCAAATTCAATGTGGACAGTGATTGCATCACAAACTTAAAAGACTCTTGCTCCTTGGATGAATACCTGTGACAAAACTAGATAGTGCTTTAAAAAGCAGAGACATCACTTTGAAACAAAGGCTACGGTTTTTCCAGTAGTCATGTATGGATGTGAGTTGCACCATAAAGTAGCCTGAGCACCAAAGAATGAATGCTTTTGAACTGTGGTGCTGGATAAAACTCTTGAGAGTTCCTTGAACTGCAAGGCGATCAAACAAGTTAATCTTAAAAGAAATCAGTCCTGAATCTTCATTGGAAGGACTGATGCTGAAGCTGAAACTTTAATACTCTGGCCACCTGATGTAAAGAGCCAACTCATTGGAAAAGACCCTGATGCTAGGAAAGACTGAAGGCAGGAGGAGTAGGGGATGACAGAGGATGAAATGGTTGGATGGCATCACTGACTTGGTGGACATGAGTTTGAGCAAATTCAGGAAGATAGGGAAGGACAGGGAAGCTTGGAGTGTTACAGTACATGGAGGTCACAGAGTCAGACACAACTGAGCAACTGAACAAGTAAGCATGAGATCACCTGTATACTCCTTTGTAAAACTAGTTTCAAATACTTTGTAATATTAATTCAGACACTCCAAAGGTCAAAAGAACCACACAATATGTACTTTATACATTCCATAGATTAATGAGAAAAACATGTTATTTAAGACTGAAGTAGCTGTCATCCTCATCCTCCATCACCCATATTCTAATTCTGTATATATCATAGACACGAATGATTTAACACTCTTACCACAAACACAATAAATGTGAAAA
Organism: Tragelaphus eurycerus; assembly: GCA_935064755.1. NCBI lineage: Eukaryota > Metazoa > Chordata > Mammalia > Artiodactyla > Bovidae > Tragelaphus > Tragelaphus eurycerus. The sequence goes on from CAKXYN010000061.1 coordinate 13,452,734, forward strand.
TATATTTAAACTCAGTCATATTTCCTTGTTAATAGTATTTGATGATATTCCTCAAACAATATTGGATATTGATAGTTGTGCTTAAACATTTTAGACCTTCTCTACTCCAAACTAATAAAGTATAAAAACAGTGATACATATAATGGCCAAAATATAGAGCTTCTCTGGTGGCTCAGTGGTAAAGATCTGCCTGCCAATGCAAAAGACATAGGTTGCTCCCTGAGTTGGGAAGATCCCTTGGAGGAGGGCATGGCAACCCACTCCAGTATTCTTGCCTGAAAAGTCCCATGGACAGAGAAGCATGGTAGCTATAGTCCATGGGGTTACAAAGAGTTGGACACAACTGAGTGACTGAGCACACATGGTCAAAATACAATATCACATTAATTCAGGATGTTGATACTAGCCTCACTGAAAAAAGCACTCAAGGTGTTTTAAACACACTAGATACTGATTTGCCCAAAAACAGATCAAGAAAGTGTAGACTATGTGCCTGTATTGGAGGAGGGTAAGGAAGGATGCGACATAAAACCTTACCCTAGTGACCTGAAGATGGCAGAGAAAACAAAAGATGTACATCACCTTCTTGAAAAAAATTCAGAATCACTGCAAAAGAAACAAGACTCTAAAAAAGTGAGCAGCACATTTTATGTTAATCTTGCTATACATAAATACAAATAAATGAATATTAGAATTTCAACATCAAATAAAACTCTGCATGTAGCAGTAAAAAAAATAATTGAATGGACAAAACATTTCCCAACATCATAAATGATAAGTGAAAGTATTTTTAAAAGTTCCTTACCATTTCAGTGTGCGTGGGTATGTTGTTGAAAGCTTCCCATTTATGGCCCACACTACAGATGGTGATTACAGCCATGAAATTAAAAGACGCTTACTCCTTGGAAGGAAAGTTATGACCAACCTCGATAGCACATTCAAAAGCAGAGACATTACTTTGCCAACAAAAGTCCGTCTAGTCAAGGCTATGGTTTTTTCTGTGGTCATGTATGGATGTGAGAGTTGAACTGTGAAGAAAGCTGAGCCCTGAAGAATTGATGATTTTGAACTGTGGTGCTGGAGAAGACTCTTGAGAGTCCCTTGGACTGCAAGGAGATCCAACCAGTCCATTCTGAAGGAGATCAGCCCTGGGATTTCTTTGGAAGGAATGATGCTAAAGCTGAAACTCCAGTACTTTGGCCACCTCATGTAAAGAGTTGACTCATTGGAAAAGACTCTGATGCTGGGAGGGATTGGGGGCAGGAGGAGAAAGGGACAACAGAGGATGAGATGACTGGATGGCATCACGGACTCAATGGACATGAGTTTGAGTGAACTTCGGGAGTTGGTGATGGACAGGGAGGCCTGGCATGATGCGATTCATGGGGTTGCAAAGAGTTGAACATGACTGAGAGACTGAACTGAACTGAACTGAACTGAGTTTGGGAAATTGTGCCTACAATGCCATTCATTTGCAAGGACAGAAATTAAATGTGATATATAACTTAAGAAAAATGCGACAATAAAAATAAAAGATGCTAGGAAGCATCGTGAAACTGATAAAAATGTACCTCAAAACTTCACCCCTGTGTGTCTCTTTGTACGTCTGCTTCTGCTTTGCTCTTCACTTTCACTCAATTATTTTTATGTATTTTTCTTCTGACCGGGTTCTGGAACTCTTGATTTTTTCTAGTTGATACATCAGTAAATAAAGATAACACCTCCTCAAAGCTTTGTATCTGACAAGCCAAGACACCAAATTTTCTCTGTATCTTTGCTTCAGAATTTTTGTTGAGAACTCTGTTTCATCTTAGGAAAGCTTCCCAACAATGACAGATGTCAGGAAAATATTGAAAGTATCTGAATAGGAATAGAATCAAGGAGGAAGGGCAAAGCCTGGAAAAGTTGTGCCAGGCGGATAAAGCCATTGTTTGCTTGCAAACTTGTCATCAGATAACCAACACAGGAACTAACATGCACACACACACACACACTCTGGTTACCACAAGGTCATTTTTAGACATACCTCTACCTATCCCAGGCTTCCCTGGTAGCTCAAACAATAAAAAATCTGCCTGCAATGCAGGAGACCCAAGTTCCATTCCCAGGTCAGAATGATCCTCTTAAGAAGGAAATGGCAACCCATTCCTGTATTCTTGACTGGGAAATTCCATGGACAGAGGAGCCTGGAGGCTATAGTCCACGGATCAAAGAGTTGAATACGACTGAGCAACTAAGCATGGCTATCCATTCCATTCATAATATACAACACAAAATGCAAGACAATCTAAGGGATTGTCCAAGTATTGCAACCAGAGGAATGAGATGTGGCCACTTTTGTGTATATTTATACACACGTGTTTTGGTTTTTACTCTGATGGTTCTGTTGTCTTAATAATTCTATTTTACAAACGTCAAGTACCAATAGGCATGTACAGATGGATTGCTTACAACTTTCATATTTACTATATTGGGAGATAAATAGCAACTTTGCAATGGCCTTTATGAAAGAAGATATATTAAATGGGTAATGGCTTACTTCTTGGAAGTAAAGTTACGACCAACCTAGATAGCATATTCAAAAGCAGAGACATTACTTTGCCAACAAAGGTTCGTCTAGTCAAGGCTATGGTTTTTCCTGTGGTCTTGTATGGATGTGAGAGTTGGACTGTGAAGAAGGCTGAGCGCTGAAGAATTGATGCTTTTGAACTGTGGTGTTGGAGAAGACTCTTGAGAGTCCCTTGGACTGCAAGGAGATCCAAACCAGTCCATTCTGAAGGAGATCAGCCCTGGGATTTCTTTGGAAGGAATGATACTAAAGCTGAAACTCCCGTACTTTGGCCACCTCATGTGTAGAGTTGACTCATTGGAGAAGACTCTGATGCTGGGAGGGATTGGGGGCAGGAGGAGAAGGGGACGACAGAGGATGAGATGGCTGTATGACATCACTGACTTGATGGACATGAGTCTGAGTAAACTCCGGGAGTTGGTGATGGACAGGGAGGCCTGGCATGCTGCAGTTCATGGGGTCGCAAAGAGTCAGACACCACTGAGTGACTGAACTGAACTGAGTGTAAATGAAAGAAGTAATAAAATCAGATATATTCTTGTTTCCTCCCTTTCATAAAATAAGTAAGATATTAGGGGAGAATACCTAGTTGTTTCTTATTTTGCCATTGTTGACTGATTTCTATACCTAGCATTTTCCATAAAAAGTAACATGAACAATCTCTTGTTGACCACATTTGGTGCTTTGTTGGACTTGTGACACTCTTAAGTAATCATCAGTTGATGTTTTATATTATCTATTTTATATTATGGGGTTGTATGTGTGCGTGCTAAGTCACTTCAGTTGTGTTCTACTCTATACTACCCTATGGACTGTAGGCTGCCAACCTCCTCTGTACATGGGATTCTCCAGGCAAGAATACTGGAGCAGGTCACTGTGCTCTCCTCCAGAGGATCTTCCTGACCTGGGGATTGAACCTGTTCTTTTACATCGCCTGCATTGGCAGGTGGGTTCTTTACCACTAGCACCACCTGGGAAGCTTAAGTTATTAAAATTACATTTCACAAACATTCCTTAATCATGATCTTTAAATCTCCCCAATTGCTGAAACTATTATTCATAGCTGGGATGTGTGCTCTAAGTTACTTAATTTAAGCTGGCAATCCAGATTTTATTTTCATCATTCATAATTTTATCTTTCCATGAAATATTGCTCAAAAAAATGAATTTAAAGTTTGTAAACAAATTTTTTTAATGATATGACTAAGTATTTGTCTTTGAAATACTGCCACAAACTTCAACATGTTTTCCAATCCAATGCTGTTTAAACAGTGCAAAGATAAACATAGGGCAGTTGTGGTGGGATGTAGCCCTCACTGGAATCATTAGAGGGAGTTTAGAGAAGTATTGGTTTCCCAGGTATCTCAGATTATAAAGAATCTGGCTGCAATGTGGAAAACCTGAGTTTAATCCCTGGATGGGCAAGATTCCCTGGATAAGGGAATGGCAACTGGCTCGGGTATTCTTGTCACTAAGAATTTTATGGACAAATGAGCCTGGTAGACTACAGTCCGTGGGATCACAAAGAGTCAGACAGAACTGAGCAACTAACATTTCAGTTCATTTCAGTTCAGGCACTCAGTCATGTCTGACTCTTTGCTACTCCATTGCCTGCAGCACATCAGGCTTCCCTGTCCATCACCAACTCCCAGAGCTTACTCAAACTCATGTCCATCGAGTTGGTGATGCCATCCAACCATCGCATCCTCTGTCGTCCCCTTCTCCTCCTGCCTTCAATCTTAGAGAAGAGTTACGTTGTCATCACTCTTGAGGTTGTCCAAAGGTACATTCATCCCAAAGCAAAGGGTTTCAGGGTTTTTTGTTTGTTTGTTTTTAGCAACCATTCTAATTTTAGGTTTAAAGATGCTTTACGGCATTGATTCACCAAAGTTCATGGTTATCTGAGTCTTTTGTCTTTTTTCTTTTTTTTTTTATTAAGGTCAGTAGCTATTTCTAAAAGGCTCCTCATTTAGCCATCATGTATTTACTCTATTATGCCGTAAACATTTCAATGAGGTGCACTGGGGAGTGGTGTTTCTCTCTCTTCAATCCTTCCTGAAGGTGAAATTTTTAGAAAAGGGGTTCAAAACCAATGACACTACAGTGGCTCACTACAGTATTTGAAAAATAGACAGATAGATACTGTATTAGTCAGGGTTCTCCAGAGAAAAAGGATCAATAGAATGTGCATTATATACAAAGAGAGATTTTTTTTTTTTTTTTTAAGGACCTGGGTTATATGATTATAAAGGCTGGCAGGTCCAAAATCTATAGGGTAGGCTGATAGGCTGAAGAAGGTGAAAAATTGATGCTATAGTTCCAGCCTGAAGGCAGACCACAGGCTGAACCACATCTCCTTTGGGAAATCTCAGTCTTTTTTCTCTTAAAGTCTTCAACTGATTGGATGAGACCCACCCATGTTAAGTAGGGTAATGTGCTTTACTCAAGAGTTATTGACTTAAATGTTAAACTCAACTGCAACACACCTTTGTAGTGACACTTAGACTGGGGTTTAACAAAATATCTGTGTATCATAGCCTAGTCAAGTTCACATGTGAAACTAATCATCACAGATATTAAGTAATATAATTCTCAAATATTTTATCTTAGAATTTCAAAGCACTTGACAGCTGAACCCATAACCTACATGAAATTGATATTGTATGTTTTTATAGTTGTTGAAAATAAAGAAGAAAAATATATCTTTTTTAGCATAAAACTTGATGTAAATTCCTGAGGCTAGATTTACTGGCTAAATTACATGCACAAACCGATAGAAAATAAAACAGTTGTTTCCCATGTTCTTTATCTTTCATAATCCGTTACTGAAGAGATTTTTAGTTTCAGAATCTGTTCCAGCATAGAAATATGGCCAAAGGGCTTGTGTAAAATAACCATTCAAATATAGAAAAGTGACATCATTCTTATAAAAGGAAACTTCACCCATCCCTTGGTCCAGAAAAATGCCTGCCTTACTGGGCTTCACTAGTGGCATAAGCTAGATTCTGTTATGATCCAGTGCAACGTAACTCCCTCAACTCTCCCAATTGCCCAGAATTCACCTGGAACTAATGGCTAATTCTACCCATTTGAGTTTGTTTCCACTACTACCTCCAAGTAATGTCTGCCATGATTAAATCTATTCAAATTCAGGACAACAGGGCAAAAGAAAAACTCCTTGGTCTATAACAATGACTTTTTTGGTTTTTCCTTATTACATAGTTTACTATCCTCAAAGGTAATAAATCTCAATATGCTGTTTCAATGTTTAGAATCACATCCACTGGAAATATCTTGAAAATTTTGACCAAGTCAGAATACTGTAGAGTAAGACTGAATCAATATTTCTTTAATCAGCATGAAAAGAGATTGAAATATTTTAGGTTTTTCTTTCTGCCGTGCATACTCTTAATATATGTCTACAATTTCAGTTCCGACTACACACTCACCTTCCACCTTGCTCGATAGATATTTTAATGTGGAGACATGATTGAACAATTACATAAGATTTTCATTTAATTATGCTATAATGTCCGTCTCTTCCTTTTGTATTTGCCTGAAAGTGGCCCCTTCTTTATTCAGTGGAAACAGTTTAACTTGTTAAAATTAAGAAATTATTCCTTCTCTTACATTTTATCTTTTTCTCAGTGCCACTGATTTGATAGCTTGCAAAGTTAATCACTTTTCAGCTCCTTCTACATTATCCTTCAAGGGCTCAATGCTACATTCTAGAATTTTCCTATAAGAGGAGTTAGCATTGTTAATACGATATATGTAGTGCTTATGGTATTTAGGAGAGAAGCCGCACTGTGTACATAAAGCTCTGAGATCTTCTCACTGAAAAGAGTCAAAAGCTGATTCTACTTCTCGAAAATTTCATTCTCTTCCTGCCTCTTTCTTTTTCTTCTTTTTCCCTCAGATCTGGAGAGTACCTTAATGCTTTCAGTCAAGCTACTAAGTTGGGATTTCCTGCTGAAATTTTTTTCTGGACAGTTAAATGGCAGACATGGCATGGAAAGGTATAATCTAGATCCTTCTAGGATGTATTTGGACAGGAGTGCCTTAGTTGTGACCACTGTGGTAGTCAGACGTCTTTAGGTAGCTCAGATAGATGAAGCGGCCAGACTATTCTCCTGGGTCTGCCAGGGCTGAGCCTTGAACAAAAGTAGTACATAAAATAATACCCCCTTCATCAGGGACTGCCTCTCTAGACCTGAAGATGCAGCTAGACATGGACATTCCCCTGACTTCGGAAACTAATTTTAAGTTTCACTGGCTTGGTATGCTGACAGCAGGAACTGAAATCTTCTTTAATGTCTTTCTTCTTAACTCTGGAGGTAGCTGCCAAGAGGAGAAGGAAATGGCAACCCACTCCAGTGTTCTTGCCTGGAAAATCCCAGGGACGGGGGAGCCTGGTGGGCTGCCATGTATGGGGTCGCACAGAGTCAGACACGACTGAAGTGACTTAGCAGCAGCAGCAGCAGCAGCAGCCAAGAAGGATCCCCAATTTGAAGATCTTTCATACGTCGCCCATCTAAAGTTAACGTCAATGATTTTCTCTTCCAAAAAGTAGCCACAGATTCAAGCAAGCAAGCAATCATACCTTTATAATTTAGACGTCTAAAAAATGTCACTTTAACCAATGACAGACTGATGACTTAGAGCAGATGGCTCAGGTGATCAGGCCCAAGACTGCAGAGGAGCTTCTGAGCTTCATATGGCACAGAGGACAAACACCTCAGTACAAACCTGTATGCTTGGGGCATGCATCAAAGGTGCACCCTTAACCACTGCAATGATTAGCATTCCTCCATAAATGGCCACTATGGTCTTTTGAAGAACATCAAACACACACACACACACACACACAATCCAATCCAATCAAACTGTGCCATGTGAAACTGAACATGAATTCAACCACAACCTACAGAGAGAAAATCCTGCTTCCACTGCTTATACTTTTGTCTCATTTCAGTCTGTCTCCAAAAGTACATCAGATTAATTGAATTAAAATATTTCCTGTCAATATTCTATCCCAGCGATTTTCAAAATGTGGTACTGGGTCCATCATCAGATTCTGGGGTTACACCCCTGACCTACTGAATCAGAAAGTCTGGAGGCAGAAACTCATCAATCTGTGTTTTTGAAATCCTTACAAAGATTCTGTTGCACCTAAATTTTGACAACTAAGGCTCTACACAAAATCTTGCAGTGGCTCTCTCAGAGTTAAAATCAAAGTCCTTGTGATTGTCTAGGACCTAAGGATCCATTTTTTCCTCTCATACTTTTTTTCCTGCTTGTTAATTTTGGATACACTGCTTTCTTGGCTGTTCCTTGAGTAAAACAGATTCTCTAACATCTTTTTACATTGTAACTTTTCTTTCCTTTGTCCAATACCTTGCTTGCCCTAGTGATTCTTGTATTTCAGTACACGTGGAATGTCACTCATCCAGTGAGTCCTTTTAGATTCTTTGCCTAAATTCTTTGCCTCACACCTCCACTGAGAATCTCTCTCCCTAGCTTACTATATTTTTAGCCTAATTGTCTGCTTCCTATATTAGATTCTGAGAGCTGAGATTGTGGAAAGCATTTTTTTGTATGGTTGCTTGTTTTTCCTTGCTTGGTTCACTTCTGAGACCCATGAACATCCAATTTTGCATGCAACAATCAATATACTGGTGTGGAACAACTGAATGAAACTGAGTGAACAACTGAATGAAAAATAAGTAGAAAATTACATGAAATTCTTCATAGTCTATATCCAGTATAATTTGTAAAAATTAAAAGGTCATATATTTACTTTGTAGCATGATTGGATGCCCTGTTTTTTGGATTATATGATCCTTATATTATGGGCTTCCCTGGTGGTTCGGTTGTAAAAAAAAAATACCCCACCTGCAGTGCAGGAGACACAGAAGACATGAGTTTGTTCCCTGGGTTGGGAAGATCTGAAATGTGTAAGTATGAAGTGAAATGAAAGTGTTAGTTGCTCAGTCAGTGTCTGACTGTGACTCCATGGACTGTAGCCCATCAGCGCAGGTCTATGGAGTCACAAAGGGTCAGACATGATTGAGCAACTAACATGTTCACTTCATTTCATATTTATATCAAGTGTACACTTCATTGCAAATTTATGTTTTCTACTTGAAATTTAGAGAGACTGATTTCAATATATTTATGTTGATTTAACTATTGCCCATGCAAGTCATTATGTTTATAATATTTTATATTTATCCTTCATTATTCCTATGTTTTATTCTATATCTTTTCCTTCTTAATATGAAAGATAAACATGAAAATTTTCTCACTTTTTCAGAATTTCTTAAGCAATATTGGAATCATAATGGACTTTTCATTCTATTTATTTAAAAATATATAGAACATTTCCCATAGTAGAGCAAAACATATCTTCCATTTTATAATTATTCTAAAGTCAATTTTCACTTACATTTTCAAACTTCTTTATTTCGTATTTTGGAACCTGATCATTTCATTGCCATATGTTGGAGGAAAGGAGCTCCCTGCAGAGAATTTGACGGTGTTTTCTTGGTCATTAAATACCTCTTTCTCACATTGGGGATTATTAATGATTTTCTTCCATAATTTTCATCATTTCTGCACTTTTACAAAATTTATCATGAGCAGAGATGTGTGAATTCATTTACTCTTTTGTCAGTTTTTATTCAAATTAATTTGTAGCTCAAAGTTGCTGTTCAATATGGGTGCTGTCTTATTTTTGGTGATGATAGCATATTTGTAGTCTTTTTTATCCCAGTTCCATGAAAGAAATTTCACAAAAAACTCATCCTTTGTAATTACTTTTCCCAAAGATTTTTTAAAATTTTACTTTTGAAATATGTGAAAGGGAGAATGTGGTGGATGGTAAGTTCCATTTCTTTATGAGAATTAAATTTTATAAAAACAACAGTGACACAGGATAGTAGCCATGGGCAATTACATTATTTCAAAAATTTTTAGTAAAATCATTTTAACTAAGTATAGAGAATGGGAGAGTTTTTTCTTGCTAAAACTTTAAAAATAAAACCTTTTATTTGTTCATTTATTAAGTAAAATCTTTGGGTTACAGAAAGTTTCAAGTATAAATGATTTTCTTTAATTAAAAGTTAAACATAAAAAAGAATAGGTATTTTATATATAATAACTCTGAGGCCCTGAGATTTCAGTTATATAAATATATGAATTATTTATCAGAATGACTTTCTGTCTTTTCTTTTGTAACTTCAATAAGTACGTGACTTATTTTCTAGTCAAAGGGTCAACTTTTCTCCAGGGTCACTACAGAATTTCTAGAAGTATTACTATTAGTTGTTACTATTAGTTCCTTTTTATTACCTCTGTAGATATTATCTGTCTGCACTTTTCTACTTAACAAAGCTAACATTGCCAGTTTATCAACTCTGGGTATATCTGAAGGATAAGAGAAAAAAAAAAAAGAGAGAAACTCAAAATATGGAATATAGCAATTTTTACCCCATTCTCTGAGTTTTACTCAAAATACTTTCATGGATAGCCCAAACAATCATGACACTTCCCATGTGGATAATTATTTTACCACTGAAAGATTTATTTTTTCACAAGAACTGTATTTAACAAACAACAATTTTTGCATAAAAAATCTATATAGTCTAATTTTTCTCTACATTTTTTTGAAATGTGCTGCTGAACTGCCTGTTCTTCAACTGCTTAGATTATAACCTGATAAACTTTTCTTAAGTGAGTATGTGCTGAACTAGATGTATTTATGGTTCAGACTTTCTGAAAACAAGATTTTTATCATCAGTGAAGAAATGATAGATGAAATGTCTACTTTTACACATAAACTAAATTCCTACAATAATCAGTAGTAGTGGTAAAGAATAAACTAACTTCTTTAAACGAGTTTAACATTAAGTGTATATTTTATTTATAATTAAAATTTTAAATGTAATAAAATTATTTTTTAAAGATAGAATTATACGATCTATAGTTATAATCATGGCAGCTGACCCCATTACTTCATGACAAATAAAAGGGGAAAATATGGAAGTAATAACAGATTTCCTCTTCTTGGACTCTAAAATCACTGTGGATAGTGACTGCAGCCATAAAATCAAAATACATTTTCTTCTTGGCAAGAAAGCTATGACAAAACTAGACAGTGTATTGAAAAGCAGAGGCAATACTCTGCTAACAAAAGTCCATACGGTCAAGGTATGGTCTTCCCAATGGTGCTGAAGCTCCAGTATTTAGGTCCCCTGATGTGAACACCTGGCTCATTGGGAAAGTCCCTGATGCTAGGAAGATTGAGAGCAGGAAGAGAAGAGGGCATCAGAGGATGAGTTGGCTGATGCAATGGATATGAACTTGGGCAAACTTCGGGAGATGGTGAGGGACAGGCAGGCCTAGCATGCTGCAGTCTTTTGGCTCTGAAAGAGTCAGACATGACTGGGTGACTGAGCACAACAACATAGGTATAATTGCTAGACCTAGGGATTATTTTCAAGACTTTTGAAAAATTAGATGGAAATGGACTGTAGCACTAAAGACAAAACTAACAAAGAGATGTAAATAAAATGACTAATTGATAGCATGCATGGACCACAAAATGAGGACAATTAACTAAAAGGAATATCAACCAATATACAATGAGTATGATTACCCTAATTGGATGTACCTAAGTTACTAAAATATTAGAGAAAGGCTGCATGAAATGCATTTTAGTTTTGGTGTTAGAAGAAGGCTCTATAAGGAGATGACATGTGAAATCCCATGACAACTAAGGTTCTTGGGGAGAGGATTCCAGGTAGAGAAAAGAGTGATTGCAAAGGTCCTAAGTTGGGAAGGATTCTAATGAAACATGATACTGTTTTTTAGCATAGAGTGGCGAATATTTTATTTCCTTCCATTTTTATGCTTTTTCTGTTATTTTTGACATTAATTTGAAGAATTATGAATTTTACCTTTAACTAATAGTAAATATCTAAGGGTATTTTTCTGAGCACAAACTTAACTATGTCACATGGGTTTTACTGTGTAGTGAATTTTATTATTTTCTTATCTATAAAATAAACACCATAGTAGTTTTCATCTTGTAGGAAAGTTATAAGAATTAAATGATTGAGGGGCAGAAATATAACAATTACTCAACATATATTAGCTATTTCTCCTTCTTTCTCTTCTCTTTATTATTATTCTTAATGATATCCTTGCTTTATTATGAATTCTTTGTACATTATCATATATTATTTGATTTTGTTCTGTTTCGTGTACTCCAGCGACTTAGATTATGTTCTTATATTTGTGTTTCATAATTTACAAAGTCTGGATAGGATTCTTACTCCACTGTAACATCCACAAAATATATTAAAACACATATTTCCTTCTACATGCACTTTACTCTGTTATTTCTTGTTATTATCTCCACCTACACCACCCATTTTAACTTTGTATATGTTTTTGAAGATTACATTCTCTTCTGTAATGGGAGCTATTTAGAGTTATCTCCATACTTAAATAGTTTATTATTCTTCATTTATTGGTTTAAAATTTATATTCAAAAAATTAGTGACAACGGCAAACATTTGTATGCTTTGAGCTTCTGTGGGCCAGAACTTCAAGTGTGTTGCTGTGTGGTGATCTTGCCTACAGTTTATTATTTCTCATGAGGTTGCAGTCAAACTGTTGGTGGGTGCAATCTCCTTCTAGGGCTTGCCTGAGAGAAGTGTTAGCAGGATTAAGCTCTTCAGGTTCTTAGACTGAAGCACGCCATTTCTCAAGGACTCAATTTCTCTCCATGTGGGAATCTCCTCAGTGCACCTCATGTCACAGCATCTAGTTACTTTGGAGCAAGCAAAGGAGAGAGAGAAGCCAAAATGAAAGCCATTGTCTTTTTATAGTCTAATCTGGGAACTGATATCTGCCATATTCTGTTCCTTAGAAGGAGGTTAATAAATGCAGCCCACACTCAAGGGAAGGGAATTACATGAGGGAATGAATTCCATGAGGCAGGGACCAGCAGAGGGCCTCTTGCAGGCTGCCTGTATCAGATTCAGTGTTTTTTTTTTTTTTTTTTAAATTATTTCAGAGTCAACAACTTCGCATGACATATTTTGATGTATCTTGTATTTGTCTCAATTTCCAACCATCAAATAGATTCTCCTATTCTGACATGTGCGGTTTGAGTTTTATATTTTAGGATTTATGATTTATGACTTATATTTGCACCCCCTTCAAAAAAAAAAAAAAATGGAGAAGGAAATGGCAACCCACTCCAGTGTTCTTGCCTGGAGAATCCAAGGAACGGGGGAACCTGGTGGGCTGCAGTCTATGGGGTCGCATAGAGTCGGACACGACTGAAGTGACTTAGCAGCAGCAAAAAAAAAAAGGATCACAGGTCTTATAATTCAGGAATCTTTGTCTATTTCAAAGGAGATCCAATGAATCAATCCTAAAAGAAATCAGTCCTGAATATTCATTGGAAGGACTGATGTTGAAGCTGAAACTCCAATCCTTTGTCCACCTGATGTGAAGAGCTGACTCACTGGAAAAGACTCTGATGCTGGGGAAGAATGAAGGCAGGAGGAAAAGGGGACAACAGAGGATGAGATGGTTGAATGGCATCACTGACTCGATGGAGTAAGATCTGGGAGTTGGTGATGGACAGCGAAGCCTGCCATGCTGCAGTCCACGGGGTTGCAAAGAGTCGGACATGACTGAGCAACTGAACTGAACTGAACTGCCTATTTCAAGATTCCTGTTTTCCACCAAAAACAAAACAAACAAAAAAACCTGTTACCTAAGTATTACATAGTTGGCTTAATCTTCCCTTGCATCTCCCTGTTTTATGGAGCTTGAGGCTCAGAAAAATACGATCTCAACTCAGCCTCATTTTTCCACTATGGATGATTTTCTTTATAGACCCAGGCCAGTTATGTGCTTAAGATGTAGAAGGAGAACAATGAACTGGGACAGCTAGAAATTTCAACTTACCAGTTTCTCCACAAGTCAGTGGTGACTTTTACCTTGGGGGCATATAAATGACAGCTAACATGGACTGCATGGTTATTAAGAGGTAGACCTTGAGTTCAGAAACTATTCTAGATTATTTTCATTGCCATGAAAATTGTGTGAGAGACACTATTTTCCTCCAATTTTGCCATAGGGATAAGAAACGTTCAATCTTTTATGCCAAAGTCTTGAGCCAGATATGCTTTTGTATCCAAAATATTTCAGAGAAGCAATGTAATCCATCAACTGTAATTTTTCCATAACTTGAATTATGTATAGCAGTATGTCTAATCAAACATAGTAAAATATTAAAATAGCTGAAGTAAGATGTTTTGGATATGCCCAGTAAGTAGAGTCAGTAGAGATCCTAAGTATCCTCATGGTAAATAGATTAAATTTTACCACCATATGTGTGCTAAGTCACTTCAGTCATGTCCAACACTGTGTGACCCCATGAACTATATAGCCTGTCAGGCTGCTCTCTCCATGGGCTTCCTCAGGCAAGAATATTGGAGTGGGCTGCCATGCCCTCCTCAAGGGGAACTCCCCAACCCAGGGATGGAACCCATGTCTCTTATGTCTTCTACATTGGCAGGCAGGTTCTTTACCACTAGCACAACCTATGAATCTCCACCAAATCAGTTCAGTTTAGTTGCTCAATCGTGTCCAACTCTTTGCAACCCCATGGACTGCAGCACACCAGGCTTCCCTGTCCATCACCAACTCCCAAGCCTGCTCAAACTCATGTCTATCGGGTTGGTGATGCTATCCAATCGACCCATCCTCCATCGTCCCCTTCTCATCCTTCCTTCAATCTTTCCCAGCTTCAGTATCTTTTTCTTTTCTTTTTAAAAAATTTTTTTTATTTTATTTAACTTTAAAATATTGTATTGGTTTTGCCATACTTCAAAATGAATCCACCACAGGCATTCACGTGCTCCCCCACCCGGAACCCTCCTCCCTCCTCCCTCCCCATACCATTTCTCCCAGTGCACCAGCCCCAAGCATCCAGTATTGTGTATCAAACCTGGACTGGTGACTCATTCAATATATGATATTATACATATTTCAACGCCATTCTCCCAAATCATCCCACCCTCTCCCTCTCCCACAGAGTCTAAAAGACTGTTCTATACATCAGTGTCTCTTTTGCTGTCTTGTATACAGAGTTATTGTCACCATCTTTCTAAATTCCATATATATGCATTAGTATACTGTATTGGTGTTTTGCTTTCTGGCTTACTTCACTCTGTATAATAGGCTCCAGTTTTATCCACCTCAGTAGAACTGATTCAAATGTATTCTTTTTAATGGCTGAGTAATACTCCATTGTGTATATGGCTTCCCTGGTGGCTCAGCAGTTAGAGCGTCTGCCTGGAATGCGGGAGACCTAGGTTCGATCCCTGGGTCAGGAAGACTCCCCTGGAGAAGGAAATGGCAACCCACTCCAGTATTTTTGCCTGGAGAATCCCATGGATGGAGTAGCCTGGTAGGCTACAGTCCATGGGGTTGCAAAGAGTCAGACACGACTGAACGACTTCACTTTCACTTTCACCACTGCTTTCTTATCCATTCATCTGCTGATGGTTATCTAGGTTGCTTCCATGTCCTGGCTATTGTAAACAGTGCTGCGATGAACACTGGGGTACATGTGTCTCTTTCAATTCTGGTTTCCTCAGTGTGTATGCCCGGCAATGGGATTGCTGGATCATACGGCAGTTCTATTTCCAGTTTTTTAAGGAATCTCCACACTGTTCTCCATAGTGGCTGTACTAGTTTGCATTCCAACCAACAGTGTAAGAGGTTTACCTTTTCTCCACACCCTCTCCAGCATTTATTGCTTGTAGACTTTTGGATCGCAACCATTCTGACTGGCATGAAGGATCTTTTTCAATGAGTTCTTCACATCAGGTGTCCAAAGTATTAGAATTTCAGCTTCAGCATCAGTCCTTCCAATGAATATTCAGGACTGATTTACTTTGGGCTTGACTGGTTTGATCTCCTTGTTATCCAAGGGGCTCTCAAGGGTCTTTTCCAACACCATAGTTCAAAAGCATTAATTCTTCGGCACTCAGCTTTCTTTATAGTCCAACTCTTATATCCATACATGACTACTGGAAAAAACCATAGCCTTGACTAGAGGGACCTTTTTTGGCAAAGTAATGTCTCTGCTTTTTAATATGCTGTTTATATTGGTTATAGTTTTTCTTCCAAGTAGCAAGCATCTTTTAATTTTATAGCTGAAGTCACCATCTGCCAAATAAGACTATACAAAACATACAAAATCTTTTGGCCCTCATAACCTTTGGATTTTGGAATTGAAGATGAGATGATGTTGGCATATGAATTTATAGAGATAGTATGTCCAAGGCTAGTAGTTGATAAGTTATTTTCTTGGGATTTCAAGTCATGTGGCCAAACTCAAAAATCACATTCTTAACTGCTACGCATCACTGTCTTAAAGATGCCTGCTGATCCTCAGTTTGGAGGATTTTCTTCCTTTTAGCCTTTCACCCACCTGGAGTCAAATACTGTTTCTGACCCTTTTAAAAATTTCTTTGGGCTTCCCTGGGGGCTCACGTATGCTCAGTCACTTCAGTCGTGTCCAGATCTTTGAGACCCTATGGACTATATAGCTCGCCAGGCTCCTCAGTTCATGGAATCTTCAGACAAGAATACAGGAATGGGTTGCCATTTCCTTCTCCAATGGATCTTCCTGACCCAGGGATGGAAACTGCATCTCCTGCATTGCAGACAAATTCTTTACTACTGAGCCAATGGGGAAGTCCTGATGGCTAAGTGGTAAAGAATCCACCTGCCAGTGCAGGAGAAACAAGTTTGGTTCCTGATCCAGGAACATCCCACTATGGAGCAACTAAGCCCATGCACCACAACTATTGATCCTATGCTCTAGAACACTTGAGCTGCAACTGCTAAAGCTCATACACTCTAGGGTCCACACACTTCTTCTGCAACGAGAGGCCACCACAATGATAAGCCTGCACACTGCAACAAAAGAAACACCTGAGCAGCAATGAAGATCCAGCACAGCTAAAAATAAATAAATACATAAATATATTTTTAAATTTTTTTAAAAAGTTTGTTACACTAATCAATTTGCTAACCATTTTTGAAGTTAGGTTTCTTCATTCACAAATATAAAAAATAATAACTTGCCTTGGAAATGACCTCCATGACATTAAATATGATAATCTATAAAAAGCACTTAGTCATATTTCTGATAGGGTTAGTGTTTAATGAAAATCCTCGTTAATTAATTTTATATTTGAATTCTGTGTATTTTTCTAATAAATAAGTGCTGATAGCATAACTGGAAATCCTTGGCTTTTATCATACATGCGTTTAATAGAAGAATTTAGTAAGTGTGCTATGTGAAAAAAGGTTTTGTATGGATCCTGTACAGCTAAAGTGTAAAGTGTAGTCATGTAGACATGTAATTCCCCCTTCCTCCCCCTACCCTTTCTCTGTGTATCCACCTATGTGTAAGAAAGAAGTGTCTTTAAGCTTTGAAATAAGCAGTAAAGTAACCATAAAATCAAAACAAATTCTTCCCTTAGTAAAAGAAATTGATTTCTTTCACCAGTGTTTTATAGTTTTCTATATATAGCTCTTTAGTTTCATATATTCCTAAGTATTTTATTCTTTTCATTGCAATGGTGAATGGAATTGTTTCCTTTATTTCTCTTTCTATTTTCTCATTATTAGTGTACAGGAATGCAAGGGATTTCTGTGTGTTGATTTTATATCCTGCAACTTTACTATATTCATTGATTAGTTCTAGTAATTTTCTGGTGGAATCTTTAGGGTTTTCTACGTAGAGGATCATGTCATCTGCAAACAGTGAGAGTTTTACTTCTTTTCCAATTTGGAATCCTTTTATTTCTTTTTCTGCTCTGATTGCTGTGGCCAAAACTTCCAAAACTATGTTGAATAGTAATGGTGAAAGTGGGCATCCTTGTCTTGTTCCTGACTTTAAAGGAAATGCTTTCAATTTTTCACTATTGAGGATAATGTTTGCTGTGGGTTTGTCATATATAGCTTTTATTATGTTGAGGTATGTTCCTTCTATTCCTGCTTTCTGGAGAGTTTTTATCATAAATGGACAGTATGGAGATTCCTCAAAAAACTGGGAATAGAACTGCCTTATGATCCAGCAATCCCACTGCTGGGCATACACACTGAGAAAACCAGAATTGAAAGAGACACATGTACCCCAATGTTCATAGCAGCACTGTTTACAATAGCCAGGACTTGGAAGCAACCTAGATGTCCATCAGCAGATGAATGGAGAAGAAAGCAGTGGTACATATACACAATGGAGTATTACTCAGGCATTAAAAAGAATACATTTGAATCAGTTCTAATGAGGTGGATGGAACTGGAGCCTATTATACAGAGTGAAGTAAGCCAGAAAGAAAAACACAAATACAGTATACTAACGCATATAATGGCACCCCACCTCAGTGCTTTTGCCTGGAAAATCCCATGGACGGAGGATCCTGGTAGGCTCCAGTCCATGGGGTCGCTAAGAGTCGGACACGACTGAGCGACTTCACTTTCATTTTTCTCTTTCATGCATTGGAGAAGGAAATGGCAACCCACTCCAGTGTTCTTGCCTGGAGAATCCCAGGGACAGGGGAGCCTGGTGAGCTTCCATCTATGGGATCGAACAGAGTCGTACACGACTGAAGCGACTTAGCAGCAGCAGCAGCAGCAGCAGCAACGCATATATATGGAATTTAGAAAGATGGTAACAATAACCCTGTTTACGAGACAGCAAAAGACACACTGATGTATAGAACAGACTTTTGGACTTTGAGACCTGGAGAGGGCGGGATGATTTGGGAGAATAGCATTGAAATATGTATAATATCATATCTGAGACGAGTCACCAGTCCAGGTATGATGCCCGGTAACGGATGCCTGGGGCTGGTGCACTGGGATGACCCAAAAGGATGGTATGGGGAGGGAGGAGGGAGGAGGGTTCAGGATGGGAAGCACGTGTATACTGGTGGCGGATCCATCTCGATGTATGGCAAAAGCAATACAATATTGTAAAGTTAAGCAAAATAAAATTTAATTTAAAAAAATTGAGGGGAGATATAACATAAGGATGTGCTTGTTGGACAAGGATAATATCTTTCTGACATGTGGATACTTATTTTTTATTTTATTTAACTTTACAATATTGTATTGGTTTTGCCATGTATCAAAATGAATCTGACACAGGTATGCATGTGTTCCCCATCCTGAACCCTCCTCCCTCCTCTCTCCCCATACCATCCCTCTGGGTCGTCCATGTGGATATTTTTTAACTTGTCAACAGCAGTTTTGAGTTCTCATCCATCTGCAAGATGTCCATTGCCTTCTTCAATATAATAGTTGAGAATAAATTCTATCCTGGACTTCACCACTATTCTAGAACACTTCTCATCAATGTGAATTCAAGGGCCACTTTGCCAGGCTGCATGGGGCAAAATAATTTTAAAAAAATGAATCAGTTGCTTACACATTTACAACATCTAAAGTCTGTGGACTGGTAGCTGGGACGTATTCCTCAAGTCTGGACATCATTCTAGGGAATTTAAACTAGCAATGTATCCACCTCTCTGTTCATCTCCACTCTTCTGATTAACTATTTCTTCTTAAATGCTGCAATAGAAAAAAAATGCAGTCTGAATAAATGAAAGTGGAGTAATCATGTTGTGACAGTGTTACCTTCCTATGAATGGGTCTTTAAAGGACAGTTTGCAATCTACTTTTCTTGGTGAGGTGGATGAATGCACAGCAAAAGAAGCTCAGCTTATTTCCCACTTAACTCCTCACACTGGCCAAGCTCACTAAATTTGGCTGGACAAAAAAGAACTCACTTTTGCAGTCCAACAGAAAATAACTACTTTATTTTGAACCAGTTGATGATTTATGGCAATAAACACAAATATACAAACACATTATATAATAATATTTTTATTAATTGCTAGGCTCCGTGGAAGGAAAGTTATGACCAACCTAGATAGCATATTCAAAAGTAGAGACATTACTTTGCCAACAAAGGTCCGTCTAGTCAAGGCTATGGTTTTTCCTGTGGTCATGTATGGATGTGAGAATTGGACTGTGAAGAAAGCTGAGCTCCAAAGAATTGATGCTTTTGAACTGTGGTATTGGAGAAGACTCTTGAGAGTCCCTTGGACTGCAAGGCGATCCAACCAGTCCATTCTGAAGGAGAGCAGCCCTGGGATTACTTTGGAAGGAATGATGCTAGAGCTGAAACTCCAGTACTTTGGCCACATCGTGCCAAGAGTTGACTCATTAGAAAAGACTCTGATGCTGGGAGGGATTGGGGGCAGGAGGAGAAGGGGACGACAGAGGATGAGATGGCTGGATAGCATCACTGACTCAATGGACATGAGTCTGAGTGAATTCTGGGAGTTGGTGATGGAGAGGGAGGCCTGGCGTGCTGCGATTCATGGGGTTGCAAAGAGTTGGACACGAATGAGCAACTGAACTGAGGCTCCACTCTGCTTCCTCTGCTTTAAAGTAGAATGGAGGGATATTTGTGATGACTACAGTGGCAACAACCACACTCCATTATCCTGCAATAGTCAACCAAGTCTCCTAAAGCTCTTATCGCAGGAGGTAAATTGTGTGAATCCCAAGATATACTTTATCTAAATGGATCATTACTTGTCAAATTCCTGGCTAAGAGGAAGCCTCCATAATGACTTCCACACCACACGTTGATTCCACTAACACATCATTTTACAGAGAGTCATGTGCTATTCCTGGTTCCTGGTTACAGGTTTAATCATAGGTTACTGGGATGTAAGTTAAAGAAGGGTGATTAAAATTTGTATAAATAAATATGGTTGGGGAAATTAGTTCTAAACCAATCTTAAATTTGAAACATTTATTTTGCATAGTAATCTTCAAATTTTTTTATTCTTTTGCTTAAAGTCAATACATTTAAAATACAAGAGAAAATAATATGAGTACTATAGACCTGCCACATAAAATTGTTAATGCTGAAATCTTTTAACATTTGATAGATCATGATTTTATAAAATGTATACACTTTACTGACTGAAGTAAAGGAGACAATGAGTATTCTCATACCCTTCCACTTTCCCTGAGAGGGTGACTCTTTGGAATCTCATTCATGGTTCTGTAGTTTTATTATACACATATTGAACATAAATATATCACAGCAATGTTTGTAAATACAAATTCCAAAAACAAACTGAATACCTGTCTATGTGGAAATGAGTTATCAAAAATTTAAGTATACATATATATATATATAAAATTGTACATATTTTTTATAAATAAAAAACTGGTTTAGTAACAAATTCTTATATATTAATATTTATCTATTATGTTGTACATAAATATTAATTATTAGATAAACTTAGTTGTGTCATATTATAAATATAACATTCCATATACAGTATAGTTGTATAACAATATATAATTACTATAATGAAAATATATAAAAAATCAATGAACAATTAATTATTAGTAACCATTACTATAAAATCATTAATATTGATATTATTTGCTGTTATTTTACTATTGTGTTAATAACTATACACATTTCAAAGACATGTATATCATTTAAATATTCACAATACATTGAACTTTACTCTTAAAAATTGTTGAGTAGTGATACGGGAAAAATGCTTGCAAGATATGCTAATGCTGTCTATTATAAAAGTTTGGTTAGAGACTCCTCGAAGGCAAAGAAGTCTTTTGTAATGTCCTCAGAAAGTATTCTTCAGAATAACCATTAGCTAAAACTACAAAATTATGTCACTAACAAAGAAGCACAATTAGAAAATGCTGACTACAATACAACTATGCCATAGGGTAAAACAATTAATTTGCTTTCTCCAGTAATGTAAATTTTGCTGACAGGGAAGTAGGATAGCAATTTTCCATCAACTAAATCTATATTTTGCTTAGCAAAGCTAGAAATCATGCAATAATGTCCATCTGGGTTACCTCAGGGTTAAAGTTTAAATATAGCTTGCTAAATAACTTGATTTTGCTAAATAAGTTGATCTATTCCTAAATGCTGGAGAAGGCAATGGCACCCCACTCCAGTACTCTTGCCTGGAAAATCCCATGGGCGGAGGAGCCTGGTAGGCTGCAGTCCATGGGATCACTAAGAGTCAGACATGACTGAGCGACTTCACTTTCACTTTTCACTTTCATGCATTGGAGAAGGAAATGGCAACCCACTCCAGTGTTCTTGCCTGGAGAATCCCAGGGATGGGGGAGCCTGGTGGGCTGCCATTTATGGGATCACACCGAGTCCGACACGACTGAAGTGACTTAGCAGCAGCATTCCTAAATGCTACTGATAGATTTTGCAGCTCTCTGGTTTCAGTTGTAAAATCTCAAGGATGTCTGAAATAAAAATTAAAGAAAATATTTTCAATAGCATTTTCTATTATTTATTTTTGTATTTCCCAGTTGATTAATGGAACAAATTTATAGGACTTGTGCTGTCAAATTTTAATTAAAAAGGAAAGGAACACAGTCATATTCACAAGCCTAAGGAAAAGTGCAATATTTGTAATCAATGAATTTCTATAACACAGAGAAAATCATGGTGACATGTATAACAAAATACCTGGCTACAGGTTCCAAATAAGTGGCCCTTAAATCTCTATAAATAAAAGGCATGTGTTCTGTTTCAATAATCAGCTATTATTTTTTACAACAATGGGTGACTGGTAATATTGTAATATTATGATATTATATATATGATATTATATGCTGCTAAGTCGCTTCAGTCGTGTCCGACTCTATGCGACCCCATAGACGGCAGCCCACCAGGCCCCACCGGGATTCTCCAGGCAAGAACACTGGAGTGGGTTGCCATTTCCTCCTCCAATGCATGAAAGTGAAAAGTGAAAGTGAAGTCGCCCAGTCGTATTGGACTCAGCGACCCCATGGACTGCAGCCTATCAGGCTCCTCCATCCATGGTCTTTTCCAGGCAAGAGTACTGGAGTGGGGTGCCATTGCCTTACCCGATATAAATGAAATGGCATTTTACATTCAGTTTTGCATCTCTCGTAAGAGGAGATTAATTGGGCCGCTGATTGTACAGTATTTTGGATCAGATTGGAACTTGGCCCAATGGCTCAGTGGGTTAAGAATCCATCTGCAATGCCAGAGACACAGGAGATGTGGGTTTGATCCCTGGGTCAAGAAGATCCCTTGGAGGAGAAAATGGCAACGCACTTCAGTACACAGGCCTGAAAAATCCGATGGACAGAGGACCCTGAAGGGCTATAGAGTCCAAAGGGTCACGGAAAGCTGGACACGGCTGAGCATAAGTGCAAGACAAACAAGGAATGTGACTAAGGTGGTTAAAATCTAAAATGCAGCCATGCTTTGTCTCAACAATTGCAATTTTTATTACCCAATATAATCTGATTGGTGCTATCTTGTCTTATGCATGTAACCCAGAAGCATGACTAAAAGGAATTTTCTATTTGGAATTTTCTATTTGAGCTGTGTTGAACATCAGTGAAGTTCTTGTAGTTTTGAGTTGTGTTTCCCTTTGCTATGTATTTAATTTTATTTGGCGTGGGCTGTATAATTTTCTAAGAGTTCTGTACCTATATCCTTGTGATATTCCTTCTTGAAACCAGTATATGAAATCTGTTTCTTTGCAACTTATTAAACAGTGTTCTGTTTCCTTTATAGAAAAAAAGACCTTGAAATTTAAATCAAATATCATAAACGGGAGAAAATTCCAAGCCAGGAGTAGTTCTGTATTGTAGGCAAAAGAGAGCAGGAGATGCAGATTTGGTATTTTCTGAGGCCCCTAGCTGCATTGTGTATGCTGTGTGCTAAGTTGCTTCAGTTGTGTCCAGCTCTTTGGGACCCGATGCACCAGAGCCTACCAGGCTCCTCTGTCCATGGGATTCTCCAGGAAAGAATACTGGAGTGGATCACCATGCCCTCCTCCCTGACCCAGAGATCGCGCCCTGATCTCTTAGTCTCCTACATTGGCAGGTGGGTTCTTTACCAATAACATCACCAGGGAAGCTGCATTATTCTCTTTTCATTATCTGCCCCTAAGGAAATTTTCAAGCCCCTTTGACATCCATACTCGCATGTTTGCTCTCAAAATATACTCCCAGTTTGTAATATTGAGTGGAAAATATTAAATGTTAAATTGTCCACATGAAGCATGTGTGCAAAGAAGAATTTTGTGTTCAAATTAAAAAAAAAATAAAAACTATCCTAGAGAATTATGCTTAGGATTAACATGTGAAAAATTTAAAGACATACCACAGAAGTGAAGTGAAGTGAAGTGAAAGTTGTTCAGTTGTATATGACTCTTAACAACCCCATGGACCATCCAGTCCATGGAGTTCTCTAGGCTAGAATACTGGAGAGGGTACCCTTTCCCTTCTCCAGGGAATCTTCCCAACCCAGGAATCAAACCCAGGTCTCCCGCATAGCAGGTGGATTCTTTACCAGCTGATCCACAAGGGAAGCCCACATACCAAAGAATTTACCTTTAAATACCATTATAGTTACTCTAGAATTAACTCCATGTATATAATTTGACTCCATGTATATATTTATAGATGTAAAATTAAAAATGGGAAAATACAAACTTTATATATATATATATACATATATACATATCACAATGAAAATGACTAAATGGAAATAAGAGAGCTTTTAAAATAAAATTTTCATAGATCATTGTTACCCTCAAGAGGTTCTGATCATGCTTATGACATATATGACCTCATGTAAAAGATTCTTTAGTATTCTCGCTCATTAATAATTATTAGGCAATTTAAAAGCAAGTTTCTAATTTATACTCAGTTGCATAGCAAAAAATAATTGAAAAAAAAAGTACATTAAAATGCTGTAACACATTGTGGCAATCATTTCTAATCACCTACCAGTATGTTTTATCCCCTTCTTTAGAAAGAATCTGGATATTTTAGTTGGGCTTTATATATAACTCAGAGTGAAATATGTAATTAATTGCCAATATCCCTTTCAACCGTATCCAGGTAATTAATCCTAGCCAATGAGACTTAAGTGTAAATGTTTTATGGGACTTCTATAAAGTTCCATTAAAAGTGAGAAGCTGTGCCTTTCTGCCTTTTCTTTCACCTGATGAATTAACTCAAGAAAAATGGTTGCAGCAGAAAAATAGGTACTATGATGCACTAAGTTAATGATGAAACTATGAAGCCATAACACTATTCTTGGAGACCTTTAGCAAGAATTAATTTTACAAAAGGAAGTAAAAGTGTGTCATACATAAGCCATTGTAATTTTTCAGTTGCTAGAAGCAGAAGGTAATTCCTGACTGGTATGGAACTGGGGACCTGAAAGTAGAGTTTCAGAAGGAATAGAATGTAAAGGTGACAGAGGGGAGGGGCACATGGAGAGATGCTGGTCACGGGTACAAAGTTTCAGTTATGCAAGATAAATTCTAGAGATCCAGTGTACTGCACTGTGACTACAGTCAGCAAGATTCTATGGTATACTTGAAATTTGCTAAGGTAGTGCTAGTGATAAAGAGCCCACCTACCAATACAGGAGACACAAGAGACTTGGGTTCGATCCATGGGTCATGAAGATTTCCTGGAGCAGTGCATGGCAACCCTCCTCAGTATTCTTGCCTGGACAATCCCATGAACAGAGAAGCCTGGCAAGCTGAAAGGTCCATACAGTCGCAAAGAGTTAGACATGACTGAAGTGACCTAGCACACACCCACATACTTGAGATTTGTCAGAGGGTAGATCTTATTTTGTTTTTTCAAACGAGAAAAATAAAAAATAAAATGGTAACTATGTGAGATGATGAATTGTTAATCAGCTTGCTTATGATGATACTTTCACAATGTATACCAAAATATCAAGTTTATTGCTTTAATATATACAATGTTTATTGTCAGTTACACCTCAATAAAAGCAGAGGTTGGAAGGCAAGGAGAAAGAAAGCTTCTTTTTATTTCTAACTTGCTATATGTTTTTCGTTTGTTTTCATAATCCCCAAATATGTTCACTTGATTTTCAAAAAAGTATTCTGTACTCAGAAAAATAATCATATCAGGTTTTTTTTCTATCATTCTTTCCATTTTTTTGATATTGTGGATTGATTTTTCAAAAAATAAATCATGTTTGCATTCCTAGAATAAACTCAATTTTAATGTACGGTATTTTATTCTTTCATTAGTGTAATGTAGATATTTAATGACCTTAATGTTCTTTCATACCAGAGTTCATTAACATTTTGTTTGAAATATTTGCATCTATCATCATGAGATATTTGCCTGTAATAGCTTATATAGGAGTTTATAATTCTTGATATAATTTGATATGTCTTCTAGAAGCTTCAAAATGTGACTTCTACTTCTGAAATGTTATTATCTCCTTAAGTTTTTGGAAGAATTTACCAGTGATATCCTCTGAAAATGGTGGTTTACTTGAGGGAAAGAATTATAGGTTCAATGCTTTAAATAGCTTAGAACTGTTCATAATTTCACTGATTAGTTTGGTAATATTTATGTTTGCAAAAGTTTTGTTTGTTTTTGTTTATGCTTTTAATTGATTTGAAATGTTATACTATAAACATGAATTAACTTAAAATTCCCTACTAAGATTTTTTAGATTACAGTAAGTGATATAGTGGGCTTCCCTTGTAGCTCAGTTGGTAAAGAATTTGCCTGCAATGCAGGAGACCCAGGTTCGATTCCTGGGTTGGGAAGATCCCTCGGAGAAGGAAAATGGCAACCCACTTCAGTATTCTCATATGGAGAATCCTATGGACAGAGGAGTCTGCCAGGCTCCCCTGTCCATGGGGTCGCAAGAGTCAGACACGATTTAGACACTAAACCAAGTGATATAGTAATATCCATTTTTTAAAATGTGGGTCATTTTTTAAAATCTTTATTGAATTTGTTACAATATTGGTTCTGTTTTATGTTTTTTATTTTTATTTTTTTTTTTGTCTGCGAAGCATGTGGTATCCTAACTCCCTGAGAAGGTATCGAACCTGTACCCCTCTGCATTGGAAGGTGAAGTTCCAACCATTGGATCACAAGGGAACTCCCAGTAACATCCACTTTTAAATAAGTTTTATTGGCAATTTATACCTACTCGCTATTATTTTGTTCAGACAGTAAAAAGAAAACTGAAGCATACTACAAAAATTTAAGAGTTTGAACAAAAATCAATTCAATCAGTGTTCAATCTAGCAGATAAAAAGGTGCTCCTAGGAACTGTATCAAATGAAAGACTTTTATAATCAAAGGGGAGAGGGAATAAAGTTGATTTATATTCTATTTATATTTAAAAAGAGGATTGGTTACTGCAAGATTACTTTCCTTTGGAGGATGTTGTGGTTCTATCTGGCAGATTACATAACTATCACTGATTAGGAGATTCCTAACTGACTGGTCTAAGATTCCATTTTTGAAGGAGTCAAAACTGTAGTTAAGTCTCCTTTGGTGATACTTAGCATAAGTAACTCCATTTTGTGTCTGTTGTCTTGTTTGCAACAAGACAATCATATCAGATCAGATCAGTCGCTCAGTCATGTCCAACTCTTTGCGACCCCATGAACTGCAGCACGCCAGGCCTCCCTGTCCGTCACCAACTCCCGGAGGTCACTCAGACTCACATCCATCGAGTCAGTGATGCCATCCAGTCATCTCATCCTCTGTCGTCCCCTTCTCCTCCTGCCCCCAATCCCTCCCAGCATCAGAGTCTTCTCCAATGAGTCAACTCTTCGCATGAGGTGGCCAAAATACTGGAGTTTCAGCTTTAGCATCATTCCTTCCAAAGAAATCCCAGGGCTCATCTCCTTCAGAATGGACCGGTTGGATCTCCTTGCAGTCCAAGGGACTCTCAAGAGTCTTCTCCAACACCACAGTTCAAAAGCATCAATTCTTCGGTGCTCAGCCTTCTTCACAGTCCAGCTCTCACATCCATACATGACCACAGGAAAGACTAGGAGAACCTTTGTTGGCAAAGTGATGTCTCTGCTTTTGAATATGCTATCTAGGTTGGTCATAACTTTCCTTCCAAGGAGTAAGCGTCTTTTAATTTCATGGCTGCAGTCACCATCTGCAGTGATTTTGAAGCCCAGAAAAATAAAAAAAAAACAAGACAATAGACGTGGAGAAATACACATTTGTGTATTAATACACATGCAGAAATATGTATCTGTATTTTTCATAAGTACTAATACTACGGATTTTTTTTTGAAAATACATGTATGTTGTTATATTTACTTTCTTTCTGAATATTTTGTCTTTTTATTTTTAACTTTTTCAACGTTTTCAGATAGATCCCTAGATCACTGACTATCAGAATTTAATTTTAATGAATAAAAATAAAAAATATATATTTCTGTGTCCCTACATCATCTGTGATCCTAATAAAATATTGCATTTTATTAATATTAGTTCAAGGTATTCCTAATTTTAATTGGAAACTCTATAAAGCTTACTATATAGACTTGGGTCTTTCTTGATAAAATTAGTGAATTTTGTAGAGTTGGGTTGTTCAGTTTTCAAAATATTTATCTTCTTATTATTTTTAAATTGGATTAATAGTATTGATCAAGGACCATGTTCTGTGTGAATTAAATTTTTTAAATAACAGAAAAGATTCTCAGTATTACAAATCATCAAGGAAGTGCATATAGAAACAACAATGAGATATCACACCACACCTGTCAGGAGACCTGTCACCTAAATGATAATAAATAATAACTGTTGTGAAAGATGTGAAGAAAAGAGAACCCTAGTATACTGTTGGCTAAAATGTAAGTTAGCACATCTACTGTAGAAATGGAGAAGGAAATGGATAACCACTCTAGTATTCTTGTCTGGAGAATTCCACTGATATAGGAGCCTGGCAGGCTATAGTTCATGGGGGTCACAGAGTCAGACAGGACTGAGTGACTAACACATACACTGTAGAAACAACACATAAGTCACTCAGAAAACAAAATATAACTACCACAATTTCACTCTTGGGTATAAATCCAAAGAAAGTGAAAACATTAATTAAGAAAGATACATGCTCTCCAATGTTCATAGGAGCATTATTTACAAGAACAAAGTAATGGAAGCAACCCTAAATGTCCATCAGTAAATCAATGGATAAAGATGATGTGGTATGTGTGTGTTGTATACCCACAATGGAGTGCTACTCAGCCATAAACAAGAATGAAATTTTGTCATTTGCAGCAACGTGGATAGACATGGAGGACATTATGCTGAGTGAAATAAGTTAGACACTGTATGTTGGACAGATGAACACTGTATGTTATCACATATATGTAAATCTAAAAAGTGAAACAATATAAAAAATAATATACGGCCTATTGCTTTTCACTTTTTGATATGAACTTGAGAAAGTTGAACATTGTATAAATTTCAGTTAGCTGATTATTATTTAAATATTCTATATACTTGTAGTTTTCTTTTTGCTTGTTTGCTCTGTGAGTTAATGAGATAGTTGCACTAAAAACACCAATTGCATTTGAGAGATTTCTGTCTCTTCAAGTTATTTTGCAATTTGTGCTTTAAATATTTTTATACTATTTTGTTGGGTGCATGCAACATTAAGGTTGATATACCTTTTTTAAAATTGTTTAATGATTATGAAATCTGTCTCTTTATCTCTAGAAATACATCTTGCTTTGAAGTCTACATTCTCTGATATAAGACAGCTACACCAGCTTCTCTTTTGTTAATGTTCACATGGTCTACTTGTTTCCAGTCTTTCTCTTTCAACCATTCTCCTTGTATTTAATATGGCTTTTTGTTAAAGAAATATAGAATCAGATTTTTATTTTGTTTCTTAGATAATGTGACAGTCTTTGTTTTCAATTGCTGTCCTTAATTCACTTACCTTTTTTGGAATTATGGCAATTTTGGTTCAAATATACCACTTTAATACTTATTTCATATTTCCTAACATTTCTCATTCCTTTCTAAAGGACTTTTCTCCATTTATGGAATAATCAAATATGTTTCTTTTACTCCTCTCCATTAACTTGTCAGTTAAAATTTCTTTTACTTGTATTTAAGGACTAACCTACATATTGTAATGTATGTTCTTGATTTTAAAAACCTATATTAACTTACTATATTTCTGTTTTCTAAAAAAATTAATTTTTTACCATTGATGTCTCCTGTTTGTAATATTTTTTATGTGTATTTTATTTCAACATATATTTTAGACTTCATAAGATATTTCTATTATTGCTTTCAGTAGTCAATATTATTTTATAAATTTCTATGTGTTTACCACCTCTTTGCCTTTTCCTTACCACTTGATCATGTTTCTACCTGGATTCATGTTTTTTCTATCTAAAGAAATTTATGTTATTGTGGTTCAGTCACTCAGCAGCGTCTGACTCTTTGGACTCTTTGCAATGAAGCCATGGACTGCAGGACATCAGACTTCCTTATCCTTCACTATCTCCCCTAATTTGCTCAAACTCATTTCCATTGAGTTGGTGATGCCATCCAACCATCTCATCCTCTGGCATCCCTTTCTCTTTTTGTCTTCAATCTTTCCTATAATCAGGATCTTTTTCAATGAATTGGCTCTTCACATCAAATCGCCAAAGTATTTGAGCTTCAGCATCAGTCTTTCCAATGAATATTCAGGGTTGATTTCCTTTAGGATTGACCGGTTCAATCTTCCTGCTGTCTATGGGACGCTCAAGAGTCTTTTTCAGCCCCACAGTTTGAAAGCATCAGTTCTTCAGTGCTCAGCCTTCTTTATAGTCCTACTCTCACATCCGTACATGACTACTGGAAAAATTGTAGCTTTGACTGTATGGACCTTTGTCAGCAAATTAATGCCGACAAAAGAGACTCTGCTTTTTGAAACAGGGTCTAGGTTTGTCATAGTCTTGCAATTTCTTGGCTGCATTCACTGTCCACCATGACTTTGCAGCCCAAGGAACTAAAGTCTGTCACTGTTTGCATTATTTCCCCATCTATTTGCCATGAAATCTATACCTCTAAACTTTTCTTTAATGTAGTTCTAATGGTGATTACTTCTCTCTGTACTTGTTTGTCTAACAATATACTTTTTTCACATTCATTTTGGGATGATGTTCCCTGTATGATGTATTTTCATTTAACAAATATTTTCTCTAAACATTTTCTACATAATTTAATTGTTTTCTTATTTTCACTATTCCTATTTGGAAATTAACTGTATTTTTTATCCTCAAAGCAACAGATTTACTTCAAGCAGTCGACAGTTTTAGAAAATTATTGTCCATTATTTAATAAAATATTGGCTCAAAACCTTTAACTTTCTCTACTCCTGGAGTCAGATTAAATCTTATCATCAATAACTATATGTCTCTTAATATATTGTATTTTAAATCCATTATCTTATATTCAGCAAGACAATTTATCTTGATCTTTCAGTATACTTGCTTTATTTCACTGTCATCTATTTTTAAAAGAATCAATTAAATTTGCATACTTAGTTTCATTATTCAGTTCTAAAATTAATGTTTGATTTATGTTTTCTTTGCTGAAATTCTTTGTGTCAATATTCTTGAGTATCTAAATTATAGTCATTTTCAGCCCTCTCTGATAACCCCAATACCTGCATTCATTGCAGACATGGATTATTTTTTTCATTTCTTCTGATTTTTTTTTATCATCTGGTCCTCTTCACTGTCATGCCTTTTGCATTTTAATTTACTCCTCAAAACTTGTGTATGAAAATTTTTAGAGTGTCTGGATATTATGATTTCTTTCTTCAACACAATATTTGTTTTACTTTTTTTTTTTTTCCAGTGTTGTGTAGAAAACAGGAAACATGTCCTTGGTCCATGTGACTGTGGATCATATTTTACTTCATTTTTACACCTAGGGCTTCCCCATTTTCTTTTCCCTTCCTCAAAACCTGGGATACTTAGGAAAGGTCTCTATCTGGGATGATCCATGAAGCTTGAGTTATAAGACTGTTGATTCTGCTTAGCTTTCATGTTCTTAGCAGCTGCTTGATACTTTCTTTTTCTGAGTCATCATGTGTTCTTGAATAGTATAAAAGTTGAAAAATGGTCTTATAGCAATACCCTACTCAGAATGTTTGGGTCATTTCTCTGTGGTTTTCTTTTCTCCTAGGATATTGCCCTGCATTCTTAGTTGTTTGGAAGCCATAAATTTCAGTGATTGCTTCCTTAGCCCAGGAAGTACTGCAAACACAAGGTTGCTGCTCCCTCTTGGCCCCTGTGTCCTATGCCTAGAACCAGCTAAAGACTGCAAAGAATAAAGCAGCAGGAAGCTCAGGCATCCTCAGTGCCATACCCTTCCCTCCAGGACTCTGACCCTCAAGTTCTGGCAGCCTTTGTTGTTTTATAAATGCCTTCAGTGTCTTTTAAAATATTTATTCATCTTTTATAGCTCTTTTCAGCTGCAAGTTAGTCTCATACCAGCTGCATCCTACTGTTTTTGTTGTCAAAAGCTTTCACACTTTAATTTTTAAAAATGCATGCTTACACATGTATGTGAGTGTGAATATATACATAGATATACATATAATTTATATATGTATCATTCATCCATTATATATGTATATTAGAGCATGATACATAAACTATATGACTATTTTTGAGAGCTACAGCTTATGTTGTTTAATTGTATAATAGAAAAACTGAGTTTTGGATGCAAATGTGGATTTGAGACAGGCTGGGACTTGGGACCCTTTGCTTCAGTGCTCCACAGCTTGCAGGTGGACACACCTCTCTTTGAGGAACAAAATTAAAAAAAAAAAGTCTATATGGGTTTAAAAGTAACTGTACACATGCTTCAGTTAAGGTAAAATTCTGTACAAAAGATGCAAAGAGACCAAAAATCCCAACTTCCATTTTTGAAGGGCCTGGAGGAAAAGCAAGGCGTCAGGAGTAAAAGCAGGGCAAACCCCTGCACACAGCACCATGTAAGGGGTGGGCAAACCACCCAAGACAGCCCTTGGGCCCCACCCCTGGACTCACCTCTACCCTCACCATATGAGGAACAAACTTGTCCCCTCTCAGGGAGCAAGCAAGCAGGGGACCCTATTGCTTGTTCTCATTCCCCTCTGCTGCAGCAGGGGTCCCAATAAAGCCTTGCCTGAATGTCTTTCTGGCCTCTAGTGAATTTCTATTGATCGGGAAAGACCAAGAACCCTGGTTGAACCTGGACTGGCGACTCGTTTCATATATGATATTATACATATTTCAATGCCATTCTCCAGTTAAATGAAATAAAACTAAATTAAAAAAAAAAAAAAAAGAACCCTGGTTGGTACCATACTTCATGGTGCCCAATGTGGAGCACTTGTCCTTTTCCAAGGAGAGGATCTGGGAACCTCCAGGACCCCCAAAGGCATCCTCCCCATGGGTGACAAGTGGCCACTTGAACCTCTTGCTTCAGCATCATCACATTTGGTAAATCTGCTTTCCTGACCCCTGGGTGGCCTCAGTACCCTCATTCAGTCAAGGCTCTTCTCCTCCCCCTTTGTCTGTTTTCCCTCACATTCTCCCTTTCCCCTTTGTCCCTTTCCCTCTCCTGAAAGCTCTCTACTTCTGTGTCCTCTCATCTCTCTGTCCTCTCTTCTGTTCTATCCTTCTGAGAGAATGGACCTTGAACAGCTTCATCATCACTCCTCTTGGCTTGTGAGACTTGCTCCCAGTGGCCAGCAGTGGCTCATTTTCACGGGTGATGAGTGGAAGTCAGAGAGGTTTTCCTCACATCATGCAGACCTTGGTCCAGAGGTCTCTCCCTGAGAGAGGATTTATGAGAGTGACAGCAGTTCTGATCTCAAGTCTTATAGTGGCTGGAAGTCCAATCCTCCCAATAGTCTCACCTTTATTTTTCTGCCACCAAGAGAAGTTCCATTGGAAATGGGTTGAAGTGGCAATTCTCTATGTACTGTGCATGCGTGGGTGAGAGTCCCCACCTGTGGGTTGCAGTCCCACAGAAGACATGAAACTGGCTGGTTTCCAGACTTCATCAGCCCAGTAGGCAGTGGACAGGTTGTTCCCTCCTTCACTGGCTCTTTCTGCAAGTGAGGTAGAAATTGTTAGGCAGTCAGTGTAGAAGTCAGAGCTTTGGTTCTTTTTCTAATTTCAATTTAATTCTTACACAAAAGCATCTTGCTCTGTTAAAAGCTATATTTACTGCTTCAGTTTCTAGGCATTCAGAGGAATGCCTCCCTGGTCTGGAGGGTCATAAAACAGTCAGACCCAGGGCAAGACAATCATTAACTGCTGTCCAGTTTATTGAGGAGGAAAAACTCCAGGTAGACAATTAGCTCCTAAGCAGATATCAAGCCCCTAAATAATGTTCTGGGGTCTTGAGAAAGGGTCTAGGGACACTAGGGATAGTGTCACAATGTCTAAAAAAACTAAGAAACTGGGGGATACAAGAAACCCATAACAATGACAAACTGGACATTGCAACCATTAAATTATTTAATCAGAAATTACACATATCTGGCCCTGGCCAACCAAAAACAAGCAGATCACTTGTAAATTCTAATAAATATATGAAAACTGCTGCTATTCCTCTCTTTGGGAGCTCTTCACTCCTTTCAGTGTCTATGCTGAGGGCTTTATATCTCCATCCTTTAAAAGAAACTTTGCTGTGTGAGTATTTTCAAGTTTGCAAAATCCATCTTTGGGCTCAGTGAATAGAACTCAGTTCTCCATTTCAAAATCATGCAAATTGGTGCCTGAATAGACACTCGCAGGGGGTGGGTTGAAAAAGCAATTGCTCTTTCTGTCTCTTTCTCTTTTTAGTCTTTTCTGTTCCTCCTTTTATCTCTCCCCTGGTGCTTATGTGTACACTTCTGCCCTCCCCTTTATCTTGAAAACTTCTTGTCTGTCTTTAAGTTTTGTGATTGGTATCTTTGTTTGTGTTATAGTTTTGTCTGTCCAACTAGTCCTGGAATTCTCTGCTGATGTTGTAGGGAGTCAATTCTGACTCCATGTTGGAACTGTTTATTTGACTTGCTTTCTGTTGCTTTTGTTATTATAATTCTACATAATGGCCTGCCTTAGTGACTCCTGCCTCTCTGCCTGCTTCAGTGACTCCTGCCTCTCTGCCTGACTGTTAGACTAAAGTGCCTTTGTTCAGAATTTTGTCCATCTGTAGATGGCAGGCAGGAAGAAATTAACACATCCCCCTGCCTGAGGCTTGCCATTCTAGGAGATATTTGCAAGAATTAAATGGCCTTTTTGTTTCCTCACATCTCAGCATCTGATCCATAAAAGAACTTGGCATCTGACAAGATGGTTACTTTAAGACACTAGTCTGCCATCTTCTTGGTCAATAAAGTCTTATTCCTTGCCTCAACACCTCTCCTCTCAAATTAATTGTCCTCTCGTGTGGTAAGCAGAGTGAGCTTGGACACAGAAACACTGACACTGTGGGCATGGTGGAACACATAAGCCCTGAAGTATAAACACAGCCTACATTGCCTGAGACTCCTATCTTGGGTTACTCATTGGCATTTTAAAGAACAAAAAGAAAAAAACAGAAGCCTACATTTTTCTCTCCTCTGCTCTTGCATTGTAACTATACTGTCTAGGCTCTCAGGAACTACCTGACTCATCTGTAAAAACTAGCCCCCCTACACACACTGAGGAATAAAATGGGTATAGCCATTTTAAATTAAGGGGGGAAATTATGAGATCTTTGATCCTGTAGAAATTAACTTGTCTAGCTTAAACTTGTGGGTTTAATTTATACAGACCTTTATAAGAGTCAACAACAGTAAGTATAAAACATTCATTGTACCTGAAGTTGTATGAATGTGTATGTGTGTGTGTATACATGCGTGTGTGCTCAGCTGCTTCAGTCATTTCTGACCTTTGTGATCCCACAGACCATAACCCATGAGGCTCCTGTCTCCATGAGATTTTTATGAGCAAGATTACTGGAAGGGGTTGCCATGCCCTCCTCCAGGGGATCGTCCCAACCCAGGGATCAAACCGAAGTCTCCTGTGTCTCCTAATTTGCTGGTGGATTCTTTGCAACTTGAGCCAACTGGGAAACCCATACTTAAGGTTACTGGAAGTCAATAAGTGTACATTGTTCTGTTTAAAAATCTTTCAACAAGGACTATAACCTGATATGATTAAATGTTTAAGTAAATGTAACTGAAATAGAACTTTTTAAAAACTCTATAGGAATAATTTTGTCCATAGGGTCACAAAGAGTCAGACACGAATAAAGTCTTAGAACCCTCGCAAGTACATAAGAATAATTATGTTTTGGAACTATCCGTCTAAGACAGTCTCTCTAAATTTGGGTAAATTTGAAAATAAAGTCAAATAATAGGAATTAATCAAATTTTCAGACCATTTCAAAGAAGATAAAATATTGGAACAGTAATTGCTAAACAGTTCTAAATTTGCTTATTTTTTTCTTCTTGTGAGAGAGAAACTAAAGCTATTTGGTGTGCCTTGAGATGTTCTCTACCCATTTTTAGAATGCTGATGTAAAAGACAGTTGATGGTTGTTTAAGGATTGTAAGATGTATGTTTTCAGAAAAAAAAACGGCATGAGGAATAGAAATATATTTTGTTGAAAGTAAAAAGGCTACAGAAAGTTACAGAAGTTTATAGAAGAGGAACAATGACAAAAGAATTTTGTACATGGTCAGGATTTTCTAATATTGAATTAAATTTAATTAGGTAAATGGATTTTATTAAGAGTAAGCTGATGTAAGAATGGACTCTCAGGTGGTGCAGTGGTGAAGAATCTACCTGCCAATGCAAGAGACACAGAGAACACAGATTTGATTTCTGGGTCAGGATGATCCCCTGGAAAAGAAAATGAAAACCCAAGTATTCTTGCTAGAAAACTCCATGGACATAAGAGCCTGGAGGGCTGCAGTTCATGGATCACAAAGACTCAGGCATGACTGAGAGACAAGACTGGTTTTAATTTCCTTCTCTCATAAGAGAACAAAGTCGGTCCTGGAATGCTGTTTTTAATAACAGATTATGTGCCTTTAAGTGATCTACATTACTTTAGATTTTTCCCCACCCTAGCTCAAGAAATATGTATTGTTTGACAGAAAACTATGCACTCATCTCACACACTAGTAAAGTAATGCTCAAAAATCTCCAAGCCAGGCTTCAGCAATATGTGAACCGTGAACTTCCTGATGTTCAAGCTGGTTTTAGAAAAGGCAGAGGAACGAGAGATCAAATTGCCAACATCCGCTGGATCATGTAAAAAGCAAGAGAGTTCCAGAAAAACATCTATTTCTGCTTTATTGACTATGCCAAAGCCTTTGACTGTGTAGATCACGATAAACTGTGGAAAATTCTGAAAGAGATGGGAATACCAGACCACCTGATCTGCCTCTTAAGAAATCTGTATGCAGGTCAGGAAGCAACAGTTAGAACTGGTCATGGAACAACAGACTGGTTCCAAATAGGAAAAGGAGTACATCATGGCTGTATATTGTCACCATGTTTATTTAACTTCTATGCAGAGTACATCATGAGAAATGCTGGACTGGAAGAAACACAAGTTGGAATCAAGATTGTTGGGAGAAATATCAATAACCTCAGATATGCAGATGACACCACCCTTATGGCAGAAAGTGAAGAGGAACTCAAAAGCCTCTTGATGAAAGTGAAAGTGGAGAGTGAAAAGGTTGGCTTAAAGCTCAACATTCAGAAAACGAAGATCATGGCATCTGGTCCCATCACTACATGGGAAATAGATGGGGAAACAGTGGAAACAGTGTCAGACTTTGTTTTTCTGGGCTCCAAAATGACTGCAGATGGTGACTGCAGCCATGAAATTAAAAGACGCTTACTCCTTGGAAGGAAAGTTATGACCAACCTAGATAGCATATTCAAAAGCAGAGACATTACTTTGCCAACAAAAGTTCACCTAGTCAAGGCTATGGTCTTTCCTGTGGTCATGGTTGGATGTGAGAGCTGGACTGTGAAGAAGGCTGAGTGCCGAAGAATTGATGCTTTTGAACTGTGGTGTTGGAGAAGACTCTTGAGAGTCCCTTGGACTGCAAGGAGATCCAGCCAGTCCATTCTGAAGGAGATCAGCCCTGGGATTTCTTTGGGAGGAATGATGCTAAAGCTGAAACTCCAGTATTTTGGCCACCTCATGCGAAGAGTTGAGTCATTGGAGAAGACTCTGATGCTGGGAGGGATTGGGGACAGGAGGAGAAGGGGACGACAGAGGATGAGATGGCTGGATGGCATCACTGACTCGATGGATGTGAGTCTGAGTGACCTCCAGAAGTTGGTGATGGACAGGGAGGCCTGGCGTGCTGCAGTTCATGGGGTCGCAAAGAGTCGGACATGACTGAGCGACTGATCTGATCTGATCTGATGATCCTATCTGACCAGATGTTTTGAAACTTTTTTAAGCTTTTGACATACAGGAATTGATGGACAGCTAAAGGTAGGTAACTTAGGTCTCCCCTTGTCTGTGGAATTGGGTCCATTATATTACTCATTCCCTTTTTGATATGAGAATGACCTGCCCCCCTCAGCAGGAGAGATTTGCTACATAAGTTAGAAGTTAATATATTCTTCCCCAATGGCTCAAGCAGTGAAGAATCTGCCTGCATTTCATGGGATTGAGGAGATGTGTTCAATCCCTGAGTTGGGAAGATCCCCTGGAGGAGCAAATGGCAACTCATTCCAATATTCTTGCCTGGAAAATCCCATGGACAGAGGAGCCTGGTGAGCTACAGTCCGGGGTGGGAGGATTCAATGAGTTTGGCATGACTGAATGTACACACATGCCACTTGCCAATGTGTTCTTAGGAAAGGGTGAAGTCCAAAGAGGTTAATAATTCAAACAGAGGATGCACCTATTAGTAGCCCCCAATGATCCACCCGTCGGGCATCAAAATATTCCCCAAGAAATTAGAGTACAAGTAGATCCTGAAGTTTGGAAATCTCTGTTGCACGAAAGACAAAACTGTTCCCCCTAATAAAAATAAAGTTAAACACGGGCGGTTGGTGGGGGGGGGGGGGGGGGGGGGGCGGAGAAAATGCCCCTGGATGAGACAGCATCCTTTAAAGTCTGAGACTCTGAGGAGAATCCAGGTACTGCTTAGCAAATCCCAAAACATGGGCTCATCAGGCCCTGCCAATCCGCTTACAATGCCTGGATCCTTTCCATTCAGAAGGCTAATGGGGAGTATCAGTTTGTACAAGACTACAAACAATAAATAAGGCAGTCATTCCTATTCATACACTGGTGCCAAGCCCATACAACCTCTTCACCCAAGTGCCAGGAAGGGCTCAGTGTTTCTTTGGGACCTCAAAGATGCAGTTGTCTGTATTCCCCTACTTCCATACTCTCAATATCTTTTTGCCCTTGAATTGAGGGACTCTGACACCCTAGAGGCAACCTAGTACAGATGGACAGGGTTTCCACATGGGTTTGAGGACAGTTCCCACCTTTTTTGAAATGTATTAGTGAGGGAACTGAGCCTTGAGAAGGGAGCTCTGCCACAAAGGTTGATGATTGGTAAGGAGTGAGACCAAGGGATCACAGAGTTAGACACGACTGAAGCAACTTAGCATGCATGCCTACACAGTGAGACAAAATAGGATTCAGATCAAAATACTGTTAGGGTCTTAAATTTTCTGGAAGAAAAAAGAGACTATAAAGTTTCTCCAACTAAGGCTCAGATATCACAGCAAAGGGTTCAATAATTAGGATTTGGCTTAACCCCAGGGGCATGAACCTTGGCCATAGATGGAAAAACAGCATTTACTGCATTACCATCTCCAACCACTAAGAGGCATCTCCAAGGCTCACATCAGTTCAGTTCAGTTCAGTCGCTCAGTCTTGGCCAACTCTTCGTAACTTCATGAATTGCAGCAGGCCGGGCCTCCCTGTCCATCACCAACTCCCAAATTTCACCCAAACACTTGTCCATCGAGTTGGTGATGCCATCCAGCCATCTCATCCTCTGTCGTCCCCTTTTCCTCCTGCCCTCAATCCCTCCCAGCATCAGAGTCTTTTCCAATGAGTCAACTCTTTGCATGAGGTGGCCAAAATACTGGAGTTTCAGCTTTAGCATCATTCCTTCCAAAGAAATCCCAGGGTTCATCTCCTTCAGAATGGACCGGTTGGATCTCCTTGCAGTCCAAGGGACTCTCAAGAGTCTTCTCCAACACCACAGTTCAAAAGCATCAATTCTTCAGTGCTCAGCCTTCTTCACAGTCCAGCTCTCACATCCATACATGACCACAGGAAAGACCATAGCCTTGACTAGGCCAACCTTTGTTGGCAAAGTAATGTCTCTGCTTTTGAATATGCTATCTAGGTTGGTCATAACTTTCTTTCCAAGGAGTAAGCATCTCTTAATTTCATGGCTGCAGTCACCATCTGCAGTGATCTTGGAGCCCAGAAAAATGAAGTCTGACACTGTTTCCACTGTTTCTCCACCTATTTCCCATGTAGTGATGGGACCACATCAGTAAGCCATAATTAACGGTTTACTATTGTGAGCAGTTTTATAAAATGGACCCCAAAAGCAGGATATACCATAGATTATCTAGATGAAGCCATTGAAGCCAAGGCCCTGCCACCCCAGACATTAACCAAAAAGACTGAACTAAATGCCCTAATCAGAACTTTGCAATTAGGGAAGGATAAGAAATCAAATATTTTTGCTGACTCTAGATATGGATTCCACGTGCTACATGTTCATGCTGCCATTTGAAAAGAAAGAGGAATGTTAACTACTAGAACTTCCCCATAAAACAGATTTGATTCTGGGTTTTTAGAAGCAGGGCAGCTTCTGACCCTGGTAGCAGTAATCCATTGTAGAGGCCACCAGGAGGATGGATCTTTTGTGAGCCAACAGAAGAGCAAAGTTGATCAAGTTGCAAAATAGACAGCTCAGTTGCAGGAACCTGAAATGGTATGGACCTAACAGAAGCAGAAGATATTAAGAAGAGGTGGCAAGAATACACAGAAGAATTGTACAAAAAAGATCTTCACAACCCAGATAATCATGGTGGTGTGATCACTGACCTAGAGCCAGACATCTGGAATGTGAAGTCAAGTGGGCCTTAGAAAGCATCACTACGAACAAAGCTAGTGGAGGTGATGGAATTCCAGTGGAGCTATTCCAAATCCTGAAAGATGATGCTGTGAAAGTGCTGCACTCAATATGCCAGCAAATTTGGAAAACTCAGCAGTGGCCACAAGATTGGAAAAGGTGAGTTTTCATCCCAATCTCAAAGAAAGACAATGCCAAAGAATGCTCAAACTACCGCACAATTGTACTCATCTCACACGTTAGTTAAATGATGCTCAAAATTCTCCAAGCCAGGCTTCAGCAATATGTGAACTGTGAACTTCGAGTTGTTCAAGCTGGTTTTAGAAAAGGCAGAGGAACCAGAGATCAAATTGTCAACATCCGCTGGATCATGGAAAAAGCAAGAGAGTTCCAGAAAAACATCTATTTCTGCTTTATTGACTATGCCAAAGCCTTTGACTGTGTAGATCACAATAAACTGTGGAAAATTCTGAAAGAGATGGGAATACCAGACCACCTGATCTGCCTCTTGAGAAATCTGTATGCAGGTCAGGAAGCAACAGTTAGAACTGGTCATGGAACAACAGACTGGTTCCAAATAGGAAAAGGAGTACGTCAAAGCTGTATATTGTCACCATGTTTATTTAACTTCTATGCAGAGTACATCATGAGAAATGCTGGACTGGAAGAAACACAAGTTGGAATCAAGATTGCTGGGAGAAATATCAATAACCTCAGATATGCAGATGACACCACCCTTATGGCAGAAAGTGAAGAGGAACTCAAAAGCCTCTTGATGAAAGTGACAGTGGAGAGTGAAAAGGTTGGCTTAAAGCTCAACATTCAGAAACGAAGATCATGGCATCTGGTCCCATCACTACATGGGAAATAGATGGGGAAACAGTGGAAACAGTGTCAGACTTTATTTTTGTGGGCTCCAAGATCACTGCAGATGGTGACTGCAGCCATGAAATTAAAAGACGCTTACTCCTTGGAAGGAAAGTTATGACCAACCTAGATAGCATATTCAAAAGCAGAGACATCACTTTGCCAACAAAGGTTCACCTAGTCAAGGCTATGGTCTTTCCTGTGGTCATGTATGGATGTGAGAGCTGGACTGTGAAGAAGGCTGAGCGCCGAAGAATTGATGCTTTTGAACTGTGGTGTTGGAGAAGACTCTTGAGAGTCCCTTGTCCTGCAAGGAGATCCAACCAGCCCATTCTGAAGGAGATCAGCCCTGGGATTTCTTTGGAAGGAATGATGCTAAAGCTGAAACTCCAGTATTTTGGCCACCTCATGCGAAGAGTTGAGTCATTGGAGAAGACTCTGATGCTGGGAGGGATTGAGGGCAGGAGGAGAAGGGGACGACAGAGGATGAGATGGCTGGATGGCATCACTGACTGGATGGATGTGAGTCTGAGTGACCTCCGAGAGCTGGTGATGGACAGGGAGGCCTGGCGTGCTGCAGTTCATGGGGTCGCAAAAAGTCGAATACGACTGAGCGACTGATCTGATCTGATCTGAACATGTTATGGCTCTAGTGATTGGCCTTCCTGACTCTCTAGCCTCCCCCAGTATTCCCCATAGGCAAAAGAAAATGCTGAAAAATGTGGCTATGAAAAGGGAAGCACAGTTCAGTTCAGTCGCTCAGTTGTGTCCAAC
Organism: Tragelaphus eurycerus; assembly: GCA_935064755.1. Taxonomy (NCBI): domain Eukaryota; kingdom Metazoa; phylum Chordata; class Mammalia; order Artiodactyla; family Bovidae; genus Tragelaphus; species Tragelaphus eurycerus. The sequence continues at coordinate 13,495,063 of CAKXYN010000061.1, forward strand.
TCTTTGTGACCCCATGAATTACAGCATGCCAGGCCTCCCTGTCAATCACCAACTCCCAGAATTCACCCAAACTCTTGTCCATCGAGTTGGTGATGTCATCCAGCCATTTTATCCTTTGTCATCCCCTTCTCCTCCTGCCCCCAATCCCTCCCAGCATCAGGGTCTTTTCCAATGAGTCAACTCTTTGCATGATGTGGCCAAAATACTGGGGTTTCAGCTTCAGCAAGGGAAGCACAGTCTGGTATAAAAAAAGAGGATAAGGTTCTAATTCCCAAAGACCAACAATGGAAACTCTCTAAGAGTTTACAAGATTCCACCCATTATTGGAGGGATGCAAAGGCTTTTACAATGAAGGGGATTAAAAGAACAGTAAGACAAGTTATGCTTACCTGTGATCTGTACCCTCTATAATCCACAGACCCATCCAACCCCCACTTCATTATCCATGCCATTTAAATACCGAGGGACATATGTAAAGGAAGATTGGCATTTAGATTTTGCCCAAATGCCCCCATGAATATAAATATCTTTGCCCTGGATATAAATATCTTCTGGTGTTTGTTGATAGATTCATAGTATGGACTGAAGCCTTTGTTCCCTTCCTCATCCAATAGAATGTCAGTAGTAAGAAAAGCTCCCATAGGTCATTTCAAATGGAATAAATCCACACTGGATCTGAAAAGGCTGTGGAAGTCTGTGATGGCAGTGGTGATTGTGGTAGGTTAGTCACTAAGTCCTGTCTGACTCTTTTGTGACCCCATGGACTATAGCCTGCCAGGTTTCTCTGTCCATGGGATTTCCCAGGCAAGAATAATGGAGTGAGATGCCGTTTTCTTCTCCAGAGGCTTTTCCCAAACCAGGGATCAAACCCATGTCTCTTGCATTGCAGGCTGATTATTTATCATTGAGTCACAAGGGAAGCCCCCATTGAAACTGTAAGTTCCTTTTAAAAGAAATTATTACAGCATTTATTGTTTGTAGACTTTCTGATTCATGTTGATATATGGCAAAAACCACCACAATATTATAAAGTAATTAGTCTCCAATTAAAATAAACACTTTAAAAAAAATGCAAAAAAAGAAATAATTCCTCAGCTTGGACTTCCAAAGTCCATCTAGACCAATAATGGGTCCTCTTTTATAGCCAAAATCACATGGGGGTTCATAATGGCACTAGTGATAGACTCCAAGATGCACACGATTTAGCACCTCCAGTCTTCAGAGAAGGTAAAGAAAATGAACCAGACTTTAAATAAAACCTTAACAAAGCTCTTCCAGGAAACTCCCAAACCCTGGATAAGCTTGCCTCCTATTGCAATCCTCAGGGTCCATGTAGCCCCTAGAAATGGTCTGAGATTTATCCCATTTGATATGATCTATGTATGGGAGGCCTTTTCTTACTACTGACTTTCTACCGGATGAGGAAGTGAACAAAGACATGGAGATATATTATTGCATGCATGCCTGCCAAGTCACTCCATCCATGTCTGACTCGTTATGACCTCATGAACTGTAGCCTACCAGGCTCCTCTGTCCATGGGATTCTCCAGGCAAGAATACTGGAGTGGGTTGTCATGCCCCCCATCCAGGGGATCTTCCTGACCCAGAGATCCATCACTTGTCTTTTAAGTCTCCTGCATTAGCAAGTGGGTTCTTTACCCCTAATGCCACCTGGGAAGCCCAGAGATATATTACTAATCTAGGACAAATTCCAATCCCAAAGAAAGGCAATGCAAAAGAATCTTCAAATTATTGCCCTATTACACTCATCTCACACGCTAGTAAAGTAATGCTCAAAAATCTCCAAGCCAAGCTTCAACAGTACATGAACAACGAACTCCCAGATGTTTAAGCTGGATTTAGAAAAGGCAGAGAAACCAGAGATCAAACTGCCAAAATCTGTTGGATCATCAAAACAGCAAGAGAGTTCCAGAAAAGTATCTACTTCTGCTTTATTGATTACACCAAAGCCTTTGTGTGGATGACAGCAAACTGGAAAATTCTGAAAGAGATGGGAATACCAGACTTCCTGACCTGCCTCTTGAGAAATCTGTATGTAGGTCAAGAAGCAACAGTTAAAACTGGGCATGGAACAACAGACTGGTTCCAAATAGGGAAAGGAGTATGTCAAAGTGTATATTGTCACCCTGCTTACTTAACTTATATGCAGAGTACATCATGGGAAATGCTGGGCTGGAAGAAGCACAAGCTGGAATCAAGATTTCCGGGAGAAATATCAATAACCTCAGATACACAGATGACACCACCATTATGGCAGAAAAATAATTAAAGAGCCTTTTGATGAAACTGAAAGAAGAGAGTCAAAAAGCTGGCTTAAAATTCAACATTCAGGAAACTAAGATCATGGCATCTGGTCCCATCACTTCATAGCAAATAGATGGGGAAACAATGGAAACAATGAGAAACTTTATTTTGAGGGGGCTTCAAAGTCACTGGACTGCAACCATTAAATTAAAAGACATTACCTCCTTTCAAGAAAAGCTATGATCAACCTAGACAGCATATTAGATAGCAGAGACATTACTTTGCTAACATTGGTCCATCTAGTCAAGGCTATGGTTTGTCAAGTAGTCATGTAGGGATGTGAGAGTTGGACTATAAAGAAAGCTGAGCACCAAAAAAATTGATGCTTTTGAACTCTGGTGTTGGAGAAGACTCTAGAGAGTCCCTTGGACTGCAAGGAGATCCAACCAGTCCATCCTAAAGGAGATCAGTCCTGATTGTTCTTTGGAAGGACTGATGCTGAAGCTGAAACTCTATTACTTTGGCCACTTGATGTGAAGAACTGACTCATTGGAAAAGACCCTGATGCTAGGAAAGATTGAAGGCAGGAGGATAAGGGGATGACAGAGGATGAGATGATTGGATGGCATCATTGAGTTGATGGACATGAGTTTGAGTAAGCTCCAGGACATGGTGATGGACAGGGAGGCCTGGGATGCTGCAGTCCATGGGATCACAAAGAGTCAGATACGACTGAGTGCCTGAACTGAACTGAGGACAAATTCAGAAAGCGGTCCAGGATCATGCCCACAAGGCACTACTGGCTCCCACTAAAACTGCAGAGGAAGGAGCAGGTCTTTCACAAATAAATCCCGGCGACCGAGTTCTTCTTAAAACTTGAGAGAAGGGTACCCCCAAAACCAACTATTGCCAGTGGAAAGACCCCTATAAAGTAATTTAAACCATCCACACTGCTGGCAGTTATCTAGTTTGGTACATTTGTCCAGGCTAAACATTTTACCTCCAGAAACCCCACAGGTCCCAATAGACAGACCTGTGAGTTAATGGAACATTTGAGATACTTATTCAAAATACAGGCATGGAAAAAAAAAAAAAAAATACAGGCATTAACAGATAAGTAAAAGGATGTAGTGGGTTCGCTCCTACTTGAAGCCTTGACACAACTTTGAACCTCTTTTGTTTCTGTGGCAAATATGGCTCTTGACAATCATCTGACCCTTGATTACCTTTTGGCAGAGCAAGGCAGAGTTTGTATGATAACTAATACTTTCTGCTATACTTGGATCAATGTGATGGGACATGTAAAAATTATATTAAGAAAATAAACACCTAGGCAGAGTGGCTTCATAATTTTGGCAGGGGCAACATAGACTCCATCAACAGTTAAGGAAGCCCAGAGTTAATCTGAGTCTTCCTATTTTTAATCCCTTTAATTACCATTGTTCTTCTCCTTTTTTAGCCCTTGTTTGCTTAACCTTTTGGTCAGGTTTGTGTCTCTTAGTCTCCAACAATTTGCAGTAAGGCACATGATAGCTCAAAGAAATCAGCCCATTCCAACAAAAACTGGCCCAGATTCTAAGTTCTTAGAATAGTCAGTGAGGGACTTCTTCACGTCTAGTGTGCAGCCCATGCCCAGCAGGAAAAAGATTCAGAAGGAGAGACCTTCAACACAGTACAGCTGGGGCCCCTGAATTGCCTGAATTTCTTGTCTGGTTTCTGATCAATTTCTATTGATTAAGGAGGCCAAGAACCCTGGTTAGTAATAGATTCAGAGGACCTTACAAGCAATTCCCAATATATTTCTGCCCCATAGATTTGTCAATTTAATAAGAAGCTAAACTGTCTGTCTACAGTGTGAGAGACCTGGGTTCAATCCCTGGGTTGGGAAGATTCACTGGAGAAGAAAACGGCAACCCACTCCAGTCCTCTTGCCTCGAAAATCCCTTGGACCCTTGGACGGAAGAGCTTGGTGCAGTCTAATATCCATGGGGTCTCAAAGAGTTGGGTATGACTGAGTGACTTCATTTTAGGTTGTTTGGAAGGGCTTCCCAGTGGCTCTGCAGTAAAGAATCCACCTTCAATACAGGAGATGCAGAGGATGTGAGTTTGATCCCTGGGGCGAGAAGGTCCCCTGGAGAAGGGCATGACAACCCACTCTAATATTATTGCCTGGAGAATCCCATAAACAGAGGAGCCTAGCTGGCTGAACATGCACACACACAGATTGCTGGGAAATTTTTAACCCACAATACTTTGCTGGATTAAAATCTTAATTCACATCATCACTGTAAAATAATTTATGTGTGTGCATGCTGAGTCGCTTCAGTCGTGTCTGACTCTACAACCCTAGGGACTGTAGCCTGCAGGCTCCTCTGTCTATGGAATTCTCCAGTCAAGAATACTGGAGTGGATTGCTACACCCACTTCCAGGGGAATCTTCCTGACCCAGGGATCAAACCCAGGTCTCTTATGTTTCCTGCACTGGCAGATGGCTTCTTTCCCAGCAACGCTAGCGTCACTTGGGAAGCCCAATAATTTATGTAACTGCACTTTGTAAAAATATAAAGTATGTTCATAACAGTGAAGGTTTTCCTCTTTTAAAGCTTTTTAAACTTCACTTTAACTTAATAAATCATATAAAAATTCCAAGCATTATTAGAATTTTTCACTCTGATATTGCTGATAAGATTGATACAAAACTGAAATCATTTCACTACTTGTGTAGTTCTTCTGATGAGTGCAGTACATTAACAATTATTGCTTCAGTTTGCATACATTTGGGGGAAATGCTTTGAAAATTCACAATAGTATCACAGAAGAAGAGTTCCTAGGTTTAGCCGACAAGGCATGGTTCAGAGAAAAAGAAACATACCTTTTGAAGCTCCACATGTTGAGTCTTTAACTTTGGACATATTTTCTTTAATTTTACTTTCAAGGTAAATGATGACATTTAATTATTTTAGTGCCACTTGGTTTTCACCTTGTAAGAATTATCAGTACAAAAATATTTTGTTTCCATTTACACATTCATGAAAAATATCTAAATTATATAAAAGCCTGCACTTCAGTGTTTCATTAGCATTTCTTTTCAATTAAATTTCTGAAACCTTTGCTGACAAAAATGATTATTGCCCAATAAAAGGAGTACAATTAAATTATAAAACATATAAAAGTATTTAGATTTACAGTGTACAAGAAAAAGCCATGACTGTAAACCTTTGGACTATTCTCAACGTGCTCTTACTTTCATTGTTTGCATGAATTTCTCATGCACATAAGCTTTAATCTTCCTGGTTTCCCTATGACCCCACGGACTGGAGACCTGGCAGTGCCTTTCTTCTCAAAGCTCCAATTCAGTCATTGACACAAATCCCTGGCAGGAGTAGCGGCCTCAGACTGCTACGGCCCCCATCAGCTGCTGGGAATAGTTAGCTTTCCCGACTGGCTTGCATTTGAGTCCACATCGTTTATCAGTGCACACCCTGCAGCTTGCACATGCGAAGAGATGTTATATATGATGCTTCTGGGGAACGTCAATAAAAGGAAGACATGTTTTTGCTCCTATGCTTCAGATTTAATGATGCATTACCATGACAGTATTTTTATTGCCCATGCATCAAATCCACTACCACGTGACACAGTATTAGGAACTGAGGGACTTCCCTGGCAGTCCAGTGATCAAGACTCTGTACTTCCACTGCTGGAGGCATGGGTTCCATCCCTGGTTGTGGGAACCAAGACCCCACATGTAGTGTGACCAAAAGAGAAGATACAAAGCTTCAGAAATTGAAAGTAAAAATGGCAGGTGTAGTAAAGTCCTCTGAGCTTGTTTTAATGCAAATATCAATAATTTTTGGTTAAAAATGAAAAGTATTTGACAAATGCTATCTGGAGGTGCAAAAGAGAAGGGATAAACCAGAATTTTATTGGGCAAACTAATGTAAAGTGGGTAAATCATGGTACATAGGTACACTAGAATGGATTATTTGTGATTCATTTAGCATAGTTCCCACAATTGTTCTAGATAAAGGTGAAAACACATACTACAATTCATGCTAACTATAATATAAAAAGAGACATTTTAAATAAGAAATGAGTGCCAAATATCAAAGCACATGCATCTTGCACAATGTTTGTTAAAAATGTTCCTGAAAACCTAGTGGAAAAACAGACTCCAAAATTTTGAAATCAATGAGATTTTAAAAATTGTATTATAAAATAACATTTTGTGTATAGACCTGCATTATAGCATAAGACAGATATCAAACCTAAAATAATTTGAGGAGAGCTTAATGAACAAAGTAAATGCACAGAAACAAGAAAGTTCTAGGAAACCCACAAAGAATTCTGTGACACCCTGAGGTTTGTAAAAATAGGTGTTGTTACATTCCAAGCCTAAAGGAGCCAAGTGTGGGACATCAAAAAGGAGTATGTGGAAGGCCATCCAGGAGCTTTACTTTTGGGTCCTGAGACACATCCAGGAGTCAAAAAAAAAAAAAAAAAGATAATTAAACCCTGAGACCTCACTGTCCCCTTCTACTGGTCTCTCTCCCTCATTGCTAGATTTTATCGGGAAGTCAGAGAAAGGCTATCTAGCCTGTTTCCCAAGGACATGAAATAGGCTAAATAATAGATGTTGAAAAGCATTTTCAAGTTACTTGAAGAATGAGAGAGGAATTATTGATTTTTTGCAAAGACCTAATGATCAAAAATTAATATTTAAAAGTTTTAACATTGTCCAGAGCTACTCTCATAGACATTTTAACTCATCATTATCTTGTATTCTCTGTCGAGAGAAAGAAGGCAAAGAAAGGTTCTTGAGGATCCGGAGCTGACCTGTCACCCACAGCCAGGTGAGTCATGTGATTCTCCTTTTACACACAATATTTCACAAAATACAAAGATCAGACAGGGTCTAGGACCATGGTAGAACAGGACGGCAAAACAGTAAGTACATTTGTTTAAGCTCAAACAAGCTAGGTCTATCTATTTAATGACAGTTGTGATCCTGGTGGTCTTTAGTTGTAGGCATTGACAACTGTTATCAGTAGGATAACTGTATACAATGTTATTGTATAGGAATTTCAGTTCCTATACAGAATACACCTTAATGTATTTCAACTTGACTTTCTAAAATGATACACTAGATATTTTGAAAAAAAAAATTGTTACAGCTTTATATTATTTATCATATCACTAGGTATCAAAGTTGGGACATTTTTATTTATTTATTTATTTTTTAGATTGGTATACAATTGTTTTGGGTTTCCCTGGTGGCTCAGTGGTAAAGAACCAGCCAAAGCAAGAGATGAGAATGCAATCCTTGGATCAGGCAGATCTCCTGGAGAAGGAAATCCCATGGATAGAGAAGCCTGGCAGGCTACAGTCCATGGGGTCATGAAAAAGTTGGGCACAACTTAGCAGCTAAAGAACAACAATAATTCCTTTACAATGTTGTGTTATTTTCTACTGTATAATGATGTGACTCAGCTATACATACACATATATCCCCTCCTGTCCCATTCACATAGGTCACCACAGAGCAGCTTCCCACTAATTATCTATTTCACACATCATAGTATATTTATGTCAAACTTAATGTCCCAGTCCATCCCACTCTCCCCTTCCTGCCCTGTGTCCACATGCTTGTTCTCTATGTCTGCATCTCTATTCCTGCCCTAAAAACAGGTTCATCTGTACTACTTTTCTAGATTTCACATATGCGTTAATAGCTAAAATTATATCTTCATTATTAAAATTCCTTGATGATATTCACTGTTTGCCTCTATGTATTATTTTAATGGAAAATAGTGTTAATTGTAGCACAAAATGTTAAGCAATTAGCTGTCTACAGAGAGGAATTTTACAATACCAATCCTTCTATCAAAATATATTTTAAAAAAAGAACTATTTGAGAAATTAATCAGAATTGTACTTCAAATGGTTATTCTCATGTAGTTCCAAAATTGGCTGTAAGAATTTGCATTTTAAAAATTTCTATGAGTTGGGGAAATACATATTTCAAATTCTCTTTAAATCTGGATCTGTGTTCCATGATTGATAAGTTAGGAAATTTCATAATTTTAAATAAAATTTGACTAATTCTTTCTTGGGAAATATTTAATTTCTTTCACAAATGGGCAAAATGATATAGACAAAATAATACATTCTGAAGATTGTACCAGTGATGCAAACCCACCAATTATTTACTGTATGCCCTTTAAGGATGATATTTAATCTCTTTAAGCCTCAGTAGTTTTACCCCACAATAAAGATTAGATTTAATTTATAGATAATCTTTATATCATGGAGGTAATGATGCTAATGTTTCACTGAGGAATTTTTTTTCTTCTCTCTTAGGGCGATTATCACAGTAGAGTTAACCACCAAATTAGCACATTTACGAGTGCTTTATTTTCCAGGCACTCCAATAGGGCATGAGATGAGCTCAGTTTTTCCTAAAATGTGTCTCCCTCATGAATTATGGCAAAATAGAATTATGGGAAGAAATAGAACATGGCAGAAAAGAGATATAGAAGGTATTTATTATCTATAAATGTTAAATCAGAGTCATTAGAAACCACAGAACTGTAGTACTCTGAGTTCAGGCTAATCCTTTTATACTTAACTCCCAGGCAGCCCTTCATTAGCCCCATTCTTTGTGTAATGGTCCAACCACCTCATGTTCCTTTCCAGGAATATGAGGAAAAGAACAATTCCTTTCCCCTCACTGTGGGGTTAACTACACCAGTGGTGAAGCAATTGTGGATTAGTTTGCCCTATGTTTTTTTCTCATTTAGTGCTAAATTGCTTCAGTAGTGTCTGACTTTTTGCGACTCTCTGCACTGTAGCCTTCCAGGCTACTGTGTCCATGGAATTCTCCAGGAAAGAATACTGCAGTGGATTGCCATGCCCTCCTCCAGGGAGTCTTACCAACTGAGAGATGGAACTCATGTCTCTTATGACTCCTGGCCTGGCAGGCAGGAAGGCAGGTTCTTTATAAGGGTTCCATCTGGGAAACATATATATATATATATGAACTGAACTGATTCCTAAAAATACAAAATAGTGCATATGAGTTTGTTTAATCTAAGTCTGGTGATCTTATCTCCTGTAGACTACAATAGAATAGGTTTAAAAAAAAATTAATTGATACTTTCCTATCCTTCTCCAAAGTTCAAAATATAATCATGTCAGAACAGATCAGATCAGTCGCTCAGTCATGTCTGACTCTTTGCGACCCCATGAACTGCAGCACGCCAGGCCTCCCTGTCCATCATCAACACCTGGAGTTCACCCAGACTCACATCCATCGAGTCAGTGATGCCAGCCAGCCATCTCATCCTCTGTCGTCCCCTTCTACTCCTGCGCCCAATCCCTCCCAGCATCAGAGTATTTTCCAATGAGTCAACTCTTCACATGAGGTGGCCAAAGTACTGGAGTTTCAGCTTTAGCATCATTCCTTCCAAAGAAATCCCAGGGTTCATCTCCTTCAGAATGGACTGGTTGGATCTTCTTGCAGTCCAAGGGACTCTCAAGAGTCTTCTCCAACACCACAGTACAAGACCATCAATTCTTTGGCACTCAGCCTTCTTCACAGTCCAACTCTCACATCCATACATGACCACAGCAAAAAACCACAGCCTTAACTAGACGAACCTTTGTTGGCAAAGTAATGTCTCTGCTTTTGAATATGCTATCTAGGTTGGTCATAACTTTCCTTCCAAGGAGTAAGCATCTTTTAATCTCATGGCTGCAGTCACCATCTGCAGTGATTTTGGAGCCCCCAAAAATAAAGTCTGACACTGTTTACCCATCTATTTCCCATGAAGATATGGGACCAGATGCCATGATCTTCGATTTCTGAATGTTGAGCTTTAAGTCAACTTTTTCACTCTCCACTTTCACTTTCATCAAGAGGCTTTTTAGTTCCTCTTCACTTTCTGCCATAAGGGTGGTGTCATCTGCATATCTGAGGTTATTGATATTTCTCCCGGCAATCTTGATTCCAACTTGTGTTTCTTCTAGTCCAGCGTTTCTCATGATGTACTCTGCATATAAGTTAAATAAACAGGGTGACGATACACAGCCTTGATGAACTCCTTTTCCTATTTGGAACCAGTCTGCTGTTTCATGTCCAGTTCTAACTGTTGCTTCCTGACCTGCATATAGGTTTCTCAAGAGGCAGATCAGGTGGTCTGGTATTCCCATCTCTTTCAGAATTTTTCAAAGTTTTTGTGATCCACACAGTGAAAGGCTTTGGCATAGTCAATAAAGCAGAAATAGATGTTTTTCTGGAACTCTCTTGCTTTTTCCATGATCCAGCAGATGTTGGCAATTTGATCTCTGGTTCCTCTGCCTTTTTTAAATCCAGCTTGAACATCAGGAAGTTCATGGTTCCCATATTGCTAAAGCCTGGCTTGGAGAATTTTGAGCATTACTTTACTAGTATGTGAGATGAGTGCAATTGTGCGGTAGTTTGAGCATTCTTTGGCATTGCCTTTCTTTGGGATTGAAATGAAAACTGATTTTTTCCAGTCCTGTGACCACTGCTGAGTTTTCCAAATTTGCTGGCATATTGAGTGCAGCACTTTCACAGCATCATCTTTCAGGATTTGGAATAGCTCAACTGGAATTCTATCACCTCCACTAGCTTTGTTCGTAGTGATGCTTTCTAAGGCCCATTTGACTTCACATTCCAGGATGTCTGGCTCTAGGTCAGTGATCACACCATCGTGGTTATCTGGGTCATGAAGCTCTTTTTTGTATAGTTCTTCTGTACCATCTTCTTCTTGCCATCTCTTCTTAATATCTTCTGCTTCTATTAGGTCCATACCATTTCTGTCCTTTATCGAGCACATCTTTGCATGTAGTTGATGGTTATTTGCCATTTAAATCAAATCTTGAATTTATATGACATTGATCTAAGTGGTTATTTAATTTTTACTCCTCTTAATAACACCATGAGGTAGGTACTAGTTTTTTCAGTTTTAAAATAATTTGAGACTTTAACGAAGAACCTAAAGATCATATTTTTTTTTTATATCTTGTCTCTGATTACATATCTCCAACTATTCTCCCTCAGATTTGACCTGGAGTATATCATTCAAACAACACTTAACCATTGTGTTACATAGTTCTGTACAGTTTTAAAACCTAAACATTTATAATTTTATAAAAACTGCATTTCATTGTAACTACTTTGCTATTGTTCCGTTGCTCAGTCATATCTGACTCTCTGCAACCCTATGCACTACAGCATGTCAGGCTTCCCTATCCATTACCAACTCCCAGAGTTTGCTCAAACTCATCACCATTGAATTGGTGATGCCATCCAACCATCTCATCTTTTGTTGCCCCCTTCTCCTACTGCCCTCAATCTTTCCCAGCATCAGGGTCTTCAATGAGTTGGCTCTTAGCATCAGGTGGCCAAAGTATTGGAGCTTCAGCTTCAGCTTCAGTTCTTCCAATGAATATTCAGGGTTGATTTCCTTTAAGACTGATTGGTTTAATTTCCTTGCTGTCCAAGGAACTCTCAAGAATCTTCTCCAGTATCAGAGTTCAATAGCATCAATTTTTTGGCACTCTGCCTTCTTTTTAATACAACTCTCACTTTCATACTTGATTACTGGAAAAATAATAGCTTTGGCTATATGAACTTTTGTAGGCAAAATGATGTCTCTGCTTTTTAATATGCTGTCTAGGTTGGTCATAGCTTTTCTTCCAAGGAGCAAATGTCTTTTAATTTTATGGCTGCAGTCACTACCCACAGTGATTTTGGAGCCCTAGACAGAAACAGCTTATTGTGGTATAAATTAACTGTGAGTTAATAAAATATGGTAGGATAGAAATAAAAAAGAAAATGGGAAGTGCAACATGTTAAATGAACAACTAGTTGTACCCATCCAAATATGACTCCCTAGTGTTCTTAGAAAATTGTCTTGAAGACAGAAAATGTTCCCTCCTCTTTTCAACTGAAAATGTAATCCATTTCTCCACTAGAAAAAGTTTCTGTATTCTTGTAAAAAAAGAGCTAATACATTATAAAATGAACTGAGGGTTCACTATATGTTCCTTTATGGAATTTTGCAGCACCCACTTCACACTATGAGCAGACAAACAACAAAATTATTCTTGTAGTTCTCAGTTCAAGAGGTGAATGCTAATTTTAAATTTAGGAACTACTAAGACAATATTAATGTACAGTTTTCAATTCCTTATCATTTATTTTACTAGAGCAAGGTTTGACATTTTTTTCTCTTCAGAAGCCTTTTATAAAAATGAATATTCATTTTTGTGTATGCATAACCTTTAAACTTCATAAGTTGATAAAGTACAAAATAGTTTTATGCTGACTTCAGAAATAGCTGAATCTTATCAGAGAGTTTTCTCACTCAGCGTTCTCTAGGGTTTCACGACCTTTGAGAATGTGTGCTTCAGTAATTACCAATTACAAGTTTGTCATTTATGAAAAGTCAACTAGTAATAAAGCATGTATGAGAGAAGAATGTAAACTTTGAAATTTACAATTGTATATTAAAATCACAATATTATATGTTGGATAATATTGTATGCTCTTTTATCTTTAATTAGTATGTACCTCTTCAGATTTAAAAATCTAAATATTTAACTCTCACATATCCTCAGTTTAAATATAGAATGAGTACTTTATTGAAAATTTTGTTCTTTAAACATAACGTTTTCATTTTAACAAATATTTTGAAATGATATCATTTTTCTTACTGATGTTGTTTTTTAAAGAGCTTTCATTTTTATCTTGTTGTTTAGTCATTAAGTCTATCCTACTCTTTTGCAACCCCATGGACTGTAGCCCACAAGGCTTCTCTGTCCATGTGCTTTTTCCAAGAAAGAATATTTGAATTCACTGCCATTTCCTTCTCCATGGAATCTTACCCACCCAGGGATCAAACCCAGGTCTTCTGCATTGCCAGGCAATTTCTTTACCAATAAACCAGCAGGAAAGCCTCACATTTATTTTAACTTATATTTTATCATCCTGAATATAAAGCCATTTTTAATAATCTCAAAATACACCTTTTGTGTCACATCTTGAACCCACACTGCATCATGAAATATTTTAGACCAAATAATTTTGTCACTTTTGTTTCCCTCCATCACTTAGGAAAAATGAAAATGACAAGGCCTTGAAATCAAGGAAAACTATTATTATGTAATGCATATGTATTTAGTACCTGAGTAGTTGATATGCAATGTTTTATAGTTAAGAGACAGCAAAAAAAAAAAAATAATTTCTAATTGAGCCTTTAAATATTTAATCTGTTCTGTATATAAAGTCCTGGTCCTCAAAATCTTCACAATGTAATGGAGACAGAGTAAGTAATACTTACGAAGAAATCCAGAACAGGGAGCAGCAAACTTTTTCTGTTAAGGGTCAGATAATACATTCAGCTTTGTAGACCATGTGTGCTCTATGACAACTACTCAGCTCTATTATTCACAACTGCTTCCTGCAACATACAAAAGTAGCCATAGACGTGTAAGTCAGTGAGCATGATGTGTTCCAGAGAAACTTAACTTACAGATCCAGACTTGAATTTCATACAATTTTTAAGTGTCACAGACTATTATCCTTCATTTTTAGTTTGCTGGCTATACAAAAGCATACAGTTGACTGAATTTGGCCAAGAAATCTATATTATCTCCTCATTATCATCGTAGCAAATTACCACAAAGCTGGTGGCTTAAAACAGCAGTATTCTCCCACAGCTCTGGAAGCCAGAAGTTTGACATAAATTTCAAGGTGTTGCTATTGCACTTCCTCTTAAGGATTAAGGAAGAGTCTGTTCTTAAACTCCTTTGTCTTTGTGTAGCTGCAGATATTTACTCCAATCTCTCTACTCTTTCCTGCAGCCAGTAGGTCCCTCATGCGATCTTGCTGGTCCTCCTATCGGCAAGTTCAAGTTTACAACAAGGATCTCTTGCTGCTGATTACTATGGTTTGCTTTTGGGGATTCCCAGGTGGCACAGTGGTAAAGAATGCACCTGCAATGCAGGAGACCTGGGTTCGATCCCTGGGTCAGGGAGATCGAAGGGAATGGCAACCCACTGCGGTATTCTTGCCTGGAGAATCCCATGGAGAGAGGAGCATGGAGGGCTACAGTCCATAGGGTTACAAAGAGTTGGACATAACTGAAGCAACTTAGCATGCACACACACATGGCTGTAGAAGTTTATTCTTTCTGGAAAAGAAAGTAAATGGAAGAGACTGGTGAGTTATGAGACTGGAAGACTAAAACTGTCAAAGGGTAAGCCAAGACTATACAATTGCAGGGATTTGAATGGGTGAGGATAGATGGTAGATTTTATACTTTGAATTTTGTTACCATGGTTGCAATGAATAAGATGGGTTATAAATAATTCTGGCCACATTTAATATCTCTTTTCAGGCAGCCAGTGATAAAAGAGGAAGACTTGTCTCAAATTAGGTTATTCTTGCATTTAAAATACACAGTATTTAGGAAGCCAAGTAGACAAGGATTGATCTCTTGGTGGTAGGTAGTAAGCATGTGGGACAAAGTCAAACACATTTCCTGGTGTTTAACATGGGGGTGAATATATGATCATGCATAAGATATGATAAAGGCCCCACCCGGGTGACCTTCAGGAGTGCAGCTGAACTGGTGGAAAGAGAACTGAGTTGTCAGATGTCAGAGATACCCATTGAAGCCACCGGCCAAAATGAATGAGTTAAGTCTTCAATCATTTACTGCAAAGGCATAAGCAAGAGACTAAAATAGGAGAAAGCACTGACTCCCTCTGTTCCATTTCCCGCTGTGAAGCAGCACAGCAGCGGAGAATCAGGCAGACCAATGACCAACGTGAGGGTCATCTCACTCTTGAAGGGGCTGGACCAAAAGTCTTTGGTGTGAAGGGGAGGAGGAGAGCCAAGGGTGGAAATTTGCTGGGAATTGAGTGAGAGTGAGGAAATATGTCTGGTGTCCTGGCTCAAGGTTTCCCCCTTCTCCCTTCATGAGGCCGCCTCATTATAGGTACCTGCAGAGACCTCTCAGGCTGCAGTCTCAGAGAAGGACACCTGGAAATGAGGGTGCCCCCTTACAAATGCAAATATGCAAAGCACATGACCAGCCAGGAGCACTTGAACCTTGAACAGCAGCCCCTTCCAAGACTGCAAGATACTGGGTGTGCACCCAGCCTCTGTGGAGGGCAGCTTATCCCCAGCGACCTGCCATGTGAAGATCTATGATCAGAATCTGAAAAATGACCTGTTTTACCAGAAGCCTGAAGTGAAGTGAAGGGAAAGTTGCTCAGTCATGTCCAAATCTTTGCGACCCCATGGGCTACACAGTCCATGGAATTCTCTAAGCCAGAATACTAGATTGGGTAGCCTTTTCCTTCTCCAGAGGATATTCCCAACCCAGGGATCGAACCCAGGTCTCCCACATTGCAGGCGGATTCTTTACCAGCTGAACCACAAGATAAGCCCACCAGGAGCCTGACTCCTCAGCAACCAATGCTACCTTGTCGGGTTGGTGGGGGACATATTAACTTTATAAATGCTGTTTTTAGGAGCCTGTGAGACAAGAACTTGTAAATATTTAGTAAAAAGTGAGCATAACTTGGTGAAGAATAAAGGTAGGAATTTAAAACTAGTCAGCTTTGTTGTTAACTGAAACAGGAAGAGAATGATCACTCAGGAGAATGGATAGACTGAAAAGATGAAAGTAGCAAAGACAACATCTTAGCAAACGAAAATATTCAGAAAATATTTGGAAGAAGAGAGATCATTCAGAGGGTCATTTATTCAATGAATGAATAAACTTCATTCATTCAGATGAAGTTTAGATTTAGACACAGAAGTATCTTGTCATGAAGAACACAAATAGCTAATTTTGCATAAAAAAATCTATACATAGAAGCAAACATAAAGAATGTGTAGCTTGGAACTTCTCTGATGGTCTAGTGGTTAAGAATCTGCCTGCCAATGTTGATCTCAAAGAGCAACTAAGCCTGTGCACCACCACTACTGAAGCCCAGGAATGAGAAGTACAACCGCTACAACTAAAAAAAGCCTGTGTGAAGCAATTAAGACCCAGGGCAGCAAAGAGAAAAAAAAATTGGAATGGCTGGCTTTATCTATAAGTAAGTAAAGAGCTTCCCTGGTGGCTCAGGTGCTAAATAATCTGCCTGCAGTATGGGAGACCTGAGTGCGATCGCTGGGTTGGGAGGATCTCCTGGAGAAGGAAATGGCAATCCACTCCAGTATTCTGGCCTGAAGAATCCCATGGACAGAGGAACCTAGCAGAGTACAGTTCTTGGGGTTGCAAAGAATTGAACATGATGGAGTGACTAACGCTTTTACTTTCACACTTTCAAATAAAGTCAATATAATGAAAACTACAGCATCATCAAATGCTACAAACTCATCTATGAATTTTTACAGGCTGAAAAGATTGACAAGGTTCTATCTAATGTAATAAACAGCATTGCTGCATTGGGAGGCCCAGAATTCCACATGCTGTCTTGACCTCTGAGCTTCACAGGGCTCCAACATTCGCCAGAAGACCTCTCTTCCTAAGAGTTATGCCTCCATCCACCAGGGAATTCTCTCCACTTTGTTAGTCCCCTGTCAGCTAGACTGCCTGCACCCTGTCTGGTCTTCAACCTTCTTAGAAGTGCAAGAAACTATTCAAACAAGTCAATCACATTTTCAAGGGAACCAGAAGGTACCCCACCTCCTGTTACTGTAAAGTCTCTTCCACAGTCCCGTGTGGTTCACCTTGCTCCTTAGTCCAGTCCCTGTGAAGCTGGAGGAGCCCTGTGGTGCCCCCCATCCTTGGGCTGTGAGCACCTGTGACTAATAAATAGCTACTAGCTACATCTTTCCAGTTTTATGTGTCCTATGTTAGGTCACCTTGTACTATTTAGAATGGGAAACACCTCCTTCACCAACAGGGTGAACTGGAGGTGATCAGAACAGTCTTCCTCTGAAGGTTCATCTAAATGACAACAGAAATGCAAGGAGGAGATGATTTCAGTTTTTTTGGAAATGATTAAGTGAAAGTGACCTATGGTCCAAAAATGTTGACAAAATTTTAAGAAAAAGGACAGAGGACATAAAGATCCAGAGGGACAGAACAGAATGGATGTAGCTACATCCCAGAAGATACAAAGGAGAAGTTACAGGAGTGATTCTTCCTGAGAAATTCTTCAGAGATCTCCAAAGCAAAATTGCTTACAAATTTGAGTATGAATTGTGGCGCCGTTCACCGGTGACTCCCTCTCTCCATCCCACTCCCGGACATGCACAGACACCTGGGGTTTACATCATTACCTTTAGGGCAAAATAGGAGGAAAAAAACATAAACATTATTTAAAATATTTCAGGAGAGAGTTGCTTTTTATGGTGGGCATAGAAACCAAATTCAAGTCTTCTTTATTTGGCAATGGAATCAAAGTAGGTGAGAATATCTACCTGCCTACTCCTCCCTAATTATCCTAAAATGCAGTCAGTCTATTGACACCCCATCCAAGGATACTGTGTTCAAAGTCTGTTCCTAAGGCCAGGAGGAAATATAGAATCTCAAAGCTATTGAAAAAAAAAAAAAAGGAATAACATTGTATGGCCACTCAATATGGCTGTTCTCCTGCTCTCTGGACATCCCCTGCCTGACTAGGGCTTGCTTTATCTATACCCTCCTCACATGACTGACATTCCTACATATTTGTCCCAGGCCCCAGCTAGTGATTATTCTTATCAAAGGGGCAGTGAGGGGTCTGCCACTCTACAGATTTCTCTGGTAACTAATGGGCCCACCTGAAGTCAATTCCCCTATAACTGGAGCCTCCCCTTCCCTTGGGGAGCGAAGACTGCCACCATGCCCTGCCCACCTGCCTCACACGGTGTGGTGTTGCTCCAGGACCTTGCTTCATACATGGAAGATTCCTATCCACAAAACCACTGATGTCTCTGTTGCTGATTCCAGACTCTTTCTTTGGTCTTGAAGCTGGGCAACATAGGTCTTCCTTGTAGTTGGGGTGGAGCCCAATAAACACAAAAAAGAAGTAGAAAACAAAAGCAAAACAGCAAACAAAACAACCAGTATTAATAGTAATAACTCAGAAAGAAGGATTCTAAAAATTGCATTCTAATATGACATTCCCTTCTTAAGTAAACCACTTTTTCTCTTCACTATTTCAGGATTTTCTTTCTTCCATGTTTATATGAATTATATGAAAATGTCATGGCAAAGTTACTAGGCATTATGTACAAGGAAAGTTCTTCCCTGCAGTGATCATTTCTTTTATTTTTACTAATTTTCATCTAGGTAAGTGCAATGGGCTCCTTCATTTTCTGTAAGTCCTGATGCAAAGTTACTTTCTCTTGGAAGAGTTTCCTGGCCACTCTACCTCAAATTTCAACCTGCTTCCAGAACATTTCATATTGCCTTTCCTGATGTAATTTGTTCTCTTTAGAACATATCACTGTCCAGTATACTAGATTTATCATACTTATACTCTTTTTCTCCCACACTAAAATGTCAGCTTTGCAAGCACAGAGATATTAATCTCTTTTGTTTTAACACTGTATTTCCAGCTCCTAGGGGAGTATCTGGTACGTTGTAATTATTTAATTAATATTTACTGAAGAAATAAAAAAATTGACTTGGGGAAATATAAAATGGTCTATGATTTTATTTTTATTTCTAATTCATTTCTTTTAGAAAGCAAGGGATTTTTGATAGTTGGGGGAGATGGTAGAAAATAAAGGAACTAGATTTAATAGAATTGGTGGAGAGAAAATGAAGTCTGAATGAGGCAATGAAGTTTCTAGAAGGATAAAAAGTAAGCAAAAGAGTTAGATATTTGAACTTTAAAACCCAAGATGGAATAATATGAGGTGGTAACAAGTCCATGAGGAGATTTACCAGATGGTGATAAACCTTGAGATCAATTGGGCTGAGGGAACACCTGTTATTATTATTGTCTTAAAAGATGGTCAAAATGACAGTATTAAGAAATATAGCATGTATTTGGAAGGTCTGTGTATTAGCTAAGCTTCTCCAGAGAAACAGTGACTAGAATATATACAGTTGTATAGAAAGAGATTTATTATGAAGGATTGGTCTGTGCTGTTAAGGCAAATGTGAAGCCCCATGATGTGCTGCCCCAAAGCTGGAAGCCCAGGAAAGCCAGTGAGGTATTTGTAGTTCAAGCCCAAACTTCTAAGAATCAGGGGAGTCAGTGATCTAAATCCCAGCCCAAGTCTGAATGTCTAAGATCTAGAGGTCATGGTGTAAGTCCTGGTCCAAGTCTGAAGGTCTGAGAGATAGGAGTGCAGATGTTCAAAGGCAGGAGAAGAGGGGTGTCTCAGCTCTTTGCAGAAGGCAAATTTGCCCTTTTTCTGCCATTTTGTTCTATTCAAGCCCTCAGTGGATTAGATGGTGCCCATGTGCTTTGCTGAAGGCAGATCCCCTTACTCTGTCTACCTATTCAAATGCTACACTCTTCGAGAGACATCCTCCTAGATACACCAAGATATAAAGTTTTTACCAGTTTTCAGGGCATTCATCCTTTAGTCTAGCCAAGATGACAAGTAAAATTAACTATCACTGTCTGTAATTAGATATTGAGAAACTGAACAACAAGGTAAGTGATACTGGTTAAAAAAGAAAAATTGACAAATGCAAAGGCAAAGACTTCCCTTTTAAATGACTCGGTGTTATTAACTTATCAAGATCTCATCGTTAGGGACTTGCCTGAGTGTTCAGTTGTTAAAATGCCACCTTCTAATGCAGGGGATGTGGGTTCGATCCCTGGTCAGGGAACAAAGATCCCACGTGCAGAGAGCAGCCAAAGAGTAAAAAAAGAAAGAAAGAAAGAAAAAGAAATACAAACTTTAGGACATGGATTTTAGACAGAAATCCACTTACCATACACAGAAAAGAGAGTGGGGCTTTCAACTTAGCAATAAGAGAGGACCCTAAGTAATAACCTTGGATCACAATTTGGAACTAGGCACTCCATAGTCGAGGCCTGCTTGTCCTCTACCTGAGGGATAGTATAGGAGCAAAGTGTTGCTTAGTTATAGGAGATAGTTCACCCAATGAGAGCTTATTTTCAAATAATCTTGAAAAACACTGCTTGCCTGATCTCACTCTGGGAGTATCATGACATAATATAACAAATTCAAAGCTATTTGAAGTTTGACAATAAAGAAACCTGCTTTTTGAACTCAGCTTCCTCTGACTATATTTAATTAAAGAACATATTATTCACAGCAAGTCTATTAATTTCCTGTGGAACTGGTGAGAAATGCTTTTAAAAGCCAAAGCTGGGGTTATAATCAGAGATAAATTACCTGAAGTTGCTGAGAAAATTGGACTATTTGGGTAGAAAACAAAGCAAGCCAATAATTTAATGTGTTGGCATCAATCCATTGACACTCACTTTCCAAATTTTATTCCTGACCAGTAAAATATGCCAATGAGAATGCAAATACATCATAATGAGAAAAATAATTTGAATAACTTAACAGTGGTCACATTGTAAACAAATGCAACAAAACCTCAAAGAAAAAGTCTTATTGAAATAGTCAAAGCTTTTAATTTTATAATATTTTTACAAAAAAAAAAAAACTGGGTGTTTTTATAGGGTACTTTATATATAATCGGATCATCGAAAAAGCAAAAGAGTTCCAGAAAAACATCTATTTCTGCTTTATTGACTATGCCAAAGCCTTTGACTGTGTAGATCACAATAAACTGTGGAAAATTCTGAAAGAGATGGGAATACCAGACCAGCTGATCTGCCTCTTGAGAAATCTGTATGCAGGTCAGGAAGCAACAGTTAGAACTGGTCATGGAACAACAGACTGGTTCCAAATAGGAAAAGGAGTATGTCAAGGCTGTACATTGTCACCATGTTTATTTAACTTATATGCAGAGTACATCATGAGAAATGCTGGACTGGAAGAAACACAAGTTGGAATCAAGATCGCTGGGAGAAATATCAATCACCTCAGATATGCAGATGACACCACCCTTATGGCAGAAAGTGAAGAGGAACTCAAAAGCCTCTTGATGAAAGTGAAAGTGGGGAGTAAAAAGTTGGCTTAAAGCTCAACATTCAGAAAACGAAGATCATGGCATCTGGTCCCATCACTACATGGGAAATAGATGGAGAAACAGTGGAAACAGTGTCAGACTTTATTTTTCTGGGCTCCAAAATCACTGCAGATGGTGACTGCAGCCATGAGATTAAAAGATGCTTACTCCTTGGAAGGAAAGTTATGACCAACCTAGATAGCATAGTCAAAAACAGAGACATCACTTTGCCAACAATGGTTCGCCTAGTCAAGGCTATGGTCTTTCCTGTGGTCATGTATGGATGTCAGAGCTGGACTGTGAAGAAGGCTGAGTGCCGAAGAATTGATGCTTTTGAACTGTGGTGTTGGAGAAGACTCTTGAGCGTCCCTTGGACTGCAAGGAGATCCAACCAGTCCATTCTGAAGGAGATCAACTCTGGGATTTCTTTGGAAGGAATGACGCTAAAGCTGAAACTCCAGTATTTTGGCCACCTCATGCGAAGAGTTGACTCATTGAAGAAGACTCTGATGCTGGGAGGGATTGGGGGCAGGAGGAGAAGGGGACGACAGAGGATGAGATGGCTGGCTGGCATCACTGACTCGATGGATGTGAGTCTGAGTGACTTCCGGGAGTTGGTGATGGACAGGGAGGCCTGGCGTCCTGCAGTTCATGGGGTCGCAAAGAGTCGGACACGACTGAGTGAATGATCTGATCTGATCTCATCTGATCTGATATATAATGGGAGAAGGCAATGGCACCCCACTCCAGTACTCTTGCTTGGAAAATCCCAAGGACGGAGGAGCCTGGTAGGCTTCAGTCCATGGGGTCGCTAAGAGTTGCGACTTCACTTTCTCTTTTCACTTTCATGCATTGGAGAAGGAAATGGCAACCCGCTCCAGTGTTCTTGCCTGGAGAATCCCAGGGATGGGGAAGCCTGGTGGGCTGCCATCTATGGGGTCACACAGAGTCGGACACGACTGAAGTGACTTAGCATTATATTTAATATTCTTTAATTTTAAAGAAAGTAATATTGTTACCATGGATGTAGTGCGTTGGACAATGCATGCCTCCCCAATCCATGTTTACCCAGAACTTCAGAATGTAACATTTGGAAATTGGTCTTTGCAAATTTATTAGTTAAGATGAAGTCATACTAGATAAAGGTGGAACCTAAACCCAGTGGTTTTATAACAGGAGAGAATACACAAAGAAACACAGAAAGAATAGGTCATGTGAAGAGTAATCCAATTTGTGGATGTGGAACCTAGACTTCCCTGATGGCTCAGATGGTAAAGCATCTGTCTACAATGTGAGAAACCTGGGCTCGTATCCCTGGGTCAGGAAGATCCCCTGGAGAAGGAAATGGCAACCCACTCCAGTACTATTGCCTGGACAATCCCACTGATGGAGGAGCCTGGTAGGCTACAGTCCATGAGATAGCAAAGAGTTGGACACAACTGAGCAACTTCACTTTCACTTTGTGGATACACAGGAGTTGCAGATACAGAAGTATTTTTACAAGAATATACAATATTGGTGCAAAAGGTAGTAAAAAGCTGTTCATAAAAGATAGATTTCTCTTCTATTGACCTGCCCTAAAATTTATCCTTTGGGGGAAGAAAAAACTCAAAGAACACCCTTATGTTAGTCTAACATATTTAAAGTTAATAAGGGCTTACTAGACATATAGTTGCAATATACTTCAATGTCTTGGGCTTTCCTGGTTGCTCAGATAGTAAAAAATCTGCCTGCAATACAGGAGACTCAGGTTATATCCCTGGGTTGAGAAGATTCCCTGGAGAAGGGAATGGCAATCCACCCCAGTATTCTTGCCTGGAGAATTCCATAGTCAGAGGTGTCTGGTGGGCTGCAGTCCATGGAGTATCAAAGAGTCTGACACGACTGAGCAACTAACACTCCCTTTACATGTCTTAGCATATCTATCACATAGAGGGAAGCTTTAATTTTAAACTTACACTGTCTTAGAACTTTTTGTATTAAACATTTGCTCTATTACAGACTGAACTGTTCTCAGAAAATACACATGCTGAAGCCCTAACCCCAGTGACATTGTACTGGGGGACAGGACCTTCAAGAAAGTAATTAAGGTTAAATGATGTTTTAGGGTGGGGACTCAATATAATATGCTGTGTGCCTGCTCAGTTGTGTCCAAATTTCTGCATCTCCTGCATTAGCAGATTCTTTGCCACTGAGTCACTGGGGAAGCCCTGGTGCCCTTATAGGAAAAGAAAGACAGGCATAAAAATCCACACAAGAGGACACACAGGAAGACTGCTATCTACAAGCCATGGGGAGAGTCCTTAAGAGAACTCATTTGTGCCAGCTCCTTGCTCTTGGAATTCTAGCCTCAAGAAAAGTATAAATTTGTTGTTTAAGCCACTCAGTATGTGATGTTTTATTATGGGAGCCAAAGTAGATTGATGCATCCCCTGATATTGTTACCCTTATCCTTAAGAGTCCAGAAGATAATTAATAAAAATAAGTTATTTTCTAAGTAGTTTGTGTCTGTCAGAAATAGTAGGCATGGTTATCGGTTGAAACCTTATTTTAGGAAAGATCCTGTATTAGCACTTCAGTTTATAAATATGCCACGTCCAAGGGCAGAGGAGAAGCCCCAGCAAGACAGTAGGAGGGGCAAAATCGCATTTAGAATCAAACCCTCAGCCACCAGAGATGCTCAGAGGGCTCAAACAAACCTTGTGTGTACCACGACCCAGAGACCCCACAGAGACTGGGACAGAACTGTGTTTGAGTATCTATTGAGAAGGCATGGGTCAGCAGTGGCCTGCTGCAGGGGCAGAGGATTTGGGTGCAGCAGACCTGGATATGGCATAAGCCCTCTCAGAGTAAATCACCATTAACCCCACCATAGAGCAACTAGGACTTACATAGGACTGGGGACACAGACTTTTGGAAGGCACAAACCTAACCATGTGCATACCAGAATCCAGGACAAAGGAGCAGTGACCCCACAAAAGACTGACCCAGACTTGTTTCTGAGTGTCCAGGCATCTCCGGGGGAGGTGTGTGTCGATGGTGGCCTGCTGCAGTTTCGGGGGCACTGAGTGCAGCAGTGCATGCATGAGACCTTTTGAAGGAAGTCACCATTATCTTCACTACCTTCACTATATTTTGGCTTCAGTTCAAACAACAGTGAGGGGACACAATTCCACCCATCAGAACAAGACCCAATTTTCTCCTCAGTCTCTCCCATCAGGAAGCTTCCATAAGCCTCTTATCCTTCTCCATCAGAAGGCAGACAGAATGAAAACCACAATCATCAAAAAATAAACCAAACTGATTATATGCACCACAGCCTTGTCTAACTCAATGAAACTATGAGCCATGTCATGTAGGGCCACCCAAAATGGATGGGTCATGGTGGAGAGTTCTGAAAAAATGTGATCTACTGGAGAAGGGAATGGCAAATCACTTCAGTATTCTTGCCTTGAGAACCACATGAACAGCATGAAAAAGCAGAAAGTTAGGATACTGAAAGATCAACTCCCCAGATCAGTAGATGCTCAATATGCTAGTGGAGATCAGTGGAGAACTAACTCTGGAAAGAATGAAGAGACAGAGCCAAAGCAAAAACAACACACAGCTGTGGTGTGACTGGTGATGGAAGTAAAGATCAACGCTGTAAAGAGTAATACTGCATAGGAACCTGCAATGTTAGGTTCATTCAGATCAGTTCAGTTGCTCAGTCATGTCCAACTCTTTGCAACACCATGGTCTGAAGTACCCTAGGCCTCCCTGTCCATCACCAACTCCCAGAGTCCACTCAAACTTGTGTCCATTGGGTCAGTGATGCCATCCAACCATCTCATCCCTTCTCCTCCTACCTTCAATCTTTCCCAGCATCAGGGTCTTTTCAAATGAGTCAGTTCTTCATATCAGGTGGCCAAAGTATTGTAGTTTCAGCTTCATCAAGAGTCTTTCCAATGAACACTCAGGGCTGATCTCCTTTAGAATGGACTGGACTCTCAAAAGTCTTTTCCAACACCACAGTTCAGAAGCATTAATTCTTTGGCAATCAGCTTTCTTTATATTCCAACTCTCACATCCAGCTGGGGGTGGCTGCACAGCACTAGAGAGGCAAGAGGCCGAGAGGGGATACCCCACATCCAAGGTCAGAGAAACTGCACTAAGACAGTAGGCACTGAGAGAGGGCATCAGAGGGCAGACAGACAGAAACCACAATGAGAGAAAACTAACCAATGTAATCATATGGACCACAGAATTGTCTAACTCAATGAAACTATGAGCCATGCCATGTAGGGCCACCCAAGATGGACAGGTCATAGTGGAGAGTTCTGACTCGGCAGCACATATACAAAAATTGGAATGATACAGAGATTAACATGGCCCTTGCACAAGGATGACACACAAATTTTTGAAGCATTACATCCATGAATCAAGGCAAATTGGAAGTGGTCAAATAGGAGATGGCAAGAGTGAACACTGACATTTTAGGAATCAGCGAACTAAAATGAACTAGAGTGGGTGAATTTAACTCAGATGACTGCTGTATCTACTACTGTGGGCAAGAATCCCTTAGAAGAAATGGAGTGGCTACCACAGTCAACAAGAGTCTGAAATGCAGTATTTGGATGCAGTCTCAAAAATGAGAGAATGATCTCTGTTTCCAAGGCAAACCATTCAATATCAGAGTAATCCATGTCTATGCCTCAATCAATACTGCTGAAGAAGCTGAAGGTGAACAGTTCTATGAAGACCTACAAGACCTTCTAGAAATAACACCAAGAAAAGATGTCCTTTTCATTATAGGGGAATGGGATGCAAAAGTAAGAAGTCAAGAGATACCTAGACTAACAGGCAAAGTTGGCTTTGGAGTACAAAATGAAGCAGGTCAGCGGCTAACAGAGTTTTTTCAAGAGAACTCACCAGTCATAGCAAACACCCTTTTTCAACAATACAAGAGAAGACTCAACACGTGGACATAACCAAATGGTCAACACCGAAATCAGATTGATTATATTCTTTGCACCCAAGATGGAGAAGCTCTATACAGTCAGCAAAAACAAGACTGGGAGCTGATTGGGGCTCAGATCAGGAACTCCTTATTGCCAAATTCAGACTTAAATTGAAGAAATTAGGGAAAACCACTAGACCATTCAGATATGACCTAAATCAAATCCCTTAGATTATACAAAAGTGACAAATAGATTCAAGGGATTAGATATGATAGACAGAGTGCCTGAAGAACTATTGACAGAGGTTCGTGACATTGTATACGAGACAGGGATCAAGACCACCCCAAGAAATAGAAATGCAAAGAGGCAAAATGGTTGTCTGAAGAGGCCTTACAAACATCTATGAAAAGAATAGAAGTGAAAGGCAAAGGAGAAAAGGAAAGATTTACCCATTTGAATGCAGAGTTCCAAAGAATATCTAGGAGAAATAACAAAGCCTTCCTCCATGATCAAAGCAAAGAAATGAAAAAAAATAATAGAATGGAAAAGACTAGAGGTCTCTTCAAGAAAATGAGAGATTCCAAGGGAATATTTCATGTGAAAATGGGTACAAAAAAAGGACAGAAATGGTATGGACCTAATAGAAGCAGAAGATATTAAGAAGAGGTGGCAAGAATACACAGAAGAGGTATACAAAGATCATCATGAACCAGATAGCCAGGATGGTGTGATCACTCACCTAGAACCAGACATCCTGGAATGTGAAGTCAAGTCGGCCTTAGAAAACGTCACTACAAACAAAGCTAGTGGAGGTGATGGAATTCCAGTTGAGCTATTTCAAATCCTAAAAGATGATGCTGTAGAAGTGCTGCACTCAATATGCCAGCAAATTTGGAAAACTCAGCAGTGCTACAGGACTGGAAAAGATCAGTTTTCATTCCAATCCCAAATTAAGGCAATGCCAAAGAATGCTCAAACTACTGCACACTTGCACTCATCTCACACACTATAAAGTAAATAATGCTCAAAATTCTCCAAGCCAAGCTTCAATAGTATATGAACTGTGAACTTCCAGATGTTCAGGCTGGATTTAAAAAAGGCAGAGGAAACAGAGATCTAATTGCCAATACCCATTGGATCATGGAAAAAGCAAGAGAGTTCCAGAAAAGCATCTATTTCTGCTTTTTTGACTATGCCTAAGCCTTTGACTGTGTGGATCACAACAAAGTGTGGAAAATTCTTCAAGATATGGCAATATCAGACTACCTGGCCTGCCTCCTGAGAAATCTGCATGCAGGTCAGGAAGCAACAGTTGGTACTGGACCTGAAAGAGCAGACTAGTTCCAAATAGGAAGAGGAGTATGTCAAGGCTGTATATTGTCACTCTTATTTAACTAATATGCAGAATACCTCATGAGAAATGCCAGACTGGATGAAGCACAAGCTGGAATCAAGATTGCTGCAGATAAAGAAACTCAGATATGCAGATGACACCAACCTTAAGGTAGAAAGCAAAGAATAACTAAAGAGCCTCTTGATGAAAATATAAAGGAGAGTAAAAAATTTGATTTAAAACTCAACATCCAAAAACTTAATATCATGGCATCTGGGCCCATTGTTTCATGGCAAATAGATGGGGAAACAATGGAAACAGTGAGAGACTTTATATTTTGGCTCCAAATTCACTGCAGATGATGACTGTAGCCATGAAATTAAAAGACACTTGCTCCTTAGAAGAAAAGCTATGACCAATCTAAACAGCATATTAAAAAGCAGAGGCATTACTTTCCCAGCAGATATGTGTCCAGTCAAAGCTACAATTTTTCCATTAGTCATATATGGATGTGAGATTTGGTCTATAAAAAAGCTGCTCTGAGCACTGAAGAATTGATGTTTTTGAACTGTGGTGTTGGAGAAGACTCTTGAGAGTACCTTGGACTGCAAAGAGGTCCAACCAGTCAATCCTCAGGGAAATCAGTCTTGAATATTCATTATAAGGACTGACACTGAAGCTGAAACTCCAATACTTCGGTCACCTGATGTGAAGAACTGCCTAATTTGGAAAGACCCTGATGCTGGGCATGATTGAAGGCGGTAGGACAAGAGGACAACAGAAGATGAAATGATTGGATGGCATCACTGACTCGGTAGACATGAGTTTGAGTATGCTCTAGGAGTTAGTGATGAACAGAGAAGCCTGGCATGCTGCAGTCCATGGGGTCACAAGGAGTCGGACATGACTGAGCAACTAAACTATATATTAAATCAGTTTATTAAAAAAAACTGAATTAGTTAAAATTAGATTCCTTATTTTGTAGTGATAAGACTGGAGCACAGAGTTTTTCAGAAATTTGACTTAGGTCATAGAATTTGCAAAATCTGGAATTGTTACTTCACTCCAAGCAAAGTAACTATTCGGTTCAGTTCAGTTCAGTTGCTCAGTTGTGTCTGATTCTTTGCAACCCCAAGGACTGCAGTGCACCAGACTTCCCTGTCCATCATCAACTCCTAGAGGCTACTCAAACTCATGTCCATAGAGTTGGTGAGGTCATCCAACCATCTCATTCTCTGTGGTCCCCTGCTCTTCCTTCCTTCAATCTTGCCCAGCATCAGGGTCTTTTCCAATGAGTCAGTTCTTGCATTAGCTGGCCAAAGTATTGGAGTTTCAGCTTCAGCATCAGTTTTCTCAATAAATATTCAGGACTGATTTTTTTTTTTTTTTTTTTTTTTTTTTAGGATTGACTGGCTTGATCCCCTTGCAGTCCAAGGAACCCTTCAGAGTCTTCTCCAACACCACAGTTGAAAAGCGTCAATTCTTCAGCATTCAGCTTTTTTTATAGCCCAACTCTCACAGACATACATGACTACTGGAAAAACCATAGCTTTGACCAAATGGACCTTTGTTTTCAAAGTAATGTTTCTGTTCTTAATATGCTGTCTAGATTGGTCATAGCTTTTCTTCCAAGGAGCAAGCGTCTTTTAATTTCATGGCTGCAGTTCCCATCTGCAGTGATTTGGGGGCAAATAAATAAATAAAGTCTCACTGTGTCCACCATTTCCCTATCTATTTGCTATGAAATGATGGGACTGGATGCCATGATTTTAGTTTTTTGACTGCTGAGTTTTAAGCCAACTTTCTCACTCTCCTCTTTCACTTTCATCAAGAGGCTGTTTAGTTCTTCCTTTTCTATCATAAAGATGGTGTCATCTGCATATATGAGATTATTGATATTTCTCCTGGAAATCTTGATTTGGGCTTTTGCTTATTCCAGCCTCACATTTTTCATAATGTACTCTGCATGTACATTAAATAAGCAGGGTAACAATATACAGCCTTGATGTACTCCTTTCCTAATTTGGAACCAGTCTGTTGTTTCATGTCTGGTTCAAACTATCACTTCTTCTTTTTTTTTTTTTTTTTTTTAAGACACATTCCAATTTTATTAATCTGTTCATAGCAGAATGTCCTGTCAGAGTTTATCTTTTAAAAAATTTTTTTTTCCCTTTTTCTTTTTCCAAAATGTTTTTTTTTTTTAAAAAAAAAAGAAAAAAAAAAAAATTTTTTTTTTCTCTTTTTTTTTTTATTTTTTTTTTTTTTTTTTTTTTTTTTTTTTTTTTTTTTTTGCCTTGAAAGAAAAAAAGATATTTTTTTTTTTTTTATTTTTTCCCTCCATTTTTTATTTTTTTCTCTTTTTTTTTCCCTCTTGTCCCTTCCTTTTTTTTCCTGGGCTCTCTCCCCCCCGAAGTGAATATTTTTTCTCCAGTTAAATTCACCCATTCCAGTCCATTTTAGTTCACTAATTCCTAGATTGTCAACTTTCTCTCTTGCCTTTTTTTTTTTCCCCTCTTCCTTTTTTTCTTTTTTCTTGGTCCTGTCATTCCTGTTTCTTATTTATTATTCTTCTTTACAGCATCGGTCTTTCCTTCTACCACCAAACACATCCATAGCTGGGTATTCTTTTTGTTTTGGCTCCATCCTTTCATTCTTTCTGGAGTTATTTCTCCACTGATCTCCAGTAGCATATTGGGCCCCTACTGACCTGGGGAGTTTCTCTTTCAGTATCCTATCATTTTGTCTTTTCATACTGTTCATGGGGTTCTCAAGGCAAGAATACTGAAGTGGTTTGCCATTCCCTTCTCCAGCGGACCACACCCTGTCATATCTCTCCACCATGACCCGCCCATCCCACGTTGCATGGCTTAATCTCATTGAGTCAGACAAGGGTGTGGTCCTTGTGTGATTAGATTGACTAGTTATCTGTGAGAATGGTTTTAGTGTATTTGCCCTCTGATGCCCTCTTTCAAGACCTACTGTCTTACTTGGGTTTCTCTTACCTTGGGCGTGGGGTATCTCATCCCGGCTGCTCCTGGCTGCTCCCGGCCAGCGAAGCACAGCCATCGCACCTTACCTTGGACGAGGGGTCTCTCCTCACCGCCGCCCTTCCTGACCTCAGTCGTGGGGTAGCTCTTCTCGGCCGCGCTCTTAGTGCGCGACCGCAGCCGGCGGGGCGCTCTTAGTGCGCGACGCAGCCGGCGGGGCGCTCTTAGTGCGCGACGCAGCCGGCGGGGCGCTCTTAGTGCGCGACGCAGCCGGCGGGGCGCTCTTAGTGCGCGCGACGCAGCCGGCGGGGCGCTCTTAGATGGGCGCCGGTCGCGGGCAGGCGAGGTCGCTCTTAGATGGCGCGCCGGTCGCGGGCAGGCGAGGTCGCTCTTAGATGGCGCGCCGGTCGCGGGCAGGCGAGGTCGCTCTTAGATGGCGCGCCGGTCGCGGGCAGGCGAGGTCGCTCTTAGATGGCGCGCCGGTCGCGGGCAGGCGAGGTCGCTCTTAGATGGCGCGCCGGTCGCGGGCAGGCGAGGTCGCTCTTAGATGGCGCGCCGGTCGCGGGCAGGCGAGGTCGCTCTTAGATGGCGCGCCGGTCGCGGGCAGGCGAGGTCGCTCTTAGATGGCGCGCCGGTCGCGGGCAGGCGAGGTCGCTCTTAGATGGCGCGCCGGTCGCGGGCAGGCGAGGTCGCTCTTAGATGGCGCGCCGGTCGCGGGCAGGCGAGGTCGCTCTTAGATGGCGCGCCGGTCGCGGGCAGGCGAGGTCGCTCTTAGATGGCGCGCCGGTCGCGGGCAGGCGAGGTCGCTCTTAGATGGCGCGCCGGTCGCGGGCAGGCGAGGTCGCTCTTAGATGGCGCGCCGGTCGCGGGCAGGCGAGGTCGCTCTTAGATGGCGCGCCGGTCGCGGGCAGGCGAGGTCGCTCTTAGATGGCGCGCCGGTCGCGGGCAGGCGAGGTCGCTCTTAGATGGCGCGCCGGTCGCGGGCAGGCCTGAATGATGATGCTGTGAAAGTGCTATCTCTTTTGTTTTTTTCGGGGCAGTGGGAAGTTTCTCTCTAAATTATTCTTTATACCTTGATGTGCTCAAGCTGGTTTTAGAAAAGGCAGAGGAACCAGAGATCAAATTGCCAACATCCGCTGGATCATGGAAAAAGCAAGAGAGTTCCAGAAAAACATCTACTTCTGCTTTATTGACTATGCCAAAGCCTTTGACTGTGTGGATCACAATAAACTATGGAAAATTCTGAAAGAGATGGGAATACCAGACCACCTGATCTGCCTCTTAAGAAATCTGTATGCAGGTCAGGAAGCAACAGTTAGAACTGGTCATGGAACAACAGACTGGTTCCAAATAGGAAAAGGAGTACGTCAAGGCTGCATATTGTCACCATGTTTATTTAACTTATATGCAGAGTACATCATGAGAAATGCTGGACTGGAAGAAACACAAGTTGGAATCAAGATTGCCGGGAGAAATATCAATAACCTCAGATATGCAGATGACACCACTCTTATGGCAGAAAGTGAAGAGGGGCTAAAAAGCCTCTTGATGAAAGTGAAAGTGGAGAGTGAAAAGGTTGACTTAAAGCTCAACATTCAGAAAACGAAGATCATGGCATCTGGTCCCATCACTGCATGGGAAATAGATGGGGAAACAGTGGAAACAGTGTCAGACTTTGTTTTTCTGGGCTCCAAAATCACTGAAGATGGTGACTGCAGCCATGAAATTAAAAGACGCTTACTCCTTGGAAGGAAAGTTATGACCAACCTAGATAGCATATTCAAAAGCAGAGACATTACTTTACCAACAAAGGTTCGCCTAGTCAAGGCTATGGTCTTTCCTGTGGTCATGTATGGATGTGAGAGCTGGACTGTGAAGAAGGCTGAGCGCCGAAGAATTGATGCTTTTGAACTGTGGTGTTGGAGAAGACTCTTGAGAGTCCCTTGGACTGCAAGAAGATCCAACCAGTCCATTCTGAAGGAGATCAACCCTGGAATTTCTTTAGAAGGAATGATGCTAAAGCTGAAACTCCAGTATTTTGGCCACCTCATGCGAAGAGTTGACTCATTGGAGAAGACTCTGATGCTGGGAGGGATTGAGGGCAGGAGGAGAAGGGGACGACAGAGGATGAGATGGCTGGATGGCATCACTGACTCGATGGATGCGAGTCTGGGTGACCTCCGGGAGCTGGTGATGGACAGGGAGGCCTGGCGTGCTGCGGTTCATGGGGTCGCAAAGAGTCGGACACGACTGAGCGACTGATCTGATCTGATTTATTTATTTAGAGGGGGAGCGAGGAAGAATTTTAATCTGCATACAGATTTCTCCAGAGACAGATAAAGTGGTCTTATAGTCCCATCTCAAATAATTGTCCACAATTTGTTGTGATCTCACAGTTATATTTATATAAGTGAAGTTTATTATATATCAATTATGTTTTAATAAAGTTTTAAAAAAAGACACAGAGAAATACTACCTATATACTCTCCCTAACTGTTCTTATCCATGGTAATTTATTTGTCACTTCAGTGACTGAACAACAACAACATGTGTACACTGAGACCTCAATTTTAGTCTTCATCTCGCAAGTCACTACTTACCTGCCCATCTTTATATGTAATGATTCACTATACATCAGCTATTTAGTTGTTGTGTGGTTTCTAAGTTGTGTCTGACCCTTTGCAACCCCAAGGACTGTAGCCGATCAAGCTTCTCTGTTCATGGAATTCTCCAGGCAATAAAACTGGAGTGCGTTGCCATTTTCTCCAGGGGATCTTCCCAACCCAGTATCCAACCTGGGTCTCCTGTGTCTCCTGAATTGGCAGGCAAATTCTTTACCACCAAACCACCTGGGAGGCCCCTGGTACTCAATATTCAATAACATTTAATTCTTCAACTACACTCTTTTTCTCTCAGTATGTCAACTCTTCTCATACAATGTTAATATCAAGAATTCAGTCACTAAAGGAACGTACGAGGAAATGTCAAATCCTTTCTCTTCCTTGTATCAAGAATTTCTAGAGTCTGAGCTTTTGCATCATAGAAAACTTTCAGAATCTTTCCTTTAATCTCCTCCAGTCACCTTTTCAACCCTAAAATGTATTTTCAATATATAATAAATATTTGTTTCCTTTGTGAATGTGCCAGGCTCTTTTATGTCACACACTTCAGTACATATTGTTGCATTTTCTTATAAATCTCCTTTTATTGTTTGTAAGTCTTAATCTAAACCTATTGGCTTCATGATTTTTTTTTTTTTTTTTTTTTTTGCTTTTACTCTCTCACTGACATGGGATCTCTTTTACCTGTGGCTCGCTATATTAAATAAATATCTTCAGTATACTAAACACATTATTTTATCTTTATCATGTTTGTTAAAAGTCAAACACTAAGGGACTTTTTCTGGGAGTCTAGCGGTTAAGACTCCTGGCTTCTAATACCAGGGTCAGAGTTTCAAGCCATGGTCAGGGAACTAAAACCCATATGCCACACAGTGGCAAAAAAAAAAAGTCAAACACAAAATTTTCCTGAAAGCAGGACATTTTCACTTTTATATTCCTTGCACTAGACACAGTGCCTGGCACAGACTAGGTGTGTAATGAATTGTGTGATGTGAATAAATGGACAAGATAATTAGCCATCAGGTACAATGCTCCAATTTGCCCAGGGAAGGATTGCCAGGCTTGTTTTTTTTTTTCTTTTATGTAAGCATCAAAAGACAGGTTTCTGAAGGCAGATGGCACATCTATTCATTTGGCAAGATGTATCAGTCTTATTTGGTATCATTTTCAGTGGAACATTCTCAGAAAACACTGTGTGATAAATTTCTATTGACCTAATGGATTATTAAGGAAGAGGGACAGGCATCCTAATGATACATCTAGAGTGACCTTTCATTAGGTGGATCATCCTATGAAAGAAGTTGAATGAGGAAGAGATTCACAGATCTAGACACAGATTGGGAGAAAATGTCTTCCCCCTCATGTTCCAAATGTAAGAAAGTACCACCCATACAAATTCTGCTTGCTTATATAACCACTGATGAAAGAAGTTAACTATGGATAACTAACAATTATATATTAGCCTAATACAAAAGATGTTCAATAGATAAAATTGTGAAAGTCATGGAACAAATCTACTTTTGGATTGGTATGAATGGCTGGCTATTCTCTATGTTGATGATCTCTCTTTCTTCTCTAAGCTCTAACTTCTATTCCTTCTCTAGGCTCTAATCTATTTTTTTCTTTTCCTTTTTTTAAATTTTATTTTACTTAACTTTACAGTATTGTATTGGTTTTGCCATACATCAAATCTCTAAGCTCCTCATAATATGACAGAAATCTTAATACTCCCTGTTTCCAAGGAATTTTAACCTACCTATCAGAATTGTTCCTTTTCTTTTTCCTCTTCCTTCTTATTGCTCCTCCATTTTCCTTATTATCAATATTATTATCATCATCAATCCATTACCTTAAAATCATAATCAACTATCTTCACACGCAAATATACTCACATACATGTATACATATTCATATAATTCACAGACAAGGTATAAGTTATTTTTAAACCATTCTTCCTCTAAAATATCAGATTCTTGGAATAATATATGAAGCTATGTGCACACCTACTGAAGATCCCATTCAAGTAAGTAATATTTGAGGAACTGATAAAAATGTACTTCCTACGAATACAGGATCACTGTATTCTTGATATTTAAGAATTATAAGGCATTTGTTGCCAATGTTATTTACTTCTGAGAAATTTACACTGCTTTCAGGTCAATATACATCACTGACCACAAACTATTTTGAAAGGAAAGAATTTACTCTAAAATATCACTTAATTCCAGTGAGGCATAAAAAGTACATCAAATCAAATAGTCAAATCTATAGGTCATATGTGGAAGTTAGGCATAACCTCTTGAATTTAGGCTTAACCAAATGACTAATTGTGAACAATGGATTGTGAACAGACACTATGTCTTTTTTCCTGCTGAGATAATCCGCAACACTAGAAAGGGAGCAATTCAGCTGAGTAATGTTGCACAGTGCTC
Source organism: Tragelaphus eurycerus (assembly GCA_935064755.1). Lineage (NCBI taxonomy): Eukaryota > Metazoa > Chordata > Mammalia > Artiodactyla > Bovidae > Tragelaphus > Tragelaphus eurycerus. Next base: position 13,530,747 of record CAKXYN010000061.1, read on the forward strand.
TTTTTCTCTGCACCCACATGCATTGGTTATGTCCTATGAGAAATCTGAAATATTTATAGTGCTTGGGTGCTTCAGTCTCCATGTTGTTCACAGTGTTATTCTGTCCTGAATAATTCAATCCCAAAGTCAAGGATGCTACTTCAAGTTTCCCTTTGATATCCTTAAGCAAATGTAAAACCATCTGTCTGCAACAAATAACTTTTTGAGAGTTCATTTTATGTTGTTTTGGTTTTGTTATGTTTTGACATGATGATTTAGAATGAAAATACAGGTACATATACAAATTCAGGCACGTGAATGATGAAGTCAGATATGTGGACAGGCGCTTTGTTCAAATCAAAACAGGAATGAATCAAATCCAGGGAAAAGCTGACCACTGGTTTATTTGCAAATTATCAAGAAATTATTCTCCTTGTCACCTCTCTTTTAAGGGTGTAGATAAGGATTGGGACTGAAGACACAGAAAATATAGTGTGGTTCTTAAGGATTATATAAAATTCTAGTCCCTCTTAATCCTGCTATATGTTTGCTAACCTAGAAAAAAATGCAATAATTAATAGGTTGTCATGTTTTGGGGGATGTTGGAGTAATGCAGTCATGTATTAGTAATGTGAAGTCCAAATCCTTTTCACAGTTAAGTTTGCCTAGACAGTTGGCTTGTAACCCTAACATTTTCAAGTAAACAAAAAATTATTCCACATTTTTGTTGTTCAAAAATTAGTAGATTCTTCCAGGAGAAAATTTAAGTGGAAAGCTGCTACATTCATTTCAAAGAGCGTGCAAGTGGGCAACTGAAGATTTTAATCTTCTGGTCCAGAGGGAAAGGAATCCGAGCAGTACTGTGCATCGTTTGCTGTGACAATTAACAGCAACATCACAATTCATTACATCTGTACTTAATGAGAGTGCTCCTAAAATTCAAGGGATTGATGTTAGATACTCCAGAGATGAGTCAAACTGATAACTTATTTTGAGATTCTACCCTCTGTTTGTTTAACTGACTTGATGACATAAAGGAGGTGGGAAGAATGAAAATTCTAATTAAATGAATGAGAACCAAACACACGGAGATCTGTTTCAGACCATAAATCCAGTTAATTAAGCCTTTGGCTTGATGCATGTTTAATAACTTAATTCCATATTTATGTGTTATTAGATATACTTTTCTGATGACTTTAAGCTCATCAAACAGTTTCTTAAGTCTTTAAGTTTTATAGTTTTAACAATGAGAACAACATAACAAATGAATGCTTCTTACACTCTAGAAATAGACTGAAGTTTCTCTGCTCGTGATAAATAGGAATAGAAATATTACTAACTGATCTTTATACCTCAGTCAGTACCTTTATTCAGTCAAATATTTGTCATGCACTTCTGTGAAAGATGCTATGCTAGAGAGAAGGGTACAACAGTAAAATACTGAGCAAAAGAGAAAATACTACATGTGGGTTGTTGATTCACATATATTCTGCTGTATATAGATTAAATATGCTTAGTGAAATGTCAGACAAACACTGTATGTTATCATTTCTAAAAGAAATCAAAAAATAAAAAAAATTGCAAATATAAAAAAAAATAGACACAGATATAAAAAATGAACTTGTGGTTATTGAGGGGCAAGAAAGGTGTGGGGAATTAAGATTTATAAAAATTAAGATATACAAATGTATAAAGTATACTACATGATATGTTGTACAGGGAATATAGCCACTACTTTATAACAACTATAAGTGTAGTAAAATCTGTAAATATTTTGAATTGCTACAATGTACACCTAAATATTGTAAATCAACTATACTTCAATTAAAATAAATATCATGAATAAATAGTGTAGTATGTCAAAGATAATAAATATTTTAGAAAATTTGAGGAAGATGAATTGGGTCAGAAATACTGAGTTGAAGGAATAGATTAGAAGCATTGGAAAAGGAAATGGCAACCCACTCCAGTATTCTTGCCTGGGAAATTCCATGAACAGGGGAACCTGGTGGGCTATAGTGCATGGTGTCACAAAGAGTCGGCCACAACTGAAAGATTGAGCACTTTAGAAACATGTTGCCACTTCATTTTGAATAGGATAGAAAAAGTAGATTCACTAATGAGGTGACTTTAAGCAAAGATCTGGAGAAAGCCAGAGTGTCAGCTGGACAAACTTCAAGAGAAGCCTTTTTGACAAAGGGAACAAACAAAGCTGCTGCTGCTGCTGCTGCCAAGTCGCTTCAGTCGTGTCCGACTCTGTGCGATCCTAGAGACGGAAGCCCACCAGGCTCCCCTGTCCCTGGGATTCTCCAGGCAAGAATACTGGAGTGGGGTGCCATTGCCTTCTCCAATGCATGAAAGTGAAAAGTGAAAGTGAAGTCGCTCAGTCGTGTCCGACTCTTAGCGACCCCATGGACTGGAGCGTACCAGGCTCCCTCCATCCATGGGATTTTCCAGGCAAGAGTACTGAGGTGGGGTGCCATTGTCTTCCCCCACAAACAAAGCTAGGGCCCTCAGAAAGTTCTACTCTTACACTGTCCAGGGAACAATGAAGAGCCTCCAAGGTGGCTGGATGGAGTATCAGGAAGAAAGTAGGAAGTGAAGTTAGACAGTGGGAGGCCAATCAAGTAGGATCTGTCTGGACTTCGCTGGTGGCCCGGTGGTTAAGAATCCACCTGCCAATCCAAGGGACACAGGTTGAATCCCAGGGCCAGGAAGATCCCACATGCCACAGGGCAGTTAAGCCTGTGGCCACAACTACTAAATTCCATGCTTTAAAGCCTGTACTTCACAACAACAGACGCCATTGCAATGGGAAGCCCATGCACCACAACTAGAGAGAGTAGTTAGTCCTCACTCACTAGAGAAAAATTAAAGAAAGCCCACATGCAGCAATGAAAATACAGAACAGCCCCACCCCTGAAAAAAAGGCAAAAATAAATACACAAAATGTAGATTCTGTTGTGCATTACAGTGTGGCTGTTTCTCTCTGTAAAATGAGAAATCACTGCAGAATTTTAGGAAGAACAGTGATATTGGCTGATTGATAATTTTAAAGTATCACTCTAGACTCTATTGAGAATAGACTGCCAGGAATCTAGGGTAGCAGAATGACAACATGAAAAAGCCTTGCTATCAGCTCAGACCAAAGTAATTAGTGAGGAGCAGAGGTTGGAGCTTAGGTATATTTTCACAGTTGTTCCCACAGGATTTGCTGACCTATTGATTGATAACAAGATAGTTCCAAAGATTTGTACTTAAGTATAAGAAAGGAACTGCTATCAAATGAGACTCGGGAAGGGGCTCCCTAGGTGATGCTAGTGATAAAGAACCCACCTGGCAATGCAGGAGACACAAGGGGCTCAATTTTGATCTTTGGATCAAGAAGATCCTATGAAACCTACTCCAGTATTGTTGTCTGGAGAATCCCATTGACAGAGGAACCTGGTGGGCTAGAATCCATGGGATCACAAGGAGTTGGACATGACCGAAGTGACTTGGCAGGACTCACACAATAATATATCTCCAGGGCTTTGTTCCAATGGGCTTTGTTCCAGGGCTTTGTTTCCAACGAGAACTGACTTATTGGAAAAGACCCCAATGCTGGGAAAGATTGAAGGTGGGGGAAAAGGGGACAACAAAGGATGAGATGGTTGGATGGCATCACCGACCCACATATGAGTTTGAGTAAGCTTTGGGAGATGGATAGGGAAGCCTGGCGTGCTGCAGTTCAGGGGTTGCAAAGAGTCGGACATGACTGAGTGACTGAACTGAACTGAACTGAGGGTTTTGTTCACTTCCTCACCCAGTAGAATAGCAGTAGTAAGAAAAGAGCTGAAATCTGTCACAGTCCAATATTATCAGGTGAGGAATCAGCGAAATTACTATGGAGTGATTTTTAAGATAAGCATTGTGTCAGTTTCCTGTGTTCGCTGTAACACATTACTACAAACGTGAAGGTTTAAAACAACAGAAACATATTCTTTCATATTTGTGGAGATCAGAAGTTCAACACCAGTTTTCTCAGGGCCCCGTTCCCTCCAGAAATTCTGAGTGAATCCTTTCGTATCTCTTCCAGCTCCTGCCTGGGTTCCTTATCTTGTGTGTTAGTCACTCAGCTGAGTGACCCCTTTGTGACCTCATGAACTGTAGCCCACCAGGCTTTTCTGGCCATGGGATTCTCCAGGCAAGAATATTGGTGTGGATTGCCATTTCCTTCTCCAGGGGATCTTTCTGACCCAGGGGTCGAACCTGGATCTCCTGCATTGCAGGCAGATTCTTTACCATCTGAGCTATAGGTAAATCCAGTCCTTATCTTGGGTCCACACTACTCCAATCTCTGCCTCCATCTTCTCTTTGGTATGCACTAAATATGCCTCTTCCCCTGGCTTATGGGAATATCTGTGATTGAATTTAAGAACTGGATAATCCAGAATAATTTTCCCAGGTTGACATCATTGACCAAATCACAACTATAAAACCCTTTTTACCTTCCCAGTTAAGGTGAATAGCTTCCAGTTATTAGGAAGTAGTATCTTTGGTTAGCTGATATTCAGCATAAAAATGAGTGTGTTATATTCAGGGGCTTTCCAGGAGGCACTAGTGGTAAATAAACCACCTACCAATTCAGGACATATAAGAGACGGGTTCAATCCATGGGTTGGGAAGTTCCCTTGGAGGAAGGCATGGCAATCCACTCCAGTATTCTTGCCCAGGGAACTCCATGGACAGAGGAACCTGGTGGGCTACAATCCATAGGGTTGCAAAGAGTCAGATATGACTGAAGCAACTGAGCATACACACATACCCATGTCGCATTCATTACAGCCAACATTAAGTTGAAAATAGAAAGTTACCCATTTACACTCAGCAGAATCGAGATCATGTGTGTCCTTGAGCAGAGTGACTTAAGTGTAGTGGTGTTAGCAAAGTACTGAATGAAGTGGAATTAAGAGAAGAAGGCAAAGAAAAAAAAAAAATTGAACACAAGCAATATTTTCAAGGAGTTTTGCTCTAAAAGAGAAGTCAAGGAATTTGGTATAAGCTGAAGAGTAAACTGGGTCAATTTTTTTTTTTTTTTTTAATTCTAAAGATGAAAGAAATATAGTGAAGCTAGTGAGGCTATAGGATGAAATGAGAATATCAGAGCTGGTGTTCTTGACTGTGTGCCATGATTTTGAATCCTCCAGAAATAGGCCTGAAACCAAGAATGAGTTCAAGTAGTTTATTCAAGCAACAAAGGAGTAGGGTATGGAGACAAAAAAAGAGAAGAAAGCCAATACCTGTATGTTATGAGCAGGTTGACACCGTGGGAAATTGGAGCTCAGTCCTTTTCAGACCTCTGGGGGGTTGTGTGAAACACAGTTCAGGGTTTTATCTCTCCAAGGACAGGACAATTAAGAGATTTTATTCACCCTCTATTGGCTGTTGTTGGGTGAGAGTTGTTCCCTGGAGAACTGACACAAGAATATTTCTGACCTGGTCTGTGCTTGGTCTGAACACATCCCTGTAGATGAAGTCTTTGAGGAGAGAATCACAGGTGTTATAACTAGGAACTCTTCCTGTATGTGAATAAAACTGAGATGGATACACGGGTCTAGGGACTGTTACAGAAGGGGAGAGGGAGAGGTGCTCTAAGATCGCCATATTTCGTTTGCATAATCTATGTAAAAGCTTTCAGTTCACTAACTTGTTACAGAAAGTGGACTCTGGCTGCTCACTGCTCAAAACCCAATAAAGAGACCAGGTTGGTGAAAAAGAAAGTTTGCTTTATTTTAGATACTGGTAACCAGGGCAGTGGGGAAGGTCTTCCCTCTGGAACAATCAAGGGGCAAGAGTTTTTATAGACTGGGGGAGGGGTCTACATGCTGAAACAGTCAGCTTTAACAGTCATCTTGAAATTGGTCATTGGTGGTCTGATCAGCATTATTTTGATTGTTTTAAGTACAATTAATCTTCTGTTCCAGGGTTGGTTTGTTTCCATTTCTTTGAGGCCAGTTCTCAGAATTGAGTCAGCTTGTGTCATGGGGCTTCCCAGGTGGCTCCGTGGTAAAGAATCCACCTGCCAATGCAGGAAACCCAAGAAGATTCCCCTGGAGAAGAAAATGGCAACCCACTCCAGTAGTCTTGCCTGGGGAAATTCCATGGACAGAGGAACCTTGTGGGCTACAGTCCATGGATCGCAAAAGAGTCAGACACATCTTAGTAGCTAAACAACAGCATGTCATGGCTACAGCTTGGTCATCATGTAGTTAACTTCTTCTACCTGATGGGAGTTTCAGTATCTCTAAAGATACCTCATGTAATATGGCTCAGAATATTATCTATAGCCCTTGAGAAGGAACTAAAGATTCTTGACTATGCATAATGACTAAGCTATTATTATTTGATCTCCTTTAGCTGCTTTCTTTTGTTTATGCATTTCTCACTTCTCTGAGTAAACTTTTCTTTGGCTTAGTTTTTCCACAGACAAAAGGCAGACAGGACATGGGAGGCAAGGACCATAGTGTCCTGCTCCATTTCAAACTGAGTATATATGTATTTATCTGATTTTATACCTGTATATTTAAATTGAATGCAAAAGAGAAATTAGAAAATTAATACACTGAATTCTAGAGGAAGATAGCCTTATAGTTCCAATATCTATTACTTTTCAATTAAATATTAGTGATGGCAGTTATAAAACTTGTTTCAAAGAATAAAAAACTTTATATGATAGAAGAGACTACTGCATGATTTATTTTTTATAAATATGGAAACCATAAACTTTTCTTCATTTAAACAGCAAAAATATTTTTTCCAACATGTGCCAAAGAAGTGTTTTAATTCTAGAGACATGGCTCTTCTTTCTTACAACTTGCCTTGAGGATGTAACCTTTGTTGGAACAGAAATGTTTCTTTTCTGTCCCAATTATTTAAATTAGATGCAGAATCATCTCCCTTAGATAAATTCAACATAAAATGAGCATGAGAAGATGGACAGACTTTTATGTGGCTTCTCTGTTAGGTGAACAGGCACATGGAATATGTTTGGGAATTATAATGAAATTAAATATCGTTTGTTTTCATCAATAAATTTACTCAAAAAGAATGTCATGAATTCAGTTCAGTCACTCAGTTGTGTCCCACTCTTTGCAACCCCATGGACTGCAGCATGCCAGGCCTCCCTGTCCATCACCAACTCCCAGAGTTTACTCAAACTCATGTCCATTGAGTCAGTGATGCTATCCAGTCATCTCATCCTCTGTCGTCCCCTTCTCCCGCCTTCAATCTTTCCCAGCATCAGGGTCTTTTGCAATGAGTCTGTTCTTTGCATCAGGTGGCCAAAGTATTGGAGTTTCAACTTCAGCATCAGTCCTTCCAATGAATATTCAGGACTGATTTCCTTTAGGATGGACTAGTTGGATCTCCTTGCAATCCAAGGGACTCTCAAGAGTCTTCTCCAACACTACAGTTCAAAAGCATCAATTCTTTGGCACTTAGCTTTCTTTATAGACCAAATGTCACATCCATATGGAGAAGGCAATGGCAACCCATTCCAGTGTTCTTGCCTGGAGAATCCCAGGGACAGAGGAGCCTTTTGGGCTGCCATCTATTGGGTCGCACGGAGTCAGACACGACTGAAGTGACTTAGCAGCAGCTTCAGCAACACATCCCTACATGACTACATGAAAAACCATAGCCTTGACGAGATGGAATTTTGTTGGCAAAGTAATGTCTCTGCTTTTTAATATGCTGTCTATGTTGGTCATAACTTTTCTTCCAAGGAGCAAGCGTCTTTTAATTTCATGGCTGCAGTCACCATCTGCAGTGATTTTGGAGCCAAAAAAATAAAGTCTCTCACTGTTTCCACTGTTTCCCCATCTATTTGCCATGAAGTGATGGGACCAGATGCCATAACCTTAATTTTCTGAATGTTGAGCTTTAAGCTAACTTTTCCATTCTCCTCTTTCACTTTCATCAAGAGGCTTTTTAGTTCTTCTTCACTTCCTACCATAAGGATGGTATAATCTGCATATCTGAGACTATTGATATTTCTCCGAGCCATCTGAATCATGAATTATCTGTGGCAAAATAAAATAGGTTGTGTTGCTCCCTTTCCATTTTTATTTGTTTCACATTTGGAGAGAATTTCCTTGAAATTGATTAATTATTGACAAAGAAATAAATATGTTGTGGTTTTATAAATCTTTTGAAAGAAAAGTGATTACATCCTTCTAGCCTTAAATAGATTTGAGAGTGGCTGACTGATTCTATTTACAGTACTATGAGACTCAAATAATAACTATATTCAGTTTCTAAACTGCCTTGTGCATTTTTTAGGCAAGATAAGATATATATTTGTGAACAAGTAAACATATTTTGGGCTTCCCTGGTGGCTCAGACAGTAAAGAATCTGCCTGCAATGTAGGAGACATGGGTTTGATCCTTGGGCCGGGAAGATCTACTGGAGAAGGGAATGACAACCCACTCCAGTATTCTTGTCAGGAGTATTCCATGGGCAGAGGGTCCTGGCCAGCTGCAGTCCCAGGTGACCGATTGTTAGTCTCTCAGTCCTCTCCGACCCTTTGCAACTCTATGGACTGTTGTCCACCAGGCTCCTCTGTCCATGAGATTTCCCAGGCAAGAATACTGGAGTGGATTACCATTTCCTTCTCCAGGGGATCTTCCCTACCCAAGTATCAAACCTGGGTCTCCTACAATGCAGACTGATTGTTTACTGTCTGAGCCACCAGGGAAGCCCCAGGGCTGTAGGTCCATGGAGTTACAGAGCAGCTAACACTCACTTATTTCACTTTTCAAACATATTTTAAAGCATTACATTTGATAACTATAATGCCAGGAAATATACGTCTACTCCCCAAGCCCCTCCAACTCTGTCTTTTGAAATTTTGTCTAATAATCACCAGAAGCACAACTTTATATCTTAGTTTTACCTTCTTGCTCTAATAAAAACCTGATTTTCCTCTGAGAACACCACTGCCACTGGAAATCTCTCTGGTACTTTATCAGTTTCCTATGTGTGTAATTGTGGTTAGTTACTCAGTTGTATACAACTCTGTGCAACCCCATAGACTGTAGCCCACCTGGCTCCTCTGCCCATGGGATTCTCCAGGCAAGAATACTGGAGTGGGTTGTCATACCCTCCTCTAGGGGATCTTCCCAACCCAATGCTCGAACCCAGGTCTCTCACATTGCAGGTGGAGTCTTTACCATCTGAACCACCAGGGAAGCCCATTATAAGCCTTCTGTAATCAATTGCGATTCATGGGGTCACAAAGAGTCAGACAGGACTGAGCAAGTGAACTGAACTGAATCAATTGCCACTAACTGAGGGGCTTAAAACAACTTATTCTCTCAGAATTCTGGAGACAAGAAGTCTAAAAACAAGGCGTGGGCAAAGCCATACTCCTCTGATTGCTCTGGGGAAAAGTTTCCATTGTCTCTTCTAACTTCTAGTGTTCCACAGGAATTGTGGTGTTTCTTGACTTGTAAAGGCATCGCTTTCATATCTGTCTCTGTCATCACATGGGCTTCTCCCTGTGTGTGTATGTCTGTTTTATTCTCTTATTCTTAGAAGGTCACCAGTCTACTTGGATTAAGATGACTCTAATGTCCTTGTCTTAACATAATTACATCTGCAAAGACTCCATCTCCAAATAAGTTCACCTCCATGGGTACCGTGGGTTAATACTTCCCCCCATAGTATTTTGAGGGTGCAATTCAACCTACAGCAGGCACTGACTCTTTTTGTAAGTTTAATTTAGTCAAATCTAGTGAAGGGTAGTATAGATTTTCTGTCACAGCTCTAATAACATTGGATCAGAAACTGTCCTCCTTCTGAAAGTCACTTTTAGAATATTCTTCCTCCGACTTATGTAAACACACATAGCATTGAATTTCACATCCTTGCATTACAGTACCAACACTGTCTCTGTTTATGGACGATTTTAACTCCCTCTAACATTTCCAATCTGCTTTCACCAAAATTGTGGTGATTTCCATCTATATGTTGACAGTCCTTCTAATGGTCTGGACTCTCAACTTCTCAAATCAGTCCTTCCCTGTGATCTTATCTTCCTATCTCCCACTGCCAACTATGCCACGCTCATATCCCAAATCATCATCTTTAACAATGGCAGCACATCGTCTATAACCACAGTATCATGCATTTTACTTATTAGTCATTGCTTTCTATATCTTGAGTGTACTTGATCCAACTTTCTCCCTCCAATGATTTTCTTCTTCCTTCAATTTGATGAATACCTGAAGTTCATCAATTCTATCAACTTGTCATTATTTCTAGCTTCACACAATCACTTTACTTTTTAAAATTTGAAATTCAATGGTCAATTATTTTTACTACTACCTTTCATATAGGTGGGCTTCCCCGGTGGCTCAGAGATTAAAGCGTCTGCCTCCAACGAGGTAGACCTGGGTTCGATCCCTGGGTCGGGAAGATCCCCTGGAGAAGGAAATGGTAACCCACGCCAGTATTCTTGCCTGGAGAATCCCATGGTCGGAGAAGCCTGGTAAGTTACAGTCCATGGGGTCACAAAGAGTCGGACACGACTGAGCGACTTCACTTTCACTTTCGTATAGGTGGCTCAGACGGTAAAGTATCTGCGTATAATGCAGGAGACCCAGGTTCCATCCCTGGGTCAGGAAAATCCTCTGGAGAAAAAAATGGCAACCCACTCCAGTACTCTTGCTTGGAAAATTCCATGGGCGGAGGAGCCTGGCGAGCTACAGTCCATGGGATTGCAATGAGTCGAACACGACTGAGCGACTTCACTTTCACTTTAATATGCCGTCAATTTTAGGTTACTTTGACAAAATAAACTCAATTAAGTACAAGCTTCTGCCTTATAATATCCAAATCTCTGCAGTAAAACTTGGCTAAAGAATAAGACATAACCGTGCTTATTGGGCTTCCCTGGTGATTCAGACTGTATAGAATCAGCCTGCAATTCAGGAGACCTGGGTTTGATCCCTGTGTTGAAAAGATCCCTTGGAGAAGGAAATGGCAACCCACTCCAGATTCTTGACTGGAGAATTCCATGGACAGAGGAGCCTAGCAAGCTGCAGTCCATGAGTCTGAACAACTGACACTTTAAATTTTCATGCTCATTGTTGGTCATAATTAATAATTGCTTAACCAAAAACCTTTGACTGTGTGGATCACAATAAACTGTGGAAAATTCTGAAAGAGATGGGAATATCAGACCACCTGATCTGCCTCTTGAGAAATTTGTATGCAGGACAGGAAGCAATAGTTAGAACTGGACATAGAACAACAGACTGGTTCCAAATAGGAAAAGGAGTACGTCAAGGCTGTATATTGTCACCCTGTTTATTTAACTTATATGCAGAGTACATCATGAGAAACGCTGGACTGGATGAAACACAAGTTGGAATCAAGATTGCTGGGAGAAATATCAATAACCTCAGATATGCAGATGACACCACCCTTATGGCAGAAAGTGAAGAGGAACTAAAAAGCCTCTTGATGAAGGTCAAAATGGAGAGTGAAAAAGTTGGCTTAAAGCTCAACATTCAGAAAACGAAGATCATGGCATCTGGTCCCATCACTACATGGGAAATAGATGGAGAAACAGTGGAAACAGTGTCAGACTTTATTTTTCTGGGCTCCAAAATCACTACAGATGGTGACTGTAACCATGAAATTAAAAGACGCTTACTCCTTGGAAGGAAAGTTATGACCAACCTAGATCGCATATTGAAAAGCAGAGACATTACTTTGCCAACAAAGGTTCAGCTAGTCAAGGCTATGGTTTTTCCTGTGGTCATGTATGGATGTGAGAGTCGGACTGTGAAGAAGGCTGAGGGCCGAAGAATTGATGCTTTTGAAGTGTGGTGTTGGAGAAGACTCTTGAGAGTCCCTTGGACTGCAAGGAGATCCAACCAGTCCATTCTGAAGGAGATCAGCCCTGGGATTTCTTTGGAAGGAATGATGCTAGAGCTGAAACTCCAGTACTTTGGCCACCTCATGCGAAGAGTTGACTCATTGGGGAAGACTGTGATGCTGGGAGGGATTGAGGGCAAGAGGAGAAGGGGACGACAGAGGATGAGATGGCTGGATGGCATCACTGACTTGATGGACGTGAGTCTGAGTGACCTCCGGGAGTTGGTGATGGACAGGGAGGCCTGGCATGCTGCGATTCATGGGGTCGCAGAGTCCGACATGACTGAGCGACTGATCTGATCTGATCTAAGTAAAAGTGCACCTTAAATTCAACCTGGCAATCTCAAGGGTGCCCTTACAGCTACCCAAAAATTTTACATTGTTTCCTCATTTCTTATTCTCTCTCTCCCCCTGGGGATTCTTTCATACTTTCTATATTCTTCTCAATGTCTAATTCTACCTCCCAGTCCATCTCATTTAACTAACGATGTAGATGTCTATTTCTCTAGGAAAACTGTACCAGACAGAAGAGGACTTGATCAGAATTCCACCCCTGGATCTTCCCAGGTACTTCCATATGCAACCATAAAATACAGGATCCATTGAAATAAGAAGGATGTTCGTTTATAGCATTTTGTATTCTCTTTGTATATTTGACTTAGATTGGCAAGTCCTATCTTATGTTGTCCTTGGTTTTCAAATAATATAATTTTAAGAGAAAACTGACAAAATATGTGTGTATGTGTATGTGTGTGAGAGAGAGAGAGAAAGAGAGAGAGAGAGTTTTATCTGAATTATAAATTCTAGTTTATAGAATTTTAAATCTTTAACCTACAAAGATGTCATACAAGGTAGTAGAATTATTTGTATAATTTTATTGTAAAAAATTATACCACTCAAAGCTGATCAGAGATTCTCAACTGAAAATTGTCTATATTTGAAATTAATGATGCATATTTTTTGGTAACAAAATTTTGCCTCATTCACATTCTCTCTTGTTTCTATGTGCTTGTGTTTTCCTATTGATGTTTATAAATTTCAATTAACTAATTCAGAACGCTTTCTATTTTTTCTAAAGAACACAGTTTAAAGGTTACATGGTAGATGACCAGTTGATAATATTGAAATAAAAATAATGCATTTTACAGTTGAAAAATATCCATTTGTATTTATTGCATTGACATAAACTATGCACTTTTTTTCAAAACTAGACTGAAAGGTCTATAAGGAAAGAATATATGTTTATCCTTGTATATGTCACCAAACCTAGCAAAATGTTTTGAATACACTGGTTAAATTAATGATTTTCAATGTATGACTTACAAAGAAAGGAAATACACCATTGTTTCTTTATTTAAGTTTAAAGTTAAGTGTGTGTGATTTCCTTGTGAATTCTCATACATTCCTAAGATCATTCCGGTATATTCTATCACTGTGTACTTTTAAGTAGCTGATCATTGATTTTTCAGATGAAATGTGTGGTTAATGGGAATAATGGAAAATACAGCTGCCTTCTCTGTTAGGCACTCAGGCACATGACATACAGGGAAAGAAAAAGGTCTTTAGAAATGTGTTATTCGAGCTAATTCCATGTGGAATTGCTCTGTTCTAACATTAACACATGATGGATGAGGAGTCTAATTCCCATGTGCATTGTCACATTACGGAGTTCTATCAATCCAAAATTTTATTGTTAATGGCAATGAGCTCTGTGTAATAGCTGACACATTAACACAAAAATTCTTTTTTTGTCACAAATGTATTGTTGAAGCTGTTTAATCCTTGTTTGCTTACCCATAATGGTAGAAAGTGCATCTATAATAACTGTCATGGAGCTGAGACTATACCATCTGGCATGGAAAGAAAATGTTTGTATCTAGGCTTACTAGACCAGAATATATATTCTGAGCCATTAATGTAAAACCATTCATTCTATCTAATAACTTCTTCACTATATGAGCACAGACTAATGAGCATAAGCACAGCTAGGGCTGGAAAAATTTAAGACAACATTATGTTCCATAATATAGTGCTTGCTCTCTCAAGAAAAATAAAATATATATAAGCTTTATCTCCAACAAGTTTTTTATTCTATTTAATACTAAAAAAAAAAAAAAAAAAATTACTCCATTATGGATATCAGAAAGTCCTCAGGTTAAATAAGAGATTGTCTTTTAAAACCTGAACATTGGTTGTGGCTTTCCCTTTTTCATTTTCAATAATTGTATTATCCTAGGTTTGTATTATTTCCTCTTTTATTTTAGTAAAAAAGTATGGAAAGTCTTCAGCCTTTTGTTGTATATTTTGTGCCTATAGACTATCCTTCTTGGGTGAAGATGCAGTCACGTTTAGAAAAAAAAAAAGAAAACAGAACAAGACATCCAAAATCTATACAAGAAAAATCATAAAATTTTATTCTGAGATCTAACTGACACAAAAGAGACTTAAACAAGTAGAAAAACAGTTCATTTTCTTGAATAGAAGGACTTGAGAGATGTTAGTTCTCCCTGAGGTCATTTATAATTTAAAGCTACCCATTTAAAATGCCAACAGTTGTTTTTCTGGACATAGATGACTTGATCATAAAACTTATTTGGAAAAGTAAGCAAACAAAAATACTGAAAGAAGAAAGTGAGGATAGTATATCCTGCAAGATATTAAAACACATTTAAAAGCCAATGTAATTCCAAAGGTGTGTATTGGCACATGATCAGATTGACCAATCAGTGGAACAGAAGAGAAGCTTTAGAAACTTTCCCAATTTTGTGTGTCTATGATGCAACAACGTTGGCATTTCAAATTTGTGCTGGTGGTGGTGGTGGTTTGGTGGTTTTGTTGATAAGTCATGTCCAACTCTTGCAACCCTGTGGACTGTAGCCAGCCAGGCTCCTCTTTCAATGTGATTCTTTAGGCAAGAATACTGCGATGGATTGCCATTTCCTTCTTCAGTGCACATAAAGGCAGACATTTAAATTATTAATGTGGAGATAGAGGATTAACCACAGACAATAAGATTAAAATTAAAATCATTTACATGTATGTGTGAATTTCAAATTTGACTCTATAGGTTAGAATTGAAGCACATTATGAATTGAAACATAGAATTGAGTTGAAACAAACAAACACATTAAGAATAAATTATTCTGTAATGTCGAATAGTGGATATCAATTTTCTATTGTCATGTACCAAACAATCTCAGATCTTTAAATAACAAATATATGTTTGGATCTTGCTTCTACTGGACAGTTTTATCCTCTGGACTGGCCCTAGCTGATCTCAGTTTGACTTGATCATAGGTCTGCAGTCAGATGATGAGTTAGCTGGTGATTGGCTAAGTAATATTAATAAAATATTGTTATTTTAGAGGTAATAAGAGTATTCTGGCTATTTTTAGTAATCCATAAATGTAGATAAACAAACTACACTATTCATAGTTTAAATGGCATATCTAGGATTTGCTTCAGTAAAAAGTGATAGAGAAATGTGGATGAAGATACTGATGACTGGCCATGATTAGTAATTTCTGAAACTAGAGAATTTGCTCAGTCAAAAGTCGTGTCTGACTCTTTGCAACCCCATGGACTGCAGCCTACCAGGTTCCTCTATTCATGGAATTTTCTAGACAAGAACACTGGAGTGGGTTGCTGTTTCCTCTTGCAAGGGTTCTTCCTGACCAAGGGATTAAACCAGAGCTTTTTGTGTCTCCTGCATTGGCAGGCAGATTCTTTACCAGTACCTCCACCTGGGGAGCCCCAGAAAAAGGATAAATGGGATTATATTATTCTCTATAATTTTTGTATATGTGCTTTTTTTTTTACAGAATATAATGTTGAAACAAAGTAACAAAAACAGCAACCAATCATATTTACTTTCAAGTACCTTAAGGAAGGGCTTTCCTGGTTGCTCAGCTGCAAAGTATCAGTCTGCCTTGCAGGAGACAAGGGTTCCATCCCTGGGTTAGGAAGATCCCCTGGAGAAGGAAATAGCAACCCTTTTCGGCATTCTTGTCTGGGAAATCCCATGGACAGAGGAGACCAGCAAACGACAGACCATGGGGTCACAAAAGAGTTGGGTTCAATTTAAAAATTAAATAACAACTATGAGGAAGCAAATATCATGAGTACCACTTTACACCAAAATGACTCAACCAGTATTTCAAAGGAATGCCCTGAGACAGATTTGCTGGGAACCTTATATCAGGAATTTTGTTAGTTTTTAAAATCAGGCTGAATGCCTGGAAAGTTTTGTACTCTTGACTGTTCTGTGAAATATAAATATAAGCCTTTCTCTCTTTTTTTCCCCCCTGTGCTCTAACCATTTGAAAACCTTGCAGAATTAAAGAACAACTGTCAACAGAATTTTAATTGAAATTTTAATTGAACATTTTAAAACAAAATTGGATAGAACAGATAATTAGAATAGATATATCTCAGTATTATATTACATATTTGGAAAGCTCTGATAGTACGTCTTGAATAATTCAAAATTTATTTTATATATTCATAAAAAAGTGAAGTTTCGTATGAATATGCAATGGCAGAGAAATAAAAGTTCAGTTCAGTTCAGTTGCTCAGTCATGTCCGACTCTTTGCGACCCCATTAATTGCAGCACGCCAGGCCTCCCTGTGCATCACCAACTCCCGGAGTTCACACAAACTCACATCCATCGAGTCAGTGGTGCCATCCAGCCATCTCATCTTCTGTCATCCCCTTCTCCTCCTGCCCCCAATCCCTTCCTGCATCAGAGTCTTTTCCAATGAGTCAACTCTTCGCATGAGGTGGCCAAATTACTGGAGTTTCAGTTTTAGAATCAGTCCTTCCAATGAACACCCAGGACTGATCTCCTTTAGGATGGACAGGTTGGATCTCCTTGCAGTCCAAGGGACTCTCAAGAGTCTTCTCCAACACCACACTTCAAAAGCATCAATTCTTCAGCGCTCAGCTTTCTTCACAGTCCAACTCTCACATCCATACATGGCCACTGGAAAAACCATAGTCTTGACTAGATGAGCATTTGTTAACAAAGTAATGTCTCTGCTTTTGAATATGCTCTCTAGATTGGTCATAACTTTCCTTCCAAGGAGTAAGTGTCTTTTAATTTCATGGTTGCAGTCACCATCTGCAGTGATTTAGGAGCCCAGAAAAATAAAGTCAGCCACTGTTTCCACTGTTTCCCCATCTATTTCCCATGAAGTGATGGGGGTGGAAGCCATGATCTTAGTTTTTTGAATGCTGATCTTTAAGCCAACTTCTTCACTCTCCTCTTTCACTTTCATCAAGAGGCTCCTTAGTTCTTCCTCACTTTCTGCCATAAGGGTGATGTCATCTGCATATCTGAGGTTATTGATATTTCTCCTGGCAATTTTGATTCCAGCTTGTGCTTCCTCCAGCCCAGCATTTCTCATGATGTACTCTGCATATAAGTTAAATAAACAGGGTGACAATATACAGTCTTGACGAACTCCTTTTCATATTTGGAACCAGTCTGTTGTTCCATGTCCAGTTCTAATTGTTGCTTCTTGACCTGCATATACGTTTCTCAGGAGGCAGGTCAGGTGGTCTGGTATTCCCATCTCTTTCAGAATTTTCCACAGTTTATTGTGATCCACACAGTCAAAGACTTTGGCATAGTCAATAAAGCGAAATAGATGTGTTTTTGGACCTTTTGGAACTTTCTTGCTTTTTCAATGATCTAATGGATGTTGGCAATTTGATCTCTGGTTCCTCTGCCTTTTCTAAACCCAGCTTGAACATCTGAAAGTTCACAGTTCACATATTGTTGAAGCCTAGCTTGGAGAATTTTGAGCATCACTTTGGTATTGTGTGATATGAGTACAACTGTGTGGTAGTTTGAGCATTCTTTGACATTGCCTTTCTTTGAGATTGGAATGAAAACTGAACTTTTCCAGTCCTGTGGCCACTGCTGAGTTTTCCATATTTGCTAAAATATTGACTGCAGCACTTTCACAGCATCATCTTCCAGGATTTTAAATAGCTCAACTGGAATTGTGATGCTCCCTAAGGCCCACTTGACTTCACATTCCAGGATGTCTGGCTCTAGGTGAGTGATCACAACATCATGATTATCTGGGTCATGAAGATCTTTTCTGTACAGTCCTTCTGTGTATTCCTGCCACCTCTTCTTAATATCTTCTGCTTCTGTTAGGTCCATACCATTTATGTCCTTTATTGAGCCTATCTTTGCATGAAATATTTCCTTGGTGTCTCTAATTTTCCTGAAGAGATCTCTAGTCTTTCCCATTCTATTGTTTTCCTTTATTTCTTTGCATTGATTGCTGAGGAAGGCTTTCTTAGCTCTCCTTGCTGTTCTTTGGAACTCTGCATTGAACTAGGTATATCTTTCCTTTTCTCCTTTGCTTTTCACTTCTTTTCTTTTCATAGCTATTTGTAAGGCTTCCTCAGACAGCCATTTTGCTATTTTGCATTTCTTTATCTTTTGATGATCTTGATTCCTGTCTCCTGTGCAATGTCATGAACCTCCATCCATAGATCATCAGGCACTCTATCAGATCTAGTCCCTTAAATCTATTTCTCACTTCCACTGTATAGTCAAAAGGGATTTGATTTAGGTCATACCTGAATGGTACTAATGGTTTTCCCCACTTTTTTTTTTTTACACTAGAAATTTTTTTATTTTTTTAATTTAATTTTATTTTGTTTAACAATATTGTATTGGTTTTGCCATATATCAAAATGAATCTGCCACAGGTATACATGTTTTCCCCATCCTGAACCCTCCTCCCTCCCCATACCATCCCTCTGGGTCGTCCCAGTGCACCAGCCCCAAGCATCAAGTATTGTGCATCGAACCTGGACTGGCCACTCATTTCATATATGATATTATACATATTTCAATGCCATTCTCCCAAATCATCCCACCCTCTCCCTCTCCCAGAGTCCAAAAGACTGTTCTATACATCAGTGTCTCTTTTGCTGTTTTGTATACAGGGTTAATGTTACCATCTTTCTAAATTCCATATATATGCGTTAGTATACTGTATTGGTGTTTTTCTTTCTGGCTCCAGTTTCATCCACCTCATTAGAACTGATTCAAATGTATTCTTTTTAATGGCTGAGTAATACTCCATTGGGTATATGTACCACTGCTTTCTTATCCATTCATCTGCTGATGGACATCTAGGTTGCTTCCATGTCCTGGAAATTATAACAGTGCTGCGATGAACATTGGGGTACACGTGTCTCTTTCATTTCTGGTTTCCTCAGTGTGTATGCCCAGCAGTGGGATTGCTGGATCATAAGGCAGTTCTGTTTCCAGTTTTTTAAGGAATCTCCACACTGTTCTCCATAGTGGCTGTACTAGTTTGCATTCCCACAAACAGTGTAAGAGGGTTCCCTTTTCTCCACACCCTCTCTAGCATTTATTGCTTGTAGACTTTTGGATTGTAGCCATTCTGACTGGTGTGAAATGGTACCGCATAGTGGTTTTGATTTTCATTTCTCTGATAATGAGTGATGTTGAGCATCTTTTCATGTGTTTGTTAGCCATCTGTATGTCTTCTTTGGAGAAATGTCTATTTAGTTCTTTGGCCCATTTTTTGATTGGGTCATTTATTTTTCTGGAATTGAGCTGTAGGAGTTGCTTGTATATTTTTGAGATTAGTTGTTTGTCTGTTGCTTTATTTGCTATTATTTTCTCCCATTCTGAAGGCTGTCTTTTCACCTTGCTTATAGTTTCCTTTGTTGTGCAGAAGCTTTTTAAGTTTAATTAGATCCCATTTGTTTATTTTTGCTTTTATTTCCAATATTCTGGGAGGTGGGTCATAGAGGATCTTGCTGTGATGTATGTTGGAGAGGGATTTGCCTATGTTCTCCTCTAGGAGTTTTATAGTTTCTGGTATTACATTTAGATCTTTAATCCATTTTGAGTTTATTTTTCTGTATGGTGTTAGAAAGTGCTGTAGTTTCATTCTTTTACAAGTGTTTGACCAGTTTTCCCAGCACCACTTGTTAAAGAGATTGTCTTTAATCCATTGTATATTCTTGCCTCCTTTGTCAAAGATAAGGTGTCCATATGTGCGTGGATTTATCTCTGGGCTTTCTATTTTGTTCCATTGATCTATATTTCTGTTTTTGTGCCTGTACCATACTGTCTTGATGACTGTGGCTTTGTAGTAGAGCCTGAAGTCAGGCAGGTTGATTCCTCCAGTTCCATTCTTCTTTCTCAGGATAGCTTTGGCTATTCAAGGTTTTTTGTATTTCAGTACAAATTGTGAAATTATTTGTTCTAGCCCTATGAAGAATACCATTGGTAGCTTGATAGGGATTGCATTGAATCTACAAATTGCTTTGGGTAGTATACTCATTTTCACTATATTGATTCTTCCAATCCATGAACATGGTATATTTCTCCATCTGTTAGTGTCCTCTTTGATTTCTTTCACCAGTGTTTTATAGTTTTCTATATATATATCTTTAGTTTCTTTAGGTAGATATATTCCTAAGTATTTTATTCTTTTCATTGCAATGGTGAATGGAATTGTTTCCTTAATTTCTCTTTCTATTTTCTAATTATTAGTGTACAGGAATACAAGGGATTTCTCTGTGTTGATTTTATATCCTGCAACTTTACTATATTCATTGATTAGTTCTAGTAATTTTCTTGTGGAGTCTTTAGGGTTTTCTATGTAGAGGATCATGCCATCTGCAAACAGTGAGAGTTTTATTTCTTCTTTTCCAATTTGGATTCCTTTTATTTCTTTTTCTGTTCTGATTGCTGTGGCCAAAACTTCCAAAACTATGTTGAATAGTAATGGTGAAAGTGGGCACCCTTGTCTTGTTCCTGACTTTAGAGGAAATGCTTTCAATTTTTCACCATTGAGGATAATGTTTGCTGTGGATTTGTCATATATAGCTTTTATTATGTTGAGGTATGTTCCTTCTATTCCTGCTTTCTGGAGAGTTTTTATCATAAATGGATGTTGAATTTTGTCAAAGGCTTTTTTCAATTTAAATCTGAATTTGGCAATAAGTAGTTCATGACCTGAGCAGCAGTCATCTTCCAGTTTTGTTTTTGCTGACTATATAGAGCTTCTCCATCTTTGGCTGCAAAGAATATAATCAATCTGATTTTGGTGTTGATCATCCAGTGATGTCCATGTGTAGAGTATTCTCTTGTGTTGTTGGAAGATGGTGTTTTCTATGACCAGTGCATTCTCTTGCCAGAACTCTATTAGCCTTTGCCTTGCTTCTTTCTGTACTCCAAGGCCAAATTTGCCTGTTACTCCAGGTGTTTCTTCACTTCCTACTTTTGCATTCCAGTCCCCTATAATGAAAAGGACATCTTTTTGGGGTGTTTTAGAAGGTCTTGTATGTCTTCGTAGAACCATTCAACTTCAGCTTCTTCAGCGTTAATGGTCGAGGCATCAACTTGGATTACTGTGATACTGTATAGTTTGCCTTGGAAATGAACAGAAATCATTCTGTCGTTTTTGAGATTGCATCCAAGTACTGCCTTTTGGACTCTTTTGACTTTGATGGCTACTCCATTTCTTGTAAGGGATTCCTTCCACAGTAGTAGATATAATGGTCATCTGAGTTAAATTCACCCATTTCAATCCATCTTAGTTAGCTGATTCCTAAAATGTCAATATTCACTCTTGCAATCTCCTGTTTGACCATTTCTGAGTTGTCTTGATTCATGGACCTCACATCCCAGGTTCTTATGCAATATTGCTCTTTACAATATTGAACCTTGCTTCTATCACCAGTCCCATCCACAACTGGGTGTTGTTTTTGCTTTGGCTCCATCCCTTCATTCTTTCTGGAGTTATTTCTCCACTGATCTCCAGTAGTATATTGGGCACCTAATGACCTAGGGAGTTCATCTTTCAGTGTCTTATCTTTTGGCCTTTTCATACTGTTCATGGGGTTCTCAAGGCAAGAATATTGAAGTGGTTTGCCATTCCCTTCTCCAGTGGACCACATTCTGTCTGACCTCTCCACCATGACTCATCAGTCTTGGGTGGCCCCACAGAGCATGGCTTAGTTTCATTAAGTTAGACAAGGCTGTGGTCTGTGTGATCAGATTGGCTAGTTGTCTGTGATTGTTGTTTCAGTCTGTCTGCCCTCTGATGCCCTCTCTCAGCACCTACCATCTTACTTGGGTTTCTCTCACCTTGGATGTGGGGTGTCTCCTCACGGCTGCTCCAGAAAAGTGCAGCAGCTGCTCCTTACCTTGGACACAGAGTAGCTCTTCTTGGCCATCCTCCTGTACTGTCGCAGTTGTTATAGACACCGCGCTCGTGCACCATCGCAGCCAATGGCTTGAAGTAAAAGAGGCATTGTTTATTGCAAAGTTGCCTAGAACTTGGAGGCATAGACCTTTTCCTAAAATGTCATTTGGTACAAGGAACAGTGGTGGTAAGGAAAGTTGTCTGTTTCTCAACAGAAGAAAAATAATGGGGACTTTAAGGACAAATAGTAGTCTTGCTAAACTGTCAATACTTGACAAAGACCTGCAATGAGATAGAGACACTGATCAATATTGACACTATTTATAAATGTATTTATAAGCACCCTAACTAACATAAAAAATAGATGCTAGCTGAATATTTTAAGATTGTTTAAATGTAAGAAAACATTTAAACATAATTTATAATATTAATGATCTAAGGACAAAACATACTTTTTTACATAGACAACAATCATTTGGGGAAAATAAAAATAATTCCTAATTAAATGAGGAAACATTTAGATAAATTAGAATTAATAAATATTTCCTTTGCAAGATATATATGTGTGTGTGTGCATAGATATGTGTGTGCTGCTAAGTCATTTCAGTCGTGTCCGACTCTGTGCAACCCCAGAGACGGCAGCCCACCGGGCTCCCCTGTCCCTGGGATTCTCCAGGCAAGAACACGGGAGTGGGTTGCCATTTACTCCTCCAATGCGTGAAAGTGACAAGTGAAAGTGAAGTCACTCAGTCGTGTCCAACTCCTAGTGACCCATGGACTGCAGCCTACCAGGCTTCTCCGTCCATGGGATTTTCCAGGCAAGAGTACTGGAGTGGGGTGCCATTACCTTCTCCGATATGTGTGTACATATAGGTATTTATATGTATTAAAAAGCATAAGTGTTAATCACTCAGTTGTGTCCCCACTGTTTGTGACCCCATGGATTACAGCCCAATAGGCTCATCTTACCATGGAAGTATTTTAGGCAAGAACACTACACTGGGTTGCCATTTCCTTCTCCAGGGGATCTTCCCCACCCAGGTGTTATCCCAGGTCTCCCACAATGCAGGCAAATTCTTTACCATTTGATTCAAGAGGAAAGCCTATTCATATGTATACTTGGATATGTATGTATATATGTGCTTATATGTAAATATATATATATATACACACACATAAGTATATATACATATATGTGTATACATTATGTACTATTGTGTATATATTGATAACTGCACAAGACAAATACATACATACACTTATCATATATATAAGTGTAAAGATGTGTGTGCCTTTCCATTAAAGTAAAAAACCAAACTAACCACAATGTCTTTCTATTTAACTGGAGATTATAGCATGTAGACTTTTTCTTTTTTAATACACTAGGCATATAAACATACATAGACATTTGTCAATATTCCAAATTAAAATATTATTTTGTTTAATCCAAGAGATCAGATAAAAAAATATTATAAATAAATTCAGTAAGTTAGCCGAGTACAAAATTACTACACAAATATCACTAGCTCTCCTATATATTGAAAATGTGATGAAAGAAAATATCATGTCTAATTAAAACAAAAAGCTAAGACGTATCGACATAAACCTAACAAAAAGTGTTCTAGATTTGAACAGAGATCAACTTTAGGGTATTTATGAGTAACACAATATTAAATTTGAAAAAATGAAAAGTTGTCCGTAATTTTCAATGGCAAGAATAAATGCAAAAATTTAATTTTATCTCTATATTTTTTAATACATTCAAATGTATCCCAATATATTTAACAAGTTTTTTTCCTAAAGACAATTTTGAATATAAATTGAAATTGGACAAGTATTTCTAATGATTACCAAAATTCCAGAAATAACTAAACATATATCTGGTTACATAAAATTATACATCTCTGTATGACCTTAAAGAGAGAGTAATCACAAACAACAAGTAACAAACTAGGAAAAATGATTGAAACTGATATCACAGACATTCATTTTTCTAGTAAAAATGGCACTTAGACATTGACAAGAACAGAGCAAATATCCCTTTAGTAAAAATCCCATAATGAAGATGAATAGTTTTTAAATTAAAATACATAAATTGTAGTAAAACA
Source organism: Tragelaphus eurycerus (assembly GCA_935064755.1). Taxonomy (NCBI): domain Eukaryota; kingdom Metazoa; phylum Chordata; class Mammalia; order Artiodactyla; family Bovidae; genus Tragelaphus; species Tragelaphus eurycerus. The sequence goes on from CAKXYN010000061.1 coordinate 13,554,975, forward strand.
TGTGAAAATGTATTCAATGTCTCATTAAAACATAAAAATTGAAGCTATAAGGAAAAAAATCATTTCTCAACTGATTATCAGGAATGCAAATGTTGATAGCATATTCTGTTCATAAAGTTATGGAAAAACAGACACTCTCAAACACAGTTTTGGGAATGCAAAATGATATAAATCTTGATAGGGAAAATTTGTCATCTATTAAGATTAAAATTGGGCTTCCCTGGTGGCTCAAATGATAAAGAATCAGCCTGCAATGCAGGAGCCCTGGGTTCAATCCCTGGGTTGGGTAGATTCTCTGGAGAAGAGCATGGCAACCCACTCCAGGATTCTTGCCTGAAAAATTCCATGGACAGAGGAGCCTGGTGAGCTGCAGTCCATGGGGTTACAAAGAGTCAGACAGGACTGAGAACACAGCACAGTGATTAAAATTTTTTCTTTCATTCTGCAATTTTTCTTCTGAAAATTATACTATGCTTATATTCATGTACTCACAAAATTATTTATACATCATTATTTATGGTAGAATTATTTGCTTTTAAAAATGAAAATATCAAAATGTTTAACTTCAGGGATCTTTTAAAATATTCTACTGCATGTTTTTGTTATCCTTGGCTGTTAGTCACTCAGTCGTGTCTGACTCTTTGTGACCCCATGAACTGTAGCCCACCCGGCTCCTTGGGCCACAGGATTCTCCAGGCAAGAATACTGGAGAGGGTTGCCACTCCCTTCTCCAGGGGATCTTCCCAACCCAGGGATTGAACCCAGATCTTCCACACTGCAGGCAGATTCTTTACCAGCTGAGCCACAAAACACTTTTGGGAATATTTAGTAGTTATACCAAAAAGATAGAGATCTTGATACTCATACAGAAATTTTTCTAGTATATATTTGTCAAGGTTGGTAAAATGTGGTATGGAATCATGTGCATAGCACACTGATAGTGAAAGAAGGGAGAAAACAGTGTATTTGTATAAAGAAACATTGGAAGGAAATTCCTCACATTAAAAAATTCTTCCCTCCAGGGTTCAGGGTATAGATATGGAGTAAATATAGAAGACAGAGCTTTCATTTTTTACTTTTTTATGTTGCACTTATTTTGAACCATGTAAATGTTTTAATGTTTTACTTCTTTGTAAAAAATAACTTTTTAAAAGACTCTTTATCAAATTTGGATGACATGATTAAAGTTATACACCTTGTAAAGAGTCCCAATAGACAATAATACTATTGAACATTGGGAAAATACAACCGTGTATATAAGTATTTAGTGTGCTGCCTCTGTAGTGATATAAACTGCCCTTTTGCCAATTGTAAATATTTCTATCCTGAGCATATCCTTATTATTCTCCAGGAGTAATTTGCAGTGTCTTAGTGCAACCAGCCATCACATGGCTCAGTGCAGTTCTTAGGCCATCAATTATTGATGTACCCCAACCAGATATGTCTTCCAATTTGCTCTCAGGGATAATTGTGTATGGAAATTTTTATAATTACTTTACCATTGGGAAGTATATTTTACATTAAACTGTGAAAATGACAAGGCTGCTAGAATTCACTTGCAAACAAATGCCAGCAATGTCAAGGACTAGCAATTCAAATTGATAGAAGGCTGTTTTTACTTAATTTTCATAAATTCTGATGCCATTCATTCTTTAAGATGACACTTCTTTAAAGTCAGCCTTGCACAACCTATCTTTAAGGTGCGCTTTTATCACTTGAGCCAGGTCGGTATTTCTAGATTGTTTTACAAGTAACCTAAGCCATTTCGTCTGGCAGTATAGCTTCTCATGCACTGGAGGAAAAATGAGAGAAACAGCTGGCTCAGAAACTGTAGAGATTTTTAAATTATAATAGATGTTCTTCATCACAAAGTAACTAGTAAGCAAAATCTCAGTGCAAAGCCTGTGTAACAGAAACATGTTAAAGAATATTTTTATAAACTCTAGGATTATAATAGCTTCTCAAAAAAGACTTGACAAGCCAAAAAATCACTACCCACCTACAGAGAACAGAGTGTATAACGTGGGAAAAAACAGTTCAGAAAGACAATTATTGGCTTGCACTAGGCTCTTCAAAGGGCTTCTTTGGTAACCCAGCTGGTAAAGAATTCTACCTGAAATGCAGAAGACTCTGGGTTGGGAAGATCCCCTGGAGAAGAGATAGGCTACCTACTCTAGTTTCATGGCTTCCCTGGTAGCTCAGATGGTAAAGAATCCACTTGCATGTGGGACACCTGGATTTGATCCCTTAGTTGGGAAGATCCCCTGGAGGAAGGTGTGGCAACCCACTCCAGTCTTCTTGCCTGGAGAAGGAAACGGCACCTCACTCCAGTATTTTTGCCAGGAAAATTCTATGGATAGAGGAGTCTGATGGACTTCAGTTCACAGGGGTCTCAAAGAATTAGACACAACTGAGTTACCGAGCAGCTCTTAGTGAACATAATAATATTCAATCCATGTTCTTAATAGTAATAATTAGTAAAAGTAATAATTTATGCTAAAAATTATTTAGTTCTGGGGCAATTTTTCTCTGGATATTTTCTAAATTTGTGTTTTAGAACTCATTGTCTTTTCATGATTAAATTAGACAGAATTTATCTTTTATTTTTATTTTTCAAATGGCCCAGATATTTAGTTCTCAACTATCATATATTTTCCTTTCCTAACTCATTGATTTCTGTATTTATATTTACTATTTTTCATTCTTATTTCATTCCATAAATCTGTGTTCTTAAAAAAAGAAAAAAAACTGGAGAACATTTCCTCCAGTTCCTTTTAGATCAGCAGCCCTACTCATGTTTTCCATGGCATCACTTACTGTGAGAGAGGGTATGATACTGCCACAGTGCAAGACTGTTACAAAGGAGGCTGTCTGTTGGGATCTACCAGACAGCTGGTGGCTGGAAACCTGGCCTCCAGCAAAATGGAGACCATCTATAGAAAACAGTTCCTCTACCAATTCCCCTACAGCTTCCAGACACTGGATCTTTTGTGTCCAGTCTGATTCACTCAACAAAAAACTCTTCTTTGCCCAAGCTAGTTCATATCTAGTGTCAGGGAAGAAACATATTTTAGCTAGTAAACAAATATTTCTCTCTTATAAGTTCAGTTGGCTGTTTCTTTCTTTGAATCTTAGATCTGGCATAGGAGTGAAGCTTCAGACTGGAAGATAACCAGGGAAGGGACTGTAGTGAGAGCAAGAGGAAGATGGACAGACAAGCATAGATTCATTCTCAAGATATAGCTTTCCAACTTTAGCTCAACATGAATCTAGCCATCGTTTATAAAATGTGTGATACCAACTTGGAAAAGACAGAGCCCTATACAAGTCAGTGCTATTATTAGCATTATTATTGATGTCTTGGGAGTCTGTCTAATAAGTAACATCATGATGCAGATGTTCACAGGGTGTCCGGTCAAGCGTTCATCAGTCCCCACCTGTGCCATTTTGCACTGAATTTTCCTTCTTTGGCTGTGAGGATTGAGGGTCACCTTAACAGAATGTGCCCTTTGTAGCTCAATAGCCACTAGTGTAAACAGGTAATTTTAAAAGTGTCCATGCTGATGAAATGATTAAGTTTGCAAAGTGGGGATGACTATTATGTATGCAGGGAGTGCAGGCATCCTATGGTTCACAGCAAGTGATTTGTATGTGATTATGTTGTCCCTGAATCTCTGCTGAATGAGATTAGTGTACAATTTGAACCAAGAAAAAATACACAATAAATGATAAAAAAATATTGTGACATTCTTATGTTTGCTATAATTTCTCCTCTTATACAATACCATTGAACATGTTTTTAAAAATATCAATTGAGCAGCTAATGTGTATGCAGTGATTTGTTGTTGTTGTTCAGTTGCTAAGTCATGTATGACTTTTTGTGATCCCATAGACTGACTGTAGCATGCCACAATTTTCTGTCCTCCACTGTCTCCTAGAGTTTGCTCAAAGTCACATCCCTTGAGTCAGTGATACTATCTTACCATCTCACCCTCTGCTACTCCTTTCTCCTTTTGACCAAAATCTTTCCCAGCATCAAGGTCTTTTCTATTGAGTCTGCTCTTTGCATCAAGTGGCAAAAGTATTGGAGCTTCAGCTTCAAGATCAGTCCTTCTAATGAGTATTCAGGACTGATCTCCTTTAGGATGGACTGGTTTGATCTCCATGTTGTCCAAGGGACTCTCAAGAGTCTTCTCCAGCACCACAACTGGAAAACTACAATTCTTTGTGCTCAGCCTTGTTTATGGCCCAGCTCTCATATCTCAACATGACCACTGGAAAAACCATAGCTATTACTATACAGAACTTTGATGGCTACCAAAACTCCATTTCATTATAAAACATAATTTTTATTTTAATAAATACATACACATGTACAAAATTCATAATTGGATAATTATATAGAGGTATAAAAAGCTATATATAGACATATATATATGATTTGCATACCTTGGTCTACTTTTCAGCTGTTTTTTTTAATGCATATGTGTGTGCACACTTATGTTTGCATTATAGTGCTTTCATAGTCTTATGTTTCTTCCTTTTTTAAAAAAATAAATTATTCTAGTAGGACACATATAAATATGTGTTAAGAATTAATCTCTTTAGCCTTCACCTGAAACTGTCACAGCATTGTGTGATACCCCAATACAAAATAAAAAGCTTGAAAATAAAAAGAAAATAATCTATGTGAATTGTTCCATGCTTGCAATGTTTTTTGTTTTAAATGACATATTGAATAAACATTTTAGCAAGTACATAAAATACTTTCAAAGGTTCTGTTTTCCAGGAGGATGGCTATTCTATATCTCATGAAAAACTTCAAATTATCTTTGTCTAGAAAATATCCACTCAGTGCTAATTACAAAGGATATACAGGATGCATGGATTATATTATCAGCTGTATACCCAATATATCAATAATATATCAACAATATTAATAATTTACATTTTATTACATTGAACTGAAAAAATATACAAGCCTTCTATTTCTGGTAAAAGTTTGTGGCTGGAATGAATAAAACCACATGAGTGCAGGTACTCATAAGGACGTATGAAATTAATGAATGATGTTACTTTTTCACATTTTTATTGGATCAATTGCTGCTAGTATCACAGGTATATTCAGTAGAGGCAAATCATCCCTACCTTATTTTACAGCACATCAAGACTTTAGACACTCCTCAGACACTATTTTTCCATCTGTTGGCTCAGGTATGTTATATAGATCTTCCTTAACCTATGATGGAGTTACATCTCAATAAATTTGTCAGAAGCTGAAAATATCAGAAGTAAAAAATGAATACACCTGCTTTACCTACCTTACTATACCTTATAGCATAGCCTGCTGCTGCTGCTACTGCTAAGTCGCTTCAGTCGTGTCCGACTCTGTGTGACCCCATAGACGGAAGCTCACCAGGCTCCCCTGTCCCTGGGATTCTCCAGGCAAGAATACTGGAGTGGGTTGCCATTTCCTTCTCCAATGCATGAATGTGAAACGTGAAAGTGAAGTCACTCAGTCATGTCCAACTCTTAGTGACCCCATGGACTGGAGCCTACCAGGCTTCTCCATCCATAGGATTTTCCAGGCAAGAGTACTGGGGTGGGGTGCCATTGCCTTCCCCTAGCATAGCCTACTCTACCCTAAAATGCTCAGAACACTTACATTAGTCTACAGTTGAGCAAAATCCTCTATAACTAGCCTATTTTATAATAAAGTGCTGAACAGCTCATGTAATTTATTAAATACAATACTGAAAGTGCAAAAACAGAATGGAAGTCTGGGGCCAGAATATCTGTTCAGTTCAGTTCAGTTCAGTTCAGTTCAGTCGCTCAGTCGTGTCGGACTCTGTGACCCCATGAATCGCAGCACGCCAGGCCTCCCTGTCTGCCACCAACTCCTGGAGTTCACTCAGACTCAGGTCCACCGAGTCAGTGATGCCATCCAGCCACCTCATCCTCTGTCGTCCCCTTCTCCTCCTGCCCCCAATCCCTCCCAGCATCAAAGTCTTTTCCAATGAGTCAACTCTTCGCATGAGGTGGCCAAAGTGTACTGATTTTTACCCCCATGACCATGTGACTGACTGGGAGCTGCACCTGCCACTGCTTAGCATCACAAAAGAGAGTACTAGATGGGGAAAGATCAAAATTCAAAGTAGGGATTCCACTGAATGTATTGATTTCATAGCATCATAAAGTCAAAAACACTTCAACAGAACAGATGTAACTTGGGAACCATCTGTAGTTCTTTGAAACATAGAAAAGATAAGCTATATTTACAAAGCCCCACCTTGTAGGAAGATCACATCAAACACCAAGAGACTAGTACTGTGTCCTTGAATCCTTGAAAAAGAAAACAGCGAAGTTCATAGGTATTTTCCAGCGGAAGATAATACTAAAATGTGTTATGTGTATGGATGTGAGAGCTGGACTGTGAAGAAGGCTTAGCGCCGAAGAATTGATGCTTTTGAACTGTGGTGTTGGAGAAGACTCTTGAGAGTCTCTTGGACTGCAAGAAGATCCAACCAGTCCATTTTGAAGGAGATCAATCCTGGAATTTCTTTGGAGGGAATGATGCTAAAGCTGAAACTCCAGTATTTTGGCCACCTCATGCGAAGAGTTGACTCATTGGAGAAGACTCTGATGCTGGGAGGGATTGAGGGCAGGAGGAGAAGGGGACGGCAGAGGATGAGATGGCTGGATGGCATCACTGACTCGATGGATGCGAGTCTGGGTGACCTCCGGGAGCTGGTGATGGACAGGGAGGCCTGGCATGCTGCGGTTCATGGGGTCGCAAAGGGTCGGACACGACTGAGCGACTGATCTGATCTGATCTGAGTAGATTTCTATCTTTGGCCATTTCTCTTTCTATTCTAATTGGCAACTCCATGCTGAAATTTTGGCAAATGTGAGAAATTTTGTTGTCCCCACTGTCCTGTAGGTTGGGTCTATGATGACCTGCAGCTTCTCATTTTCAAAAAGAGTTAGACTCTTGTAAGAATGTCTGTAAACCAGACTTGGAATGGTTTCATTATGAGGAAATCCTCATGGGGACACGGGGTAATCACAAAATTTGCCCATATGACAGAGCAGCTACTGTTTGGATCTACTTAATTTTAATCCAAATAGGTCTTCCACTTAAGAAGGAAGTGCTAATGATCATACTAGATTAACAATAATTTAGATCGTATAACATCCAAGATGATATTTGTTACGAAGAGATGAGGCCATTTGGTCACCATCATGAGGTAGTCAATACCTAACAGAATCCACTGGTAAGCCAGGTCCAGTTTCTCTGAAGAATAATTGCCTGAAAAATGGGGCATGATTTTCTTTAATAACTTTAGGGGCCTATACTGTGGTTTTCCTAGTGAGATCAGGTCAGATGTGTGCTCGGTTGTGTCCGACTCTTCATGACCCTACGGACTGTAGCCTGCCAGGCTCCTCTGTCCGTGGGATTTTCCAGGCAAGAATACTGGGGTGGGTGCCATTTATTTTCTCTCCAGGGGATCTTTCCTGTCCAGGAATAGAACCCCTGTCTCCTGCATCTCTTGCATTGCAAGCAGATACTTTACGACTGAGCCACCAGTGTTTGTGATTTTCCTAGCTTATCACAATTTATATAATGTATTGGATTCCACAAGAGATATTAGATCTGGTGGGTCATATTTCTTGCAGGGTAGTTGGGTCCATAGGAGAACCATTTTTGCCCTGGGTTTCACTCACATTTGGCAACCGTATTTTCTATTTGACAGAGGAATGGAGCTATCAAGTATCATAAATGAAATCCCTAAATCCAAATAGGTCACTGAACATTTCCCATATTTCATAGTAGTAACGTGTCTAAGTTAGAGGTATATATTATTTATTATTTAATGAGTATATTTCAACTCTTTCAAACCACTGACCCCAAAGAAATTAAATGAGGTGCTAGACCCTCAAGTATTACTGGAATTTATCTTACACTCTGGAACTTCATTGTCTTACTGTTTATCTAAGTTGTATGCAACTCCTGCTACTGCTACTGCTAAGTCGCTTCAGTCGTGTCCGACTCTGTGCGACCCCATAGATGGAAGCCCACCAGGCTCCCCCGTCCCTGGGATTCTCCAGGCAAGGACAGTGGAGTGGGTTGCCATTTCCTTCTCCAGTATGCAACTCCTACTATTCATCAAATCAGAGATACTTAATTTCATCAATGTAATGGACCAACATGATCTCTTGAAAAATTCTCAAAGTCCCTGAGAAATTGTTTATGATAGAAAACCTATCATGTGTTATAATTCTGAGTTAAAATAATGAAGGTCTATTGCTATCTCTGTCAGCTGAAAGAAGAGTTTCTGGTGATATTTGCTAAGAAATTTTTAAAATTATTTTTGACAGATGGAGTTTCCAGAGACTGTCCTTTGCTCTAGAAGAAAACCCACATCTGGAAGAACAGATTCAATTAGAGACAGCACTTGGTTTGGGGACACAAATCACTTTCAGTGATTAAGAGGATTTGCTATTACAGAATTGTGAATAATGAAGATAGGTTCTGTGATTGTGTGAGTGCATGTAAATATACAATATGTAAATATATTTATACATTTTTATTATTGTATTTATGAACTTGCTTCCTGAATATGAACATTTTCTAACAAGCTTAACTGATACTATTCATTCTAACATACAGCACGTCCTAGCTATTTCTCATCAATCCCATCCTGTAAAGGACCATGAAGATAAGATTAGTTCCTTTTCTCAACTCCTTAAGGCCTGGAGACAATAATTTGGAGATGGTAAATTCTCCTAAATAGCAGGAACTACTGAGGTGCTGACTTCTACGCCAATTCCTGGGTCACGAAGTTTTTTCACTCATTGTAAAACTTATGAGAGGTGGAAAATTCTGTCCCCAAAATAATACCCAAGATTTTATTAGTGTTCTTAATTTCCTCTCTTTATAATCATGCTATGCTATAAAATCATTTTTCTTCCACCTGGTAATTTTGATTGCTTGGGAGTTCTCAGATTTCATCATCCACCAATAACAAGAAGTGAAATCAGCCTCAGAAAATGTATCCCTTTCCTTGTGTCTCATATCACTTTTATCAAAAAACAAAACAAAACACACAAATAAAACCTGTTACATTGAAGGTTTGTTCCGTTTTTACTTTCTATGTAAGCAAAATTAGATTTGTTCTCTGAGCTGATGGCGTCTAATAGATCAAGGAAAGGATAAATTATTTTCTCAAGAACTTTTCCAATAAATTTCACAATGACCAGTAATATAGTCTGTCAACTGTTAAGTTATAGAAGAAAGTGTAAAAATAAAACATAAGAGAGGCTTCCCTTCTTGCTCAGATGGTAAAGAATCTGCCTGCAATGCAGGAGACTTGGATTTGTTTCCTGGGTCAGGATCCCATGGAGAAGAGAATGGCTACCCACTCCAGTATTCTTGCCTGAAGAATTCCATGGGCAGAGGAGACTAGCGGGCTACAATCCGTGGGCTCTCAGAGTATGACACGACTGGGTGACTAATACTGCACACCTCAAAAACGTAAAAAGTATGTTATATTTGAGCTGATGAGAGTTTCTCAACAATTTTCCTACCAAAACCATGGAATCATTTCAACTCAATTCCTTTTTGGGTTTACTTAATAGATATTTGCTTTTCCTATCACTTTAAATTTACGTTGGAAAACTCTGCCAAAATTTATATACACAAGCAATATGTTTACTTCATAAAAATTCTGTACTAAGACAAATATTTTAGGAACATTATCTTACCTCAGAAGACTTATTAGATTTTCTACTACTCTTGCAGTCATCGTTATGACTGAAACCTCAATTTTATCATTTCTACAATAACATTTTAAAAGTCCCCACATCTCACACTACTATTCTTGGGGAGGGGATACTTTTCTGAAAGAAAAACTTGCCTGAAGTATAAAACTAAGGATTGAAAAGCTTTGACTTAACATCTATGGACTCCACAGCAATAATCAATGTGTGCTATATTCAGAAAATTTAAAAAAAATCTATTAATTTGCCTACACCACATATTATTTAACTCTCTGTAAGCACATGTCTCTCAAGTACTTATTCTGATAATGTCTTCTACATTCATATTCTAAACTCAAAGTTATTATTCCAAAGCTTCTGATTTTATACATTCCTATTCTGGACCACATATTGTCTGCTTGTCCTACTCTTAATTCTTTGCCCTGTCTCTCCACAGATTTTTAGAGCAATTTATAGGTCAGTTAAGTATAACTGGAGTTCAGGTCCGGAAGCAACAGTTAGAACTGGACATGGAACAACAGACTGGTTCCAACTAGGAAAAGGAGTACGTCAAGGCTATATATTGTCACCATGTTTATTTAACTTCTATGCAGAGTACATCATGAGAAATGCTGGACTGGAAGAAACACAAGTTGGAATCAAGATTGCTGGGAGAAATATCAATCACCTCAGATATGCAGATGACACCACCCTTATGGCAGAAAGTGAAGAGGAACTCAAAAGCCTCTTGATGAAAGTGAAAGTGGAGAGTGAAAAGGTTGGCTTAAAGCTCAACATTCAGAAAATGAAGATCATGGCATCTGGTCCCATCACTACATGGGAAATAGATGGAGAAACAGTGGTAACAGTGTCAGACTTTATTTTTCTGGGCTCCAAAATCACTGCAGATGGTGACTGCAGCCATGAAATTAAAAGACGCTTACTCCTTGGAAGGAAAGTTATGACCAACCTAGATCGCATATTCAAAAGCAGAGACATCACTTTGCCAACAAAGGTTTGCCTAGTCAAGGCTATGGTCTTTCCTGTGGTCATGTATGGATGTGAGAGCTGGACTGTGAAGAAGGCTGAGTGATGAAGAATTGATGCTTTTGAACTGTGGTGTTGGAGAAGACTCTTGAGAGTCCCTTGGACTGCAAGGAGATCCAACCAGTCCATTCTGAAGGAGATCAGCCCTGGAATTTCTTTGGAAGGAATGATGCTAAAGCTGAAACTCCAGTATTTTGGCCACCTCATACGAAGAGTTGACTCATTGGAGAAGACTCTGATGCTGGGAGTGATTGGGGGCAGGAGGAGAAGGGGACGACAGAGGATGAGATGGCTGGATGGCATCACTGACTCGATGGATGTGAGTCTGAGTGATCTCCGGGAGTTGGTGATGGACAGGGAGGCCTGGCGTGCTGCAGTTCATGGGGTCACAAAGAGTCGGACACGACTGAGTGACTGATCTGATCTGATCTGATCTGAACTATTGAAAGAAGTCTGCTAAGGTAACTGGTACCCGCCTTATATCCCTTTCATAACTGCATCCTTGAACTGTACCTTGTACCTCTAGAAGAGTTCTTATGAAGTAAAGCAGCTCTAACATCGACTGACGGACCTCCATTCATATCTCAACCTAAAAAGTAAATTTTCAGAGTGGCCTTCTCTGAATTACACACAAAATTAGTCTCTTTAAATTTCTGTCATTTTACTTTACATTTACTTCATGTACTTGACACTTTTCAAAAAGAGAAAGATTTTTAAAATATTGCCTTTTCTCACTTGGCTCTAAATTCTATACGGGCAGGGCTTTCACTCACTATATGTATTAGTTTGTTTGAGCTGCAATAACAGAATGCCAGAGACTGAATTACTTACAAGCAATAGATAGACATCTTTTTCTCGAATTCTGGAGGCTAGGAGGTACAAGATCAAGGTGTTGGCTGATTAGGGTTAGTGTCCTGGTTCATAGAAAGCATCTCAGGTGTCCTCAAGTGTCAGAAGGGGTGTTATGACTCGCTGGAGTCTGTTTTATAAGGACAATAATCCCACTCACTAAGGGTCCATTCTCATGACCTAATCACCACCCCTCTCCCCCACCAAACCCCATGTTCGAATATCATGACATTTGGATTAGGGTTCAATACATGTATTTGGAGGAACGCAAACATACAGTTCATTGCATTTTGTGCTTGTGTACTGTTTTTTTGTTTGTTTTGCTTTTAAAACTTTTTATTTATTTATTTTTGTCAGTTCCAGGCCTTCATTACTGTGCCTGGGCTTTCTCTACGTGTGGCAAGCAAGGGCTACTCTTTCTTACTGTGCATGGACCTCACATTGCAGTGATTTCTCTTGTTGAGGAGCCCAGGCTTTTAACCAATAAGCTTCAGTAGTTGTGCCTTTGGGGCTCTAGAGCTCAGGTTCAGTAGTTGTGACCACTGGCTTAACTACTTCAAGGTGTGTGGAATCTTCCTGGACCAGGGACCAAACCCATGTCCTCTGCATTGGCAGGTGGATTCTCATCCGCTAACTGCCAAGGAAGTACCTTGTGTATTTTTTTGTTCACTATGATACACCCATCTCTAGTGCAGTTTATTCAATGAGATTGATTCAATGGATTCAAATAGAATCCAGTCTATTTCTGCAAATAATTAAAATAAATGGCTTTGCTCTTTTTGAAATATATATTTCCCAGACAAACACATATAAAATAATGTTATATGTGGCACTAGGGGTAAAGACGACATATAAGATGCAGGTTCAATCCTCAGGTCATGGAGATCCCCTGGATGAGGGCATGACAACCCACTCCAGTATTCTTTTCTGGAGAAACCCATAGAAAAAGGAGCCTGGCAGGCTATGGTCCATAGGATCACAAAGAGTTGATCATGACTGAAGCGACTTAGCACACAAACACATCACTAATAAAATAATGCTTAACTCTTCTCTATCATCAAATTATTCAAAATTAACAATACCCTTTATATCATGCTCACATATATCTGAAATTTTAACAACCATAATGATCTGCAAATATTTATACCATGAAGAAATTTTTATATATACACACTAATTGGGATTTTATATTTTCTGATTTTAAATACTTGAATACAGAATACTCATTTCATCAGTACCATGTGAATAGAGTCCTTTACTTCCCTTCTCTCTAAGGCACACAATTCTTTACCAAGACCTCATATAGTTATCCTCTTTTGAATATGGACCTCACCACAAAAGACTAGCTTGGGGAAATAACTTCAGATGTCCAATATGCTACTCAGGATACTCTCATCATTAAGCTGCTCTTACTCTCTCACATCCTCACTGCCCCCTCTGCCAGTGAGTCTTCAAAGCACTGAAGCACATGACATACCACCAGCATCTGTAGTTTCACAGCCACAATATTTAGGAAGTTCTAGGATGATCACAGTTCCTGTGATCAATTATGTGGTATGTGTGTATTATCTAGCTTTTGGTGATGTGGTGAGTAAACCAGACAAACTCCATAGTGCCCAGACCACAGTTCCCAACCAGTTGTAAAAGACACAGTTCAACCAGAGTCAGCAGTGCAAAAGCACTTTTGTATTTTTATGTAAACCAAGATGTTGCTGTTTAGTCGTTAAGTCTTATCTGACTCTTTGCGACACCATGGACTGCAGCAAGCCAGGCTCCTCTGCCCACGAGATTTACAAGGCAAGAATATTGGAGTGGGTTGCCATTTCCTTCTCCAAGGGATCTTCCCCAACCAGGGATCTAACCTGCATCCCCTATGGCTTCTGCATTGGCAGGCAAGTTCTTTACCTCGAGCCACGAAGGAAACTCATAAACCATGAGAGCCTAGCTATTTCTTTCAGCAAAGGCACATGAAAGCTTGAATACAGGCTTCTAAGAATGAAAGCCTGCCAAGGTAAGTTCTATTTCTCAAGAAGTGGTTGGAGAGATAGGAATTGTCTTGCATGACCTCAGTTATTCTGGACTGCACTAGGCTCTCTTAGTGACTGCAAGACTACCATATTTCAAGCTGTAGATCTTGGAGAAGGTTGATCACAGTTCTCTCTAATTCTAAAGTCTCTTTAATTCTAAATTCTAAAATTATCCTAGGAGATCATATCACTGATGCAGAACATTAGGACTGAACTCCAAATTATTTACTTCCTTTTATTTCCTAAATAAATACACACACACACACACACACACACACATATATATATATATATATATTTTTTTTTTTTCCCCTGAATCCCTACTTATCCCTGTACTTTGACTTAACCAGTTGGGTTTAGAAGAAGGAAAACAGTATTCTTGGGTCAGCCCTTTCAGGGCACTCTCTCTTTAGATCCAGCTGCCTGGTATAAAGGAGAATATATTAGCTAACTGTTTGTGTCAAGTTTGCAATGGCAACTCTACCTCACAAAGGCATTGTGTGTGTCCAGCTTTGACAGTGACCCTTTGAGAAAATGTGCCATGCTAAAGAAATATATTAGCCGCTTCACTAGCCTCATATCCAAAGCTATGTCTCCAGTCTGCTTGATCAGTCTGAAGGGCTATCTTCTCTCTACGTGCATCTGTTCACATGAGTTTTCCCACTCTTAGAGTTGGAAATGACAGAGAGAGATTAAAGGATGCTATCTAATGGCCATTCAGAATTGCACTGTGTAAGGAGCAAGCAGAATTAAAAAAAAAAAAAAAAACTCAGAGGTAAATTCTGCTTCAAATTTAAATCAAACATCACAAGAAGGTTGCCACTAAACAGAGGATTAAAACTTCAGTAGATTTTCACTAGACAAAAGAAGTAGATGGGGAATAAGCCAGAAAACTAGAAGCAACAATGAAACTATCTTTCATGATCTCAGAACTGAAATTTATTTAGGACAGAAATCTGGATTTCAAGATGATGAGAAAATGCAGTGGGAGAGGCAGATAATGCACAAGTGATATCTGATACCTAAAATGTTGTTGTTATTATAGTATGCATTTTATAGAAGCAAAGTGCTGGACTTGTATAACTGAACAAGAATCTCTTTTCCCAAAATTTTTTCACCTTTTCATTGCAATACACAGATTTCACTTCACTAAATAAAATGACACAATGTTTACAATTATAAAGGAGCACTGGTTCAGACAAATTAAATCCAATCCATTGCTGTCGAAGGTAAAATCATCTAGAGAATAGCTGTTGAATAATCTATAAAACGACTACATTAAGCATATAAAAGTGAAAATTAGTCATTCTAAGCTCTTAAAGAAAGTGTCAGTTGCCCATTCTTCTGGGTGTGTAGATCAAGAAGTTCTGAGAAGGGGATAGCATAATTTCATTTAAAAAATGAAAGATGAAATCAAAGAAAAAGGTTATAACTATTAGAAACCATTACTTTTCTTTCAGAAAAGAAGTAAAGTGAGTTTTGCACAAAGGATCTGTAGGTATTATATGATCATTATTAAGAAGAAAGAGGGTCAATATGCATGTACATTTGCTATAAGGACTTTAAAATCTGATTTCACTTATGAGAATATGCTGCTGCTGCTGCTAAGTCACTTCAGTCGTGTCCGACTCTGTGTGACCCCATAGACGGAAGCTCACCAGGCTCCCCTGTCCCTGGGATTCTCCAGGCAAGAACACTGGAGTGGGTTGCCATTGCCTTCTCCATTGCAGGAAAGTGAAGAGTGAAAGTGAAGTCGCTCAGTCGTTTCCGACTCTTAGCGAACCCATGGACTGGAGCCTACAAGGCTCCTCCGTCCATGGGATTTTCCAGGCAAAAGTACTGGGGTGGGCTGCCATTGCCTTCCCCGTATGAGAATATAATTTATATTATATTTTCTCAAGAAGATGAGAGATCCTTGAGCAGATAAACATGAACCAAAAAATAAAAGAAACAAGGACAAGCAAACAGCAGCAACAAAAGATCAATCTCACAGTTTAAACACTAAGAAGAATCAGAATTTAGATATCTCAGCATGAGAAAACATAATCCCTAAGGGAAAAAACATATTTATATCTATGTTGGTAAATATTAATGCCATGCTAATAAGTACTATTTTAGTTCACATACTGAATCTATTATCAAAATAAACCAGAATAAAAATATTTTTCAAAATGAATATTGTTTATATATTGTAAATACCAAACTGAATTTTGTTATTTTTTCATTTATATCAAGAATCTATTTTTCTCCAGTTTTCTTGCATAATCTACACAACAAAAAAGTCTCATTTACATATAATCTCTGAACATGTTTTCTGTTGTTTGGTTGTTAAGTCATGTCTGACTCCTTTGAGATCTCATGAACTGTAACCAGCCAGTCTCCTCTGTCCATGGGATTTCCCAGGCAAGAATACTGGAGAGGACTGCCATTTCCTTCTCCAAGGGATGTTCTCAAACAAGGGATTAAAGTCAAGTCTTTTGCATCGGCAGGCCAGTTCTGAAGCTCCCCAACTCCCTTCATCCCTCAAATTTCTGAACATGTTGTTGCTTATTGTTTAGGCACTAAGTCACGCATAATTGGCTGGAAATATAATAAGCCAGTTGATTTCTAGAGTCTCACTGAATATTAATGCAGATGCACTCTGGAAAATGTCTCCATCTGTTGAGAGTACATTATGCAGTACATGATGATGGTACTTGTACATATAATTTTCAACTTATCATATATACTTATACCAAGTTTTAAACATAATATAAAATATATTTGTTTTTTTCCACCTACTTTACATAACATTCTGTGTGTAGCCTAACTTTTCTCATTAAAAAAATTGATTATTTTATGTTTGTTGATTATTTCCACTATGTTGAAAACTATATAGTCCAGAAAGAAATTCGTTATTAGAATTTTATTATTAACACCCAGTAAAGATAATGCGACATAGTTACTAGCCAAAATTATTTTGTTGAATTAAAATTTTGATTAGTACATATTTGATGTTAAGCTTCACATACTTAAAACTAACTAGATTTTTTAATTGCAATATAGCATATACAAGATAATTTAATCAGTGGGTTATATTCAATAAAAAAGTAATTCTGATATTCAATTTCATTACAATTGTGTTGTAAAAGCCTGACTCACCATTAATGGACAATAAAAAATAAGAAGCAAATTATTCATAAAGGATAACAAAACTTTAAATTATTTTAAATATACTCAAATAAAATAATCCCAAATAAAGGTCTTGTTTTCAAAAACATTATTGCTACCTCAAATTATAATTTTTACATGGAAATCAACTCCAATCAGTTGATTTTTATTTGCAAACTATTTACTCATTATTATTTGCTATATATCTAAAATTTTCATTTTTATATAGAAATAAATCAGTATAGTACAGTTAAACATTACATTCCCATTTTATTTTATTTTATTTTATTTTATTTATTTTTTTATTTTTTGTAGGGGAGAATGGACAAAGAAAAGGATCAGTAAGGGTGGGAGGGAAATGGGAAGGAAGAAGGGGAGTGATAGTGGCGAGGAGTATATGTAATTCTTAACTAATGGCTTACTGTTTTTAATCACAAAGAACATTTTTAAAAATTTATGTTAAATTCATCTTATATTAGGAGGTTTGATCTGGAAATGAAAAGTTCAGGAAACTAAAATCCAGTTTGGGTGTTTTCATCTTAGGTACATCTGGTATTTTTGTATTAGTAGGTCTATCTTTTCAATAATATATTATTTAGGACAGAATCACATTTGTCACTTCTTCCTCCCTAATACCCAAAGTGGTACCAGACCCATAAAGTAGTCAATAAACTATTACAGAATGAACAAATAAGTCTATTTTTTTAAATTTTTTTTTAAACTCTCTTGAGTGAACTGAATTTTTTGAGGTTCATAAGTGAATATGTTTTCCTCTTTACTTTGTCTATTACAGCCTAATTGTATGAGTGGGGTATTAAAGTCTCCCACTATTATTGTGTTGTTGTATATTTCTTCTATCATACTAATCAGTGTTTGTCTTAGATATATCAATGCTCCAATGTTGGGTGCATAACTTCTTTTTGGATTGTTCCTTTAAGTGGTTATGTATAACCTTCATTGTCTCCTTTTCTGGACCATTATTTAAAAGTCAATTTTATCTAATATGAGTATAGCTACTCCTGTTTTCTTTTGGTCAGTATTTGCATAGAAAACCCTTTTCCAGCCCTTCATTTTCAGTCAGTGTATATCCCCTATTTTAAAGCGGTTCTCTTGTAGACAACATATATAGGGGTCTAGTTTTTGTATCCATTTGACCCGTTTTAATCTTTTGATTCTCTCTTGTACACAAAGTATGTAGGGGTCTTGTTTTTGTATTGATTCGGCCGTCTTTGTCTGTTGATTAGGGCATTCAGCACATTAGCATTTAATTATTGATAAGTAAGATTTACTTTATTGTTTTGGGTTCAAATTTATACACCCTTTTAGTGATTCCTATCTAGAGAATGTCCTTTAGTTTTTGTTGGAGAAATGATTTAGTGGTGCAAAATTCTCTCAACGTTTGCTTATCTGTGAAGCTTTTGATTTCTCCTTCATATTTGAATGAGATCCTTGCTGGATACAATAATCTGGGCTGTAAGTTATTTTCTTTCATCACTTTAATTATGTCTTGCTATTCCCTCCTGGCTTGGAGAGTTTCTATTGAAAGATCAGCTGTTATCCTTATGGGAATTCCCTTGTGAGTTATTTGATGTTTTTCCCTTGCTGCTTTTAATATTCGTTCTTTATATTTAATCTTTGTTAATTTGATTAATATGTGTCTTGGGGTGTTTCCATCTGAATGCAGAGTTCCAAAGAACAGCAAGAAGAGATAAGAAAGCCTTCTTAAGCGATGAATGCAAAGAAATAGAGGAAAATAATAGAATGGGAAAGACTAGGGATCTCTTCAAGAAAATCAGAGATACCGAAGGAACATTTCATGCAAAGATGGGCTCGATAAAGGACAGAAATGGTGTGGACCTAACAGTAGCAGAAGATATTAAGAAGAGGTGGCAAGAATACACAGAAGAACTGTACAAAAAAGAGCCTCACAACCCAGATAATCATGATGATGTGATCACTGACCTAGAGCCAGACATCCTGGAATGTGAAGTCAAGTGGGCCTTAGAAAGCATCACTACGAACAAAGCTAGTGGAGGTGATGGAATTCCAGTGGAGCTATTCCAAATCCTGAAAGATGATGCTGTCAAAGTGCCGCACTCAATATGTCAGCAAATTTGGAAAACTCAGCAGTGGCCACAAGTTTGGAAAAGGTCAGTTTTCACCCAATCCCAAAGAAAGGCAATGCCCAAGAAGGCTCAAACTACCGAACAATTGCACTCATCTCACACGCTAGTAAAGTAATGCTCAAAATTCTCCAAGCCAGGCTTCAGCAATATGTGAACCGTGAACTTCCTGATGTTCAAGCTGGATTTAGAAAAGGCAGAGGAACCAGAGATCAAATTGTCAACATCCGCTGGATCATGGAAAAAGCAAGAGAGTTCCAGAAAAACATCTATTTCTGCTTTATTGACTATGCCAAAGCCTTTGACTGTGTAGATCACAATAAACTGTGGAAAATTCTGAGAGAGATGGTAATACCCGACCACCTGATCTGCCTCTTGAGAAATCTGTATGCAGGTTAGGAAGCAACAGTTAGAACTGGTCATGGAACAACAGCCTGGTTCCAAATAGGAAAAGGAGTACGTCAAGGCTGTATATTGTCACCATGTTTATTTAACTTATATGCAGAGTACATCATGAGAAACGCTGGACTGGAAGAAACACAAGTTGGAATCAAGATTGCTGGGAGAAATATCAATAACCTCAGATATGCAGATGACACCACCTTTATGGCAGAAAGTGAAGAGGAACTCAAAAACCTCTTGATGAAAGTGAAAGTGGAGAGTGAAAAGGTTTGCTTAAAGCTCAACATTCAGAAAACGAAGATCATGGCATCTGGTCCCATCACTGCATGGGAAATAGATGGAGAAACTGAAAACAGTGTCAGACTTTATTTTTCTGGGCTCCCAAATCACTGCAGATGGTGACTGCAGCCATGAAATTAAAAGACGCTTACTCCTTGGAAGGAAAGTTATGACCAACCTAGATAGCATATTCAAAAGCAGAGACATTACTTTACCAACAAAGGTTCGCCTAGTCAAGGCTATGGTCTTTCCTGTGGTCATGTATGGATGTGAGAGCTGGACTGTGAAGATGGCTGAGCACTAAAGAATTGATGCTTTTGAACTGTGGTGTTGGAGAAGACTCTTGAGAGTCCCTTGGACTGCAAGGAGATCCAACCAGCCCGTTCTGAAGGAGATCAGCCCTGGGATTTCTTTGGAAGGAACGATGCTAAAGCTGAAACTCCAGTATTTTGGCCACCTCATGCGAAGAGTTGACTCATTGGAGAAGACTCTGATGCTGGGAGGATTGGGGGCAGGAGGAGAAGGGGACGACAGAGGATGAGATGGCTGGATGGCATCACTGACTCGATGGATGTGAGTCTGAGTGACCTCCGGGAATTGGTGATGGACAGGGAGGCCTGGCGTGCTGCAGTTCATGGAGTCTCAAAGAGTCAGACACGACTGAGCGACTGATCTGATCTGGGGTGTTTCGACTTGGGTTTATCCTGTTAAGGATTCTCTGGATTTCTTGAACTTGAGTAGTTATTTCTTTCTCCATTTTACGGAAGTTTTCAACAATTATCTCTTCAAGTATTTTCTCATGGTCTTTCTTTTTATCTTCTTCTTTTGGAACTCCTATGATTCGAATGCTGTAGCGTTTAATGTTATTCTGGAGGTCTCTGAGATTGCCCTCATTTCTTTTGATTCATTTTTCTTTTTTCTCCTCTGATTCATTTATTTCTAGGATTCTATCTTCCAATTCACTAATCCTATCTTCTGCCTCTGTTATTCTACTATTTGTTGCCTCTAGAGTGTTTTGGATCTCATTTATTGCATTATTCATGATGTGTTGACTCTTTTATTTCTTCTAGGTCCTTATTAAACCTTTCTTGCATCTTCTCAATCCTTGTCTCCAGACTCTTTAACTGTGATTCCATTTTGATTTCAAGATTTTGGATTAATTGCACTATCATTATTCAAAATTCTTTATCAGGTAGATTCCCTATCTCTTCCTCTTTAGAGGAAGGTGGGCATTTATCCTGTTCCTTTAGCTGCTGGGTATTCCTCTGTCTCCTCATTTTGTTAAAATT
Source organism: Tragelaphus eurycerus (assembly GCA_935064755.1). Lineage (NCBI taxonomy): Eukaryota > Metazoa > Chordata > Mammalia > Artiodactyla > Bovidae > Tragelaphus > Tragelaphus eurycerus. The sequence goes on from CAKXYN010000061.1 coordinate 13,575,900, forward strand.
GCCAAGTTTAGAGTGTCCTTACTATATTCTGATAGTTTGTTAAATTCTCTTTATTGAGGCGTTTACTGGTCTTTTCAATATCTGATCTCTGCCCTATTACAGAGGGGGCAGTGATGAACACCCAAATCTAAGCTGACCATGTTCAGGCACTCGGATAGTCCTCAGAAACACAGACTCGGTTGAGTCTGCATTTTGTGCCCTTCCCAGGTCCGAGTAGCGCAGGTGATGAAGTGTTTAGCGAGCGCCGCTGCTGTGACTTATAGCCTCTCCACCGCTCTGTTTTCTGGGTATACAAAGGGCGCACCTTCTCAGGCGGATGTTGACTGTCCAGAGCCCCAAGAAGCATTAGGTAACACAGAAACCTGCTCACAGTTTTGTAAACAATGTCTCTCTAGAGCTGTGATTGCCCGCCTCCGGCTCTGGCTGCCTGTCACCAGAGTGGGATGGTCTGCAGCCGGCTATCTCTGTGCAGTCCCTTGTTCTGTACATAGTCCTGGTGGTGTCTTAGGTTAGGACTGGCTTTTGACGTAGTAGATATCTGACAGTCTGGTTATTTCACTCAAATAGAGACCAAATCCTTACTCAAAGCGATGCAGGCCGCGCCGCTCCTCCTAGCCCAGCCCCCATTTGCTAATAGCAAATGCTGGTGTCCTTGCTGCTTCTCCACAAAAGGAGTTACCGCAGGGCTTGTAATCTCCTTTCGAAGACAACGAATTGTCTTGCTAAGTGCCTGATGTCTTCTGCCGGCATTCAGAAGTTGTTTTGTAGAATTTACTCAATGTTCAAATGTTCTTTTAACGAATTTGTGGAGGAGAAAGTATTCTCCCCGTCCTACTCGTCCGTCATCTTAGCTCCTCCCCCCTATTTTCCCATTTTAAATAGCTCATTCTGAGACAAATATATATGTGTATGAGTGGGCTTCCCTGGTGACTCAGATGGTAAAAAATTAGGCCTGTCTTGAGGGAAACCTGAGTTTGATCCCGGAATTGGGAAGATCCCCTGGAGAAGAGAATGGCTACCGACTCCAGTATGTTTGCCTGGAGAAAAATACAAGTAATAATAATAATAATGGAAAGAGGAGCCTGGCAGGCTATTGTCCATGGGGTCATGAAGAGTTGGACATGATAGACTGATTTCTTTTTTTATGAGTGTGCTAATTTTTTTTTTAAAGTATAATATTACTACAGTTAAGATTTGAGAAGCTGAGTGTGTGATACAAACTCTAGAGCTAACACTGAAAATAATGAAAACAGCTTTAACATCGTTGTTGTATTTAGTTGCTAAGTCATGCCCAATTCTATGCAACCCTCTTTGAGGCCCACCAGGCTTAAAACCTAATAACAAATTAAAAGAAACTAAAACTTTGTTCAAATAATTCACATTGATATGGAAAAATAGTATCAGTTCAGTTCAGTCACTCAGTTGTGTCTGACTCTGTGATCCATGAACTGCATCACGCCAGAGCTCCCTGTCCATCACCAACTCCTGGAGCTGACTAAAACTCATATCCAATGAGTCAGTGATACCATCCAACTATCTCATCCTCTGTCATCCCCTTTTCCTCCTGCCTTCAATCTTTCCCAGCATGAGGGAATTTTCAAATGAGTCAGTTGTTTGCATCAGGTGGCCAAAGTATTAGAGTTTCAGATTCACTGTCAGTCCTTCCAATGAATATTCAGGACTAATTTTCTTTAGGATGGAAGGTTTGGATCTCCTTGCTGTCCAAGGGACTCTCAAGAGTTAAGTTATATGAGTTAAATGAGCAGATGAGAATATACTCCTTGACATACTCCTTTCCCAACTTGGAACCAGTCTGTTGTTCCATGTCCAGTTCTAAATGTTGATTCCTGACCTGCATACAGATTTCTCAAGAGGCAGATCAGGTTATCTGATATTCCAATCTCTTTCAAAATTTTCCACAACTTCTTGTGGAAATTGTGATCCACACAGTCAATGGATTTGGCATAGTCAATAAAGCAGAAATTTATGTTTTTTTCTAGAACTCTTTTGCTTTTTCGATGATCCAATGGATGTTGGCAATGTGGTTCCTCTGCCTTTTCTAAATCCAGCATGAACATCTGGAAGTTCACAGTTCACATATTGCTGAAGCCTGACTTGGAGAATTTGGGGCATTACTTTACTAGTATGTGAGATGAGTGCAATTGTGTCATAGTTTGAACAATGTTTGTCATTGTCTTTCTTTAGGATGGGCTTCCCTGGTGGCTCAGAGGTTAAAGCGTCTGCCTGCAATGCAGGAGACCTGGGTTCGATCCCTGGGTTGGGAAGATCCCCTAGAGAAGGAAATGGCAACCACTCCAGTATTCTTGCCTGGAGAATCCCATGGACGGAGGAGCCTGGTTGTAAAGAGTCAGGCACAACTGAGCGACTTTGCTTCATTTCACTTCACTTCACTTCTTTAGGAGAAAATGAAAACTGACCTTTTCCAGTCCTGTGGCCACTTCTAAGTTTTCCAAATTTGCTGGCATAATGAGTGCAGCATTTTTACAGCATCATCTTTTAGAATTTGAAATAGCTCAACTAGAATTCCATCACCTCCACGAGCTTTCCATCAGCTTTCTTCATAGTGATGCTTCCTAAGGCCCACTTGACTTTGCATTCCAAGATGTCTGGCTCTAGGTGAGTGATCATACCATTGTGATTATCTGGATCATGAAGATCTTTTTTGTATAGTTCTTCTGTGTATTCTTGCCACCTCTTCTTAAAATCTTCTGCTTCTGTTAGGTCCATATTATTTTTGTCCTTTATTGTGCCTATTACTGCATGAAAAGTTCCTTTGGTATCTCTAATTTTCTTGAAGAGACCTCTAATCTTTCCCATTCTATTGTTTTCCTCTATTTCTTTGCATTGATTGCTGAGGAAGGTTTTCTTATCTCTTTTTGCTATTCTTTGGAACTCTGCATTCAAATGGGCATATCTTTCCTTTTCTCCTTTGCTTTCACTTCTCTTCTTTTCATACCTATTTGTAAAGAATCCTCAGACAACTATTTTCTTGGGGATGGTCTTGATCCATGCCTCCTGTACAATGTCACGAACCTCCATCCACAGTTCGTCAGGCACTCTGTCTTTCGGATCTTCAGTTCAATCACTCAGTCTTGTCCGACTCTTTGTGACACCATGAATCGCAGCATGCCAGGCCTCCCTGTCCATCACAACTCCTGGAGTTTACTCAAACTCATGTCCATTGAGTCAGTGATGCCATCTAACCATCTCATCCTCTGTCGTTCCCTTCTCCTCTGGCCTTCAATGTTTCCCAACATCAGGGTCTTTTCAAATGAGTCAGCTCTTCGCATCAGTTAGCCAAAATATTGGAGTTTCAGCTTCACATCAGTCCTTCCAATGAACACCCCGGACTGATTTCCTTTAGGATGGACTGGTTGGATTTCCTTCCAGTCCAAGGGACTCTCAAGAGTCTTCTCCAACACCACAGTTCAAAAGCATCAATTCTTTGGCGCTCAGCTTTCTTCACAGTCCAAATCTCACATCCATACATGACCACTGGAAAAACCATAGCCTTGACTAGATAGACCTTTGTTGGCAAAGAAATGTCTGTTCTTTTTAATATGCTGTCTAGGTTGGTCATAACTTTTCTTCCAAGGAGTAATCATCTTTTAATTTCATGGCTGCAATTACCATCTGCAGTGATTTTGGAGCCCAGAAAAATAAAGTCAGCCACTGTTTGCCCATCTATTTGCCATGAAGTGATGGGACCAGATGCCATGATCTTAGTTTTCTCAATGTTGAGTTTTAAGCCAACATTTTCATTCTCCACTTTCACTTTCATCAAGAGGCTCTTTAGTTCCTCTTCACTTTCTGCTATAAGGGTGATGTCATCTGCATATCTGAGGTTATTGATATTTCTCCCAGCAGTCTTGATTCCAGCTTGTGCTACCTCCAGCCCAGCATTTCTCATGATGCACTCTGCATATAAGCTAAATAAGCAGGGTGACAATATACAGCCTTGACGTACACCTTTTCCTATTTGGAACCATTCGGTTGTTCCATGTCCAGTTCCCTTGAATTTATTTCTCACTTCCAGTGTATAATTGTAAGGGATTGGAAGGGAAAAATAGTATAAGGGAATGAAAACTACAGGGGACAAACAGAAAAATAAAAGTTTAAAAGTATACCTAAATCAAAATGCATAATAATTGCATAATATATTACTGGGCTTTACACTTCAATTAATAGATATTATCAGAATAAATAAAACAGTGAAATCCAGTTGTATGCTATGTCTGTATGTATATGTATATGTCTAGAATAGATGTACTTTAATATAAAGACACAGGTAGCTGTGAAATGGACAAAGATATAACATGCAAAATATAAGTATCAGAAGGCTAACCTATGAAATTAATGTCAGAATATAGACTGTTATCAGAATGAAAAGGGACAGTCCATAGTGAAAGAAAAGTGAATGTTGCTCTACTCATTGTCTCAATTAGTGCTCTAATAGAGATTTTTGAAACTATCAGCACACTGATGTGTCATTTGCTAATTTATAGTAAGGTTTTTCCTTACTGAATTTTTTGTTTTACCAAGAAACAAGAGTTATTAGATATCTATGTGTTTATTGGTCTCATATAAAAGTTCAGATACTATTTTTATAGCTATTTAAGTGCATTATGTTTTTGTTGCTGAAGCTCTGATACTTTGGCCACCTGATGTGAAGAGCCAACTCAATGGAAAAGACTCTGAAGCTGGGAAATATTGAGGGCAAGAGGAGAAGGGGGTGACACAGGATGAGATAGCTGAATGGCATCACTGACTCAATGAACCTGAGTTTGAACAAACTCTGGGCGATGGTGAAAAGGACAGGGAAGCCTGGTGTGGTGCAGTCCATGGCATTGCAAACAGTTGGACATTGCTGAGCTACTGAACAACAAAAATAATAACTAGATGTTTCTTGTCCATCTATTTTAGTAATGACATCAAATTGAAGATGATTGAAAATCCTCACATAATAAGATTTAGAAAATGCTATCAAAATCAGAAAGATACTAATTGTGATTAACTTGATGCCTGGCAATATATTACTTTAAATTTTTTATATTTTAATTCCTAATTTTCAGAAGTTAGTTATACTTTTGTCATTCCTCTAATTTTAAAAATATTTTTGATGCATGATTCCATATTTATCAAAAGTTAAGGTGTTTGGAAATCTAAATTATGACTTTGAAATATATAAATATAGTTTACCTATTCATCTAATTATAACATAATGTCAGGTCAACAAATCCTTTACAATGGTTACTATTAGGTTTATACTTTGCTACATATATTGCTATTTGCACCTATAATCTTTCATGGATAAAATAACATTTCATTTACTTTTATTTATCCCTAAATTATCTAGAATATATTAAGAACATTTAAATTGTAACAGAGTTTTCCAAATTCTTACCACTGTGTATGGGGAGAGGGGATGTCCATCATATTCCTTTTCTTTATTGTGATGTTATCTAACATCACTCTTATACTAAAACAAAGAATATTATATTCACCACTACATGTATACATTTTTCATTTAATTGATATTCAAAGTATTATAATTTAGTTAATCTAATATAAAATCTTGCCACCTCTTCTTAATATCGTCTGCTTCTGTTAGGTCCATACCATTTCTGTCCTTTATCGAGCCCATCTTTGCATGAAATGTTTTTTTGGTATCTCTAATTTTCTTGAAGAGATCTCTAGTCTTTCCCATTCTGTTGTTTTCTTATTTCTTTGCATTGATTGCTGAGGAAGGTTTTCTTATCTCTTCTTGCTATTCTTTGGAACTCTGCATTCAGATTTTTATATCTTTCCTTTTGTCCTTTGCTTTTCACATCTCTTCTTTTCACAGCTATTTGTAAGGCCTCCCCAGACAGCCATTTTGCTTTTTTGCATTCCTTTTCCATGGGGATGGTCTTGATTGCTGTCTCCTGTACAATGTCAGGAACCTCCGTCCATAGTTCATCAGGCACTCTATCTATCAGATCTTGGCCCTTAAATCTATTTCTCACTCCCACTATATAATCATAAGGGATTTGACCATTTACCTTAATGGTCTTTTGGATTTCCCTACTTTATTCAATTTAAGTCTCCATTTGGCAATAAGGAGCTCATGATCTAAGCCACAGTCAACTTCTGGTCTTGTTTTTGCTGACTGTATAGAGCTTCTCCATCTTTGGCTGCAATGAATATAATCAATCTGATTTCGGTGTTGATCATCCGGTGATGTCCATGTGTAGAGTCTTCTCTTGTGTTGTTGGAAGAGCGTGTTTGCTATGACCAGTGCGTTCTCTTGACAGAATTCTATTAGCCTTTGCCCTTCTTCATTCTGTATTCCAAGGCCAAATTTTCTTGTTACTCCAGGTGTTTCTTGACTTCCTACTTTTGCATTCCAGTCCCCTAAAATGAAAAGGACATCTTTTTTTGGGTGTTAGTTCTAAGAGGTCTTGTAGGTTTTCATAGACCCATTCAACTTCAGGTTCTTCAGTGTTACTGGTATACAGAAGAACTGTACAAAAAATATCTTCACAACCAAGATAATCATGATGGGATGATCACTCACCCAGAGCCAGGCATCCTGGAATGTGAAGTCAAGTGGGCCTTAGAAATCATCACTATGAACAAATGCTAGTGGAGGTGATGGAATTCCAGTTGAGCTATTTCAAATCTTGAAAGATGATATGTGAAAGTGCTGCACTCAATATGTCAGCAAATTTGGAAAACTCAACAGTGACCACAGGACGGGAAAAGGTCAGTTTTCATTCCAGTCCAAAGAAAGGCAATGCCAAAGAATGCTCAAACTACTGCACATTTCATCTATCTCACACACTAGTAAAGTAATACTCAAAATTCTCCAAACCAGGCTTCAGCAATACCTGAACCGTGAACTTGCAGATGTTCAATCTAGTCTTACAAAAGACAGAAGAACCAGAGATCAAATTGCCAACATCCGCTGAATCATCAAAAAAGCAAGAGAGTTCAAGAAAAACATCTATTTCTGCGTTATTGACTATGCCAAAGCCTTTGACTGTGTGTTTCCCAATAAACTGTGGAAAATTCTGAAAGAGATGGGAATACCAGACCACCTGACCTGCTTCTTGAGAAACCTATATTCAGGTCACGAAACAACAGTTTGAACTGGACATGGAACAACAGACTGGTTCCAAATAGGAAAAGGAGTATGTCAAGGCTGTATAATGTCACACTGCTTATTTAAGTTATATGCAAAGTACATCATGAGAAATGCTGGTCTGGAAGAAGCACGAGCTGGAATCAAGATTGCCAGGAAAAATCTCAATAAACTCAGATATGCAGATGACATCAGCCTTATGGTAGAAAGCGAAGAGGAACTAAAAAGCCTCATGATGAAAGTGAAAGAGGAGAGTGAAAAAGTTGGCTTAAAGCTCAACATTCAGAAAACGAAGATCATGGCATCTAGTCCCATTATTTCATGGCAAATAGATGGGGAAACAGTGTCAGACTTTATTTTGGGGGCTCCAAAATCACAGCAGATGGTAATTGCAGCCATGAAATTAAAAGACGCTTGCTCCTTGGAAGGAAAGTTATGTCCAACATAGATCACATATTCAAAAGCAGAGACGTTACTTTGCCAACAAAGGTCTATCTAGTCAAGGCTATGGTTTTTCCAGTGGTCATGTATGGATGTGAGAGTTGGACTTTGAAGAAAGCTGAGCGCTGAATAACTGATGCTTTTGAAGTGTGGTGTTCAATAAGATTCTTGAGAGTCCCTTGGACTGCAAGGAAATCCTACCAGTCCATTCTAAAGGAGTTCAGCCCTGGGTGTTCTTTGGAAGGAATGATGCTAAAGCTGAAACTCTAATACTTTGGCCACCTCATGCGAGTGTTGACTCATGGGAAAAGTCTCTGATGCTGGAAGGTATTAGGGGCAGGAGGAGAAGGGGACGACAGAAGCTAAGATGGCTGGATGGCATCATTGACTCAATGGACGTGAGTTTGAGCGAACTCCGGGAGTTTGTGATGGACGGGGAGGCCTGGCGTGCTGAGATTCATGGGGTCGCAAAGAGTCGCACACGACTGAGTTACTGAACTGAACTGAATATAAAATCTTAATGAAACAAAAGCAAATTATGAGAGTGATGTTCAGCCATGGTATTTAGAAGCATCTGATTTACGGCTGTAACAAGAATACTTCAGTAAGAAAGAAACTGGCCCAAAAGGGGCAAAGTTAAATATTTTTTTGCCTTGAAACTTGACACTGATCCTCTGTCCAGTCTAGACCTCTATTGAGTCAGGCAGCACCATATAAAAAGCTAGCCTGCTTTGCTCACCTGAATCCAAAGCAGATGTCAGAAATTTCTGCTAACATGTTGGCCAATTTGTATTCTCCTTCTCTCTGGTACCAATGCAGAAACTTGTGTCTGAATTCAAAAAATGCCTAGTCAAAACAAAATAGCCAGCATTAGAAGAAAAAAAAAGCAAGAGAATCAACAACTATTTTCATCAATGCTTCAGGAAAATGGGAAGCCCAACACATGCACACATAGGCAGATGAGTCCATTGGTGGTTGTAATACATCTTCCCATCCTAGAAAAATTGCACTGGCCCAATCACACCTCATGGGACAAAGACAAAAGGCAGAGAAAGCTGACTGAATTTATCCAGGGTAAAGACTCTGAAGGGCTTCTCAGGTGGCTCAGTAGTAAAGAATCACCTGCCAATGTAGAAGATATGTGAGCCATCCTTGGGTCTGGAGATTCCTTGGAGGAGGAAATGGCAACCCACTCCAGGATTCATGTCTGGGAAATCCCATGGACAGAAGAGCCTGGCAGGCTACAGTCTATGGGCTTGCAAAATAGTCACACACCACTTGGTGACATGTATAATGTAAGGATATTTGGGGGGATTTCATACTTTGAATTGATTTGGATAGTAGTTGCTGGAAGAAAAGAAGAGTAACAATACATTGATGTGCCAGTACATACAGAACTGGTTAAGAATTTCACAGCTTTCTCCACTGTTATTTGGTAATAATTCAGGACGCAATCCATTAAAGGACTAGTATGGAAGAGATGTCCTATATTAAATTATATTCATGAAAAAATGCTTATTAATTAAAATACAGCTTTCATTATGGAAGAAAAATCCTTTCACTGTATGTGCAATAATTGGTGTAGTATATCATAGATAAGACCATATTGAATTCCTAATGACCACTTTTATTCTTTGGCCTTATTTAAACAGTATTATTACTTGAATTTTCTATAGTTTTATCCAGGTTAAATACCATGCTTATCTATCTCCATGACTCCTATGAACTTGCTAATGCTTCAATTCTGTCTAATTATGAATGAACTAAATAAGACTGAAATTTTTTGAGGTATTCAGAATAAAATGTATTAACTTATGACCTGTGTGATGGGAAATGGTGAAAAATCTAGTAATGTCTAAGATATAGGAATTACTATAAACATCAGTTGATAGGATTACTTAAAAAGAAGATAACTCAGAAATGATGCAACTTCTTTTGTTATAATAATTTAGTTATTCCACTACCAATATTTAAGAAAACAATTTTCTCATAAGAATTGCACAAACCAAAGGCCAATCTGTTATTGTTTTGAGGATTACTTCATACCGAAAAATACAAAAGTACTAAGATTTCCAATATATGTTGACCTATTAAGCTTTTACTGCTTAAACTTTCACATTAAACTTTACAAACATTTTGGCCCCATTTACTGTATCTTTGTTAATTTAGCACAGGTTGGATTGTAATCTTATGTTAAAGCAGATTAAAATTACAATTAACTCACCTTATTTAATCATGGTAAAAATAGTTAGGGAGGGGATGCTGTCAAAAGAAATATTAGAAGATACAAATACAATTGTGAAAAACAGGTTAATATAATTCATTCTTAAAGTGAGGTGCCTATTACATTTTTATATATGGTTATATGTAAAATTGTTATGAATCTATTAAAATAAATTAGGATAATCTACTATGATAAAATACACTAATGTCCAATAATTAACTGAATTAGTTATTCTCTTACTCATATTCAATAATACATATTTTGTCTTTAATTTGCATATAAATTGTGTAGAATAAAAATTAAGTATTCAATAAAGACCCTTCCATTTATATTTATACCTTTAAATTTATAAGATTCAATTTAGTACTTATTTAAAATTAGAGTATGATACTATTGCACAGAACCTGAGATTATACTTCCCTAATTAGTACTTTGGCTATAATAATCGCAGAACTTGAGTGAGAGGCTCTCAAGCCAGAATCAGGGGTTTCAATCCTCTCTCTGGCTCTTACTGGCTCTGTGGACATGGCAATCCACAAAGCCTCTCTCTGACTCATTTTACAAATTGTTACAATGAAGATAATAATAGCATCTGATTCAAAAAGTTTGATGATAATTATATTCCCACCCAGGAATCATTAGCCACAGTAGTAGCAGCTAAATCATCATTTCCCTATAATTTGCTGAGATTTCTTTTATTTAACATTAAAAATGATCTGTGTATCCTTTTTGCCAACTATTTAATAATATTTCTTGAACATGCTAAGTGAGTCTGGGACAAAGCATAGATTTCTATGGTAACCAGTCATATTGTTGAAGTGGGCAAGGGAAGTAACAGAATATAGGAAAAATTTCACAATGGAGAATGTACATCTTACATATAGTAGTTGCTAGTTAATTTGGCAGTTATTCTACATCCTTGTCAAATTTCCAATTTATGTAATTAGCATATTCATGTACTAAGCTGAAGATCAAGCTGCTATAATCAAATAATACTAGTAACAGAAACAACAATTCAAAACCAAAATAATACGAAGGTTAAAACAACATTTATTTATTTTGTATATATGATACCTTCTAATATTGATTGAGTTATTAATCAGACCATATATGCTCTGAATCTGGATAATGGCAGTAACTAATTTCTGTAAATAATAAAAAGTGAATAGAGACCTCAAAGAAAAGGAAAAAGAGGACAGAAAGAAAGGAAATGAAAAAGGAGGAAATAATAAAGGAGAATGGAAAGGGGAAAGTGATAAAGTACAAGGAGGGAAATTTTATCTAAATTCTTCAAAATACTAAGACTAGTACTGCTTTTTCTGGTGAAATAACAATGGTTATTCAAAATTATTTCCATATTTTTCCAATTAACTGTGCTGTTCACCCAGTTACAAAGGATGGTTGATGATCAGTTAGGTCACATTTTTTTTAAGATTTCACTTAACAGAAATAATATTGAGGCTATCAAGAATATATATTACACTAATTTGTTAACAGAATCGAAACCATGTATAACTTTCTTTATTTAAATCTATATTTTAGGAGAAATTAGGGAGAAGAATACCAAGACCAACTATTTTTAACATAAAAGTTTATTTGAAGTATTTTAATTTCAAGGAGAGAAAAAGAGAATCAAGTTTAAACACATACAAAGACTCACTGATAGTCAATATGTCTAGTTAAAACTAAGCCAATTTTTTGATCTCATGTATTAATCTGAATAAACTGGGGAACTAATCAGTTGTCTTATGGATAACAAATTTTCATTGTTAAAGTGATTGAAATAATTTAATTTTTGTGTTACTATTATCATTAATCAGTGCTTTTAGAATATGTTCTTAATGTTATACCTGATGTAAAATTGAAAGATGACTTAGAAAATCAGTTGAAAATACATATTGAAAAGTATTTATTCTATATCAGTTATTCTATGTAGGTACATAAAATTCTTCAGTTCGGTTCAGTTCAGTGACTCAATCGTGTCTGACTCTGCGACTGCATGCCCTGCAGCACTAGAGGCCTCCCTGTCCATCACCAACTCCCAGAGTTTACTCAAACTCATGTCCATTGAGGCTGTGATGCCATCAAACCATCTCCTCCTCTGTCATCCCCTTCTCTTCCCACCTTCAATCTTTCCCAGCATTAGAGTCTTTTCAAATGAGTCAGTTCTCTGCATCAGGGGGCCAAAGTGTTGGAGTTTCAGCTCCAGTATCAGTCCTTCCAATGAATATTCAGGACTGATTTTCTTTAGGATGGACTGGTTAGATCTGCATGCTGTTCAAGGAACTCTCAAGAGTCTTTTCCAGCACCACAGTTCAAAACCATCAATTCTTCAGCGCTCAGCTTTCTTCATAGTCCAACTCTAACATCCATACATGACTAGTGGAAAAACCATAGCTTTGACTAGAATGACCTTTGTTGGCAAAGTAATGTCTCTGCTTTTGAATATGCTATCTAGGTTGGTCATAACTTTTCTTCCAAGGAGCAAACATCCTTTAATTTCATGGCTGCAACCACCATCTGCAATGGTTTTGGAGCCCCCAAAATGAAGTCTGTCAGTTTCCCCATCTATTTGCCATGAAGTGATGGCACCAGAGGCCATGATCTTAATTTTCTGAATTTTAAGTTTTAAGCCAACATTTTCACTCTCCACTTTCACGTTCATCAAGAGGCTCTTTAGTTCTTTGCTTTCTGCCATAAGGGTGGTGTCATCTCCATATCTGAGGTTATTGATATTTCTCCCAGCAATCTTGATTCCAGCTTGTGCTTCCTCCAGCCCAGCATTTCTCATGATGTACTCTGCATATAAGTTAAATAAGCAGGGTGACAATATACAGCCTTGACGTACTCCTTTTCCTATTTGCAACCAGTCTGTTGTTCCATGTCCAGTTCTAACTGTTGCTTCTTGACCTGCATACAGATTTCTCAGGAGGAAGGTCAGGTGGTCTGGTATTTCCGTCTCTTTCAGAATTTTCCACAGTTTGTTGTGATTCACATAGTCAAAGTCTTTGGCGTAGTCAATAAAGCAGAAGTAGATGGTTTTCCTAGAATTCTCTTGCTTTTTCGATGATCCAGAGGATGTTGGCAATTTGATCTCTGGTTCCTCTGCATTTTCTAAATCCGACTTGAATATCTGGAGGTTCATGTTTCACATACTGCTGAAGCCTGGCTTGGAGAATTTTGAGCATGACTTTGCTAGCGTGTGAGATGAGTGCAATTGTGCAGTCGTTTGAGCATTTTTTCGCATTGCCTTTCTTTGGGATTGAAACGAAAATTGGCCTTTTCCAATCCTGTGGCCACTGCTGAGTTTCCAAATTTGCTGGCATATTGAGTGCAACATTTTTACAGTATTATTTTTTAAGATTTGAAGTAGCTCAACTGGAATTCCTCACACCCACTAGTTCATAGTTCATAGTAATGCTTCCTAAGGTCCACTTGACTTTGCATTCCTCAATATCTGGCTCTAGGTGAGTGGTTACACCATCATGATTATCTGGGTCATGAAGAACTTTTTTTTTTTTATAGCTCTTCTGTGTATTCTTGCCACCTTTTCTTAATATCTTTTCTTTCTGTTAGGCACATCTGTCCTTTATTGAGCCCATCTTTTTATGAAGTATTCCCTTGGTATGTCTAGTTTTCTTGAAGAAATCTGTAGTTGTTCTCATTCTATTGTTTTCCTCTATTTCTTTGTGCTTATCCCTGAGGAAGGCTTTCTTATCTCTCCTTACTACTCTTTGGAACTGCACTAAAATGGGGCTACCCTTCCTTTTCTCCTTTGCCTTTTGCTTCTCTTCTTTTCATAGCTGTTTGTAAGACCTCCTCAGACAACCATTTTGCCTTTTTACATTTATTTTTCTTGAGGATGATCTTGATCCGTGCTTCCTGTACATTATCATGAACTTCCATCTATAGTTCTTCAGGCACTCTGTCTATCAGATCTAATCCCTTAAATTTATATGTCACTTCTACTGTTTAATCGTAAAGGATTTGATTTAGGTCATACCTAAATGGTCTAGTAGTTTTCCCAACTTTCTTCAATTTAAGGCTGAATTTGGCAATAAGCAGTTCATGATCTGAGCCACAGTCAGCTCCTGGTCTTGTTTTTGCTGACTGTATAGAACTTCTCCATCTTTGTCTGCAAAGAATATAATCAATCTTATTTTGGTGTTGACCATCTGGTGATGTCCATGTGTAGAGTCTCTTTTCATGTTGTTGGAAGAGGGTGTCTGTTATGACCCGTGAGTTCTCTTGACAAAATTCTATTAGCCTTTGCCCTGCTTCATTCTGTACTCCAAGTCCATATTTGCCTGTTACTCCAGGTATTTCTTGACTTTCTACTTGTGTATTCCAGTCCCCTATAATGAAAAGGACATCTTTTTTGGGTGTTAGTTTTAAAACTTCTTGTAGATCTTCATAGAACCATTCAACTTCATCTTTTTCAGCATTATTGGTCAGGACATAGATTTGGATTACTTTGATACTGAATAGTTTTGCCTTGGAAATGAACAGAGATCATTCTGTCATTTTTGAGATTGCGTCCAAGTACTCCTTGGAAGGAAAGTTACGATCAACCTAGATAGCATATTCAAAAGCAGAGACATCACTTTGCCAACAAAGGTTCACCTAGTCAAGGCTATGGTCTTTCCTGTGGTCATGTATGGATGTGAGAGCTGGACTGTGAAGAAGGCTGAGCGCCGAAGAATTGATGCTTTTGAACTGTGGTGTTGGAGAAGACTCTTGAGAGTCCCTTGGACTGCAAGGAGATCCAACCAGTCCATTCTGAAGGAGATCAGCCCTGGGATTTCTTTGGAAGGAATGATGCTAAAGCTGAAACTCCAGTATTTTGGGCACCTCATGCGAAGAGTTGACTCATTGGAGAAGACTCTGATGCTGGGAGGGATTGGGGGCAAGAGGAGAAGGGGACGACAGAGGATGAGATGGCTGGATGGCATCACTGACTCGATGAATATGAGTCTGAGTGACCTCCGGGAGCTGGTGATGGACAGGGAGGCCTGGCGTGCTGCTGTTCATGGGGTCACAAAGAGTCGGACATGACTGAGCGACTGATCTGATCTGATCTGATCTGACTGCATTTCAGACTCTTTTGTTGACTAAGATGGCTACTCTATTTCTTCTAAGAGATTCTTGCCCCCAGTAGTAGATATAATGATGATAAATTCTACCAGCCTATGGGCTGGTATGGATAATCAGCAAATAGATATTTCTTCACTCTTATTATGGGCTTTAAATTGTTTTTTACATTTTGAAAAATGTGAAAAACCATAAAACAATTTTCATGATGTTATAGTTTTCAAAAAGCAATTTTATACCTATTAAACTTATCTTTCCATGAATATTTCATAATTTTTTTAAGATTCTGTGTGAAGAATTTTCTGCTATGCATGTTATTTTAAATTTTTAAATGACCAATAAAAGACAGTGTTTTACATTAACTGTAAACAAGAATACA
Organism: Tragelaphus eurycerus; assembly: GCA_935064755.1. Taxonomy (NCBI): domain Eukaryota; kingdom Metazoa; phylum Chordata; class Mammalia; order Artiodactyla; family Bovidae; genus Tragelaphus; species Tragelaphus eurycerus. The sequence goes on from CAKXYN010000061.1 coordinate 13,591,179, forward strand.
CAAATAAATTTTATTTTCCAGTATGATAATTGATCAAAGTAGGAATAATGAAGTAGAAGAATGTTTCCTGGTGTGCTGACCTAATCTTTTGTTTTAATGCAAATGTACATTCAATTTGCACATTGCCCAAGATATATTGTAAGTGACATTATTCTTGGCATTGATCTCAATTGCTCATAATCTACATTACATAATCCTGAAAATAGTGTTAATATTTAGTTGAAATGTTAATAGGTGGTAAAAAACTTTTGAGTTTTGATGATGCTCATTTATTATCAGAGTAAGTATAAAGTGATTTAGAAAAAAAATGGGGACCAAGGAGACATCTTAGGAGTAAACAAAACCAACACATTAATACATGTAGGTATACACATAGTGGACTTATTAAACTTACCAGAGTGTGCGTGGAGTAATGGCCAAAGTAAAGTGTTTCTACAAAGGTAAGAACAAATAAAACATTGCATAGTGACCAAGCAAATTTGAACTACAAGTGGTTCCCACACCTTTGTTTAATGTAACCTTTAACTATCTAATATAAATGTCAAAAATATCTGCACAGAAAAATGCAAAACCTTAAATTTTGCAAATGATTCCAGTGAGACAACTATTTCTTTTAAATTTATCTGTAAAGCTTCCCAGGTGATACTAGTGGTAAATAATCTGCTTACCAATGCAGGAGATGTTAAGAGACACAAGAGATGTGATTCCAGGGTCGGGAAGATCCCCTGGAGTAGGAAATGACAACCCACCCAGTGTTCTTGCCTAGGAAATCCCATGGACAGAGGAGCCTGGTGGGCTGCAGTCCATGGGACTGCAAAGAGTAGGACAAAACTGAGCGACTGAGGACACATAAGCCCTCCAAGTACCCATTCTCCAAGTTAACAATAAACCTGTCATGAATTTTATCAACAGAGAAAAAGTTATTCATTTTAAATGATTGAATTTATAATTTGTAAAACATAATAGTATATATACTTAAAAATGAAGTTGTATCTATTTCTGGAAATAAATTATCATACTTAGGTACTCATTTTCAAATTTTTATAATTACTATTATCATTAACAAAATTTATTTTTTTATTATTTAACTTATAAATCTTTTGTGTACCTACTATTTTTATATGTTAAAACATAGGACTATTGCAAAAGTGGTACCAAAAATTTCTATATACTAAGTTTTATCATTTGTTTACATTTTGTCCCATTTGTTTTTTTCATTCTCTCCCTCTCTCTTGGAGATGACATCTATGCATGTGTGTATATTTATACACATGCTCAGTTGCCTCAGATCAGTCGCTCAGTCATGTCCAACTCTTTGCGACTCCATGAACCGCAGCACACCAGGGCCTCCCTGTCCATCACCAACTTCTGGAGGTCACTCAGACTCACATCCATTGAGTCAGTGATGCCATCCAGCCATCTCATCCTCTGCCGTCCCCTTCTCCTCCTGCCCCCAATCCCTCCCAGCATCAGAGTCTTCTCCAACGAGTCAACTCTTCACATGAGGTGGCCAAAATACTGAAGTTTCAGCTTCAGCATCATTCTTTCCAAAGAAATCCCAGGGCTGATCTCCTTCAGAATGGACTGGTTGGATCTCCTTGCAGCCCAAGGGACTCTCAAGAGTCTTCTCCAACACCACAGTTCAAAAGCATCAATTCTTTGGTACTCAGCCTTCTTCACTGTCCAACTCTCACATCCATACATTCAGTTGCCTCAGTTGTGTCCAACTCTTTGTGACCCTATGGACCGTAACCCACCAGGATGCTCTGTTCATGGGATTTTCCAGGCAAGAATCAGAAGTGGATTGCTGTGCCCTCCTCCAGTGCATCTTTCTGACCCAGCCATTGAACTCTCATCTCCTTCATTACAGGCAGTTCCTTTACCGATGAGCCACCAGGAAGCCCCTATATGTGCATACATATGTTATTGTTTCTGTATCATTTGAGAGTGAAAAGAAGATATGCTGCTGCAGTGTAGTTGCTAAATTGTGTCTGGCTCTTTGTGATGCCCTGGACTGTAGCCTGTCAGGCTCCTCTGTCCATGGGATTTCCCAGGAAGGAAAACTGGAGTGGGTTGCCATTTTCTTCTCCAGGGAATCTTAATGCCCCTTTATTTTTGAGTACATTGGACATGATCTCACTTAACAATATAATTAACAAAATGGATAAATTTTACTTCGGTGTAATAACATATTCTCATCCAGAGTCAATATTCACAGTTCAATGAATGTGACATTGTTTGAAGAACATTGTTTGTAGAATGGCTTTAATTTAACTATTTATTTTTGCTCTAGGACCCAATGAAGGGCGATATATAACATTTAGCTTTCATGCCTCCATAGTCTACTTTAATCTGAAACAGTTATCTGATCTTTTTTGTTTGGTTTTATTTTATCCTTCTATGATCTTCACATAATTGAAAAAATGGATCAATATTTTAATGTCTGTCAAATTGGATTGATTATATTCATGTTATGAATTCTTGGAATAAATGCAACAAAAGCAATACCGTATCTTTCTAAGTGCATCACATCAAATGTCAAGTGATGTTAGTTTGATATAACAGCCCAGGTGACACAATGCTAAAGAATCTATCACCAATTCAGAAAACATAAGAGATACCAGTTCCATAATTGTGTCAGGAAGATCCCTTGGAGGAGGAAATGACAACCCACTCCAGTATTCTTGCCTAGCAATCCCATGGACAAAGGAACTTGGAGGGCTACAGTTCATGGGATTAAAAACTGTTGGACATGACTGAGCAACTGAGCAAGCACGAAACATTGTTAGTCATAGTAAAAAGAGCATCAAAAAAGTAGTAATGGTAACTTTAACCTCTAGTTTAAGACAGAGTCTCTGGTATTTCTCTGTTGAAAAATTACCACTTTTCTCTTTGTTATGAATAAGCAATTTGTAGTGGGATAATCTAAGACTGCTACTGCTACTGCTAAGTCGCTTCAGTCGTGTCCGACTCTGTGCGACCCCATAGACGGAAGCCCACCAGGCTCCCCCGGTCTTATTATCTAAGACTATGATAATCTAATTTATCATCAGAATTTTCTGCTACAAGTTTTAGCACTCACTGATGAATTTTTAGCTCAGTCATTTCTTTCTTATATATTATTTGACATTATTCTATAAAGGAGAGCTTTCATTTCTTCTTCATTTACTTAGTAGATTACAGTGCATTTATGGAATTTTGGTTATTAATTTATGATCACTTACCAATATCTTTATTGAGATTGTTGCTAATATTATACTCAAATTGGTACGAATCCCACACACACACACTTTTAAAGTCTCCTGTGTTCTTGTGATACACCACCATTATCCTTTGACCATGTTCATACTTTCTGGGACAAAATTATATTTCTGTCTCTGGTCAAAATATATTTTCCCCCAGTAGAGATAATAAATAAATGGAATATGCATAGCTTCATCAATATATTAATAGAACTATGATTTCTAATATATCTACATTTGTTCCTTTATAAATACTTCTGAAAAAGAGCACCATTGCATACATCTCAAATTTTAATTATTATATTAACATTTAGTTTTAATTTTAATAAAATCCACATTGCAATATTTCAGAAAAGTCTCTTCCAAATAAATATATAACAGAAAAATATTTATGTTTTGAAAACATGTCAAATATACATAGTGCTATTTATTATATAGTGCTATTCATCAAGTAATAAATGAACATTATTTACATTACATTTTGATGCCCTTTTGATATCAAGTCTCTTAACAATTGTTAAAGTTAACACATTAGGCATGGTAAAGGAAGCTCAAATTATATTCTGTATAAAATTTATTTTCCAGTCTGTCATATACCAAAAGAGGAGTAATTATTTGTTTGGCATTTAAGAACTACCCTGAATACTTGGTTACAGTCGAACTAGGAAAGTAGTGTGAAGTCAAGCAGGGTGAATTAAAAAAATATTCCATATGTTCAATTGCATTCTATGGAAGAGAGGAATAAAATTATTGTCTCATGAATGCATAAAAGTTAAAATATGCTCACACACAGTTCAGAATAAGCTCTGAATTAAATGCATTACAACTTTTGAGTACCTGACTACTCACATTCTAAAGTAAGTGATTAAATCCTAAGCATCTTTCTCAGAAACAGCTGTAAAACACAGAAGAGCTCTGAGATAAGCAGAAATACCATTTACATTTTGATGCTTAAAGAGAGGCACTTTGTCAGTTGGAAAATTAGAGGTGAAACGCAGGCATGAGGCCAATGTCTCATTTTAAAGACTGATGCCTTTTCCACAGTATGCTGTACCAGACTGAAGTTACAACATTCAATGTGCTGCTGTGCTCTGCTGTGCTTAGTCACTCAGTAGTGTCCTACTCTTTGCGACCCCCATGGACTGTACTCTGCAAGGCTCCTCTGTCCATGGGAACTCTCCACACAAGAATACTGGAGTGGGTCGCCTATCCTTTCTCCAGGGGATCTTCTCGACCCAGGAATGGAACTGGATTCGCCTGCATTGCTGGAAGATTATTTACCAGCTGAGCTACCAGGGAAGCCCACAGCATTAAATAGTCTCAGCTAATAAAAGGTGTTTATTTTACTAAGAAATTTTAATATAGATATTTAAATAAAAGGGCTCTGCATATTTAGTAAACACTACACTAATTAAAGCATCTAATGTTGAGATTTAAACAAACAAGAAAATGTTGTATCTATGGATTGACTGACCTCTAGACTTTGCCCTGGTGACACAGAGGTAAAGAGTCCACCTACAATGCAGTAGACACCAGTTCAGTCCCTGGGTCAGGAAGATCCCCTGGAGAAGGGAATCGCAACCCACTCCAGTATTCTTGTCTGGGCAATCCCATGGACAGAGGTCACAAAAAGAATGGGACACATGACTTAGCAACTAATCAACAGCCTCTCTTCATGGGTCTTTTTATTGCTTACCCAGTTTGATGACTATTGTTACCATTTTTTAATGACACTTATTTCTGAGATGGTATCATTACAAAAAATGTTCAAAATTTTTATATAATTAAGGAAATCCATCATAAGTGCTATACATAAAAGAAATTAAACAAAACTGTAAGTAATCAAGGTAATGTATTTCATTGTTTGCATACATGCTAAGTCATGTCTGACCCTTTGCCACCACATGGACTGTAGCCTGCCAGACTCCACTGTCCATGAGATTTTCCAGGCAAGAATATTGGAGTGAGTTGCTGTGTTTTTCCTTCAGGGTATCTTTCTGACCCAGGAATCAAATCCTGAGTCTTCTGCATTGTAAGGAATTCTCTACCACTGAGCCACCTGGGAAGCCCAACCAAGGTATGGCAAATATTTAATACAAATCTCTCAACATAATATCTAACAACTATACAAATCAACAAGTATAATCACATCATACAAAACTCAAGTATCAATGTAAGCAGAAAACAGGGAATATTACTAACTTCAAATCCCATAAGTAGAAAAAAATAGTAATCAATTTTCACCAGTTTTAATCCTTAACTCGTGGCTCAAATTTTATGTAGACCAAGTTAGTTTGTGAAAAAAATAAAATGGAAGATAAAATGGATCAATCTTCTGGGGAGAAGATGCTTAGATGGAAAGGAGAGAAACTACCTGCTTGGAAATTGAGCTGTGAAGGAAATCTCAGGGGAAAGAAGGAACTTAATGTTTTGCAAGAAAAAGAGGGGAAAAAAAGGAGCACCTTCTTCCATTCTACCAAATACTAACGATTAAAGGTATCAAAGTTTAGGCATAAGAGTGATTTCTTGATATAAGAATCATGAAAATTATTCCATACTTTCAGAAAGCATTCAAAAAATCCATGCATCCACAAACTATTGCATCAAAAATATAAAACACTGAAATGAAAACACATTGCTGCTGCTACTGCTGCTAAGTCGCTCCAGTCATGTCGGACTCTGTGCCCATAGACAGCAGCCCACCAGGCTCCTCTGTCCCTGGGATTCTCCAGGCAAGAACATTGGAGTGGGTTGCCATTTCCTTCTCCAGTGCATGAAAGTGGAAAGTGAACGTGAAGTCACTCAGTCATGTCTGACTCTTAGCGACCCCATGGACTGCAGCCTACCAGGCTCCTCCGTCCATGGGATTTTCCAGGCAGGAGTACTGAAGTGGGGTGCCATTGCCTTCTCCCACATTAGCTGATTGCAAAATCCCCCAAAGCATACACATAGAAAAATAAATTAGAAAAGGCTCTCTAAGATTAATCAAATATACATAAGTATTCAGTTACATGAAATTAAAAAAAAAAAAAAAAAAGCAACATGGATCAGAAATTCAAAAACTAAGGAAAGAAACAGACTTGCTTTCAAAGCAAGATTCACCTACATACAATATACAAGGGACATATTTAAAAATAACCTGATATATAGAACAGTCTTTTGGACTCTGTGGGAGAGGGAGAGGGTGGGATGATTTGGGAGAATGGCATTGAAACATGTATAATATCATATATGAAACAAGTCGCCAGTCCAGGTTTGATGCACGATACTGGATGCTTGGGTCTGGTGCATTGGGACGACCCAGAGGGATGGTACGGGAGGGAGGAGGAAGGAGGGTTCAGGATGGGGAACACGTGTACACCTGTGGCGGATTCATGTTGATATATGGCAAAACCAATACAATATTGTAAAGTTAAAAAATAAAAAAAAAACTAAAAACAACCTAAAAAGGTTTTTTAAAAGACAGTAATAATAAACCAGCCAAAGTTCTAAAAAGAAAGCATAAACACTCTTACTCTCAGTGGGAGGTAAAGGAAGGGACCTGAGGCCATCAGAATTAGAGCCATTAGAAGATGAGGGCCATCAGAAAATCATAGAATATCAAACAACAACAACCCCCAAAAAGAATCAATAAAACACAATTGCAGATTTATAAACCCATCCCATCTCTTATCACCCTTGACCCCCGTATGCGCCAGACAAACTGAAAAACAAAGAGCTAATCTCGAAAGCAGAGTAAAATAAACGATGTGCCTTCCCTTCACACTTCCATTCTTTAGGCCATCAATACATTGGGGTTTTCTCCATATTTAATGTTCAAAATAACTGAAGTTTAACAATAATAACTTCTCAATGCTATTTAGCTATCACATATACTTATTTTTACTAAGAGGTTCCATATTAAATTGGACAGTGTTATTGTAGTCTATGGAACTTCCCTAGTAGCTCAGATGGTAAAGAATCTGACTGCAGTCCAGGAGGCATGGGTTCAATCCCTGGGTTGGGAAGATCCACTGGAGAAGGAAATGGCTACCTCCTCCAGTATTCTTGCCTGAAGAATTCCAGGGACAGAGAAGCCTGGGCTCACAAAGAGTCAGACAAGACTGAGCAACTAACACTCACATACATTGTAGCCTATGTCTAGAGATTCAGAAGGTGAATTCAGGATTTTTCCATTATTTAAATCTCAAAATATTGAAGAGAGAAATGGGACTTTTTCAATATCCAACAAAATTCAGGGTATAGTTTCTTAAATTATAAGACATGTGATGTTAGCAAGTAGTTATTTAAACATATGTTAGAGTATGCTTCCCAGTTGCTGCTAGTGGTAAAGAATCTGCATGCCAATGCAAGAGACAGAAGAGATACAGATTTGACCCCCTGGGTTGGGAAGATCCCCTGGAGGAGGGCATGGCAACCCACTCTAGTACTGTTGCCTGGAGAAACCCAAGGACAGAGGAGTCTGTTGGGCTACAGTCCATAGGGTCACAAAGAGTGAGACACGACTAAAGTGACTTAGCACACATAGTACTTGTTAGAGTATAAATAAGTGTTTGGGATTTGGGGAGGCTCAGAGGGTGAGGATACATCTCTCAGAGACTCAAAAGAAGAATGATAAGCTTTTGTAACATTGTCCTTTTCTATGAGGATACACAAGGAGTGTGTTAGGAGGTCATAAGTGAACGGATATAGAAATGGGGAGAGGTTTCCATCATTATTATAATGACCAACCAATATTATTAAAAGTATCCTCATCATTTTTCCTTCTCATCATCAGTCTTTCTTAGTGAGAATTAGCTTGAAGTAGAGTGAAAAGATGGGATAAAGCTTGAACAATAAACTTTTACTTATTAATTTAATTCATTTCTGCTCTGCTATTGCAATAAAAAATATACATTTTTACAGTTATAGATCTATACTTGCTCTAAGTCACAGCTGAACTTTATTTTTAGATTTAAGATATGTTTGGGAGTGATTTTGTTTCAAAACATTTAACTTTAATAATTATGATAATGTAATAATTTTAATGTAATATTTATAATAGAACACACTAGTAAAAGTTCAGATTCAGATTAGAAAATTTAAAAAATATTGGCCTTTATTTAAACATAAAAATGATAGGTCTCTCAACTTACTAAAATACAGAAGTTATTAAAATTGAAAATGCTGATATTTCAGTCCTGTTATCAGTTTATAGTCTTTGGTTTGAATTATTTAATAGATTTTCAATTACTAAAACATAAAATTTAGCTTTGCTTTCCTCTTAAAATTATGTAAATCATAATAAATGCTCCTGCACTCCGGTGAAAACTATCAATATTCTTTTACCATTTAAGTTCATATATAGAATTTCCAGTCCTGTGGTCAGTTATAATATTGGTAAAATTTATCATATTTTAGAACCCTTTTTCAACTCTTGAATATCCTATTAGTCACACACACAAAGCTTAGATTTATGCTCATATATTTAAGCCATGATTGCATTATCTATTTCATAATACAGAATTGGCTTCTGTTTTGGGGGGATATGCATGTATAACTTCCAATTAGATCAAGCCAAGCTTTATGATTTAAAAAGTCAAAATATTTTCAGATTTAAAATTTTCTCATTGGACATGCCCTAATAAAATGTGAATTCCAAATGTAATGATGATAAACTAATCTTCTGGTGACCAGGAAGAAATATTTTGATATATATATATATATCAGATCAGATCAGTCGCTCAGTCCTGTTTGACTCTTTGCGACCCCATGAATCGCACCACACCAGGCCTCCCTGTCCTGTGACTCCTGGAGGTCACTCAGACTCATGTCCATCAAGTCAGTGATGCCATCCAGCCATCTCATCCTCTGTCGTCCCCTTCTCCTCCTGCCCCCAATCCCTCCCAGCATCAGAGTCTTTTCCAATGAGTCAACTCTTGGTATGAGGTGGCCAAAGTACTGGAGTTTCAGCTTCAGCATCATTCCTTCCAAAGAAATCCCAGGGCTGATCTCCTTCAGAATGGACTAGTTGGATCTCCTTGCAGTCCAAGGGACTCTCAAGAGTCTTCTCCAACACCACAGTTCAAAAGTACCAATACTTTGGTGCTCAGCCTTCTTCACAGTCCAGCTCTCACATCCATACATGACCACAGGAAAAACCATAGCCTTGACTAGGTGAACCTTTGTTGGCAAAGTAATGTCTCTGCTTTTGAATATGCTATCTATGTTGGTCATAACTTTCCTTCTAAGGAGTAAGCCTCTTTTACTTTCATGGCTGCAGTCACCATCTGCAGTGATTTTGGAGCCCAGAAAAATAAAATCTGACACTATTTCCACTGTTTCCTCATCTATTTGTCATGAAGTGATGGGACCAGATGCCATGATCTTCGTTTTCTGAATGTTGAGCTTTAAGCCAACTTTTTCACTCTCCTCTTTCACTTTTATCAAGAGGCTTTTGAGTTCCTCTTCACTTTCTGCCATAAGGGTGGTGTCATCTGCATACCTGAGGTTATTGATATTTCTCCCAGCAATCTTGATTCCAGCTTGTGCTTCCTCCAGCCCAGCCTTTCTCATGATGTACTCTGCATATAAGTTAAATAAACAGGGTGACAATATACAGCCTTGACGAACTCCTTTTCCTATTTGGAACCAGTCTGTTGTTCCATGACCAGTTCTAACAGTTGCTTCCTGACCGGTATACAAATTTCTCAAGAGGCAGATCAGGTGGTCTGGTATTCCCAACTCTTTCAGAATTTTCCACAGTTTATTGTGATCCACACAGTCAAAGGCTTCAGCATAGTCAATAAAGCAGAAATAGATGTTTTTCTGGAACTCTTCTTGCTTTTTCGGTGATCCAGCGGATGTTGGCATTTTGATCTCTGGTTCCTCTGCCTTTTCTAAAACCAGCTTGAACATCAGGAAGTTCACGGTTCACATATTGCTGAAGCCTGGCTTGGAGAATTTTGAGCATTACTTTACTAGCGTGTGAGATGAGTGCAACTGTGCGGTAGTTTGAGCATTCTTTGGCATTGCCTTTCTTTGAGATTGGAATGAAAACTGACCTTTTCCAGTCCAGTGGCCACTGCTGCATTTTCCAAATTTGCTGGCATATTGAGTACAGCACTTTCACAGCATCATCTTTCAGGATTTGGAATAACTCAACTGGAATTCCATAACCTCCACTAGCTTTGTTCATGTATATATATATATATATACACACATACATATATTTAATGAAAATTTATATATATACACACATACATATATTTAATGAAAATTCAAAGACATGTTTTATTTTAATCCACTTACTTTTTTCTTAAATCATTGACTTGTTATGGTCCAATTTACTAAACTTCACTTATTAGGCATAAATTTTGTTGCTATATCATAAGGAAATCATGAACTAAGGAGCACTGTCCTTGAAAACATAGCATTATACTATAGTTTTCTATTTTATTTCATACTAATGATAATGATTTATCCAAGTGAGGGTATCCTAAATGACTATTTTGAGAAACCAAGTTTCTAAGTTCAAAGTACAAGCACAAGGACTTTCCAGATATTAATTTCAAAATTGCCGTATAAAGCATCCTAATTCATTTTTGAAATTTACCATTAGATCAATTAGAAGAAAAACATATGTAAAGCTAAACTCTACCATATGGTAAAGGGAGAAAACCTAAATGATTGTTGTTATGTTCTTTTCTTCTCAAGCATCTTGGCCTGAAGTTGTAGATGGATGCTGTAAATGATCCTTTCCAATTGTCTGTGTTAAAGTTTAGAGAGAGAAAAAAAAAAAAAAAGCACCTGGTAAAGGATAAGTTTGCCTCTTGTTCCTGTAGAAGGCTAGAGAGGTCCTTAGAGGAAGAGGACTTTCTCTAACAGCATAATTTTCCTAGTATCAAATTCATTTTGAGGAAAATTTGCCACTCTCCAGTTGATCAGGGGTCACAGGGGGAAACAGAAACCACAGAGCATCATTACCATTCCCACTAGGTGAAGACCCAGTTGGAATTGAATAGCAATGGTAACAAGACAAAGAGTTTCACCACTAAAATTCCATCAGCGAAGTTACTACAGTGTTTGGCTTTATAGGTTCTGTCAAAGAGAAATGACTTCAGCTGCTGTCAACTGCTAGCTGTAACCCCTGCCATGTTCTATACAGAAACTAGTAGAACAGCTTGTTGAAGTTTCAATAGAGGCTGACTCTGGAAAAAAACAAAATAATAATAATATCAATAGTACCATAGAGTCTTCATCTGAGATATATCATGACTTTCAGAGAATTCAATACACAGTCTGTGTTTATTTCCCTCAATAAATACAATCAGAGCAATTACCAATTGTATAGTTTTCCCAGGCATTTGGTTTAATACAGCTTCAAAATTTTATAAAATGTACCCAGTAAGTATTAAATCTAGAAGAAATTTTTTTTCCTTCAATTAAAACATAAATTTTAAAAAAGAAATTGTTTACACTGTTAGGAGGGGTGTTTTTTTGTCTCTGCCTCCCCCATGCATTGCCCCTGCTCACCATTTAATCAGTACAATTATTCTTTCTGAGAAAATAGCAAAAAGTCACATAATTTTTTTAAGTGTGAATTTTTTTTTAAATCCCTGACTAATTAGTAATAAATACAAGAATATTTCAATTCAATTTTAATTGTACATTAAAGGATCAATATTTCAGCATGCTTGAAATAATCAAAAAGTCAGACCTGGGTAAAAATTCACAAGGAACAAAGGAGCCAACAGTCATGGAAGTCATATATCATCTCAAATACAAGCTATTGCCCAGATTTCCATTTGTGTGATTTTGCTCTGCAAACATTTTTCAGACACTACAAAAGTTATCAGAGAATATATAGCCTTTTGTCTCATTTTGTTAAAATGTTTTCTGTGAAACTAAATAAATCTTTGTTGTTAATTTTATCTTCAAGTTAAAATCTTTACAAAGTAAACACAATTGAACCTGGTCCTCTACCAGAGAAAACCAGTGATTCTATTGCATTTTACCTAGAAAGAAAACAAATAGTTTTATTTTTCAGGTATTAATATATCAGCTTATATATTCAAAAGAGAAAAAAAATTATACGTAAGTAAAAAAAATCCTCATAACTTTCTGAAGAAAGTTGTGAGTCAAAGAAAATAACTTTTTTATTAAAAAAAATGCTGTCCTTTACAGTAGGTGTGGATTAAATCAACATATTTCAATGTGAAAAAATAGGCAAAGATAGGTTCATGTTTCTGGGAGATAATAACACAGATCTTTCTTTGCTTAAAAACTCATGAGTTCAAATATTTTTGTCCGCTCTATACATTTCCCTATCATTTTGTTGACTGTCTCTTTTGCTATGCACAATCTTTTAAGACTGATGTGGTTGTAGGTCTTTATTTTTGCTTTTAATTCCAGTGCTTTCTGTGTCATATTAAAAAAAAAAAATCATTGCTGAGACCAACATCAAAGAGCTTTTCCTCTGTGTTTTCTTCAAGGAGAATTTTTGGGGGGATGGGGGTTCAAGTCTTACAGTTTAGTCTTTGAATTAATTTGTGTGAATTATGTAAAATAGACGTCTAAAAACATTATTGTGCATGTGAACATCCAGTATCCTAACATCATTTATTAAAAACGCCATTCTTTCTGCACTGTGTATTCTTAGTTCCCTTGTCAAATATCAGCTGACTGTTTATATATATGTGGGTTTCCTTCTGGACTCTTTACTGTTCCACAAGTGTCTGTGTCCCTTTATGTCAGTGACATACTGTTTCCACTATGGAAGCTTTGTGATGCAATTTGAAATCTAGTATTTTGCCTATAACTTTGTTCTTCCTTCTTATGATTGCTTTGGTTACTTGGGATCTTTGTGATTACATATAAATTTTAAAATTTTTTCTATTTCTGTAAATAATACCATTGGAATTTTGATAGGCATTTCATTGAATCTGTAGATTGCTTTGGATAGTGTAATTCTTCCCATCCATAAACACATGATATCTTTCTATTTATTTGTGATATCTGGTAAGATATAAAACATATCCTACCAGATAAAACATATCTTACTAGGATATGTGAGGATAGCTATTATCCAAAAAGATAGGTACAATAATAATAAATGTACTCTGTTGGAGGGAATGAAAATTGGTACAGCCATTCTGGAAACAATATGGAGGTCCTTCAAAAAAAAAGTGAAAATGAAACTATAATATGACCCAGCAATCCCACTTTTGAGTATACACAAGAAACAAAATCACTATTTCAAATAGATATTCACTAGCATCCTAATGTACATTGCAGCATTGTTCACAATAGTAAAGGTAGGGAAACAACCTAAGTGTCTTTGAATGGATTAATCAGATCAGATCAGTCGCTCAGTCATGTCCGACTCTTCCGACCCCATGAACCGCAGCACGCCAGGCCTCCCTATACATCACCAGCTCTCGGAGGTCACCCAGATTCACATTTATCGAGTCAGTGATGCCATCCAGCCATCTCATCCTCTGGCGTCCCCTTCTCCTCCTGCCCTCAATCCCTCCCAGCATCAGAGTCTTCTCCAATGAGTCAACTCTTTGCATGAGGTGGCCAAAATACTGGAGTTTCAGCTTGAGCATCATTCCTTCCAAAGAAATCCCAGGGCTGATCTCCTTCAGAATGGACCGGTTGGATCTCCTTGCAGTCCAAGGGACTCTCAAAAGTCTTCTCCAACACCACAGTTCAAAAGCATCAATTCTTCGGCACTCAGCCTTCTTCACAGTCCAGCTCTCACATCCATACATGACCACAGGAAAGACCATAGCCTTGACCAGGCGAAACTTTGTTGGCAAAGTGATGTCTCTGCTTTTGAATATGCTATCTAGGTTGGCCATAACCTTCCTACCAAGGAGTAAGCGTCTTTTAATTTCATGGCTGCAGTCACCATCTGCAGTGATTTTGGAGCCCAGAAAAAGAAAGTCTGACACTGTTTCCACTGTTTCTCCATCTATTTCCCATGTAGTGATGGGACCAGATGCCATGATCTTCGTTTTCTGAATGTTGAGCTTTAAGCAAACCTTTTCACTCTCCACTTTCACTTTCATCAAGAGGCTTTTTAGTTCCTCTACACTTTCTGCCATAAGGGTGGTGTCATCTGCATATCTGAGGTTATTGATATTTCTCCCAGCAATCTTGATTCCAGCTTGTGCTTCCTCCAGTCCAGCATTTCTCATGATGTACTCTGCATATAAGTTAAATAAACATGGTGACAATATGCAGCCTTGACGTACTCCTTTCCCTATTTGGAACCAGTCTGTTGTTCCATGTCCAGTTCTAACTGTTGCTTCCTGACCTGCATACACATTTCTCAAGAGGCAGATCAGGTGGTCTGATATTCCCATCTCTCTCAGAATTTTCCACAGTTTATTGTGATCTACACAGTCAAAGGCTTTGGCATAGTCAATAAAGCAGAAATAGATGTTTTTCTGGAACTCTCTTGCTTTTTCCATGATCCAGCGGATGTTGGCAATTTGATCTCTGGTTCCTCTGCCTTTTCTAAATCCAGCTTGAACATCAGGAAGTTCACGGTTCACATATTGCTGAAGCCTGGCTTGGAGAATTTTGAGCATTACTTTACTAGCGTGTGAGATGAGTGCAATTGTGCGGTAGTTTGAGCACTCTTTGGCATTTCCTTTCTTTGGGATTGGGATGAATATTGACCTTTTCCAATCTTGTGGCCACTGCTGAGTTTTCCAAATTTGCTGGCATATTGAGTGCAGCACTTTCACAGCATCATCTTTCAGGATTTGGAACAGCTCCACTGGAATTCCGTCACCTCCACTAGCTTTGTTCCTAGTGATGCTTTCTAAGGCCCACTTGACTTCACATTCCAGGATGTCTGGCTCTAGGTCAGTGATCACACCATCATGATTATCTGGGTCGTGAAGCTCTTTTTGTACAGTTCTTCTGTGTATTCTTGCCACCTCTTCTTAATATCTTCTGCTTCCGTTAGGTCCACACCATTTCTGTCCTTTATTGAGCCCATCTTTGCATGAAATGTTCCTTTGGTATCTCTGATTTTCTTGAATAGATCCTTAGTCTTTTCCATTCTGCTGTTTTCCTCTATTTCTTTGCATTGATCGCTGAAGAAGGCTTTCTTATCTCTTCTTGCTATTCTTTGGAACTCTGCATTCAGATGTTTATACCTTTCTTTTTCTCCTTTGCTTTTTGCTTCTCTTCTTTTTGCAGCTATTTGCAAGGCCTCCCCAGACAGCCATTTTGCTTTTTTGCATTTCTTTTCCATGGGGATGGTCTTGATCCCTGTCTCCTGTACAATGTCACGAACCTCATTCCATAGTTCATCAGGCACTCTATCTATCAGATCTAGGCCCTTAAATCTATTTCTCACTTCCACTGTATAATCATAAGGGATTTGATTTAGGTCATACCTGAATGGTCTAGTAGTCTTCCCTACTTTCTTCAATTTCAGTCTGAATTTGGCAATAAGGATTTCATGGTCTGAGCCACAGTCAGCTCCTGGTCTTGTTTTTGCTGATTGGATAGAGCTTCTCCATCTTTGGCTGCAAAGAATATAATCGATCTGATTTCAGTGTTGACCATCTGGTGATGTCCATGTATAAAGTCTTCTCTTGTGTTGTTGGAAGAGGGTATTTGCTATGACCAGTGCATTTTCTTGGCAAAACTCTGTTAGTCTTTGCCCTGCTTCATTCCGTGTTCCAAGGCCAAATTTGCCTGTTACTCCAGGTGTTTATTGACCTCCTACTTTTGCATTCCAGTACCCTATAATGAAAAGGACATCTTTTTTGGGTGTTAGTTCTAAAAGTTCTTGTAGATCTTCATAGAACCGTTCAACTTCAGTTTCTTCAGCGTTACTGGTTGGGGCATAGACTTGGATTACTGTGACATTGAATGGTTTGCCTTGGAAACGAACAGAGATCATTCTGTCGTTTTTGAGATTGCATCCAAGTACTGCATTTCAGACTCTTTTGTTGACCATGATGGTCACACCGTTTCTTCTGAGGGATTCCTGCCCACAGTAGTAGATATAATGATCCTCTGAGTTAAATTCACCCATTCCAGTCCATTTTAGTTCGCTAATTCCTAGAATGTCAACATTTACTCTTGCCATCTCTTGTTTGACCACTTCCAATTTGCCTTGATTCATGGACCTGACATTCCAGGTTCCTATGCAATATTGTTCTTTACAGCATCGGACTTTACTTCTATCACCAGACACATCTACAGCTGAGTATTCTTTCTGCTTTGGTTCCATCCCTTCATTCTTTCTGGAGTTATTTCTCCACTGATCTCCAGTAGCATATTGGGCCCTTACTGACCTGGGGAGTTTCTCTTTCAGTATCCTATCATTTTGCCTTTTCATACTGTTCATGGGGTTCTCAAGGCAAGAATACTGAAGTGGTTTGCCATTCCCTTCTCCAGCGGACCACACCCTGTCAGATCTCTCCACCATGACCCGCCCATCCTGGGTTGCCCCACGGGCATGGCTTAATTTCATTGAGTTAGACAAGGCTGTGGTCCTGATGTGATTAGATTGACTAGTTTTCTGTGAGTATGGTTTCCGTGTATTTGCCCTCTGATGCCCTCTTGCAAGACCTACCGTCTTACTTTGGTTTCTCTTACCTTGGGCGTGGGGTATCTCTTCCCGGCTGCTCCAGCAAAGCACAGCCATAGCACCTTACCTTGGATGAGGGGTCTCTCCTCACTGCCGCCCTTCCTGACCTCGGTCGTGGGGTAGCTCCTCTCGGGCGTGCTCTCAGTGCGCCGCGCGGCCGGCGAGGGGCTCTCAGTGCGCCCGCGGCCGGCGAGGGGCTCTCAGTGCGCCGCGCGGCCGGCGAGGGGCTCTCAGTGCGCCGCGCGGCGGGCGAGGGGCGGAATGGATTAATGGATAAAGACAAATATATATATATTCCAGTATTCTTGTCTGGAGAATCCCATGGACAGAGGAGCCTAGCAGGTTAGAGTATACTTAAAAAACCATACTCATAGAAACAGAGATCATAGAAACAGAGAAGGTGGTTGGTTGTCAGGGGCTGGTGGGGTGGGGGAAATAGGGAGATGTAGGTCAAAGCGTATGTGTGTGTTCAGTTGCTCAGTCTTGTCTGACTCTTTGTCACTCCATGGACTGTAGCCCACCAGGGTCCTCTGTTCATGGGATTTTCCCAGCAAGAATATTGGAGTAGGTTGTCATTTCCTCCTCCAGGGGATCTTCCCAACTCAATGATTGAACCCACATCTCTTGTGTCTCTTGCATCGCAGGTGGATTCTTTACTGCTGAGCCAACGGAAAAGCCCAGGTCAAAGTGTACAAACTTCCAGTTATGAGACAAATAAGTTCTGGGGCCCTAATATTTAACATGGCTATCTTAATAATAATATAATAATAATGGCATGGTGACTACACTTAGGAGTAACAATTCTGTGTTTTTCACTTACAAGGAAGAAAGTATACAAGAAAAAAACCTCATTAACTAGTAGGTGAAAGTCACTCAGTTGTGTCCGATTCTTTGCAATCCCATGGACTATACAGTCCATGGAATTTTCCAGACCAGAATAATGGAATGGGTAGCTTTTCTCTTCTCCAGGGTATCTTTCCAACAAGGATCTCCCACATTCTAATCCAGGTCTCCCACACTGTAGGCAGATTCTTTACCAGCTGAGTCACAAGGGAAGCCTATTCTTTCTCCAGGGGATCTTCCTGACCCAGGAATCACACTGGGGTTTCCTACACTGCAGAGAATTCTTTACCAACTGAGCTATTAGGAAAGCCCCATTAACTAGTAGTTTAGCTAATTTTTATTTTACATCAGTAATTTATTGAGCTTTGCCCTAAAAAATTTGCAGGATGTATGTTTACATTCCATCAGAATGAGATGATGCAGACAGCACAGAAGGCTACAGCAAATAAAAGTTTATTTCTCAGTGAGGTTGAAGAGTGTAATGTACCGGTGGCTCAGTGGGTTAAGAATTCTCTGCAATGTGGGAGACACAGGAGATGCAGATCTGATCCTTGGGTTGGGAAGATTCCCCTGGAGGAGGGCATAACAACCCACTCCAGAATTCTTGCCTGGGGAATCCCATGGACAGAGGAGCCTGGCGGACTACAGTCCATAGGGTTGCAAAAAATCGGGTACAACTGAGGCAACTGAGCAGAGCACAACTATAACTTGTGGATACTCAAAATGAAAATCAAATATACACACCAAACCCAGTAATCTGCATCAATATGTGCTCAATTACCATGAAATTTAACCTGAATGTTTCCAATAAATATGCCAACACCTGCTTTTTGCATGAGTAGAATCAAATTCAGACATGATAACTTTGTAGAGGGTTAGGGTTAGACTTGAAAATGACAACAGTAATAAAATGATCCTAGTTTCACTCAAGCTTGAAATGTTCCCCCAAATGGCTGAAAATAGTTGATAATCTAATTCATTCTAATGTTCCAGGCTGCAATCATTTGGCAGTTCATTTCTAAATTGGTAACTTATAACTGTAACTTTGTTTGGGAGGTTTTATCCACCCCCCACCCGCATTGACCTCATTGTGGACTTTTTCCCATCAAAATATATTTCTGCCATTCTAAAACTGAACTATTCCAGCCCCAAATTTATCAGTTGTTTCATTTCCAGTAGTACAAAAACACTTATAAATTCTTGTCAACATCATCATGATTTAGGTAAGAAATACAAGCATATCTTGGTCGCTCAGGTGGTAAATAACCTGCCAATGCAGTAGAAACAGAGCATATCTTAAAAATTAAAAACTATACTTACTCTCACCCCTTTATGTGATACTAATTACTAGCTAAATTGATTTTTTTAAAAACTAGAATACAATCACTTCATTAAACCACTTCATTACAGCTGTAGATCAGCACACTATTTAGGATTATCATGAAGAAATGAGAAACAGAAAAGAACTTTTCTCTTTTGCTAACCTATCTTTGTCAACTATTTTGTATTCAGGACCAACAAACTCAAAACTCCGATAGCAGGAAACTCCCAACAAAATATTAGTTTTGCCTTTGTTTGATACTTCATAAATTCATGCCTTTAACATGAACAAATTTATGACTATTTAAGCCATACATATTTAATTCCATTGGTTCCCAATATCAAGCCTATAACGGCTAGTGAGCAGTGAACATTTCTACCTTACATCCTTATCCCTAAATCTTCCTTTTATAGACTTTTTTCATCTTCTTCTGCTGCTGCTGCTAAGTCACTTCAGTCGTGTCTGACTCTGTGCTACCCCATAGATGGCAGCTCACCAGGCTCTGCCATCCCTGGGATTCTCCAGGCAAGAACACTGGGGTGGGTTGCCATTTCCTTCTCCAATTTTCATCTTCTAATACCAGTCAAAAGAACAGTGACCCAGATATGCCTTTATGCATTCTGTGCCTACTGCAAAATACACATACAGAGGCAATTCTGTTGTAATAATGCTTTCCAAAATGTAAATTTGTTCCAAGGCAACTATATATTAAGAAATAACTTGAGAATAATGCAATGTGTTTTTAATGCCTGATTTCATCCATGGAAATAATACAACAAACTGCACCTGGCTGACCTGAGAGGAATAGGATGGCACAAAATAAACAAGCAAGCTCTAAATATCTATGATGTGCATCACTTCACCATATACTTTTTGAGTCAGACCCTTGTGTTTGTGCTATTACAACTTTCTCTCCAATTACAGATAACTATTCTCCCACCACTTCACCATAGCTCACAGGACACAAGCTTTCAATTTTACAAGCAAGCTTCAGTTTATATTCAAAGTGAGATGCCATATATATTATAGTATATCTATATATTTCCTAACAAGGTAATGTATATTACTGTGCTACACTTTTTGAATTAATTTATATCTTTTTCTTTTTATGCATCACTGATGAAGTTTTCACTTGTGTCCCAGAGCCTTCTCCCCATAGACCATGATGCTATTTCAGTGTGCAATTTTGCATAGCTTGGTGATTTTTAGGGATACACACATAGCATTATAGCAGAAAGGAGAATGTTTTACTCTATGGAGAAAAAGTCAAAGTAAGAGAAATAAAAATGCAGTACTAGCAAAATCTAGGCACTCTTTAATCTTTCACATACAGTTAAACACTATCCAATCTCAGCTTAGTTTCCTTGTGTCTCCTTGAGCTGGAATTTTATTCCCAAAAAGTGTAGTAGTTGTTCACTTTAGCAAAAAAAAAAAAAAAGGCAAAAATCAAAACTTGGTCTCCAAAACCAAATGAAAACAAAATTAAACCTATTTTTGTAAATGTAAAATCTAGCCTGTAATTGGAGAAGGCAATGGCACCCCACTCCAGTACTCTTGCCTGAAAAAATCCTGTGGACGGCGGAGGCTGGTAGGCTGCAGTCCATGGGGTTGCTAAGAGTCGGACAGGACTGAGCAACTTCCCTTTCACTTTTCACTTTCACACATTGGAGAAGGAAATGGTAACCCACTTCAATACTCTTGCCTGGAGAATCCCAGGGATGGGGGATCCTGGTGGGCTTCCATCTGTGGGGTCACAGAGAGTCAGACACGACTAAAGCGACTTAGCAGCAGCAGCCTGTAATATTTAAGAAGATGTTTGTAAGTCCTAAACTACATTTGTGGTTTGAAACCTAAGACTCATTTTATCTTAGCATTACTCCCTCTTCTAAGCCACAAGCTCTCATGTTAAAAAAAAAAAAAAAAAAAAATCCCAGCAGGGGATATCCATTGAGTGTTAGAAACTGGTAATAGTTTAGGTTCTAATTAAGTATTATTATGTCCTATTTTTAGAAAAGACAGAGGAACCAGAGATCAAATTGCCAACATCCATCGAAAAAGCAAGACAGTTCCGAAAAACCATCTATTTCTGCTTCATTGACTATGTCAAAGCCTTTGACTGTGTGGACCACAATAAACTGTGGAAAATTCTAAAAGAGATGGGGATACCAGACCACCTGACCTGGCTCTTGAGAAACCTGTATGAAGGTCAGGAAGCAACAGTTAGAACTGGACATGAAACAACAGACTGTTTACAAATAGGAAAAGGAGTCAAGGCTGTATATTGTCATCCTGCTTATTTAACTTCTATGCAGAGTACATCATGAGAAAGGCTGGGCTGGAAGAAGCACAAGCTGGAATCAGGTTTGCCGGGAGAAATATCAATAACCTCAGATACACAGATGACACCACCCTTATGGCAGAAAGTGAAGAGGAACTAAAAAGCCTATTGATGAAAGTGAAAGAGGAGAATGGAAAATTGGCTTAAAGCTCAACATTCAGAAAACGAAGATCATGGCATCTGGTCCCATCACTTCATGACAAACAGATGGGAAAATAGTGGAAACAGTGTCAAACTTTATTTTGAGGGGCTCCAAAATCACTGCAGATGGTGACTGCAGCCATGAAATTAAAAGACATTTACTCCTTGGAAGGAAAGTTATGACCAACTTAGATAGCATATTAAAAAGCAGAGACATTGCTTTGCGAACAAAGGTCCATCTAGTCAAGGCTATAGTTTTTCCAGTGGTCATGTATGGATGTGAGAGTTGGACTGTGAAGAAAGCTGAGCGCCAAAGAATTGATGTTTTGAACTGTGGTGTTGGAGAAGATTCTTGAGAGTCCTTTCGACTGCAAGGAGATCCAACCAGTCCATTCTAAAGGACATCAGTCCCGATGTCCTTTGGAAGGAATGATGCTAAAGCTGAAACTTCAGTACTTTGGCCACTTCAAGAGAAGAGTTGACTCATTGGAAAAGACTCTGATGCTGGGAGGGATTGGGGGCAGGAGAAGGGGACAACAGAGGATGAGATGGCTGGATGGTATCATCGACTCGATGGATGTGAGTTTGAGTGAACTCTGGGAGTTTGTGATGGACAAGGAAGCCTGGTGTGCTGCAATTCATGGGGTTGCCAAGAGTTGGACATGACTGAGCCACTAAACTGAACTTATGTCCTGTTAACAGTGAATTACTTAACTACTCTCTTTATCTAAAAAACTCATCATCTGAAGCACCTGAAACAAAGTACTATAGAAAGACAAAGACCAAATGTTGAGATCCACTATAGCTCTCTTTTTAATGTCATAAACCAAGGAGTGAGAATTGGAAATATAAAGGTTGCTGTTGTTTAGTTGTTAAGTTACACACAATTCTTTTGCAGCTTCTTGGACTGCAGCCCACCTGTCCATGGGATTTCCCAGGTAAGAATACTGGACTAGGTTATCATTTTCTTCTCTAGGAGATCTTCCTGACCCAGAATTGAACCTGCATCTTTGGCATTGGCAGGCAGATTCTTCACAACTGAGCCACCAGGGAAGTCCCAAAATAAAGATTGTTTACAACAATTCAAGTCTTAGGATTATGATGAATATTTTAAATATGCATTATCAATTTTCTTTTCCAATGACACTGAGAGAAGACATAACATTGTAAACACAAAAGGTCACCATGATCAATGTATAAGAATTTACAGAAGGCTAACAAACACATGAAAAGATGCTCAACATCACTCATTATCAGAGAAATGCAAATCAAAACCACTATGAGATACCATTACACGCCAGTCAGAATGGCTGCGATCCAAAAATCCACAAGCAATAAATGCTGGAGAGGGTGCGGAGAGAAGGGAACCCTCTTACACTGTTGGTGGGAATGCAAACTAGTACAGCCACTATGGAGAACAGTATGGAGATTCCTCAAAAAACTGGGAATAGAACTGCCTTATGACCCAGCAATCCCACTGCTGGGCATACACACCGAGAAAACCAGAATTGAAAGAGGCACGTGTACCCCAATATTCATAGCAGCACTGTTTACAATAGCCAGGACATGGAAGCAATCTAGATGTCCATCCACAGATGAATGGATAAGCAAGCTGTGGTACATATACACGATGGAGTATTACTCAGCCATTAAAAAGAATACATTTGAATCAGTTCTAATGAGGTGGATGGAACTGGAGCCTATTATACAGAGTGAAGTAAGCCAGAAAGAAAAACACAAATACAGTATACTAACGCATATATATGGAATTTAGAAAGATGGTAACAATCACCCCGCTTATGAGACAGCAAAAGAGACACTGATGTATAGAACAGACTTTTGGACTCTGGGACTGGGAGAGGGTGGGACGATTGGGGAGAATAGCATTGAAATATGTATAATATCATATCTGAAACGAGTCAGTCCAGGTACGATGCCCTATAACAGATGCCTGGGACTGGAGCACTGGGATGAACTGGAGGGATGGTGTGGGAAGGGGGGAGGGAGGAGGGTTCAGGATGGGGAACACGTGTATTCTGGTGGCGGATCCATCTCGATGTATAGTAAAAGTAATACAATATTGTAAAGTTAAGAAAAATTAAAAAAATAATAATAATAAAAAAAAGAATTTACAGAAAAGATAGTGAATAACAGAACATTAATAATTGAGAAATTTTAAATAAAAACAAAATGTAGAAATATTAAAAACTAAACAAACAGAAGAACCATGAGAAAATCTAGCATAAACTTTCATGAAAAAATTCTGAATTTTCCTGGGAAATTATGATTAAATTTCTTCATGCACTTAAGTCCTTTTCCAAATAGTTAAATCACTTAATTTCCCTGCACACTCCCTAAATAACATTCATTTAGGTGCTTCATTGTGTTCTTTGTCACAAATAGTCTCTTAAAGAGTTAGGCAGTATTGATTACTTCTTAGCAAATAAGTGAAGGTTCAGTGAAACCAAGAAACCCAATAAATATTATGAAGCTAAAAAAGATGCATCAAGAGTCAAAATGGCTCATAGTTAAGTGTAGGGATTTCCTATGCTGTTTTTTTAAGAATTTATAGTGAAATAAATAAAGACAAAATAGGAAAATTAAGTAAAGAAGGTAATATGACAAGTTGGGTCCATGTTGCCTATGGTCCTAAATGACATGCTTAAGATTTTTTCGCATGTACGTGTAAGGAATTTCAATCATGTACAACAATCTTGGAATGTTAAAACTATAAATTATCCCAGAATAACTGAATATGAGGTATATCATATAATATGCTGTGAGAGGAGGCTAAAGGGATTCTGATGGAAAAATTATAGCTAAGAAGACTTTGTGTCCTTTTAAGAAATGAAATCACTCTGATTTGGATATTGTAAACTAGATAAAGTACGATTAAATAATCACAAGGTTATAGCTAGAATTAACTCAAAGCTTGAAGCTAATGAACCATAAAGCAAGTATAATTTAATAAATCAAAACAAACATAAAAACAGTAGCAAGCAGTATGACTAAGAAAAAGAGAAAACAAACATATGCACCAGAATAAGAAAAGTGTTCACTGGACATATTGCTGTTTGTTTGCTGATATCCTCACTTCTTCATTGCAATAATAGTAACTCCTAACTTCGGCAATGACTGACCTTACATTTCTTACATTTCTCAGTCCTGCTTGCAGCCATTATGTGATCATATCCTTGGATTAAATCCTTGCAAATGGCATGTTAATGGAAGTAATATTTGCAAATGTTAGGCTGTGTTCTTAAAAGAAAGAAAAAGGCCTGATTCTACTTTCTACTTCTTGTTTAAAACTGGAACTTGATGATGGCAGCCGTGTCTAAATGGCATCAGAAGGTGATGTTTTATGTTTGTTATTATGGTTACTGGCTTTATTATGGATAATATGACCACTTATGTTTGTATTTGAAACATATTCTCTGAATTTCTTATAGTAGAAAATTTCTGTACACAGTGTACACTAAGTGACTACTGTTATATGAAAAGTAAAGACAAAAAAATGACACAAAATATTTCCATATCTGCAATTGATAGTAATGGAGACCAAAAAAGTTCCGGACAAATTATGATGATATCATAAGCCTGGACATGACACTCTTTAAATTTTCCTCTCTCCTTCTGTCTCTATCATTTATATCTGTAAAGAAAGAATCTAGAGTCTGGTTGAAATCACCTTTCAATGAATACTTAAGCAGATTTCTTATCTTTCTTTAAAGAAATTTGTGTTTAAGTCTTTTTCATCTACATTTGAGTAATGAAATAGATGCTGCACTGGTAAGAACAGTGGCAGGAACAGTGAAGAGTCAAATGCTGTTATAAGTGAGGAAAATAGTTTTCTCTACTGTCATCTACAGAGTGAAGTTGACATATCAGCTCTCCACCCTTATCTGAATCAAGCCCTTTTATTCTTTGTGTGTACCCATCTTCTGATTTTTAAAGACTTTTCTATTGTCTATAGCAAAATATTTAAACTTTTAATTGCTGGTCTTGAGCTATGGAACTGCTGTGCTGGCAAACACAATGAGCAGGGGATACTTGTGCTGGGACTTTCCCAAGTCACAAACCGATTCAGCTATTTCCCCAGCCCTGCCCTGTTTCCTTCACTTCCTTATCAGTCTAAATTCAAGCATCTCCTTAAGAAGTCCCTTGGATGCAAATTCTTGTTTAAGACCTGCTTGTGGGACTTTGGTCATGGTCCAGTGGCTAAGAATCTGCCTGCCAATGAAGGGGATACAGGTTCGAACCCTTGCTCCAGGAAGATTCCACATGCTTCAAGGCAACTAATCCCGGTGCACCACAACTACTGAAGTCCATGTGCTCTAGATCCTATGTTTTGTAACTAGAGAAACCACCACAATGAGAAGTCCACGCACCACAGCTAGAGAGTAGACCCCACTCTCTGCAACTAGAGAAAACCCACGTGCAGCAAGGAAGACTCAGCACAGCCAAAAATTAATTAATTAAAAAGACTGCTTGAGAACCCAACCTAAGGCATCAGCTCTTTATCTCTCATGCAATGAGTGCACACACACACACACACACACACACACACACACACACACACACACACACACACATGAGGATAATCATAATGGTACAGCAAACACACTTATGACTAAGCCCTGTCCTGAATAACCTTGTTTTATCCATTTCAGCAATAATTCTTTTCATGTGAGCAGTATTTCCAAAACATTTCCACCAGTATTATTTCAGGTGACTTAAACACAGTAATTGTTGTCAAACACAAGTTTCTGTGCCTGAGGCACGCTAAATCCTGACAAACTGAAATGTCAGCATTTGGAGCAAAGAAAGGTTTGTTGTAGCTAAGCAAGGGGAACAGGTGGCTCATATTCAAGGACCCAAACTCTGCAGTGGTGTTCAGGGAAGCATTTTAAAGGTAAAATTTGGAGTATGGCCTGCAGGATGGATGCCTTTCATTCTGATCAGCTAATGGTGAAGTGGCAGGGTAGTGTTCTGGGATTTTTGTGCTCAGCTTGAAGTTACCATCCCCCACCAAGGTGGGGGGCCTTAGTTCCTATGCAAGACGTCAAAGATATATTGCTGCTTCTGTCCCTTGAGGAGGAACTAGGACTCTGCTTTATCGCTGCACTGTTGTTTCTTGACAGCTTTTCTTTGTTTCTGCCTGCTCTCACTTTTTAATTAGTAACTGTTTGAATTTGCCCTTTGGAAACCAGGGAAGGCCTACTAACAGGAAATGGGGACTTGGAAAGATTTTTGTACTCAGGTGGGCCCCGCTAGGTTTCATGAACAATGAAAATATCTGACACTGATATACTGATTAGGACTCTGAGGTGTTATGTAGTTGTAGGGCTGGTCCATTTGACTGTGCATTTTTACTGTTTGTATCACCAGGCACTATTAATTAAACACTGAGTAAGAGCCATGACGAGTGTGTTGAAAAATAAACGTTTAAATATTTTCTCTTATTCCAGGAAGGGGGATCCCTTCCAGGGCCCCAGAGTGGGTTCTTGTCTAACACTCAGAAAATGAATTGTCTGGGGAGACACACTTGCTGACAGAGCAAATGACTTTATTGAGAAGGGGTGCCCAGGTGGAGAGAAGCAGGATAAAGGAACCCAAGAGAACTACTCTGCCATGTGGCCCTCAGTCTGGGGTTTATGGTGATGGGGTTAGTTTCCACTTTGTCTCTGGCCAGTCATTCTGACTCAGGGTCCTTCCTGGTGGTGCACATATCACTCAATCAACATGGATTCCAGGGAGAAGGATTCTGGAAGGTTATAGAACATATGAATTGGTATCTCCTCTCTCCTTTGACTTTTCCCAAATTCTTCTGGTTGATAGTAGCTTGTGGTTACTATAGGGCCTGGCTAGGGTGGGAGGTTTCAGTCAGTGGTTCCCCTAACAATTTTATTGACAGGTTATTCAGTACACTATTAAATGATGAGCATCACAGATGGAATCATTAGAAGAGGGAGTCAAAGTTTTTATTTGTTTGATTGTTTCTGTTTGTTTGCTTTCTTTTGTTATTTTCAAGGAATATTTAAAGTACATGGAATATATATATATATATTAAGTTAGCTGTGCTAACTTATATATATATATATATTTAAGTTAGCACAGCTGCATCAAATAGAGACTTAGCTCCCAAAGTACTGGATTTGAAACATATTGGTACTTATTAATATTCGCTCATTGTGGTTGAGCAGGTACTTCTGCCCTTGGAAAAGACTTGGTTGATGTATAAAGCACATGTACAGTGTATAGTAGGGTGTGGGAGAGAAGCCAAAGAGCATAAAAAAAAATTATGTTTAAATTTTTCTTGTGATAAAATATGAATTTTATTTCAAAAAATCTAATAAGGATTTACTGAACTGTCAAGCTATTAATATTGAGTGGTCTCACCTGAAGACCAGCAGGAACATAGTATTAGGGTAGCAATGCTAGGCTCAGGGCAGGGCAGTCATCCAGGATGCAATCAATCCATACATCGCTTGAATAATTTACATATTTGGTCCCCCTAACCTCAAGGTTTCACAAATTTACTCCTTACAGGAAAATTAAATGATGCATCTTCCACAAAATAGTCTATGCCATATAGTGTAAATTAAACCAACATTCTCAGCAAGTGAAAACCTACTTCTGCTAAGTAGTTTTTCAACCTGTATATGCAAGTAATAAGATACAACAAGTACGAGACAGTCTGTAGTTGCCTGAAGTGAATGAAGAGCATGAAGATGATTACCAAGGATAAACGACTAATATCTGGGCTTCCAGCACTTTCATATGCCTATCTAGAATCTGTTGTCTGTGATAGCACAATATAAAAATAAAAAGAGAACAAAAACGAAGGAGGGATGGTGAACATCTTAAATTGCTATAAGTCAGCCTTAGTGAATACCTTTTTAAAATGATCATTCATTTATTGCTACACAGATTATGCCTTTTTGCATGAGTATGACTAACATATTCTGGGGACCAGGGAAAGAAAACTAGGGAAATTATAAATAAACACTGAAAATATAAGCACTATTTTCAGGCTATGTAATTAATATCATAAGTTTAAAGTAAAGGAATAATTAATAATAGAAAATCAGTTTCTTGTATCTAAAATTTGAGTTTTCTAAGTTTGAAATTTTGGGACTCTAAATATACTCTAAATTTTGAACTATATTTTATTTTAAATTGTACTTATTTTATATTAGGCAGCATTTTTGATTGGCCTCCATTGTCCTTAATACTATGTGGCTAGATGGATAGCAATATTTAATTCAAGAATTCAAACTCTTTTTTTGTGGTGGGAACCCCACGAGGATATGTGGGATTCTATCCCAACAAGGGATAGAATCAAAACTGTGTTCCCTACATGGAAGCACAGAGTCTGAACTATTGAACCGCCAGAGAAATCCTGAAGAATTCAGAGTCCTGATTTAAATTTGCTTACATCAGCTACATAGCTAGCATTCTGTTGCATTTTGCAGAAAAAGGAAGTCTTTTTAAACAAAGAGTGATATGTGTGAGGCAAGTTCATGCAGGGGAATACAGATGCAAGTATAAGTACAGTTCTCAATTTAAATTCCCATGTGGAAAGAGATCAGTTCAGATGTATTGTGCAAGGTCTCTCAATGGTCCTCCATCGACAAGCAAATATGACATATACTTAGAGGATCTTCCCTCTGGAAGGAACTTTTTTTAATGTTGGCAGTCATAGTCTTAGTCACTTAGGTTAATAATTCACAAATATATTTATAAGCTTGTTAGCCAAAGTGAAGCAAAGAGGGAGCTGGTTTTATTGGGGATAAAGGAATATATTTGGAATAAGATCAAGCTCATGTTAAGCTCAACAGAGCAGGAAAATGTGCAGCTTTTGAACTAGTGACAAGCCCTGAATTTGCTCTTCCAGGGACACTTCCACTTGATCATGCTTCTCATCTCAGGATGAATGACTAGCATATTAATTCAGATGAAAGACCCATTCTTTTATGGAGCAAGAAAGGTGATGACATAAAGGGATATGTACTGTGTTTGTAGTATATCAAAAACTAGGAGAGGATGAGATTATGTGAATGTACAAGGGGAAAGAATATGTTATTTTTCACAGAGGACCTGCAAAAGAAACTTGGAAAGCACCAGTAGTAGCCCCTCAGAGATAACTAAAACTTGAGAGATCATAGTGGGGTTGAAAAATACAGAGATAAAAGAAAAAGAGTGTCAGGGCACACACATAAATATTGCTTGGATAGTTGCTTTTAAAAAATATATATGGAGCTCTGTTCAGAGGAAATATTGAATGCCATCACACTTCTGTAGGGAGCAAGTACATATTCAATTCAGGAAAGGATTACTAGGAAAAAAAATGAATGAAAAGAAAAATCAAGAAGTTTCAAAAATTGGAAATGTGCAATAAAGGAGAGACTGTACATTCTAAAATGCCTAATGGTTAGAAGAGACAAGACTGAAAAGTTAAAAATATGCAGAATGTGAACGAGACAATGTCACATTCAAAGATATATTTTAAAAAAAAGTTTACACAGATGATAGTTCCTCCTCCTTAAGATACCACAACCTTTAGTTCAGTTCAGTTCAGTCGCTCAGTCGTGTCTGACTCTGCAACCCCATGAATCACAGCACGCCAGGCCTCCCTGTCCATCACCAACTCCCGGAGTTCACTCAAACTCACGTCCATCGAGTCAGTGATGCCATCCAGCCATCTCATCTTCTGTCGTCCCCTTCTCCTCCTGCCCCCAATCCCTCCCAGCATCAGAGTCTTCTCCAATGAGTCAACTCTTCTCATGAGGTGGCCAAAATACTGGAGTTTCAACTTTAGCATCATTCCTTCCAAAGACATCCCAGGGCTGATCTCCTTCAGAATGGACTGGTTGGATTTACTTGCAGTCCAAGGAACTCTCAAGAGTCTTCTCCAACATCACAGTTCAAAAGCATCAATTCTTTGGCACACAGCTTTCTTCACAGTCCAACTCTCACATCCCTACATGACTACTGGAAAAACCGTAGCCTTGACTAGACAGACCTTTATTGGCAAAGTAATGTCTCTGCTTTTGAATATGCTGTCTAGGACGGTCATAACTTTTCTTCCAAGGAGTAAGCGTCTTTTAATTTCATGGCTGCAATCACCATCTGCAGTGATTTTGGAGCCCAAAAATATAAAGTCTGAAACTGTTTCCCACCACAACCTTAGTACCATAATTAACCTTTTAAAAGATTGTTTTTTTAAAAAAATCTTATTTTTGTTATGCAGGAATAGTAATCCATTGTAGAGAAATACAAATTAGCTTCCTGATGCAAGAGTGTTTCAGTTAAGATTTAATTCCTTAGATGGTAGATTCTGGGAAGTGGAGTTCTGATCCTACATGGATCAGGAAATAGCCAGTGAAAGCCAAAAGTATTAAGCTTAACTCAAGCTCAACATATATAAACTAACAGTGTGTCTCCCAACACCACTTTACTACAATATATAACAGTTTCCCATGGGTCTAGGAACTGAGGCCCTTGAGAAAACTGAGAAACTCAAAAATTTCTGTCCTCAGTTTAGGAGTATAGAACAGCTCCCACTTCAGGGCAGGAAAAGAAAATCTTCATTTTGTGCTTTTGATGGGTGTATTTTCATTTTGTGCTTTTGATGGGTGTAAGTCTTCAGAGAGAAATCAAATCCTAAGATAAAACTTATTTTAACTCTTTTATGCTTCGCTGGTGGATCAGATGGTAAAGCGTCGGCCTCCAATGCAGGGGATCTGGGTTTGATCCCTGTTTCAGGAACATACCCTGGAGAAGGGAATGGCAACTCACTCCAGTATTCCTGCCTGGAAAATTCCATGGACATAGGAGCCTGGCAGTCTATAGTCTATGAGGTCACAAAGAGTAATGACTGAGCGACTAACACACACAGGCACACTTTAAAGATTCACAGTGGATGGAAACTCACAAATCATAGATAAACATATTGTCAAGACTGATTATATGCTTGGAAAGCAAGGCAAGAACAAAATATTCTGAAGCTTCAAACATGCTACATATGGTATATACATACACTGAAATATGCAAACTTGAAGAAAATCTAATCACATGCTTCAACATGGATGAACTTTGAGGATATTATGCAAAGTGAAATGAGACAGTCAAAAAAAAGCAAATTTTGTATGATTCCACTCATGAAAAATTTAAGCAGTCAAATAGATAGAAACAGGAAGAAGTAAGGTGACTGCCAAGGACAGGGGTGGGGGGAGATGGGGAGTGGGAAGAGGGCTGTTGTTGCTTACTGTGCATAGCCTTTCAGTCTTGCACAGTGAAAGGTGTTCTTACATGAGGCAAGAAAAACACTAGAATATTCTATTTTTCATTAAGATTTTTTGGTGGTAATCTAGCAAGGGGCTTCTTAGATGGCACTAGTGGTAAAGAACTCATCTGCCAATGGAGGAGACAAAAGAGACCCAGCTTCAATTCCTGGGTTGGGAAGATCCCCTGAGAAGGGTATGGCAACCCACTCCAGTATTCTTGCCTGAAAAATCCCATGGACAGAGGAGCCTGGGGGCTACAGTCCAAGGGTTGCAGAAAGTCGGATATTGTTAAAGTGACTTAACAGGCACACATACAATATAGCAAGACTTTGATGTTTCTCCAAGTTCAAACTGAAATAAGTATCTATGAGAAACAATGTACTGCTGAAAACAAAGAATGTTGTCACCATTAACCATTTGTAAGAGAGACTTACAGGACAGCGAGGCCTGGCGTGCTGCGATTCATGGGGTCGCAAAGAGTGGGACAGGACTGAGCGACTGATCTGATCTGATCTGATCTGAAGAGAGACTGGCATATGAGGCCATCATTCAAAAACTATCCAAATTTTATTCATTACTTACCTTAAAATTCACCTGTTTAATAGTGCATCCTTAACTATTTTAATAAAGCATTTTCTTCAGTCTCTGAATTATTGTATAGTTAGTTTCTTAACAGCTACATCATGTTGATATTTGTCACCTTCCAAAGAAAGAAGGGCAGATTTAAGAGGACACATCAAGAATGAAAATCATTATTTTTTTCTGAGTACTTTAGGGAAAAATAACCCCACATTTTCTAAAATGCCTTATGCTTTTAAACATGTTTTTACTTGGCCAGAAAAATACTATGCTTCTGAAATTTGAAGTGTTTTTAAGGACTAGAGAATCTTAAACACCAGATCATTTCCTGTGAGTCTTGACAATTTAATTCAATTTTATCAATAAGATGTAAAATGAAATGGAGAAAGGTATAAACCCATGGTTGAGTGGACATATTTATCTTACTACTAGTATAATTCAGAGTTAAACCCATTAACTAGAATCCCTTGGTAGCAATGGATTTAAGGTCACTCATTTTATAATCAGACCTTATAAAAATGCCAAACTCACTCAGCAGGATCAGGAGTGTGGAACAAGAATATCATCAGCAGGAAACAGAGCCCTGGGAACACGATTTGATTCAACATCGGATTTGAAGTTGAAAACATACTCACCCATTCTGGAAAGAGCCAATGCATAACAAGAATATTTTCCCTGTGATCTCTATTTTCACTCTCCTTTCTGTGCCCTGGCTCTCTTTACATTCCTTTGATGATTTCCCTTGGTTCTCACCCCCCTATCTCTTATCTCTTATCCTTTCAAAAAGACTGAAATTGGCAGTCTTACTGGGGAAGACATAATCTACCTTAGGTTACTGTTTAAAAGCTACAAAATTCCAGGGTTTAAATTGTATACAGAAAAGCAATCAAACACATCAACTGGAAACCACCCCTCCCTGTGAGAGAATAGACCAGTGCAAACAGCATGCTCCACTTACTTGACCAGCAAGGGCTGAGAAAGCAAAAGCAGTGCCAAAATAGCCTGTTGTGTGGCCCTTGAAAGGGTGTTTACTTCTACATAGAAAAATATGTTCTCCTTTTTTTTTTTTTTTTTTTTTTTAGAATAGACTATTAGAGAACTGTTAAATGTTTTGCTATACTCAAAATAATACTGATTCTTTCAGTGGAAAGGGAAAAAAATCTGAATTTCAGAAATAGTATGTATCTTTTCTGCATTATGGGATCAAACAGTTTAATTGATAGTTTTGGAACTAATTGGCAATAGAACATACAAGACATGTCCCCTCGCCCCCAATTATCTGCAGGGGGTGTATTCCAAGACTCCCAGTGGATGTCTGAAACTGAAGATAGCACCAAATCCTATATGGATTTTTGCTTTTAAAGCATAATTTATAAATTAGACACATTAACAGATTAATAACAATAACTAACTTTACTGACTATGCCAAAGCCATTGATTATGTGGAATAAACTGAGGAAAATTCTGAAAGAGATGGGAATACCAGACCATCTGACCTGCCCCTTGAGAAACCTCTATGAAGGTCAGGAAGCAACAGTTAGAACTGGACATGGAACAACAGACTGGTTCCAAATAGGAAAAGGAGTATGTCAAGGCTGTATATTGTCACCCTGCTTATTTAACTTCTATGCAGAGTACATCATGAGAAACGCTGGACTGGAAGAAGCACAAGCAGGAATCAAGACTGTCAGGAGAAATGTCTGCATAACCTCAGATATGCAGATGACACCACCCTTATGGCAGAAAGTAAAGAGGAACTCAAAAGCCTCTTGATGAAAGTGAAAGTGGAGAGTGGAAAATTGGCTTAAAGCTCAACATTCAGAAAATAAGATCATGGCATCTGGTCCCATCACTTCATGGGAAATAGCTGGGGAAACAGTGGAAACAGTGTCAGACTTTATTTTTGGGGGCTCCAAAATCACTGCAGATGGTGACTGCAACCATGAAATTAAAAGAGGCTTACTCCTTGGAAGGAAAATGATGACCAACCTAGATAGCATATTGAAAAGCAGAGACATTACTTTCTCAACAAAGGTCCATCTAATCAAGGCTATGGTTTTTCCAGTGGTCATGTATGGATGTGAGTGTTGGTCTGTGAAGAAAGCTGAGCACTGAAGAATTGATGCTTTTGAACTTTGGCATTGAAGAAGACTCTTGAGAGTCCCCTGGACTGCAAGAAGATCCAACCAGTCCATCCTAAAGGAGATCAGTCCTGGGTGTTCTTTGGAAGGACTGATGTTGGAGCTGAAACTCCAATATTTTGGCCACCTGATGCGAAGAGCTGACTCATTGGAAAAGAGTCTGATGCTGGGAGGGATTGGAGGCAGGAGGAGAAGGGGACGACAGGGGATGAGATGGCTGGATGGCCTCACTGACTCAATGGACATGAGTTTGAGTGAACTCCGGGATTTCGTGATTGACAGGGAGGCCTGGTGTGCTGTGATTCACAGAATTGCAAAGGGTCGGACACAACTGAGCAACTGAACTGAACTGAATGGGAATTATACAATACTTGATTTCAGCAAAGTGACTAAACAGAAAGCAGCTTTATTTTTAAGGGAACACCTAAGCATCACTAGTCACAAGACTTTTTTTTAAGAGTAATTCACATTCTCCTGGTTGTGGAGAGGGGAAGTACTCCAATGTATTCCAAGATATGTGTTTTTGCATGAAGTGTGCACAAGCACTGTGTACACTTTCTTGGCTGTCAGAATTCCAGACTGAAGAGGAGTAGCAAGTGGTTTGAGGGATGTCCTGACGGAATATGCAGATTCATTCACTTTCCAATGTGCTAATAAAATGCAATGGAGGCTCGTCTGTCCGTTTTTCAGGAAAAACACTCTTTTCTGGATCATATGGTAACTCTACTTTTTATATCTCACCCCTGGGCGAAGAAAACTCCAATTCGAAAAGATAACATGTACCCCAGTATTCACAGCAGCACTATTTACAATAACCGAGATATGGATAAAAAAATATGTGGTATATATATATACACAATGAAATATTACATAGCAATAAAAATAATGAAACAATGCCATCTGCAGCAATATGAATGGACCTAGACATTATCATATTAATTAAAGTAAATCAGAGAGAGAAAGACAAATACCATATGTCATAACTTCTATGTGAAATCTAAAAAAAATGATGTAAATGAACTTATTTACAGTACAGAAATAGACGCACAGACATAGAAAAGCAAACTTATGGTTGCCAAAGGGGGAAGGTGGTAGGGAGGGATAAATTAGGAGTTTGAAATTAATATATACACATTACTACATACAAAATAGATGAACAACAAGGACATTCTGTATAGCACAGGGAACTATATTCAATATATTTTAATAATCTATAATGAAAAAGAATCTGAAAAAGAATATGTATATAACTGAGTCAGCTTGCTGTACACCTGAAACTAACATACCATTCTAAATTACCTACAGATCAATTTTTAAAAAGTACTCCTTCTTTTGAAGATGAGAATGATGGAATACAATCCTGAGGATGTTTGCTGCTCTTTAAATGGCTTTAACAATATTCTTGTCCAGACATTTTTATTTATGCTATGATTTACAAACACTTGGACCTTATTTCCACCCTCAAATTGTGGTCAATATCACTAATTCATTATTATATTTTCCTTAATGCTGTCTTTGTATATTAATATATTTTCTATCTGTTCTATAGTTTTAGAGAACTTTTAAGTTGGTGTGAAAAATGCATACATGGGGTGAAAATATAACATGAAATTTTATTAATATTTCACAGAATTCTACTGATAAACTTTGAGAACTTCTAATTCATTATCAATGTTTTCTCTAAATATCACATGCACACATTGTTAATATATTGATAAAGGTACTACTGTAGAGCAGTGTTGCTTTCTTTTGTGAGTGAAAAAGTAAGGGTAATCAAGTTTATCAGGATTCAGAAACAGTAAAACCTGAAGAGTTATTTATACTAGATTTGGAAATAATTTAAAGCGTTGCCGGATTTCTATGACATTTATGTTTGAAAATGGAATGTTACTTTTTAGTACATTGATCCTGCAATTCATTGAGAGAAAACCTGAAGGGGAACTGTAATAGAAATATTCTTCTAAAAAGAACTATAAATGGAATTTACTCAATAGAGTCATTTTCTATTTAAAGACTTCTGTTAAAAACTCTACTATCAATGGGCATTAGTTGAAGTTCTAACCTGAAATAGCATGTATGTGTACATATATATCTATACATGGGTTTATATATATTATTATGTATATGTAGTGAATATTTATATATATGTATACACATAATATGTACAATTGGGCCATTTGGAATTGCAATAATGTAATTTTTGAGATCTAAAATTGTGTTTTGACTGGGTATTGATACCATTTAAACTTTGTCAATGGATATTTAATACATTAAAAATGTGTTTTCAGTTCAGTTCAGTTCAGTAGTTCACTTGTGTCCGACTCTCCATGACCCCATGAACCTCAGCATGCCAAGCCTCCCTATTCATCACCAGCTCCTGGAGTTCACCCAAACTCATGTTCATCGAGTCGGTGATGCCATCCAGCCATCTCATCCTCTGTCGTCCGCTTCTCCTTCTGCCCCCAATCCTTCCAAACATCAGGGTCTTTTCCAATGAGTCAACTCTTTGCATGAGGTGGCCAAAGTACTGGAGTTTCAGCTTCAACATCAGTCCTTCCAATGAACACCCAGGACTGATCTCCTTTAGGATGGACTGGTTGGATCTCCTTGAAGTCCAAGGGACTCTCAAGAGTCTTCTCCAACACCATAGTTCAAAAGCAAAAATTCTTCAGCACTCAGCTTTCTTTACAGTCCAACTCTTGCATCCATACATGACCACTGGAAAAACCATAACTGTGATTAGATGGACCTTTGTTGGCAGAGAAATGTCTCTGCTTTTTAATATGATATCTAGGTTGGTCATAACTTTCCTTCTAAGGAGTAAGCATCTTTTAATTTCATAGCTGCAGTTACCATCTGCAGTGATTTTGAAACCCCCAAAAATAAAGTCTGACACTGTTTCCACTGTTTGCCCATATTTCCCGTGAAGTGATGGGACCAGATGCCATGATCTTCGTTTTCTGAAGGTTGAGCTTTAAGCCAATTTTCCACTCTCCTCTTTCACTTTCATCAAGAAGCTTCTGAGTTCCTCTTTACTTTCTGCCATAAGGGTGGTGTCATCTGCATATCAGAGGTTATGCAGACATTTCTCCTGACAATCTTGATTCCTGCTTTTGCTTCTTCCAGTCCAGCGTTTCTCATGATGTACTCTGCATAGAAGTTAAACAAGCAGGGTGACAATATACAGCCTTGATGTACTCCTTTTCCTATTTGGAATCAGTCTGTTGTTCCATGTCCAGTTCTAATTGTTGCTTCCTGACCTTCATAGAGGTTTCTCAAGGGGCAGGTTAGATGGTCTGGCCCATCTCTTTCAGAATTTTCCACAGTTTATTGTGATCCACACAGTCAAAGGCTTTGGCATAGTCAGTATAGCAGAAATAGATGTTTTTCTGGAACTCTCTTGCTTTTTTGATGATCCAGCAGATGTTGGTAATTTTATTTCTGGTTCCTCTGCCTTTTCTAAAACCAGCTTGAACATCTGCAAGTTCACGGTTCAAGTATTACTGAAGCCTGGCTTGGAGAATTTTGAGCATTACTTTGCTAGCGTGGGAGATGAGTGCTATTTTGCAATAGTTTGAGCATCCTTTGGCATTGTCTTTCTTTGGGATTGGAATAAAAACTGACCTTTTCTAGTCCTGTGGCCAGTGCTGAGTTTTCCAAATTTGCTGGCATATTGAGTGCAGCACTTTCACAGCATTGTGTTTCAGGATTTGAAATAGCTCAACTGGAATTACATCACCTCCACTAGCTTTGTTCGTAGTGATAAATGTGTTTTTCCATAATTTTTAAAAAAGCATATAATTACTTAAAATCATATTTTTCATATATATGTTTGTACTTTAGTCTCCCTAAACAGTATGAGAATTATATGAAATATTTTAATATATTTAAGATATATATATATATATATATATATATATATATATATATATATCTGTCTTCCCTGTAGCTCAAACGGTAAAGAATCTGCCTGCAATGCAAGTGATCCAGGTTTGATCCTTGGATTGGGAAGATCTTCTGGAGAAGGGAATGGCAATCTACTCCAGTATTCTTACCTGGAGAATCCCATGACAGAGAAGCCTGGTGGGCTACAGTCCGTAGGATCGCAGAGTCTAACACAGCTGAGTGACTAACACTACTCTATAAGCATATATCCCTCCTTTGACCTAATTTTCTCTAATGAATACTTTTATTTCATAAGTGAAAATGAAAGTCACTCAGTCATGTCCGACTCTTTGCGACCCCATGGGCTATACAGTCCATGGAATTCTCCAGGCAAGAATACAGGAATGGATCACAGTTTCCTTCTTCAAGGGATCTTCCCAACCCAGAGAGCCAAGCCAGGTCTCCCGCATTGCAGGCGGATTCTTTACCAGCTGAACCACAAGGGAAGCTCTTTATTTCATAAATATGTATACAAATATTTATTTCATAAATATGTATAAAAATCAGAAAAAGGAATTCTTTTCATTTTGTGGATCAGTGTTTATTAAAAAGCATGTGTCTGTCTATAAAACTATTGCCCCCCAAAATGCCTGTGTTTAAACTGCCTGACTAATTCCACTATGGGAATAGGATACAGGTGGCATCATGATCAGCAATTAATAATTACTGTTTTTATTAATATTAGATAGTACACATACATATACATAAAAGTTATCATAGAGATAGTAAAATTGTGGGTAGTCTATGGAGAGAAAGGTAAAAACTATTGTTTTTCTAAAGCAGTTT
Source organism: Tragelaphus eurycerus (assembly GCA_935064755.1). NCBI lineage: Eukaryota > Metazoa > Chordata > Mammalia > Artiodactyla > Bovidae > Tragelaphus > Tragelaphus eurycerus. Next base: position 13,630,407 of record CAKXYN010000061.1, read on the forward strand.
GTCTGTTACAGTGATTCAGAAAATTTTTTCATTACATGGCCTTCAAAGATTATTGCATTTAGAAAACGACTTGCTAAATCCACTGCCAGAAAATTAGAAAGCATTCCCTAGTTAGTTCTTCAGTTATCCCATATGGCAAGAGACAAAAGTGTCAGTCTCACAAAATGTGACTAATTTGTTTTGTCCCACCTTAGAGCTAGCTATAATCAGCAGGGAACACCAAGGGTTCAAAGGTGACACAGCACCATACATAGCTTCCCTAACGTAATTTTTCCTGACTTCAGAATGAAAACATATCACCATATATTTTAAATCAGCCTTTCTTCTTTCCCCCAACCCCTGCTCAGAGTCACTGCTGCTTCACCAATTAATGGAGAAAATAGGTTCTTATCTGACTGGCCATGGACAGAGAATCACGGCAGTTATTGACCACTGTGCCCTAAGCGATGACAGCTGCATCTGGGTTATTAGAGAAAATTAGAGGTAGGAAGCATCCTGAAACACTCCCTGCTGAACTTTTGACTTGGGAAGTTACAGTGCTTCTGCTCTGCTTAATGGGTTTGAAGTTTTAATCCAGCAGAGATGTAGCAGTATCCTGTGGTCAGCCGAATGGACTCACACCGTGTACTTTGTGTTAGAAATCTTTTCATTTCTCTGGAGTATTTCTTTCACTGCATAATGGAAACAATCAAAACTGGAGAAATCAACTCCCATTTACGAACATTAACACATAAAATGGATATTTATACAGGTTTGCTCATTTTATTTGATTTTTATATAATCAACAACACAGAAAGAGCTCTTTGTTTTGTTTGAAATAGGATCTTTGTCAGAACTAGAAACTTGGGAGTTAAACAATTAGATTATATTTTCTTTCTGTGTGGAGAAATATTATACTTTATTTAAAACCTTATGTTTCTGGCATCTCCAGCTGCCAATATGAAGATTTATGAGAGGTAATCAGAGAAACTTGCAAATGTACTGGTTCTTCTAAGTTGTCATCTATTATCCTTTAGTGGAGAAAAGGGAAAAGTGAAAGTGTTAGTCACTCGGTCATGTCCACCTCTTTGCAATGCCATGGACTCTAACTCACCAAGCTCCTCTGTCCAAGGAGCTCTTCAAGCAAGAATACCGGAGTAGGTTGTCATTCTCTTCTCTAGGGGATCTTCCCAACCAAGGTCTCCCATATCTCCTTCATTGCAGGCAGATTCTTTACCGTCTGAGCCACCAGGGAAGTCCAAAGAGGAAGAATATGTATAAAGATCAGAATTAGGACACTTCTCTATTATTTATTTAGCCTCTTGGCTAAATAATGATTACTTATTCTTACTTTGCTGTATTAGACTCCAAATTGTTCATGCATGTGTGGTAAGTCACATGATTCACAAACCCACTCTTTTAGCTTAAGTTAAAATTTAGCAGTCAAATAAATATTGATAGGATATTCTGATTCAATTCCTGTGCTATAATTTATTAATTAAGACATTAAAAAGGAAAAATAATAAAATGAAACTCTTTAAAGAATTGTAAAGTTCAAAATACAGATAACTCTTGATTTTTGTAAGAAAGGCATTTCCAGCTCATTCCCTTTTTATATAAACTTATACCATCTCAATGGGGAAGGCAATGGCACCCCACCCCAGTACTCTTGCCTGGAAAATCCCATGGATGGAGGAGCCTGGTAGGCTCCAGTCCATGGGGTCGCTAAGAGTTGGACACAACTGAGCAACTTCACTTTCACTTTTCACCTTCATGCATTGGAGAAGGAAATGGCAACCCACTCCAGTATTCTTGCCTGGAGAATCCCAGAGACGGGGGAGCCTGGTGAGCCTCCGTCTATGGGGTCGCACAGAGTCGGACACGACTGAAGCAACTTAGCAGCAGCAGCAGCAGCATACCATCTCAAATGCCCTTAGGTCTCTACCAAGCATGCGTGCATTGATTGAGTCAGCAAATAATTATTATTTGCCTACTAGGCAGCATGCATTTTAGTTTCTATGCTCCTGCATTCAGATCTATGGCCACCTTCATCACAAATCACATTGTGTTAATTAACTGTAAGCAATATTGGCCAGATACACGTTCCTTGCCTTAGTTCACTGAACCTTGGAGAATATGATTTATGCTGTTTTAACTGCTGAAATGTAGTGAACTTAGCTAAGTGGTGTCTGATTCTTGTGTCCCATGGACTGTAGTCCACCAGACTCCTCTGTCCATGGGATTTTTCAGGCAAGAATACTGGAATGGAATGCAATTTCCTTCTCCAGGGGATCTTCCAGGCCCAGGGATTAAACTGCACTGCAAGCAGGTCCTTTACCAGCTGAGCTACCAGGAAAGCATGTTAGGATAACTGGGAACCCACTCCAGTCTTCTTACCTAGAGAGTCCTGTGGATGGAGGAGACTGGTGGGCTGCTGTCCATGGGGTTGCATGGGGTCGAACACGACTGAAGCGACTTAGCATGTATACATGCATTGGAGAAGGAAATGGCAACCCACTCCAGTATTCTTGCCTGGAGAATCCCAGGGACCGGGGATCCTGGTGCACTGCTGTCTATGGGGTCTCACAGAGTCAGACAAAACTGACGCAACTTAGCAGCAGCAGCAGGAAAATTGAGTATGTAATCCATGGCCACTTGAAAAGTAAAACAAAACAACTATCTCAACAGAACAAAACAGGTAGAAGCTGTTTTTTCTAACAGGCCTCTCAAGTCACACAGTATCAATCAGCTACCTTCCAGTGGTTAAAAGTGAATTGCTAAAACCAGTTCATAGTCAAAGAAAGGCAAATTAGACCTCCATATTGATGAAAGAGGTATCAAGTGGTCTATCAAGTATTTAAAAACAGTCACAGTTAGCTTTCTGACCACAAGTAATTTACTTTCTTCCCACGTGTGTTTTAAAATCCATACCACCTAAGATCCTCAAAAGTCTTATGGACTACATTAGTATCAGGCTTGAGGTTTAGGATCCTGTCATCTAATTCAGAGTCAGGGACCAATGAGGCTTCTTGCATATAACTTTTGGGGTAGTACTCCTTGAATACCATTCCTTTTAGTCAGAAGTCCTGTCAAGGTATTTACTCCTGCTCATCTCAACATTCAATAGTGGGATCAATATAACGTAACTGCCATAGACACTCTCATTCTAAAGGGGAAGCAGGGAAGAGGCACAGAGCATTCAGCAGTCAGTGGTGGTGATTTAGCTAAGTGTTGTCTGACTCTTGCGACCCCCTGGACTGTAGCCTGCCAGGCTCCTCTGTCCATGGGGTCCTCCAGGCAAGAAAATGAGAGTGGCACCTTTGAAATCCAAGCTGACATATGTTGCCAGTTTCTCAATGGGTGCTCAATCATCCTGTGGGCTTTGGGTTCCATCATTTACATTAAAATTCCTTTAACATAAAATGTAACCCAGATTTGCAAGAGAGTGATTTTTCTCAGTCTCCTTACTGCCTTTAGTAGTTTGGGGCTCCAAAGTATCTGTTTACTTTGTATAAACTCTTCCAACTTTTAGTTCAATTAACAGTGAGTGTACTATCACAGCTTTCTTAAACACTGTGAGTTTTCTATCATTTTTATTGGAGTTTATTCCATTATGAGAGGGAGCTTCCTTGGTGGCTCAGATGGTAAAGAATCCACCTGTAATGTGGGAGACCTGGATTTGATCCCTGGGTTGGGAAGATCCCCTGGAGAAGGGAACAGCTACCCACTCTAGTACTCTTGCCTGGACAGAGGAGCCTGACAGGCTACAGTCCATATGGTTGCAAAGAGTCAGATATGACTAAGTGACTTTCACTTACTACATTATGAGATTCTTAGAAATCTTAAGAATTAATGGAGATATGTGTGCCACATCCTTACTATCTTCATAGGCTTGTCTGTTTGAATAGTACATCAGATCAGATCAGATCAGTCGCTCAGTCGTGTCCAACTCTTTGCGACCCCATGAATCACAGCACGCCAGGCCCCCCTGTCCATCACCAGCTCCCGGAGGTCACTCAGACTCACATCAATCGAGTCAGTGATGCCATCCAGCCATCTCATCCTCTGTCTTCCCCTTCTCCTCCTGCCCCCAATCCCTCCCAGCATCAGTCTTCTCCAATGAGTCAACTCTTCTCATGAGGTGGCCAAAATACTGGAGTTTCAGCTTTAGCATCATTCCTTCCAAAGAAATCCTAGGGCTGATCTCCTTCAGAATGGACAAGTTGGATCTCCTGGCAGTCCAAGGGACTCTCAAGAGTCTTCTCCAACACCACAGTTCAAAAGCATCAATTCTTCGGCGCTCAGCCATCTTCACAGTCCAGCTCTCACATCCATACATGATCACAGGAAAGACCATAGCCTTGACTAGGCGAACCTTTGTTGGCAAAGTAATGTCTCTGCTTTTGAATATGCTATCTAGGTTGATCATAACTTTCCTTCCAAGGAGTAAGCGTCTTTTAATTTCATGGCTGCAGTCACCATCTGCAGTGATTTTGGAGCCCAGAAAAATAAAGTCTGACACTGTTTCCACTGTTTTTCTATCTATTTCCCATGTAGTGATGGGACCAGATGCCATGATCTTCGTTTTCTGAATGTTGAGCTTTAAGCCAGCTTTTTCACTCTCCACTTTCACTTTCATCAAGAGGCTTTTTAGTTCCTCTTCACTTTCTGCTATAAGGGAGGTGTCATCTGCATATCTGAGGTTATTGATATTTCTCCCAGCAATCTTGATTCCAACTTGTGTTTCTTCCAGTCCAGCATTTCTCATGATGTACTCTGTATATAAGTTAAATAAACATATTTAATAAGCATATATTTAAATATTTAAATAAGCATATAATTTAAACAGAGTTGAATAGTTCATAGACACAGTTATAATCAAATTGTGTAAGACTTAACCTAGAGTTTTAGAATTACACACTTCAGCTTTATTTTTACACCATTTTACACCATGTCTTCCTAAGAGCAAGCTGAATGTGTGTCCCCCCAACCCCAAACCCTGGAAACCACTTCTTAATCTGAGAGTTATTTAGACATTCTAGAGAGATCTGAAGAGACTAGGAAAGATAAAGTTTTATTTTTGAGCTCACTCAAGTCTTGGTTTTATTATATGTAACAGTGTATAACTTAGGTTCCACATTTTTTACTCCAAAATAATCTTGCCTGGGTTAACAGATAAAGTATCTTACATTACCTTTCTGAATATACTAATAAAAAGTTATATTAAATGATAATTTATTTAATATACACTTAAACATGTATACTTAAGCATATGAGCACAAATAATTTGCTTTATCTCCATCATAAAGTTTGTTTTCCTCCAGTTACCCATTTTGAGTTTCCTCTTTTTATATTGTAGGTTTTCAGAAATATTTTAAATTCTTGACTGTCATTTTAGGCGGCAAATCACAGTTTTCATAGAAAATAATTATGTTTTAAAATGTCTAACATAACTGAAAATTCAGAGGGAAATGAAGCTGGGCATGATTTGTATTATTAGTATTTTGTGTATGGAAATGTAATTTTGGAAGAGATGTCTCTTTGTCCAATCATAGCAGTCCAGTAAGCTTAAGTAGGACTCTATCCTAGTTCTCTCTCAGACATGAAAATTCACTGTAGAACATCCAAGACAATTATCCTATTTATTTGCCAAGCTAATCTTGCAGTATTAATCCAAGTTAAATGCATAAGCCAGACAATTTTCAAATAAGGAAATGACACATGGAATAACCTTTTTAAAAGTTAATTGGTCTTGCAATTGCTGTTAACAAAGTCTATTTATAGCCCTGATTATCTCAGATTTGGGTTCCTTACTCACAGCCTCATATAAGAGTTATTTGTTGATTTTCTGTATTATGTCTGAATTAATTGTGAATATTTTGATTTTTTGCCCCAATTTTCTTTGATATTTAATATGTGTGTATATACGTGTATGTGTTAGTTTAGCTTCTCCAGAAAACAAGTACCAAGACTGCATCAGAATTTTTAAATGTGTATTTGAATATTCCTATAAAGTATAAATGGGCTTCTCTAGTAGCTCAGCTGGTAAAGAATCTGCTTGCAATGTAGGAGACCCTGGTTCAATTTCTGGATCAGGAAGATCCATTGTGGAAGGGATGGGCAGCCCACTCCAGTATTCTCAGGCTTACCTGGTGGCTCAGCTGGTAAAGAATCAACCTGCAATGTGGGAGACCTGGGTTCGATTACTCTGGGTTAGGAAGATCCCCTAGAGAAAGGAACCTTTTTCAGCATTCTGGCCTAAAGCATTTCACAGTCCATGGGCTTGTGAAGAATTGGACATGACTGAATGACTTTCACTATGAATTATAAAAGGGGAAGGAGATAGAATTTTTCCAGTGAATTTGAGATTCTTGATGTCTCCTCGCAGAAAGAATTTAGTGAGAGACAAAGTGATGAGATAAATTTATTAAGGGACAGAGGATAAGATGGGTTGATGCCATCACCTTCTTGATGAACATGAGTTAGAGCAACCTCTGGGAGTTGGTGATGGACAGGGAAGCCTGGTGTGCTGCAGTCCATGGGGTCACAAAGAGTCAGACACGACTGAGTGACTGAACTGAACTGAGAGTGGTAAGTAAGAAGTGGGTTTATTTAGAGAGAAGCACACTCCAGATGTGTGAGCGATCTCAGAAAGCGACAGGCTACCAAATATGGGGTGGTTAGTTTTTATGGGCTGGCTAATTTCATAGACAAATGAGCAGAAGGATTATTCCAACTATTTGGGAGAAGCAGTCAAGAACTCCAGGAACTGGGCCACTGTCCACTTTTTGATCTTTGTCAGCCTTGGAACTATCATGGAGCTGGTGGGTCTGTCATTCAGTATGCTAATGTATTACAATGAGGGTGTCATGTGGCTCGAGGTCCACTGGAAGTCAAATCTTCCACCATCTTAGATCAAGTTGGTTCGAACCAGTTTTTGTCAGGTCCTTGGTTGTGCTCTGCCTGCTTCCCTCCTGTTTCAGAATTTGTCAGGGAGAGTTCTGAATGTGCATCAGGTCTGGTTCCATTGAAGAGGAACTGGGAAGGAAGAAGGATAAGAAAGCTTCACACTGCAGTGCAGCTCTGAGAAAGCTGGGTCAGGCAAAGGGAGAGATCCAAACAAAGACTGCCTATTTGAGGAGTTCAGCACTGAGCAGGAAGGGCTTAGCTCTAGAACCCCTGCTGTTCTCAATCACTACCTAACTGGAACAGCCCAAGGATCACAGGACCTTGGCTAGAGTGTGGCAATGAATCCTGGAGGCGTGGCAACTGGGTCTCTCAACTAATTCTGCTCCACACACACAGCAGCTTCTCCCCTCCATGTGAGCAGTGTACTACTCCCAAGTTTCTGCCACACTACAGTTCAGAAGATCTTCATATATTACGGACAGTTGATACTTGGCACCCCACCCCAGTACTTTTGCCTGGAAAATCCCATAGACGGAGGAGCCCGGTAGGCTCCAGTCCATGGGGTCGCTAAGAGTCGGACACGACTGAGCGACTTCACTCTCACTTTTCACTTTCATGCATTGGAGAAGGAAATGGCAACCCACTCCAGTGTTCTTGCCTGGAGAATCCCAGGGACAGGGGAACCTGGTGAGCTTCCGTCTATGGGGTCACACAGAGTCGGACACGACTGAAGTGACTTAGCAGTAGCAGTAGCAGTAAGTAGGGCTAGGCATTTAATATTTCATAACTGTCTTCTATTGCGCTTCCCTAGTAGCTCAGATGGTAAAGAGTCTGCTTGTAATGCAGGAGACCTGGGTTTGATCCCTGGGTTGGGAAGATCCCCTAGAGCAGGAAATGGCTCTCCAGTATTCCTGCCTGGAGAACTCCATGAACAGAGGAGCCTGGTGGGCTACAGTCCATGGGATCGCAAATAGACATACACAACTGAGTGACTTTCACTTTCTATTACTCTTTTAAGGACAGGAAAGTAAATACTTACACTTATCCATTGAGTTAAATGTAAAAGATATTTGAGATGGAGATATTTAAATCCAGTTAATGTGACATCAATTTCTATGAAATAGCTATTTAGAATTCTAACTGAATTAGGGCAAGAGGTTTCACTCTTCTGGTTATGATTGGGTTTCTATATGTGGAAATCTAATCAAAAAAGGTATTGGGAGAAAATATTTTTGACCATGTCTCCAACAAGAGATAAAAGAAACATTTACGGTTAGCATTATAGTACTGATTTTTTTTAACAAGATTATAACTCAAATGAACAGTGATAAAAGTCATAGTTCTATTTCCTTCAATCAAACTTGGAACACTGAACAAACATTTCTATTCTGTATTTTCTTCACTGATTACTCACTTACATAACACAAAATTGGCTTCTTAAAACCAGCATGTATACAATGCTAAAACATAGATAACAATGTGTAAATAGCTTCTGAATTAAGGGGTAGAATTGTTTTCTATTTATTTATTCTTCAGGCAAATTTTTATTCCTTTTTCTGGGTTTTTGTTGTGTTTTGTTTTAGAACCTGTGGCAATCTAAGCTGTGCTGCTGGCAGAAAGCAAAAGAGAATACATCTTTTTTTCTGGTGTTCTTTTATATCACGGAAACTTCACTATTCAGACTGCACGTTGCCCTTCCCCAACCCTGTTACTATTTTACTTAGTGTTTGAATTGCTTGACCTAGATATAAATTTTATATTTACACTTGCAAAATTACAGCTTCCTATTCAAATTAGTGTGAAGCCTGCCCAGCTTTATTTCCCTTTGTGTACACTCTACAGTGTAAAAAACATTCAAAAAACAAATTCAAATCGCTCTGAACTATTATTTAAATAATAAACATTTCCAAATCAGTGTACTCTAAATGATTATTACATAATGTGCTTCAGTAATTTGATGTTCGATGAATTATTTAACTATGTTAAAAATATATTGGAAAAAAATATACTAGAAAAAATATCCTGGATATTTACTATTGAATAGTATATCAATGCTAAACGTCTCTGTAGAGAAAAGAATTCAGTGCTGAAGATTGAAAGAAATAGAAAGAAAATGCAGTTTTTACTTGACTGTATAGTGGGTTGAGATCACATGGTATAGGTCCTGGACCTATTTTTGCCAGTCATTAAACTCGTGACCTTACGATGTGTACTCAACATTTCCATGTCTCTTTCTAAGGAAATGGCAACCCACTCCAGTGTTCTTGCCTGGAGAATCCCATGGACGGAGAAGCCTGGTAGGCTACAGTCCACGGGGTCACAGAGTTGGACACAACTGAGGGACTTCACTTCACTTTCACTTTCTTCTTGTGTAAGATAAAAAGAAAATAGAAATGGGTGTTTTCAAGATTTCCCATACTCCATTGCTTTTCCATATCCCTCTGAAAAATCTAGTATATTATTTTCCATTTAATTAAGCTTAATAAGTTTCTAGAAATCTCCTAAGTTTTGAAAAAACAAAGAAATTTACATTTGTTTAATTTCTAAAGCTGATTTTTATTGTTTACCATACTTAACAATTTGAGGTAGTGAAACCATATGAATATTCAGAAATATAGAAAAGATTCAAGTTACTGCTGTGTATATATTTGACAACTGAAGCAATGTGAGAAGTTTAAATGAGTCTATTTCTTCACCCTGTTTTGGAAGTAAGAGTGCATCTTTTCATTTAATATTTTATAAGTGAATGATGACTTTCATGGTCAAGTGTAATGTAAATCACCTTAAATAATTGACTTGGTATCAGAGTCTCATCAATGTTGACCAGGTATCTATTATGTATTTTTTCTGTTTTAAAATATATATTCAACAATTTTGAATAATTTGCATGGCAAAGAATAAAGCAAATCATTGGCTATGGAAAAGCACAGCCATATGACATCAATACACTTAAGAATCTTTAATTCAACAAGAACATGAACAATTCTCAGAAAGTATGCACTCAAAACATAGCAAAATTATATAGAACACAATTTAACAGAATTAGGAAATAATAAATCCATGCTCACAGTTTAATACTTTTATATATTTTTAAACTGGTTAACAGAAAAAGCAGACAACAAACCAACAAGTATATAAAAGATGCTACAAACATAATAACTTGATATGTACTAACATTTATAGATCAATGTGGAAGCAAAATGAAGTCACAAATATCACTATGGAAGGTTGTATTTTCATGCTTTTTCAGACAGGCCAGGAACTGTCAAACCTATCTCTCAGCTCCTGGAGACAACTGGAGGCCAATGGCAGATACAAAGGTCTGGCCATTTTCCTGTTTGGTTCAACTCTGAAGGGTCATCCAAGCGTCACAGCTTTACACAGGAGTCACTATGTTATAGCTTCTTCTCCTACCCCATCTACCTTCCTGATTTCTTTTTTAGATATATCTTCTAAGAATACTCTTCAATATTCCTTCTGCATGATATTCTCCAAAATAGAGATCATTTCCAGGAAACTGATTTTAAAACACTTGGTACTAGATTAGGGAAATTTTAGGAAACAAATTTTCAGTAAGAGTTTGGAAATGTATCCCCATGTGGCACAGTGGTAAAGAATCCACTTGCCAATGCAGGAGACATGAGACGTGGGTTTGATTAATGGAGTGGGAAGATCCCCCAGAGGAGTAAATGCAACCTACTCAAGTATTCTTTCCTAGAGAATCCCACTGGCAGAGGAGTCTGGCAGGCTACAGTCCAAAGAGTTGCAGAGTTGGACATAACTTAGCAACTGAGTAAGCATCACATGCTGATTGATTAGATCTTTAATCACTGATGGTAACTGGAGTATGTGTGGTTGTTCCTGGCATGCTCTGGTAGCACAATTGTTAATGTTTTCCCAGGGAAAGGCTGGTGAGTTATCTTTGAGACTGAATAGGAATAGAGGAATGGTAGTTAACATGTTTATGTACTTTGGTGACTATTGCTGAGTACTGTAGATACACAGACAAGAGAGAATGTCAAGTTCAAGATAATCATCACTTTAAGGGGGAAAAAAAAGATTGAAAACCAAAAAGCATGCCTGGAAAAATTTCAGGAAACCCTAACCTCCTCTAGCTAGAAATCAAATAAGCAGAATGGTGTTCCCATCTTTGGAAAATGAGTTTGAACTTGAGAAATGGCTAAGACCTGGAACCAATCAAGGAGTTACGACTTTAAAATGGGCATCCTAATTATCCTCTGTGAATTTTTTATTGCATAATTAAGTAATACCCTGTGGTGACTACTCATTATCATGTCTCTGAGAAGATCATATTCTATTAACTATGTCCATACATTTCTATGGGTTGGGACTCACTGCTTCTTAGACTTTGCCATTGATTGCTATAATTTTTCTCACTTTGCTTCTGAGAGTTAAGTCTCATCACTTAGCCTTATTTCAGGATCCTATTATCCCCTTGGATTTAGAGACCCAAATTCTTTCTTTAACTTTATATTTTATATTGGAGTATAGTTGATTAACAATGTTGTGATAGTTTTGGGTGGACAGCAAAAGGACTCAGTCATACATATATATGTATCCATTCTCCTTCAAACTCCCCTCCTTTCCAGGCTGCCACATAGCCTTGAGAAGAGCTCCCTGTGCTATACAGTTGCTGATGCTGCTAACTCACATCAGTCGTGTCCAACTCTGTGTGACCCCATAGATGCCAGCCCAACAGGCTTCCCCATCCCTGGAATTCTCCAGACAAGAACACTGGAGTGGGTTGCCATTTTCTTCTCCAATGCATGAAAGTGAAAATTGAAAGTAAAGTCGCTCAGTCCTGTCCAACTCCTAGCGACCCCATGGACTGCAGCCCACCAGGCTCCTCTGTCCATGGGATTTTCCAGGCAAGAGTACTGGAGTGGGGTGCCGTTGCCTTCTCCAGTGCTATACAGTAGGGCTCTGTTAATTATATATAGCACTGTGCACACGTGTTCCCAAACATCCTAAACTAACCCTTTCCCCAATCCTTCCCACTTGGCAATCATAAGTTCATTCTCTAAGTCTGTGTGTCTGCAGAAAACCAAATTCCATAACAGCATTTCCTAACATCAACACAGAGGACAAAGAACAATCATATCCTAATGTCTTAACAAAGCTCTTTCCTGTACATGAGTGCATTTTGTATTGCCTTAATAAATGGGAAATACTGTTGGACCTCCAAGGAAAAGCTATAATTGAGTTTTTTGGTATTTGGTAGTCCACCCATGCAAGCACATTCTCTTTTTGTGTGTTTCGATCCCTTTTCTCCTGTCCACTGGGAAATTCTAGCATTTCTACTTTATTTAGTAAGGGCCATAATTTTTCCCAAGTTTCTATCTCAGCAATCTATTAGCATTATCTCCCAAAACTATTTTGAGACTGTTAAATTTTGTATCACAGAAAAGTGCTTTCCCCATTGTTAAAACCTCTCTTATCCAAATTTACACTCCTTATTCCTTGATCCTCAGGTGCACTCCCTTCCTTGCTCTCTCAGAGGCTGTAGATGCATAGAGAGACTCTGCAGCTCTTTCAGCATATACTCTCTTTTTCTATTCCAGAGAGACCACATAAAGATTTGACCCTTATCACTGAATCAGTTAGGGAGGAGGAGAGGTGAAGAGAAGTTTGTCTTATGAAGCACATCCCTTATTAGAGACTTGTGTCTATTTCAGGATGAGAAGCCACCACATTCCATCAGTGCAAAGCAGACCCCTCATCAGGTCCAGTCTGTTCAGAGGACACTGATATATCAACTTCAAGACTGTAGAGCCTATCTAGCTTTACTAGGCCTCTGAGCTTGGCTGAAGATATCTGAAAGGTCTTAAAACTCAACTTTATCTGAATCTCTGCCACTCACAAATTTAAGTCCTGAGTCTGGGTCTGGGAACCAGTAGGGTAGAAAAAAAATTTTAGTCACCATCCTTCTGGTGACTTGTTGGGGAACTGCAACTTTCATTTGCTATTGATTAAGTGTTTGTTAACATCCCTATGTTGAAAATTTAGCCTATTAAGAGTTGGGGCCTTTGGGAAGTGATTAGGTCAAGAGGACAGAACTTTAAGGAATGGGTTCCCATATAAAAGCAACCCTAGAAAGTGGACTTGCCTTTTCCAACTTGTAAAGTTACAATAAGAATAGCACTTACTGTATCAATAAGAGTATAAGACACCTGACTTTACTTTCTCCTATTTGAACAATATAAAACAACATAAGTTTTTGTATAAGTAAAGTGTACAGGCAAAGCAGATGCTATAATTACCCCCTCCTATAGAGGAAGGAATAAGCGTCTTTTAATTTAATTTCATGGCTGCAGTCACCATCTGCAGTGATTTTGGAGCCCAGAAAAACAAAGTCTGACACTGTTTCCACTGTTTCCTCATCTATTTCCCATGCAGTGATGGGACCAGATGCCAAGTTATGACCAACCTAGATAGCATATTCAAAAGCAAAGACATCACTTTGCCAACAAAGGTTCGCCTAGTCAAGGCTATGGTCTTTCCTGTGGTCATGTATGGAAGTGAGACCTGGACTGTGAAGAAGGCTGAGCGCCGAAGAATTGATGCTTTTGAACTGTGGTGTTGGAGAAGACTCTTGAGAGTCCCTTGGACTGCAAGGAGATCCAACCAGTCCATTCTGAAGGAGATCAATCCTGGAATTTCTTTGGAAGGAATGATGCTAAAGCTGAAACTCCAGTATTTTGGCCACCTCATGCGAAGAGTTGACTCATTGGAGAAGACTCTGATGCTGGGAGGGATTGAGGGCAGGAGGAGAAGGGGACGACAGAGGATGAGATGGCTGGATGGCATCACTGACTTGATGGGTGTGAGTCTGGGTGACCTCTGGGAGCTGGTGATGGACAGGGAGGCCTGGCGTGCTGCGGTTCATGGGGTCGCAAAGAGTCGGACACGACTGAGCGACTGATCTGATCTGGTCTGATCTGATAGAGGAAGGAAGAATTACTGCACGGTGAACTAGAAGGCAAGGCTACAATGAGAGTCAGCAGTAGGGCTTGTAGTTACACAGGAAAACACTAGGAAGCTCTCTTGAGTGCTAGTTGGCTGTATCTAACTTAATTGCCTGGCACTGCTGATCTCCACTAATAGTCCTGTACTCCTTATGCTCAAAGGTCATGCTGGCTAAAGAAGCAAAAGTGGTACTAATCCTTCAAATTCCATGGAAAAACAGAGATTTCCCCAGATAACTGACTCCAACCAGAGAACTAATAAGCCCTCACCTATTCTTCTCTTGTCAAATACATAAAATTAGGGAATTATGAATTAAACCATATACTACATACAATGTTAAGGTTTATCAGAATACTAGCTTCTGTGAATTTAAAAAATAATTAGCACTCAGAAAAGAGCCCCTGACAGTTTCTATGGTTATATTGCATATTTATATCTGTATCTGTCATAAAGTTTTAGAAAAATACTGAACACGCATAAACAATCTGTCACATGGTAATTACTCAATACATACCTTATAGCAGTCTTATTATTCAGTTTTAAGCATATGCATACATGAAATATCGTGTACATATTTACGCTTACTGTATTAAAGAAATAGAAGCAATGTTATATACTTAAAATGCAAACTGAATCCAGTTAAAGTCATTCACCTTGGTTCTTACTCTCATTTAAGTCTATTATGTGGTTTTGAAAGGACTCACTATTTCTTAATTCATATTCAACACTAGTGAATAGAAGAAATATTTTTTAAAATCATTTTGAGTATTTAAGAAAATAACTAAAATTTGGGTTAAATTCTAATTATGTGGTTACTATCAGGATGAGTAAAAAGACTGTTGTCTGAACCTGTAAAATTGTACGTATTTAGAAAGAGATTTTTTTTTTCCTTGTTTGTGCTTGACCTGAGCATTGTGAATCTTCTTAATTTTACCTAGAGAATTTGTTTAATGTTGTTGTTGTTTAGTCACTACACAGGGTCCTACTCACTGCAGATGGTGACTGCAGCCATGAAATTAAAAGACGCTTATTCCTTGGAAGGAAAGTTATGAACAACCTAGATAGCATATTCAAAAGCAGAGACATTACTTTGCCAACAAAGGTCCATCTAGTCAAGGCTATGGTTTTTCCTGTGGTCATGTATGAATGTGAGAGCTGGACTGTGGAGAAAGCTGAGTGCCAAAGAATTGATGCTTTTGAACTGTGGTGTTGGAGAAGACTCTTGAGAGTCCCTTGGACTGCAAGGAGATCCAACCAGTCCATTCTGAAGGGGATCAGTCCTGGGTGTTCTTTAGAAGGACTGATGCTAAAGCTGAAACTCCAGTACTTTGGCCAACTTATGCGAAGAGTTGACTCATTGGAAAAGACTCTGATGCTGGGACGGATTGGGGGCAGGAGAAGAAGGGGATGCCAGAGGATTAGATGGCTGGATGGCATCACCGACTCGATGGACATGAGTTTGAATGGACTCCAGGAGTTGGTGTTGGACAGGGAGGCCTGGCGTGTTGTAATTCATGGTGTCGCAAAGAGTTGGATACGACTTAGTGACTGAACTGAACTGAACTGAGGGTCCTGCTGCTGCTGCTGCTGAGTCGCTTCAGTCGTGTCCGACTCTGCACGATCCCATAGATGGCAGCCCACCAGGCTCCTCTGTCCCTGGGATTCTCCAGGCAAGAATACTGGAGTGGGTTGCCATTTCCTTCTCCAATGCATGAAAGTGAAAAGTGAAAGCGAAGTCGCCCAGTCGTGTCCGACACTTAGCGACCCCATGGATTGGAGCCCACCAGGCTCCTCCATCCATGGGATTTTCCAAGCAAGAGCACTGGGGTGGGGTGCAGGGTCCTACTCTTTTGCAATCCGGTGGACTGTAGCCCATCAGGCTCCTTTGTCCATGGGATTCTCCAGGCAAGAATACTGGAGTGGGTTGCCATGTCCTTCTCCAGGGGATGTTCCCAACCCAAGGATTAAACTTCTTCTGCATTGGCAAGCAGGTTCTTTACCACACAGCCACCTGGGAATCCCCTTTGTTTAATGTGGTATATTATATGGAAAAAAAAAAAAAAAAATCGGACTTTGCTTCTATCACCAGACACATCCACAGCTGGGTATTCTTTTTGTTTTGGCTCCATCCTTTCATTCTTTCTGGAGTTATTTCTCCACTGATCTCCAGTAGCATATTGGGCCCCTACTGACCTGGGGAGTTTCTCTTTCAGTATCCTATCATTTTGTCTTTTCATACTGTTCATGGGGTTCTCAAGGCAAGAATACTGAAGTGGTTTGCCATTCCCTTCTCCAGCGGACCACACCCTGTCATATCTCTCCACCATGACCCGCCTATCCCAGGTCGCCCCTCAGGCATGGCTGAATCTCATTGAGTTAGACAAGGGTGTGGTCCTTGTGTGGTTAGATTGACTAGTTATCTGTGAGAATGGTTTTAGTGTATTTGCCCTCTGATGCCCTCTTTCAAGACCTACTGTCTTACTTGGGTTTCTCTTACCTTGGGCGTGGGGTATCTCATCCCGGCTGCTCCCGGCTGTTCCCGGCCAGCGAAGCACAGCCATCGCACCTTACCTTGGACGAGGAGTCTCTCCTCACCGCTGCCCTTCCTGACCTCGGTCGTGGGGTAGCTCCTCTCGGCCGCGCTTGGAATGTGAAGTCAAATGGGCCTTAGAAAGCATCACTACGAACAAAGCTAGTGGAGGTGATGGAATTCCAGTGGAGCTATTCCAAGTCCTGAATGATGATGCTGTGAAAGTGCTACACTCAATATGCCAGCAAATTTGGAAAACTCAGCAGTGGCCACAAGATTGGAAAAGGTCAGTTTTCATCCCAATCCCAAAGAAAGGCAATGCCAAGGAGTGCTCAAACTACCGCACAATTGCACTCATCTCACACGCTAGTAAAGTAATGCTCAAAATTCTCCAAGCCAGGCTTCAGCAATATGTGAACCGTGAACTTCCTGATGTTCAAGCTGGTTTTAGAAAAGGCAGAGGAACCAGAGATCAAATTGCCAACATCCGCTGGATCATGGAAAAAGCAAGAGAGTTCCAGAAAAACATCTATTTCTGCTTTATTGACTATGCCAAAGCCTTTGACTGTGTGGATCACAATAAACTATGGAAATCTGAAAGAGATGGGAATACCAGACCACCTGATCTGCCTCTTAAGAAATCTGTATGCAGGTCAGGAAGCAACAGTTAGAACTGGTCATGGAACAACAGACTGGTTCCAAATAGAAAAAGGAGTACATCAAGGCTGCATATTGTCACCATGTTTATTTAACTTATATGCAGAGTACATCATGAGAAATGCTGGACTGGAAGAAACACAAGTTGGAATCAAGATTGCCGGGAGAAATATCAATAACCTCAGATATGCAGATGACACCACTCTTATGGCAGAAAGTGAAGAGGGGCTAAAAAGCCTCTTGATGAAAGTGAAAGTGGAGAGTGAAAAGGTTGGCTTAAAGCTCAACATTCAGAAAACGAAGATCATGGCATCTGGTCCCATCACTGCATGGGAATTAGATGGGGAAACAGTGGAAACAGTGTCAGACTTTGTTTTTCTGGGCTCCAAAATCACTGCAGATGGTGACTGCAGCCATGAAATTAAAAGACGCTTGCTCCTTGGAAGGAAAGTTATGACCAACCTAGATAGCATATTCAAAAGCAGAGACATTACTTTACCAACAAAGGTTCGCCTAGTCAAGGCTATGGTCTTTCCTGTGGTCATGTATGGATGTGAGAGCTGGACTGTGAAGAAGGCTGAGCGCCGAAGAATTGATGCTTTTGAACTGTGGTGTTGGAGAAGACTCTTGAGAGTCCCTTGGACTGCAAGGAGATCCAACCAGTCCATTCTGAAGGAGATCAATCCTGGAATTTCTTTGAAAGGAATGATGCTAAAGCTGAAACTCCAGTATTTTGGCCACCTCATGCGAAGAGTTGACTCATTGGAGAAGACTCTGATGCTGGGAGGGATTGAGGGCAGGAGGAGAAGGGGACGACAGAGGATGAGATGGCTGGATGGTATCACTGACTCGATGGATGCGAGTCTGAGTGACCTCTGGGAGCTTGTGATGGACAGGGAGGCCTGGCGTGC
Source organism: Tragelaphus eurycerus (assembly GCA_935064755.1). Classification (NCBI taxonomy): domain Eukaryota; kingdom Metazoa; phylum Chordata; class Mammalia; order Artiodactyla; family Bovidae; genus Tragelaphus; species Tragelaphus eurycerus. Next base: position 13,648,380 of record CAKXYN010000061.1, read on the forward strand.
TGCGGTTCATGGGGTCGCAAAGAGTCGGACACGACTGAGCGACTGATCTGATCTGATCTGATCTGATTATATGGAAAAAAAATTATAATTTCAGAATAAGATAAGCCTTGATAGCTAATTTATTGTGTACTTAAGGAGCATTTTACAGCAAAGCACAGCATATTGAAGTACAATTCTGGTCCTGTTCTTATAATAACTATCTGATTTACTAGGACCTAGTGTTTGAGTTGTACATGACATCTTCGATCTGGATCAACAGCAGACTTAACTCCATTAAAAAATCTGTAATTTATTTTTTTCAGCATTTATCAGTAGACTTCTGTGTTTCGCAGATTGTGCTGGCTTATGATGATGCATATGTTATCATTCTTCTCTCAAAGATTTCAGGTTTTAGTTGGGATCTGAGTAATGACAATGCACTACGTACTGTAGGAGCTATGGAAGCAGAGAAAATGGAGGATTCACGCAGCAAAGCCTTTTAAAATATTAACAGATGAGCTTATGTTAGAGCTTCATCTCTTTCACCAGGTGATCAAGAAAGTGAATGCTATCTAGACGGGGACTAATGAAGTGCAAATTTTCAAATGCATAAACCTGGAGTGCTTAAAGAATTACAAACTGTTCTGAAGTCGATCAGGGAAAATGAGTCCACTGCTAGGTTATGAAACTTTATTTCCACATATCTTTTATACTTGCAATCTAGGGAATTATCTTTCCAGCTGATAGTAATTTAGAACACTGTGTGGTTTTGGTTTTTGTTAATGAATATAGACTCCTATTTTTCACATATTTTTAAAATCTGAGATTATGATACTATACAGTATGAACTGTCATGGTTTGACCTGTTCATTTGCTGGTTTTTACTCAATATTATATTTTTGAGATTATCTCTGGTGATACATCTTTATTCTAGAGAGCAGTAAGTTATGTAATCATGTAACTATAGCTTACATTTATAAAATTTCCTATATATAGATATTTAATTGTCTATTGTTTTCTTCAGGAAGCTTTATAATTCTAGGTTTTACGGTTAGATCTAGCTGCAGATCAACTGACCTTTTTCTATTTCCTGTTACAACACATCAGTAGAAAATGTGCTATAATTTGTCAGAAGCAGTCCTAATTTATCCATATAATCTTGGAAAACTGTTAATTTGCCCTTTCACTATTAAAACTGTCCTATTTAAACAATGAAATATACTGTCATCCTAATAATGAGTCATTAATTTAAGATTATTTACCAAAAATGCAGCATTTTAGCAAGAATATCAGTAGAAGGCTACTCTGTTTATTAGTTTTTGTTTTTCCTTTGATAGATCAGTAAGTTTTAACTTATATTAAATTTAATTTATACACAAACATTTTTCATTGCAAAATGGCTTGGAGACAGATCAATATATTTGACACTATTATTTCTAGTTTACAGCCCTTCATAAAAGCATATAGATAAGGGCCATATTACTTACTTAGAAGGGGATGGGCTAGTATTGGCATATTTCCATAAAATAATTTTTTTCTTAGATCATAGATAAAGTATGATCTGACTTTGATGAACAAATTACTATTCTAGATATGGACATGTTATTATAACTAAAACAAAAACACGTTGTTTTGTGCTCACCTCATAATGTGCAATGAATGCCTTTCCAAAGATGACAATATATACAATACACAGAGTAAGAAAAGTTTGTATGACTCATGTCATGAGATTTTTCTGGAGAGAGCTGGGTAGCACCCAAGAAGGTTTAAAAATGCTTGAAGTGACCCAAGAGGAACACCAGCTTTGGCTTTTATTGAGGATAGGAAGGGTTTCCGCTGGCCCTGGCTTGTGTGGTCTGAACTTCCAGCATCAAAGGAGGGAATACTGGACTCTCTTATTGGTTTGTCTGAATACGAGGCAAGAGAGGAAAAGGGAGCAGTGGGCCTCAAAAGCTGTCAGCAGTTTCACACGTATTATTAACAGTCTTAACAAAAAAGGAAATTTTTCATGGGCAATATATAAAAGGTATTTGGGCTTCCCAGGTGGCACAGTGGTAAACAATCTGCTTACATCTCCAATGTAGGAGATGTAAGAAATGCAGATTTGATCCTTGGGTCAGGAAGATCCCCTGGAATAGGAAATGGCAATTCACTCCACTATTCTTGCCTGGAAAATTCCATGGACAGAGGAGCCTGGTGGGCTTCTGTCCATAGGATCACAAAGAGTTGGACACGACTGAGCATGCATGCATTTGCAATGTTATAGATTTAACTTGTGAGTTAAATCAGATCAGATCAGTCGCTCGGTCGTATCCGACTCTTTGGGACCCCCATGAATCGCAGCAGCCAGGCCTCCCTGTCCATCACCAACTCCCGGAGTTCACTAAGACTCACGTCCATCGAGTTAGTGATGCCATCCTGATGATGGTCTCTACTGAATTTTTTAAGATTTCTTAGATATTAATATTTTAATTCAGTGATAACTGAATAATTAGCAAGACAAAATTTCTTACCATTTGCTATGGTACCATATACATTTTATATTTTGTTAAAAATTCACTAGGCTTTTTAACGTCTTAAATTTGTAGGCAAGTTTAAAACCATAAACACTTTATGTCCATATGGTAATGCAAATAGTTGGAAGAGAAATACTTGTATATATTTGTTAAAAATTCAGTACTCTTCTTAATGTCTTAAATGTGTAGGAAAAGTTTAGAACCATAAACATTTTATGTTCATGTGTTAATGCAAGTACTTGGAAGATAAATACTTATTACTTAATCCTATATTTTACACTGTAGTTTTACACTAGAAAACTTTATTTTTACTTTGTTTTAATTGTGTCATCTCTAATCTCAGAAAGACACACTTTGGTCCATTCAGAGTAAAGCTAATACATTTGGAGTACTCAGAAAGAGAGCTGAAGTAAAAGCTTAACCTTAAAAAGGATGTTTGGCCATGTTTTAGCTAAAGCAGAACAGGCTGCAGTAACAGAGACCTAAATAGTATAAGCACTAAGTGTGGTAAAGTACACTCCCACTGCACTGATAATCCTGTTTACAGGACACCAGGTAGACCTTGTCCAACCTGGGGGGTCAGGTCTTGAGGCTGTTTCCATCATATGCTCTGTCGACCACTGTGACCTTGTTTTCAGAATCACCTACTCAGAGAAAGGAGGAGAAAATATAGAGGAGGAATAGCTTCTGTGAAGCACTGGCTTGCTATTTCATACAATGTGCAGCCGTTCTCTTGGCTAGGATTTTGCAGCATCCTCAAACAGCAACTGTAAACAGAACTACGTGCCAAGAACAGAGGAGCATGTAGATCATGTTGACTAGGTGTCGTGTACACTACAGGCTGCTAATCGCTAGGCTTGTGGGATCTATGCCTTATTCCCAAAGGGGAGTGTAGATCAGCAACAGGGCTGAACTGCATGTTCCTTAAATTCCGTCATTAGTAATGATGATGTTTGAAACGTGAAAATCTTAGAATTATCACACAAACTCTGCCACACAGGAACTAGAAGTAGTGTCTCACTAATGACAACTAGGTATAACTTGGGGGGATTGAAATTATTTGTATTTTATTAATATTTATATACAATATTTTATATAACCATTATGATAAAGAGATCTGTCTCATATGTAGCTAATATATTTTTTTTAAAGACTAAGATGTTAAGTTTCTATGTTCCATTATCTCATGTGTTTTACTTATGTTGGAAAATTATGTGATAAAAATAAATTATTATTCTAATAAATTAATGAAAACTTACACGGAAAAAGAAAATAATATACTTCTAAAATCCATTGATACATAGTAACAAGGCTGCTTTTATTTTGAGGTTAATCCTCATGTTAAATGGTTAGATCAGGCACTGTAACTCTAATTCCTCATGTTTGTGCATTGAGCTGCCATTTGTTGCATCTGTTTGCATTAGTCATTTTGACTCATAATGCATAGTAAAGTCAAGAATAACTACAGATAAGCCAGCACGTGTGGTGGGAAAGTGTGATGAATCATTACATTATTTTTTATTAGCCCATCTGGAGAGCAATTGTCTTGATTTGTGTTTTCTTTTTAAGGTGTTGAAATTACTATATAATAATCTTTTGGGAGATTAAGTTGGTGGTGAGAAATCACTCTAACAAATAAATATTTACACAACTTCCAAAGTATTTACACATTTCCAAAATATAAAATCTAATAATGTTCTTTGACTTATAAGGACTCACTGTTGTTATAAAATTCAGGGAAAAAAAAGTAATAGTGCCAGATATAACCCTAGCTTATTGAAGTAACTGATAATCTTTCAGAAAGGGTTTTTTGGCCTTGGTGCATAATTAATCACACATCTAGAAAATATCTTATAGCTAGTAGTATAAAACAAATGGCTGACTGTTACAGCTTTATGATTAGAACAATGCAATATATAAATCAGTATTAACTAAAACTCTAGTAACAATTTTACTTACTAGTATTCATTAAGCTGTTTGGTTTTGTGATAGACATAGGGCAAGTCAAAAATTGTTTTATGGTTTTCTAAAGAAATAGCAGAGCCAACGATCAGTTGGGAACTTGGTTGATAATACATAATGTTTACATCATTCTGCAGACACTATTAAGGCTTGGTGTGACAGTGGAAAATGGAATGTAAATAAAAATGGTGAATTCAATATCCAGGAGTTACCGTTGAAGGTAAGTGTGTGACTTTCTCTTTCTACTTCTTCTTGCTGTTTGGAATATAGACAAGCGAACCTGCAGGTGAAGCAGTCACCGTAGACTTTGACGTGACTCTGGGAATGGAGGTTATACATATTGGAGGAACCTATCTCTGATATTACTGTGGGAAAGAAATAATTTCACTTAAATTACTTAAGCCCCTTATAAGCAGCCAGAATAAGTCCTGATCAGTGCAGAGCATAAGGTATTTTATAAGGCAGAGATTTTAAATATCAGTAAAGCTGTAGCAAGTATTTTTTTAATTACCTGTCTGTGCATGTGTGTTCAGTCTGGTCTGACTCTTTGGGACACCAAAGACTATGACTCGCCAGGCTCCTCTGCTCATGGGGTTTCTCCAGGCAAGAATACTGGAGTAGGTCGCCATTTCCTTCTCCAAGGGATCTTCCTGACTCAGGGATCGAACCCACATATCTTATGTTTCCTGCAGTAGCAGGAAGATTTTTTACCACTGTGAAACCTGGGAAGCCCAGTTATATATGATTTTTATTAAGACAGTGTGAAGCCTGTTATGAATGATTATTGAAAGACGGAGGCAGGGAGGAAATTGGGGAAGAGAAGAGGGAGGCGGAAAGGAAGATGTATATAAATCAATGATTTTTCTTTCACTATTGGCAATCTTTGAATTAGTTGCAAAATTTCTGAAGAATTAAGTTAAACATTTTTATTAACTAATTCACTACATATTAGGACCTAAACAGATAGCTACATATTAATTGAAAAGAAATTGTGATTCTCTCAGATCTTTAACAAAATGCATAGGTTTACTTTCTTCTGTTAATGAGTCTAAGCCTATAAGTAATATTGCCAAATATTTTTCCTTAGTGTGTGAGGAGGGAAGTGGACATGGTAATAGCTCTTCTTTTTTAATGCATCCTCAACTGTGGGCCACGTGGATGTGGGTAGTTACTAAACAGTATACATGTAAGCACAAAAATTTTATAAAACTTCAAGTTAAGAAAAGTAAAATAGAGACTCACTTGTTCTTTTTTTTTTTTTTTAACATTTATTGCCATTCCTTATAAATTTTGAAGTCCAACATCATAATCATTGGCTTTCTTTGATTTTTTAAATAAGCACATTTTCTAATCCTTAAATTCAAAGGCTTTAGCATAGCCAATGAAGTAGAAGTAGATTTTTTTTTAATTCCCTTGCTTTTTCTATGATCCATTGGATATTAGCAAGTTGATCTGTGGTACTTCTGCCCTTTCTAAATCCAGCTTGTACACCTGGAAGTTCCCAGTTCACATACTGTTGAAGCCTAGCTTGAAGGATTTTGAGCATTACCTTGCTAGCATGTGAAATGAGCACAAATGTAGAATAGTTTGAACATTCGTTGGCATTGCCCTTCTTTGGGTGGCTCCAATACTTTGGCCACCTGACGCAAAGAGCAGACTCATTGGAAAAGCCCTTGATGCTGGGAAAGATTGAACGCAGGAGGATAAGGGGATGAGAGTCGATGAGATGGTTGGATGGCATCATCGACTCAATGGACATGAGTTTGAGCAAACTCCAGAAGATGGTGAAGGACAGGGAAGCCTGGCGTGTTGCAGTCTGTGGGGTCACACAGAGCCAGACATTACTGAGCAACTGAACAACAACCATTAAACTAATCCTTTCATGAAAAAAAAAAAAAAAAACCAAGAGATTGAGGAAGGAATGAAAGAAAAGTCTCTGCTTATAAGTTTAAAAATTTGAAGAAAAATGAGAATCTAGAAGAATGTATAGTATCCAAGGAGGAGACATATTGGTTATGGTGGATATGTTTTCCAAGTTTTCCATTCTACTGTGGCCCAGGAATAATTTATCAGGTCTAGTAAAACAAAAGCATAGACACAGATACATACTTACAGATATATAAGTACGTATTTGTGCATTTCTAGTATTACAGAGTTTTAGAAGAACTGACAACAAGAATATATAAGATCAAAATTGTCAATAATAATACTTTGCTTAAATTAAAATAATAGTTTGAATGATAAGCATATATTCTATCCCTACTTTTTGATTATAACTAAATGATCAATTTATAACATTATTTGAAAAATATTGGTATATTAATATTTTAAATATAACAACATAAACTCTTGCCTCATTTTGCCAGTTACTGCCAGATTTTAGGAACCGGCTTTCATCTGACACATAGTAGGTGGTGTCATAAATGTAAGAATCTACAAAAAAAGAAAAAAAAAATTACTTGATCACAGTATAGATGTGTTCTTACTTCATTATTAAAGAACATTTACATATTTATGGGATATGTTTTGAAATGCATAAACAGGAAATATCAAAGAACCAAAATGAATCATGATGCTCCATTATAGAGTGGAAGAAGAATCAGGGTTTCTAGTTATAAAATTCTCTTCCCTGGTGACTCAGATGGTAAAGAATCTGCTTGCAATGCAGGAAACCCAGGTTCAATCCATGGGTCGGGAAGATTCCCTGGAGAAGGAAATGACAACCCACTCTAGTATTCTTGCCTAGGGATTCCATGGACAGGGGAGTCTCATGAGCTACCGTCCTGGGGTCCCTGAGTCGGACACAACTGAGTGACTTTCACTTTCACATAGAAGACCTCAGTGAAGTTTTCAAAATTTTCTTAACTAAATCCCTTTGGTCTTCTCATCTACTTACTGAGTCTTTCTCCTACATAAGAGGCTATCTATCCATCATCCTTTTTAGATGAACACCACGGGCTTTTCAAAGGATAACTGACAATTAACCTTTTTGTGCCTCGGTTTTCTCATATAAAATAATAGATGATAATAAATGATTCCAATGTTTGTTGTAAGACATTTGAGATATTTGCTAAGTGACTAGAGTGTGTTTATCACACAGGAGGTATTCAGTTACTAATAGATTCTCTGTTCCTCCTTTGGCATGAAAAACTTCTAGTTTAGGTTTGTATCAGAACAAAGTATACACATAAGGTATCTTATAATTGATACTTCTATACAACTTTGGAAGTCTAAGGTTTGCATTTCTATATAGAATAAACTATTGAATAAAACAAAAGCTCTGAATTCAGGCAATGTAGTTTCAAGACTGGGCTTGGTCATGGACCATGAACCATGTGTGGTGCTCAGTTCAGTTCAGTTCAGTTCAGTCGCTCAGTCGTGTCCGACTCTTTGCGACCCCATGAGTCACAGCACACCAGGCCTCCCTGTCCATCATCAACTCCCAGAGTTCACTGAGACTCACGTTCATCGAGTCAGTGACACTGTCCAACTATCTCATCCTCTGTCGTCCCCTTCTCCTCCTGCCTCCAATCCCTGCCAGCATCAGAGTTTTTCCAATGAGTCAATTCTTCACATGAGGTGGCCAAAGTACTGGAGTTTCAGCTTCAGCATCATTCCTTCCAAAGAAATCCCAGGGCTGATCTCCTTCAGAATGGACTGGCCGGATCTCCTTGCAGTCCAAGGGACTCTCAGTGTGGAGCTCAGTCATGTCTAACTCTTTGCAACCCCGTGGACTGTAGTCTGTCAGATTCCTCTGTCCATGGAATTTTCCAGGCAAGAATACTGGAGCGGATTGCCATTTCCCATTCCAGGGGATCTTCCCAACCCAGGGATCGAGTTCATGTCTCTTGGGTCTCCTGCAGAGGCAGGCTGATTCTTTACCATTGTGCTACTTGGGAAGGCATTTTGATGTTGAAAATAATATTACTTGGCCACTCCAACCAACCCAATTTCTAATCTAAAATTGAGAATAATAATACTTTCACTGATATATTATTAAGACTTAAGATGGTATCTAAGAATGAAGTTACAATGGTTCTAACATATGTAGATAGTATTAGCTAGTATTGCTAGCCATAATTATTGGTATTAGCTAATATTAGCAGTAATAATTGCAGCACAAGGAAAATTCTGTCTACTGAAAGAAGGACAACAAAGAAAATCCTCATTATAATCATTTAAGAACTACCAGATATAGGAACGATAAAATAATAATAATGTTATGATTTGATGCTAAGGCCAAAATCCTTTCTAGAATATTTCCCATCTGAATAGAGGAAAATAGACTCATTTTTTTTAAGAATCACAGCACTCTGAATTCTCGTACTTGAAATTGTATGACCTTTTTTTAAATTTTTAAATGGAGGTTTGAAAGTTTCCTGGATTGTCTACTGGTATGTAATGACAAAGCTAGCATGGGAATCACTGATTTGTGAAGTCTTTTCTAATGTTTGGAGGCTAAAGGTGGCTATGCTGCCCTTTGTAGGGGTTACTACATGAATGTGGTCACAGAGGAGAGAGATTGAATTCAGCTTCCCAACTACGAAACCCCATGGTAATAACCTCCCTGAATAAAGTCAAAGTTATAGTCTTTAACAAATGTCAGAATTTTTTTTTATTTAACAGGATTTCCAGCCACAAAGCTAGCAATAAATGAGAATCCCAGAGTTAAAGTTTTTTACCCAGAGCACTTGTAATAAAATACCTGCTATTAAACACATTATCCAGTTTCAATAAACCATCTTTTCAGACATGTGCAAATATCACCTTAGCAAACTCAATTTCCTTTGGGGGAGAAAAAGGGAACCTATTTTGAAGACGAAAATATGTAATCGGTTTCTGTGATTTAAAAGCTAGCAATACATCTAATAGTTCAGGCTGAGAAATGGAGATTAGTTCAGGTATTTTTGCTTCTTGTTGAAAACTTTAACCTTGAATACACAGTTATAGAAACAAACAGAACACAAACAATAATAAAATAGTAAGTAAAACAGCCTTACTTCAGCTCTGTTCATTCAGGCATCCCCTCCCATAGATGTTAAATCACTGGACTTAGAATCTTGATATTTTACTTTGATCCTTTAGGATTTAGTGAACTGACTTATCACCAGTCACTATTATATGCATGGTGGTGGTTTGTTCATTAAGTTGTGTCTGACTCTTGAGATCCCATGGACTGTAGCTGCCAGGCTCTTCTGTCCATGGGATTCTCCAGGTGAGAATAGTGGAGTGGATTATCATTTCCTTCTCCAGAGGATCTTCCCAGCCCAGGAACTGAACCTGTACTCCTGTATTGCAGGCAGATTCTTTACTGAGTGAGCTATAAAGACATCCTGTTATATGTATGCTATGCTAAGTCACTTCAGTCGTGTCCGACTCTGTGCAACCCCAAAGATGGCAGCCCACCAGGCTCCCCCATCTCTGGGATTTTCCAAGTAAGAGTACTAGAGTGGGGTGCCATTGCCTTCTCCATGTTATATGTATAACCACCTTAAAAACTTTAGAACCTTCAAATATCAGAGGAGAAGCCTAAAGACCTGTAACAGAAGCATAGTAGTGAAACCAATAGATAGAAAAGAGTGATGGAGAGAGAAAAAGGTGGAAAGAAGAATTCCAAGAAATAGACTGATGATATAAAGTCAGATATAATTTCTCAGGAGAAAAAATGAGAGAACATGGAAACATACATCATAATTGCCACACAGCAGTTTGGAGGGGAGAGAGGTAGTGAGTCCCCAGTCTTGAAAACACAATCATGTGCCCAAGCCAGAAAGCATAGACTTGACTTTCAATTGTCTGCTTCAGGAGACTTTTTAAAAAATAATATGGTTTTCAGACAATAAAGGCAGTACATTTGAAATCCATCTATGCCCTGGTCTTTGTATTTGCTTCCTTCCTCTCATGTGTCCTGCAATTTGGGCATTCTGTTTTACCCCTTGCCACACACGTGTAATAAATGAGAGTGTCCTGGGACCTGGGTTAGGCATTTGCTGCTGGACGCTGAGTGCTGCAGAGTAAAGGTTACTATTTTGTTCCATGGGAGGGGAAAAGAGAGCACAAAGTTAGAGGCTGAAATGCCAAAGGATCTTTTCCCTTCTAAACTCTTCAGGAAAGGGAAAAAAAAAAAAAAAAACAACTTGAAATAGGACTTAGGGATACAGAAAAATATAAATAAGAGAATATAGCATTTCTGACCACTGTACACTTACAAAAAATGCAACATTAGGAAGACATTTGCAGAGATAGTCAAATATTTGCCAAAGGATGGAGCAAATTTATTGATTCCTCAGGGCTTCCGGGGAAGGCAATGGCACCCCACCCCAGTACTTTTGCCTGGAAAATCCCATGGACGGAGAAGCCTGGTAGGCTCCAGTCCGTGGGGTCGTTAAGAGTCGGACACGACTGAGCGACTTCACTTTGACTTTTCACTTTCATACATTGGAGAAGGAAATGGCAACCCACTCCAGTGTTCTTGCCTGGAGAATCCCAGGGACAGGGGAGCCTGGTGAGCTTCCGTCTATGGGGTCGCACAGAGTCGGACACGACTGAAGCGACTTAGCAGCAGCAGCAGGGCTTCCCAGGTGGTGCTAGTGGTAAAGAACCCAGCTACCAATGCAGGAGATATGAGATGGGAATTGAGTCCCTGGGTTGGGAAGATCTCCTGGAGAAGGGAATGGCAAACCACTCCTGTATTCTTGTATGGAGAATCCGATAGAAAGAGGAGCCTGGTGGGCTACAGCCCATGGGGTCACAAAGAGTTGGACATGACTGAAATGACTTACCACATTAGTACAGAGAACTCTCTCTGCTAAGCTCCCTGCCATCTGTGAGATGATCTTCTCCCTCCAAGATACCCCATCCTTCCTTCTGTATCCCTTGATGACTTTCCAAGATTATGTGTTTTGTTTGTTAAGTAGTCTTACCACTGATAGGAAAACTTGAGGTATAATTATTTTACAGAATCACCAAGCACACAGAGAAACCCCTATTTTTAACCTAAGGGTCACTTTCTCAGGACAGCCTTCTTTGCTTCAGGTCAGGAAGCTGCTCAAGCCAGTCTATCACCTTTCTCCATTCACACACATGAGTGTCTTCTAAGTGCCATGGTCACAGTTAAACTCTCTAACTGCTTATCTCCTAACAACCTCCTTGGACTGAACATCGGGAGAACTTCCCTTCCAGTGTGAGGATTTCTTCAAAGCTGTGCATATCTCTTAATTTCACATGACATGGTGAAACTCTGTGTGACTCCATGGACTGCAGCCCACCAGGTTCCTCTGACCATGGGATTCTCCAGACAAGATTTCTGGAGTAGGTTGCAATGCCCTCTTCCAGAGGATCTTCCTAACCCAGGGATTAAACCTGCATCTCCTGCAGTATCAGATCAGATCAGATCAGTCGTTCAGTCATGTCCGACTCTTTGCGATCCCATGAATCACAGCACGCCAGGCCTCCCTGTCCATCACCAACTCCCGGAGTTCACTCAGACTCATGTCCTTCGAGTCAGTGATGCCATCCAGCCATCTCATCCTCTGTTGTCCCCTTCTCCTCCTGCCCTCAATCCCTCCCAGCATCAGAGTCTTCTCCAATGAGTCAACTCTTTGCATGAGGTGGCCAAAGTATTGGAGTTTCAGCTTTAGCATCATTTCTTCTCAAAGAAATCCCAGGGCTGATCTCCTTCAGAATGGACTGGTTGGATCTCCTTGCAGTCCAAGGGACTCTCAAGAGTCTTCTCCAACACCACAGTTCAAAAGCATCAATTCTTCGGCGCTCAGCCTTCTTCACAGTCCAACTCTCACATCCATACATGACCACAGGAAAAATCATAGCCTTGACTAGGCGAACCTTTGTTGGCAAAGTTAACGTCTCTGCTTTTGAATATGCTATCTAGGTTGGTCATAACTTTCCTTCCAAGGAGTAAGTGTCTTTTAATTTCATGGCTGCAGTCACCATCTGCAGTGATTTAGGAGCCTAGAAAAATAAAGTCTGACACTGTTTCCTCATCTATTTCCCACGAAGTGATGGGACCAGATGCCGTGATCTTCATTTTCTGAATGTTGAGCTTTAAGCCAACTTTTTCACTCTCCACTTTCACTTTCATCAAGAACCTTTTTAGTTCCTCTTCACTTTCTGCCATAAGGATGGTGTCATCTGCATATCTGAGGTTATTGATACTTCTTCCGGCAATCTGGATTCCAGCTTGTGCTTCTTCCAGTCCAGCATTTCTCATGATGTACTCTGCATATAAGTTAAATAAACAGGGTCACAATATACAGCCTTGACGAACTCCTTTTCCTATCTGGAACCAGTCTGTTGTTCCATGTACAGTTCTAACTGTTGTTTCCTGACCTTCATACAAACTTCTCAAGAGGCAGATTAGGTGGTCTGGTATTCCCATCTCTTTCAGAATTTTCCACAGTTTCTTGTGATCTACACAGTCAAAGGCTTTGCTGCTGCTAAGTCACTTCAGTCGTGTCCGACTCTGTGTGACCCCATAAATGGCAGCCCACCAGGCTCCTCCATCCATGGGATTTTCCAGGCAAGAATACTGGAGTGGGTTGCCATTTCCGCTTTGGCATAGTCAGTAAAGCAGAAATAGATGTTTTTCTGGAACTTTCTTGCTTTTTCCATGATCCAGCAGATGTTGGCAATTTGATCTCTGGTTCCTCTGCCTTTTCTAAAACCAGCTTGAACATCTGGAAATTCACAGTTCACGTATTGCTGAAGCCTGGCTTGGAGAATTTTAAGCATTACTTTATTAGCGTGTGAGATGAGTACAATTGTGTGCTAGTTTGAGCATTCTTTGGCATTGTCTTTCTTTGGGATTGGAATGAAATTCCTGCAGTATAGGCGGAATCTTTATCACTGAGCCACTGAAGAAGCCCAGACTCTCTTATTAAATGCACTTTAATACCCTTCTACCTACTTTGGCAAGTTCTTTATAGTTCCTTTCATTTGATACTTGCACAGGTAACAATATTTAACTGTTCATTTTATTATTGACTACAGTTTTCCAGTTGTTTGAAATATTATTCACCCAAATGATTATGGTAATTATTAAAGAAAAAAAAAGGAAGGTAGAATGGAGAGGGGGATTAGGAGAGGGGAAGTAAAGTAAACATTTAGTAGAGAGACTCTGGGTGGCACTAGCACTGATCTGGTAATTTACAAGGTCCAGTTCAGTTCGGTTCAGTCGCTCAGTCGTGTCCAACTCTTTGCGACCCCATGAATCCTGGCACGCCAGGCCTCCCTGTCCATCACCAACTCCCGGAGTTCACTCAGACTCATGTCCACTGAGTCAGTGATGCCATCCAGCCATCTCATCCTCTGTCATCCCCTTCTCCTCCTGCCCCAAATCCCTCCCAGCATCAGAGTCTTTTCCAATGAGTCAACTCTTCATATGAGGTAGCCAAAGTACTGAAGTTTCAACTTTAGCATCATTCCTTCCAAAGAAATCCCAGGGCTGATCTTCAGAATGGACTGGTTGGATCTCCTTGCAGTCCAAGGGACTCTCAAGAGTCTTCTCCATCACCGCAGTTCAAAAGCATCAATTCTTTGGCGCTCAGCTTTCTTCACAGTCCAGCTCTCACATTCATACATGACCACTGGGAAAACCATAGCCTTGACTAAACAGACCTTTGTTGGCAAAGTAATGTCTCTGCTCTTGAATATGCTATCTAGGTTGGTCAAAACTTTTCTTCCAAGGAGCAAGCATCTTTTAATTTCATGGCTGCAGTCACCATCTGCAGTGATTTTGGAGCCCCCAAAAGTAAAATCAGCCACTGTTTTCCCTGTTTCCCCATACACAATAAATATATGGGGGTTCTTGTTCCAAATTTATTAAGAATTGCAAGTTGCCAATGGCAGAGCTTTGAATCCTGTATGACTGAATCGGTTACATGCCTATGAGCCAGACTTGCTTGGAAAAGCAGGAAAAAAAAATTAAATAAATGACCTTAATGTATCTGAAAATTGGACAGGAAAATGGTATTACTCACAAATATATGCACTTATTTTATCTACAATTATGATTTTAATTTAATTTAAATAATTTGAATACTATTTGAGAAATATTTTGAAGGGTGCCGTGTTCGTATTCCAATGGTATTCATAAAGAAATATATATTGTTTACAAGTTTTCTATGAATTGAATACGTATCTTAATATAATAATAGTGATATCATTAACATATTTAAAATTTAATTAAAACATATATTTTTACCATATGTAATCTTTCTGAGTGATTTGTACATCTTCTTTGTGTTCTGGACAGAGAATATTTTACTTTTGAACACTTTCCAGTGGAATTTTTCACTGTAGAAAACGTGTAGACTCCAATTAAAGAAACTTAGGGAAATCTCTGAGTAAACCTTTTATTATTGTGTAGAAATATTATTCTTAACTTCTAATAACTTTTCTTGAAGTCTTACAGGCTCAATTTAGAAAATATTATATTTTGCCATGTATGTGACAACCACTTTCTTTCTACACACACACTGGTTTTTCTTCCCCTCAGAAGTTTTCTCTTTAATATAATGGTTGCTCCTGCTCTACTTGATCTCCTCTTTTTCAAGAAAGCTAGTTTGAGATTTACTGATTCTTTATTATCTGTCATCTCTATTAATATCTCACATCTCATAATTTTTATTGTTTGACCTTTTCCTGAGGACAATCTGATCTTTTGTCCATTTCACTGAATCAGTGTTACACAGTGCAAATTTTGTTCCCATGCAAACTTGTCAGCCTTCCCCGTTTTTCTTTTATTTTCATTTTCAACTATACTCTTTGTGCCTTTTATTCCGTTTTGTTAACTGAACATTGCCCTATTTCATAGGGATCAATTTTTCTCACATTTTATGGCTGAAACTAACAACTTGTGAAATTTTCTTCCGCATTGATCAATGCATTTTTTTTTATGTGTATGCTATTCTCTTGTATATCTTTCTTGTCCTTCCTTTATTTGCCTTTACTTTTAAATGTGTTCAGCAAGCATATGTCTCATGTTTGATTTGTTTCCTTAACCAACATATTCCAATGGTCAATATGGGTCCACTTCAAAGTTCTCTGATGACTTCTCTGAATGGATTGCCCTTCCCTGATGCTCCACATGGCTTTAAGTTTAACAGCACTAGTTGAGCCAGATATCAGATTGATGTCTAAAACTTCCATTCATACTTCAAGTTTTCAGAAGCCTTTTCTACCTCGCACACAAGAAGATAATGGTGTCTCAGATTTTATCTGTATTATTATTGAGCAATTTGAACTGATGGAGAACATGAGAAAAAATTTGCACCATCCTCTGCTGAAAGAGTTTTACATTTCTTTTTCATTACTACCTCTATTTTTCATGAGTGATGGACATTACAGCTAAATAACTGCATCCCTACTTCCTTTGTATCCTTTGAATATCATGAGAGGGACTAGGTCTAATTTTCTGATACAGAACTTGAGTCTTTGATAGAGAGACTGAGTAGGGAAGATATGGTATGTCTTTCTCACTTTTCTCTACCAAATTTTTTTCTTTCTTTTTTCTTTTTTTTTGACTTGTGACCTTAAGATAGCATTAAATAGATAAATTGATAATTTCTATTTCCTTTTTTCAAATATCTCTTTGATAATTATGAACCTTGTTTAATATCTGTTAAAGGTACTAGAATTTTCTCCTACTGTATTTTAGATTTCTGGCTTAATTCTGCTTTTGTGTATTTTTTTTTTTTTTTTACCACTTTCAGTATTTTTAGAAGATAGTGGGATGTGTTTAATTCAAAGTTCCTATATTGGCTTCATTATACCACCAAAATATTCATATTGTAGCCACAATCATGCTTAGTACAATATTGTACTAAGGATTTAGAGGAGCTCAACTGATAATACTATTTTTTCCTACTATCTTGTATTTTTATCTCTTTTCTGCTTCTTACTTTTGCATAAAGAGGATCTTCTATTATGACATTTCCTCTGGCATTGCCATAACTCTTCTCTCACTTCCTGTGAGAAGAAATAAATTATCTGATGGATGAATTTGATAAGATTAACAGAGAGTTAATATTCAAGCCCTTCTGATGGCAACCCACTCCAGTACTTTTGCCTGGAAAATCCTATGGACAGAGGATCCTGGTAGGCTACAGTACATGGGATTGCAAAGAGTCGGACATGACTGAGCAACTTCACTTCACTTCTGATTCTCTTTAGGATCTGTCTTCTTCAAACAATTCTGCAACTCTATGCTCTAATTTTCACAGACTATGGTCACCAAAGTGGATTGACCAGTGACTAGAGTATAATTTTAATCTGAAGATAAGCATACCTAAGTCATATTTTCCAAATATTTTTATTATCCTAAATTGCTCTTTTCATTTCTAACCATTCTTTCAATGAGTCATTCAATTTCAAAGGTGTTAATCTGATGAAATCTCAAAACTCCAACACATGGCACTCAATTTTGGGATAAGAAAGCTGTTCTGTTTTCTTACAGCCCTTTCTACTATAAGAATGTACAATAGATCAGTACAGTCATATCAGAAAATAAAAGGAATAGTACTCTATTGGAAAAGGCAGATATCCAAGATGAATGGGGATCTATACCACTTTGCAGTATTACCAATTGGCATATATTATGTGTACTTCCTGATGATTTTATTTGTAAATTGATGGAGTTAGAACAGACGACTACAGGGTTCTTAAACTCTGGAATCCTTTATAAATTTCAGTGAGATCCTTCCTTTAAAAATTGAAAGGAAAACTCTTCATTGCAAACAAAAGTGAATAAACAAATAATTGCAAAAATTAAAAAATCTATATTTAACAAATAATGCCACCAAAGTTATTGATGCCCAGGCCAAACTAATTTAAAAAATCTACTATAGACATTTTATTGACTTTTCAGAGCTTCTTGATATCCATTCTTGAGCTAAACAACTAAAAGGAGTTTATTCCAGAGCCAAGCAAATGATCCTGAAAATAGCTTTACACCAATGGCTTCTAATTGAAATTTAGGACAGTAACCTTAATTTCACCAGCTGTTCTTATTGGAATAGAAAGCTTCATGAAAAATACAAAGCTGTATACAGGGATTTACAAACACATGTTGTAGGTGGTCAAGCAAGATCTTAGAACAACAAACTTACTACATTGAAGCCAGAATTTTTAAAAAGTACATATTACTGCCTCCCTGAGTAAGGAGAATTTGTGACAAGGAGATATTATGCACACAAGGGTTTATAAGCCCTTAGAGGATGATTAAATATGATTTATAGCTCAAAGTAGCATATTGTATTTATTTTCTTATTGATATTGTTGGTGAACCATAAACCAGATGCTGCAATAATCTCAAGTGAACATTTTAAAACAATCCACATTCATATATTTTGCTACTTATATATGTTGCAAATGTAAAAATGCAAGCATGCTTGAATATTTAAGGATTCCATTTAATATTTTCATATCTCCCCTATGTAGCCCAAATTCCTTGAGCAAGAAAGAGTCAGGATATGCAAGAAAACCACATAATAAAAATAAGTTTAAAAAATATAAAGACCTTTAACTGCAAAATTGATAAATCATTGTTAATAAATTTCCCCAAAAGTTTTTAAGTGAAAATTAGCCCTTAACATGTCTGAGTTTCTTACTGTGTTTCTGAAGTAACTTAATCTCCATTTATCTGTTTGCCCCATTTCATGTCTTTCTATCAGAACTTAGAATAAATTCTCTCCTTTGCCCTTCCTTTCAGGAAATAAATTATCTTATTGCTTGTTGAGGAAAAAAAAATATGACAATTGGAAAACTGTGTATGCTCCCATCATGACATACCCAAACATACCTCCTATCTTATTATTTTTTTTAGGTATAGCTGATTTATAATATTATGTTAGTTTTAGGTGTACAGCAAGTGATTCAGTTATACATATACATGTATATCTATATTTTGGATAATTTTCCATTATAGTTTTTCATATAAGGTTGAATATAGTTTCCCGTGCTATACAGTAAATTCTTGTTGTTTATACAACAAGACCCAGTACAAGGCTGTACTGGGTCTTGTTTATACAACAAGTTATAACAAGTATAACAAGTATAAACTTTGTTTATACAACAAAGTTATATATCTTTGTTATCTGTCTCACATATGATAGGGGGACCTGTTAATCTTACACTCTCAATTTATCTCCATTTCCTCTTTCAAAACCATAAGTTTGTTTTCTATGTCTATGAGCCTATGTCTGTTTTGTAAATAAGTTCATTGGTACTATTTTTTATGTTCCGTATAAAAGTGATATCATATACTACTTGCATACTCTGTCCCTTCCTGTCAAAGCAGGGAAAAGATCTCTCTTGCCAAAAACATGTACTTTTAATGCTTAAAATTAGATTTCTCCTACTTTGTCATGTATTTAAAACCTTCATTTAATATTTTCTTTACTATTTAAAAAAATTTTTTGGCTGCACTGGGTCTTTGATAAGGTGCATAGACTCTTCATTATTGCACACGGGCTGTTTCTAGTTGTGAAGAGCAGGGGCTATTCTCCTCTCTACTTGTGGTGTGAGGGCTCTAAGATATAGTTGCAATTGTGATGTAAAGTCCCAATATTTTCTTTTATACACTTTATCCCCAGCTTCTTTAATGTTTCTTTTCTATCAATAGATATGCATTCTACCATTTTAAAAACAAGCAAAACTGCCTTAAAAGCTCACCGCCCTTCATTCTAGCTGGTGTCCTATTTGGGGCTCTTATTTTCACACTAGAATTTAAAGAGTTACTTACATATAATGATTGGCTTCATTCATCCTTTGCTTTTCACTCTTCAAGTCACCCTCAAACCATGTCCACACACACTTGTCAAAGTATTGCTTAAGAAAGAAGTCATCTAAAAAAGAAAATGATTGTTTTTAAATACAAGGTATACTGGAAAGCCTCTTGATGAAAGTGAAAGTGGAGAGTGAAAAGGTTGGCTTAAAGCTCAACATTCAGAAAACGAAGATCATGGCATCTGGTCCCATCACTGCATGGGAAATAGATGGGGAAACAGTGGAAACAGTGTCAGACTTTGTTTTTCTGGGCTCCAAGATCACTGCAGATGGTGACTGCAGCCATGAAATTAAAAGACGCTTACTCCTTGGAAGGAAAGTTATGACCAACCTAGATAGCATATTCAAAAGCAGAGACCTTACTTTACCAACAAAGGTTCGCCTAGTCAAGGCTATGGTCTTTCCTGTGGTCATGTATGGATGTGAGAGCTGGACTGTGAGGAAGGCTGAGCGCCGAAGAATTGATGCTTTTGAACTGTGGTGTTGGAGAAGACTCTTGAGAGTCCCTTGGACTGCAAGAAGATCCAACCAGTCCATTCTGAAGGAGATCAATCCTGGAATTTCTTTAGAAGGAATGATGCTAAAGCTGAAACTCCAGTATTTTGGCCACCTCATGTGAAGAGTTGACTCATTGGAGAAGACTCTGATGCTGGGAGGGATTGAGGGCAGGAGGAGAAGGGGACGACAGAGGATGAGATGGCTGGATGGCATCACTGACTCGATGGATGCGAGTCTGAGTGACCTCCGGGAGCTGGTGATGGACAGGGAGGCCTGGCGTGCTGCGGTTCATGGGATCGCAAAGAGTCGGACACGACTGAGCGACTGATCTGATCTGATCTGATACTGGAAAGTCAGAATGGAAGAAAACATATACTAATTAAAAATTTGAATAAATAGACAAGGATTTCTTTCTATTGACACTTTATATTTGGCAGTGGAAGTAAATTTTTTTTTTCTTTTTTGTAGGGGAAAATGGACAAAGGAAAGGATCAATGAGGGTGGGAGGGAAATGGGAAGAAAGAAGAGAAGTGATGGTGGGGAGGAGTATATGTAATTTCTTAACTAATGGCTTTCTGTTTTTAATCACAAAGAACAATTTTAAAAAATCATGTTGAATTCATCCTATATTAGGAGGTTTGATCTGGAAATGAAAAGTTCAGGAAACTAAAAGTTCAGTTTGGGTGTCCTCATCTTAGGCACATCTTGGTATTCTGTATTGGTAGGTCCATCTTTACCACAATATATTATTTAGGACAGGATCACATTTGTCACTTCTTCCTCCCTACATAAATTTTTAATATTGTATTATTCTGTTATAAATATATGGAATAGGGAAGATTTGGAACAATTATATTCTAAGAGAGGGGCAGGGAGTGAAGTTATGTAAAATGAAATAAACTTTCTATATTTTACTCACAGTGATAAAATGATGACCTCAGTAGTTAAATTATGTGTATAAATAATGCAGTACCTAGAAAAACCACAAACACTATGGCTAAATAAAAATGGAATTCCCATATATTCATGTAACCTGTAGGAAGACAGGAAAATGAAAAATAAAAACATAAAAATATGTAAAGGAAAAAGTAGAAGATAGAAAATTTAAGTGACGACAAGCTCTAACAGATCATTAAATACAGATGGTTTAACACAACAATTAAAAGACAGAAATTGGCAGAGGCGAATATAGTCTGTCCACAGGGAATTCACTTCAAATATAATGATATAGGTGATTTGAAAGCATGGAAAAAGATATATCACAAAAAAAAAAAAAAGAGAAAGAATTAGAAGTGGGTGTATTATATCAGATAAGTAACCTTCAGAGCAAATAAAATGACCAGAGATAAAGAGCGACATATGGGCTTCCCTAGTGGTTCAGATGGTAAAGAATTCGCCTGCAATGTGGGAGATGCAGGTTTGATCCCTGGGTTTTGAAGATCCCCTGCAGGAGGGCATCGGGGAAGGCAATGGCACCCCACCCCAGTACTTTTGCCTGGAAAATCCCATGGACGGAGGAGCCTGGTAGGCTCCAGTCCATGGGGTCGCTAAGAGTCGGACACCACTGAGCGACTTCACTTTCACTTTTCACTTTCATGCATTGGAGAAGGAAATGGCAACCCACTCCAGTATTCTTGCCTGGAGAATCCCAGGGACGGGGGAGCCTGGTGAGCTTCTGTCTATGGGGTCGCACAGAGTCGGACACGACTGAAGCGACGTAGCAGCAGCAGCAGCAGGAGGGCATGGCAACCCACTCCAATATTCTTGCCTGGAGAATCTCTATGGACAGAGGAGCCTGGTGGGCTACAGTCCATGGGGGTCACAAAGAGTCAGACATGACTGAGTGACTGAGCACACAAAGAGCGACATAACATAATTATTAAAGGGTCAATCCAACAAGAAGATGCAGAAATTTGTACCAAACAACCTAGGGACAAAAATCAATCATCATCAATCTTTTAATTAATAATCATCACCTAGTTGTAAGTCTCCCACCTTATTCAAAACTTAACTTACGATGGATCATGGACTTAAATAAAAAACATAAAATTATAGAAGTTTTCAAAACAATATGGGATAAAGTCTAGGGGTAAACAAAGAGATTTGATACCAAAAACACTATCCACAAAAGGAAAACCTGGTAGGTTGGACTGCATCAAAATTTAATTTTTTTTCTTCAAAAGATGATGTTAAGAAGATGAAAAGACAAGCTATAGAGTAGGATAAAATGTTTGCAAAACATATATCTCACAACACACTCGTATCTAAAATATATAAAGAATCCTCAAAACTCAATAGTGAAAAACAATTCAACTTGAAAATGAGCAGAAGACAAACATTTTACTTATGAGGAGAAACAGATGGCAAATTAGCACAGGAAAATATGTTCTATATCATTAACCATTTGGGAAATGCAAATTAGAACCACAAAGAGATAGCATTGTATACCTATCAGTATGGCAAAAATTAAAAATCATGACAACTTTAATTGCTGTTGAGGATGTAGAGAAAGTGGATAACTTACAGCTTGCTGTTGGGAATGTAAAGAGGTATTATTCCTCCTAAAAAGAGATAGACTTTGTTTTTTAAACCAAGTATGCACTTTCCATAGAGCACAGTGATTATGCTTCTGAACATTTATTCCAGAGAACTGAAGACTTATGTTCACCCAAAACCTGTTCAAAAATGTTTATAGCAGCTTTACAGTAACAATAAATCTTGAAAATAAATCAGATGTAGTGGAATGAGAAAATGATTAAATGAACTGATATATACATAGCGTGGAGTATTGCTTAATAATCAAATAAATGAGTCAGTGATATTCCCAACAACCTAGACGAAATCCCAGAGAGTTAGGCTGAGTGAGAAAAGCCAGTCTCAAAAACATTACATAATATATCATTCCATTTACACAATGCTCTTGAAAAGACAAGTTAAAGGAATACAAAACATACCAGTAGTGGATAGGAATTAAGTTGGAGGCTTCTGGGAATAGAGGTAAGTGTGGTTATAAAAGGGAAAAATCATTATGATGCTACAGTATTTAGACTGTATCAAAGTCAATGTCCTAATTAGGATAAGATACTGTAGTTTATTAAGATGTTACCATTATGAGAATCTTGATAAAGGGTATATAGGTGTTATTTGTATTATTTCTTACAACTGCTTTACTAGTTTAGATTTTTAAAGTTGGAAAGAATAGAAGAAGTAAAGGAGAGAGAAAGAAAAAGCCTGTTACATCTATCTGAAAAGCAATGGCTTGGAGCATTTGAATTGGTGTTTTAAAAATATTGATGCTATATTTCACATTCTATTTTTAAATTAAGCCCTTGAAATTCGGTGTATATCTTATTACATTTATGATACTTCAAAGTTTGGACTACCCACACTTCAAAGCACTCAGTAGACACTTGTGACCAGTAGCTACTAGCTACTATATTCAAATGTGTGGAAATAAAAACTTTGTGAATATTTATTGGAGGGAGTGGGAGTGATGGGATGTGGTAAGGTGAGTAAGAGCAAAGTTGAGAGAAAGAAAATATTTGTGTAGTGGGGGAGATGGTAGGGATAAAAAGTTAATACTCTCTGAAAATATTGATTACTAAAAAGTGTATGGCCTAATTGATCTAGAAAAATATTACAGATGAACTTATTTCCAGGGTAGGAATAGAGACACAGATGTAGAGGTGGACATGCAGACAAAGGGAGGGAAGAGGAGGGGAAGAGGAGGGTGGGAGTCTAGGACTGACACTACCATATGTGAAACAGAGAGCAAGTGGGAAGCTGCTACGGGGCACAGGGAGCTCAACGTGCTGCTTTCTGATGACCTAGAGGGGTGGGGTGAGGCGAGGGGCTGGAAACAGGCTCAAGAGGGAGGGGACATATGTATACATATAGCTGATTCACTTCATTGTACAGTAGAAACTAACACAACATTGTAAAACAATTATCCTTCAATAAAAACAAACAAATAAACTTGTAGAGTTTAATAGAAAAAAGCTTTCTTTAAGGGTTGAAGGATAAAAACTGTTCACCCAGAGTCTTCTACTCAGCAACATGTACTCCAAAAATGAAGGGGAAATCAATAGATCTGCAGATGAAGGATTTAGGATAGCAGATCTATCCTAAAAAGAACAATTTAATTTTTAAAAATGGTGAGGCAAAAAGTGAATAGACATTTGTTCGAAGAAGATATCCTAATGGCCAACAGATACATGAAAAGATGATCAATATTACTAATCATCAGGAAAATGCAAATAAAGACCATGGTGAGTAGAGTAGAAACTAACACAGCATTGTAAAGCAACTATATTCCAATAAAAAATAATTTAAAAGCAAAATAAACTCCCAGTTATTCTTTAAAAAAAAAAGACCACAATGAGATATCACCTCACACCTGTTAGGATTTATTAGCAAAAAGACAAGCAATAAGTGTTGGAGAGGATGTGGAGGAAAGGGGATCTGTTTGCACTACTGATGGGCATGTAAACTGGCACAGCCATTTGTAGAAAACTGGTGGAAGTCTCTCAAAAATTATAATAGAAGCATGTGATCTTGCAATCTCAATTCCAGGTAAAAATCCAAAGGAAATGAAATCCAGGTCTCAAAGAGATTTCTGCACTCCCATATTCATTGCAGCACTATTCTCAATAGGCAAGATATGGAAGCAACTGCAGTGCCCATACAAGGATGATGTGTTATAGATATTATATATATATATATATATATATATATATATATATTATAACATAATATATAATATAATATATATATGTATATGTATACAGATACACTCACACATATATACATATACCCAATGGAATATTATTTAGCCATAAGAAAAAAAAAAAGGAAATCCTGATATTTGTGATAGTATGGATAGACCTGAGGCATTATACTAAATGAAATATGTCAGTCAGAAAAAGACAAATACTATATGAATTCATACTATCTATGAAATAGTATTTATTTCATAGTATCTATTTCTATCTGTGAAATCATAGTATCATGGAATCTAAAAAAAAAAAAAAGCTGAATTCATAGATACAGAGAGTTGAATGGTGGTTTCCAGGGGCTGGGGCAGGAGAGAAATGGGGAGATTTGAGGGTATCAGAAACCACATGGGTCGCCTGGACTTATATTCACACCTGACAATAATAAGGTCTCTCTGTAAGCCCTCCTTCCATCTGGGGTAGAGTCATAGGAAGCCTAGTGGTGGGTCAAGACTTTCACTCTTGAACAACACAATCCCTACCTTGGTGTAAGTTGAGAAAATGTGGGGAAACCAGAATTCCCATCAACATACTCAGGCCAAGTGCGGACCCCAGAATTCTCCCTTCACCTGGAAATAGTGAGGCAGCACACTGTCACTTTCTGTTGATGGAATGGTGATGGAAAAATATAGCTAAAACAAAGGTTTAAATAAATAAGACCCAGCATCTTATAATATAAAATCATCCAATATTCAACTTAAAAAAAAATCACCTGTCATAACAAGAACCAGGGAGATTCAAATCAAATAAAAAAGAACAAACAATAGATGCGAAACTTGCAAAGATAGTTGTTCAGTCGCTGTTATGCCCAACTTTGCGACCCCATGGACTGCAGCATGCCAGGTTTCCCCATCCTTCACCATCTCCCAGAGTTTGCTCAAACTCATGTCCATTGAGTTGGTGATATGATCCAACCATCTCATCCTCTCTTGCCCCCTTCTACTCCTGTCCTCAGTCTTTCCTGGAGGGAATGGCAAATCACACCAGTATTCTTGCCTTGAGAGCCCTATGAACAGTATGAAAAGGCAAAAAGCAGATAGAGATGTCAGAATTAAAGCAGTCATGATCAAAGCTTTCAGGGACCATATTTTCAAGCACAGACACCATTTTTTTTTTCCTGTTCCAATTCTTTTACAATGTGAAAGTAATTCTTAGCTTCAGGGCCATGTAAAAACAACAGTTTGGCCAAATATGGCCTGTGGAATTTAATTTGCCTACCTCGGATTCAAGGCTTATCAGGCACAATAAATGTTTCGAACAGTTATTGAAGAGTAAGATTAGGAGCCTGAGAGAAGTTAACAAAAGGATTAATGGAGAGTAAGTGTCTAACAACATGAATTTTTATTGTACCCAGTGAGGGTAGGTTAATTACAAAAGTAAATGACCTCAAAGTTCCTAATTCATCAGTCTAATTTTAACCATATGTTTTATCCCATAGTATTACTTAATCTGAGGGCTTCCCAGGTGGCTCTAGAGGTAAAGAACATGCCTGCCAATTCAAGAAATATAAGAGACCCAGGTTTGATCCCTGGTTGGGAGAATCCCCTGGAGGAGGGCATGGCACCATTCGAGTGCCATTCCAGTATTCTTGCCTGGAGAATCTCATGGACAGAGGAGCCTAGGGGGCTACAGTCCATAGGATCGCAAAGAGTTGGGCACAACTGAAGCTACTTAGCACCTACATCTCTTTAATTGAAACTCTTTTTTCCTTATGTTACTTTTGTATTGGTTTTTGGATTGGACATTTTAGAAAAGGTGACCTCCAAAAGATAAGAATCATTTTTATTATAAGTATTAACTTATTGTATATAATAATTACAGTAAATATTTGACTTTTTAAATTGTGTGTCTCATGATATCTAAGGTGAATTCCCTTAGGAGTCATTTTCTTTTCTAAACTGTTAATAGATAAATTATTCTATTGAAAAGATACATTAAAGTTAATTTGGATTAAAATGAATGTGAGGGTGTATAAAAGGGTATGTGAATGTAAAATAGATCCTAGAGAATTTGAACTATATGAAAAGTGGAAGAGTTATGTATCATGTTTGTTTACTTTTAAATGTATTAAAATAGGGAAAAGGGGAGTTTTCACTACTAAAAATTCAAGATGGCTTTAAGAATCTTCTTAGTAAGAACACACATATCAACAAATATATCTACTAAATGTATCCACTATATATATAAAGTATCAGCAGAAATCAGATAAACCATTGGAGTGGACAAATTTGGGTACTGAAGAATATTTCCCATTCCACAACTCTCACTGATCTTCAATAAGTTAGTTCTTATTTTCCCTTGCTAACAGAACAATTGCCTCTTTTGTCTTAAGTTCAGAACATGGAATCCATAGTGCACTTTTTATTTTATCTTCTGTTAACTTCTCTCCATGGAGAAGGCAATGGCACCCCACTCTAGTACTCTTGCCTGGAAAATCCCATGGGCAGAGGAGCCTGGTGGGCTGCAGTCCATGGGGTCTCTACGAGTTGGACACGACTGAGCGATTTCACTTTCACTTTTCACTTTCATGCATTGGAGAAGGAAATGGCAACCCACTCCAGAATTCTTACCTAGAGAATCTCAGGGACGGGGGAGCCTGGTGGGCTGCCCGTCTATGGGGTCGCACAGAGTTGGACACGACTGAAGTGACTTAGCAGCAGCAGCAGCAACTTCTCTCCAGTTCTGACCCATCTTATTTTAATTTCTATTACTTTGTTTGAAAGCATATACATACATATATATATATATACATATACATATATACCTGGTGCCACCTTGTAACAGTAAATACCTGATAAAGTATGTTAGTGAAGTTATTTTTCTATTCCCCTCCCTAAAAAAATTGTTCATCTCCCCAGAATAAAGATATAATGAGCTTATTTGATTTTATTACATGCTTTTAATCAAAATCTAAGAAACCATGTACCACAAAATATTTCTAAAATTTATAATGTTTCTTAAATAAAAATATATGAATTAATATTCTTCCCAGTCCAAGTGAACATCAGTGAAAAGATCATATATCTCTTCTTTGTCTCATACATCTAGAATCATTCATGTTCTAAGAAGATGGCTACTTCTTTTTTTGACAGGGGGGATCATCAGTTTACTGGAGAAGGCAATGGCACCTCACTCCAGTACTCTTTCCTGGAAAATTCCATGGACTGAGGAGCCTGGTGGGCTGCAGTCCATGAGGTCACGAAGAGTCAGACACGACTGAGCGACTTCACTTTCACTTTCCATTTGTCTGCATTGGAGAAGGAGATGGCAAACCACTCCAGTGTTCTTGCCTGGAGAATCCCAGGGACGGGGGAGCCTGCTGAGCTGCCGTTTATGGGGTCGCATAGAGTAGGACACAACTGAGCGACGACTTCACTTTCACTTTTCATTTTCCTGCATTGGAGAAGGAAATGGCAACCCACTCCAGTGTTCTTGCCTGGAGAATCCCAGGGACGGGGGAGCCTGGTGAGCTGCCGTCTATGGGGTCACACAGAGTGGACACGACTGAAGCCACTTAGCAGCAGCAGCAGCAGCAGTTTACAATGAAGTAAATCCTCAGCATTTCTTTAGTATCTAAATGTGCTTGTGCCTTGAAAGTGCATTCCTCGTATGTGATGTAGCAGTCATTGGAAGAGATTCTTAGACTGAGGTCTGTAACAGAGTATATAGGAGCAATCTTGAACAGTATTTACTCAATTTTCCTGGCAACAGAGCAACAGATATGCGGTCTTGGCCTCAGATGTTTCTGTGCCCTTCTCTTTCCTTTGCCGTGCTCTCCTAACCTATCTCAGGATCTGTGCCTCTGACATGAAGTATCTCACAACATCAGGTGCTGAGGGAAACTCAGTGTGTTTTCAATTTTGGCTGTCAACAACTGTGTTAGGGGAAGAAAACAGTGACAGCACAGCCAACAATCTGGCATCTTTTTTGTTCTTTTTTCTTGTGCTTCAGTATGAAGTCATTACGTTTCTGTCAGTTGGGATGGCATCACTCTTCACACAAAACAGCCATGTCAAAGGGTGTGAACAGATGCAACAATTATCTTTGAGAACATTTTCATCACTCACAACCATCGTGTTAAAGGTTAAGTATGTGCTACACATATTTAGGTGTGTCTAGTTGTGACTGATCTTTTCTTTGAAAAAAATCATTCATGGGAATATTTTATTCCATTATGATTTTCTAAAAACTGGCCATATAATCTCCGCAGTTTCTCATTTATATCAGTTCACAGTTTCTGGGCCTATGTTCTAAAGCTGACATCTACTTTTATGGTACCACTCTGACTTGAATTTAACAGAGGCTTCCCTAATGAGAATGGGAAGACACTGAGTTGACAGATTGATGAATGGGGAAATGGGGTTTTGTACACCTGCATTAAGTTGACACCCAGAGTGGTACTTCTACCCAAGACCACCCACCATTCATACACATACCACACCCCTATGTACTGAACAAGACCTGTGAATGAGCAAAAAAAGAGAAGAAAAAGAAGACTATTATTCACAAAGGAATTTAATTTTCATCATGAAGATGAGCTTTCTTAGTTTTACGTTCATAACGCTCTTCTCAAGTTTTCAATAATACTGAAGCTCTTAATTTGCTTTCAAGAAGGGAATCTCTGGTAGCCATTGTGTATTCACAAAATTCAGAATCATATACATATAAATACAATTCATATATATACACATAAAATTCACAGTCATTATATATTGATATTAATATTTAATTATAATAAAGCATTACTTCCTTCTACCTTTTATGGCAGCTGTTATTATCTTGCCTGATCAATGGTGCTGATGAATGTATTTGCAGGGCAGGAATAGAGATGCAAATGTAGCAAATGGACTTGTGGACACAGGGAGAGGAAAGGGTGGGACAAATTGAGAGAGTAGCATTGACATATATGCACTGTGCTATGCTGCTGCTGAGTCGCTTCAGTCGTGTCCGACTCTGTGCGACCCCATAGACGGCAGCCCACCAGGCTCCCTCGTCCCTGGGATTCTCCAGGTAAGAACACTGGAGTGGGTTGCCATTTCCTTCTCCAGTGCATGAAAGTGAAAAGTGAAAGTGAAGTCGCTCAGTCGTGTCCGACTCTTAGCGACCCCATGGACTGGAGCCTACCAGGCTCCTCTGTCCATGGGATTTTCCAAGCATGAGTACTGGGGTGGGGTGCCATTGCCTTCCCCATATGCTATGCTATGCTATGCTAAGTCACTTCAGTCGTTTCCGACTCTGTGTGACCCATAGACGGCAGCCCACCAGGCTCCCCCGTCCCTGGGATTCTCCAGGCAAGAACACAGGAGTGGGGTGCCATTTCCACATTGGAAATAGCTAGCTCGTGAGAAGCTGCTGTATAGCGCAGGGAGCTCAGCCAGGTGTTCTGTGATGATCTAGAAGTGTGGGCCTGGGGAGTGGGGTGGGAGAGGGGCATGTATGTATCAGTTCAGTTCAGTTCAGTCACTCAGTCATGTCCAAATCTTTATAACTCCATGAATCGCAGCACACCAGGCCTCCCTGTCCATCACCAACTCCCGGAGTTCACTCAAATTCATGTCCATCGAGTTGGTGATGCCATCCAGAAATCTCATCCTCTGTTGTCCCCTTCTTCTCTTGCCCCCATTCCCTTCCAGCATCAGTCTTTTCCAATGAGTCAACTCTTCGCATGAGGTGGCCAAAGTACTGGAGTTTCAGCTTTAGCATCAGTGCTTCCAATGAACACCCAGGACTGATCTCCTTTAGAATGGACTGGCTGGTGCTGATTTCTGTTGTACAGAAGAAACTAGCACAACATTGTAAAACAATTATATTCCAATTAAACATAAAATTAAAAAAAAAAAACAAAACCCAAATTGTGAATCTATTTGTTAAAGTCACCAACAATATTACACTATCTACCAAATTAAACATTGTTGTTGTTCAGTCACTAAGTCATGTCCGACTCTGTGACCCCATGGACTGCAGCATACCAGGTTTCCCTTTTCTATCTCCCAAAGTTTGCTCAAACCCATGTCCATTGAGTCGGGATGCCATCCAACTATCTCATCCTCTGTTAAACTCTTCTCTTCTTGCCTTCAATCTTTCCCAGAATCAGGGTCTTTTCTAATGAGTCAGTTCCTCACATGAGGCGAATAAACTATTGGAGCTTCAGACTGAGTATCAGTCCTTTCAATGAATATTCAAGGTTGATTTCCTTTAGGTTCAACTGGTTTGATCTCCTTGCTGTCCAAGGGGACACCCAAGAGTCTTCTCCAGCATGCATTTCTCTATTCTCCTCGGTGGAAACTGTGATCCTGTCTTCCCAGTCTCTTCTTTCAACACTTCCCTGTGACCCTAACGTTTCTATGAAACTGGACTCTCTGTTCCTTAAATGTGCCCTGTATTCACAATCTCATTGGAAACTTTGCTTATGCTCTTCATCTTGACTACAGAATGTTTCCAGTCTTGACTTTTTCTGTGTTCTGAAGTTTACTTAAGTGTTTTCATATAAATATTTGGGACAGATGACTTTTGGAACTGTGCCTTGGGGAAATATCTGGACCCTCACCCAAATAAAAATACGTCAGTTCAGTTCAGTCACTCAGTCGTGTCTGACTCTTTGCAACCCCATGAATTGCAGCACACCAGGCCTCCCTGTCCATCACCAACTCCCAGAGGTAACTCAAATTCACGTCCATCAAGTTGGTGATGCCATCCAGCCATCTCATCCTCTGTCGTCCCCTTCTTCTCCTGCCCCAATCCCTCCCAGCATCAGAGTCTTCTCCAATGAGTCAACTCTTTGCATGAGGTGGCCAAAGTACTGGAGTTTCAGCTTTAGCATCATTCCTTCCAAAGAAATCCCAGGGCTCATCTCCTTCAGAATGGACTGGTTGGATCTCCTTGCAGTCCAAGGGACTCTCAAGAGTCTTCTCTAACACCACAGTTCAGAAGCATCAATTCCTCAGTGCTCAGCCTTCTTCACTGTCCAACTCTCACATCCATACATGACCACAGGAAAAACCATAGCCTTGACTAGACGAACCTTTGTTGGCAAAGTAATGTCTCTGCTTTTGAATATGCTACCTAGGTTGGTCATAACTTTCCTTCCAAGGAGCAAGCGTCTTTGAATTTCATGGCTGCAGTCACCATCTGCAGTGATTTTGGAGACCAAAAAAATAAAGTCTGACACTGTTTCCACTGTTTCCCCATCTATTTCCTATGAAGTGATACATAAATGGTAAAAATTAGAAAACCATATAAATAAATGAACACCAACCAAACAACCATTTAAAATCACTGTAAATTGACCTAAAGACATATGATAAATATAAAGCATGTATTGAATAAAATTTACTAAATCAATCCTGTAAAATTGTGAGTCTGTGGCATTTGAGTCATGACTCCACTTCCCCAATGAATGAGATGGAAGCTACATTCTGAGTGGGTGGCCAAGTATCTCTCTCACAGATTCCACTCAAGGGCAGTAGTGTGTCCCCAAGGGAGACAGAGCACCAGCATGTATCACCTCCCCAAATCCATGTTTCAGAGACTAAATTAGAAGCAAGAGCAGCCCAGGGTTGAGAGATTCCCTTTTGCATCAAGTACCCCCTCACAGGATGGAACTTCTACACCAGACATAGCAGGCTGGCAACTGGGACCCCAGAAGCCTTCATTTCAGTTTGATTGTGGGGTGGGAGTTTCCAAACTCAGACAAGCAAGACCTAAATAGAGACCAGCGCTCCTGACCATCTTCTGGCTCACAGAACAGGGGTGTCAACCTGAGAGAAGGGGTCCCCAGTCCCTGCACCCAGCTTTGGAGTAGCAGCTCAGAGATTTTCCCAAAGGGAGAGGTAGGCCACCACAATAGAGAGGTCTGAAGCTCTCCCCAGGTGAGTCAACTTTTTTGGAACAGAACTTAGGAAACTTCCTGCCTAAAGATATTCTCAAAATTAGTGGAGATTTGGTGGCAAGCAATTGGGAGCTGGTAGTTCCATGTGAGAAACAAGCTAAATGTAGCCAGCTAATTTATTAGATAAAACCAGTGAGAAAACAAGAATTCCTTCTGGATCCAGAACAAGTCTGAAAGACTGCTCTCAAAAACTGTAATTCCATACATATTAAGTAATCAACAATTCATGTTAACATGACCCACAGAAATAATTTCACCAATTTGACCACCATTTTCTGTATTTTCCTAAAATTATAATTGCTTAATTTATTTTATTGCATGATTGTATCTTAAAATTTGTAGATTTTTAACTTAAAGAAGATGATATAACACAGATTGTGCTTTCAAATAAACAAAAATAAATAATCCTCCAGCCACATGTTAGATATGATAAAAATATCAAAAGTAATCTAGGATGCATTTAGAATGGATTATAAAAAATGAAAACCTGTAAATCTAAAGTAGAGAATTTTGAATTATAGACAAGAAATATAAAATAATTTAGGTTAAAAGAACATATCAGTTCAGTTCAGTTGTTCAGCCATGTTTAACTCTTTGCGACCCCATGAACTGCAGCACATCAGGCCTCACTGTCCATCACCAACTCCTGGAGTTCACCCAAACCCATATCCATTACGGAGAAGGCAATGGCATCCCACTCCAGTACTCTTGCCTGGAAAATCCCATGGATGGAGGAGCCTGGTAGGCTGCAGTCCATGGGGTCACTAAGAGTCGGACACGACTGGGTGACTTCCCTTTCATATTCACTTTCATGCATTGGAGAAGGAAATGGCAACCCACTCCAGTGTTCTTGCCTGGAGAATCCCAGGGACAGGGGAGCCTGGTGGGCTGCTGTCTATGGGGTCGCGCAGAGTTGGACCCGACTGAAGCAACTTAGCAGCAGCAGCATGTCCATTGAGTAGGTGATGCCATCCAACCATCTCATCCTCCGTCATCACCTTCTCCTCCTGCTCTCAATCTTTCCCAGCATCAGGGTCTTTTCAAATGAGTCAGCTCTTTGCATCAGGTAGCCAAAGTATTGGAGTTTCAGCTTCAACATCAATCCTTCCAATAAATACCCAGGACTGATCTCCTTTAGAATGGACTGGTTGGATCTCCTTGCAGTCCAAGGGACTCTCAAGAGTCTTCTCCAATACTACAGCTCAAAAGCATCAATTTTTCAGTGCTCAGCTTTCTTTATAATCCAGCTCTCATATCCATACATGATGACTGGAAAAACCATGGCCTTGACTAGACAAACCTTTGTTGACAAAGTAATGTCTCTGCTTTTCAATATGCTATCTAGGTTGGTCATAACTTTCCTTCCAAGGAGTAAGTGTTTTTTAATTTCATGGCTGCAAACACCATCTAACTATATTAACATGTGCAATTAATTTATATTTGTTTTAATTTATATCAATGCAAGAGGTGACTTAGTATTTTTAGTTGAAGTTTTATGAATTGAAATGATGACTAGGATGTTTTAGTTTTCTGAGTTGCTTATAGTTTTATCACTGGAGAAAATATTTTCCAAAAGTGATTATAACCTCACTGGATGTGTACTATATTTAGCAAGGCACTATATAATGTTTTTCATTTAAACATAAAAAGTCTGGAGATAGAAATCAGCAATGCCTTCTGTTTCTTACTTTAGATAATTACATATAAATCTTAATTCATAAAGCTCCTGCTAATTATAGGATAGAAAATAAATAAAATTGTGCAGTGAATGAGCCATGCGTTTCAAAAAATAGTGAAATAAGAATGTTCTAAGGATTCTTTAAAAATATTCAGAGATTCAGTAAATGTATCATTTTTTTAAATTTAACAATTTTTGTCACTCATAAAAATGTACAAGTTAAATATAAAAATAGAAATATCATATGGGACAATACAATAGACATGTTTTAAAATGTGAAAATAAATAGTGAAGTGTATTAGTTACTCTCCCTTCCATCTAGCTATTCAGTTGTACAACAACATAAGTTGATCCTTGAACAAGATGTATTTGAATTGCATGAGTCGACTGACACACCATTGTTGTTGTTGTTTTTCAATAAACACAGTACTAGATGATCCACTTGCTGAATCTAATGATGTTGAATCACAGATACAGAGGGTGACCCTGGGACATGAACATCCCCAGATATTGAAATCTGACAGCAAGTCCTAGATCTAGTCCTCTGTGGTTATTGAAGAAAGACTGTAGGTGAATGTTTCACCATGCAGCTTTCAGTGTGCCTAAACTTGTCCTTGTTCAAGGGTCAAGGAAAATGTATATCTTTCTTGGTTCCTGTCCTATAATCAAATGCTAAGTCTCTTTAGTCATGTCAGATTATTTGCGACCTGATGGACTGTAGCCTGCCAGGCTCCTCTGTCCAGGGATTCTCCAGGCAAGAATACTGGGGTGGGTTGCCATGCCCTCCTCCAGGGGATCTTCCCAACCAGGGATCAAACCCAGGTCTCCTGAGTTTCCCACATTGGCAGGCGGGTTCTTTACCACTAGTGTCACCTGGGAAGCACTTATTATCCAGCGCAAACTCTAATTTACTTAAATGTAAATAATCTTGTTTCTGAGAGGTGACAACTGAAGTAGTCACCGTAAGTAGTAGGTACCACAGTGAAAAGTTGATGAGATTGCTCTACCTGTGTGCAAACAATGATACAGGAAGAAGAAATACTCCATTTATTACAGTACTAGTGAGATCTGTACTCTTGCCTAGAAAATCCCATGGATAGAGGAGCCTGGTAGGCTGCAGTCCATGGGGTCGCTATGAGTCGGAACGACTGAGCAACTTCCCTTTCACTTTTCACTTTCATGCACCGGAGAAGGAAATGGCAACCCACTCCAGTGTTCTTGCCTGGAGAATCCCAGGGACAGCAGAGCCTGGTGGGCTGCTGTCTATGGGGTCGCACAGAGTCGGACACGACTGAAGTGACGCAGCAGCAGCAGCAGCAGCAGTGAGATCTGCATTATAGATTGGCAAAGTATAGTGATAGAGATTTAATCACTTCAATCCGAACGCTTGAGTTTGTAAGGCCACTCCACCACTTACTAGTGATACAATGCTGGACGATGTGTGTGTATACCTTCTGCATGTCTTTTTGTATGAAAAATGGAGATACAATTGTCCATTTCTCATTCTGTGGTAGTGATACCACAGTGAGTTATATTATTATAAATGTGAATACTCATATATTTCTTTCCAAAAGTAATATTCGAAAAATTGGAAGAGAAAAACTTGAGATTTCAGATTATTTCAAAAAATAATGTGAAAATAAAATGAACATACAACAAACCTGGCATCCTTGAATGACTCTCAGAGAATATTTTTAAACCCTCACTTAGATGGAGTTCTACCCAGGGTACAAATAAACATAACTCTAAGATACACCTAAACAGAACCAAATATATTTTCAGTAAGTTAGTCTTGGAAACACTTGGATTAGATAATGTCCAAGTGTTTAGAATTGGTTATAAGGGGACATGAAAAAAATATCAACCATATCCTAATGGAGAATTGAATTAAACATTATCTACTCTACATAGGGTTGTCTAGGATCCAGGAAACGAAAGATTTAATAAACACATTTTTGAGGTAGCATCATATTAATAATAGGGAATATTTTGATGTTACTTTATGATCTACATTGTGCTTTAGACATATATCTCTGATTTAAACATATTCCAAATATATGAGGTATATAATGATATGTCACTTTTTCAAATGAACAGATTCTATTTCAGTCTTCATCCAAGAGATTCAAAAGTAATAAAGACACAGTAGCTGCCACTTGACTTGCATCCTTTGACTCCAAATCTAAGGGATTTCTTGTCCATCACAGGTGGGCTACAGGCCATGATGTCTCAGAAGAGTCAGACACAACCTGGCCACTAGACAACAGCAATAATAGTGCCGATAATATCCTAAGTGAAAAAAGCCAAGCTGTTTCCTTAATTCAAGGAAGAGAGTCATGTTTATCATGGTTTACTATACCACTCCTGAGAGAAGGGCTTGCTATTTCACAGAAGCTCTGTCCTCAAAGAACAAGCACTAAAAAATAGTGCATACCCCAGTAAATTACATGTCTTCTTTCTTTTAAAAAGTATGAAACATAAAAATCCAAGTAAAACACTTTATGAAACGTGAGATGACCACAAATGCAATCCTGTATCCTGTGGTTTATTTCAATGCATCAGGATATTCATTTACCCAGACTTTGATCTTAAATCAAAGTGCCATTTCCCTGTATTTCTTTACTCCTCTTAATTACATTTTACTTGATTTGTAAATTATTTTATTAAGTAAAATATGTTGATTTTTCCTATAATAATAGAATATTTAGGAGAAACAAACTGCAGCTATACGAGCATCTTTAATTACAGAGCTTCATGTATTATGCTTTTATGCAATTTTGTGATATGGAAGACAGCTTTATGTGAGATTACCAGCAGTATATCTTCATTAAAGATTGTTGAGGAAAGTACAATGATTTCAAATCTGCAAGCATATCATTAGGCTAGACAGAAAAGCATATTAGCTTGTTTTGTTATGGGTGTATGAAACTTTTGGAATTAGAAGACAAAAAAATAATGATTGGTTTCTTTTAAACAGTTAAGAGAATTAAATACAAAAATGATTTTTATATCTCTTGTGTTTTAATCAGTGTCTCAGTTATTACTAGGGAATTTTAATAATGTTTTAAAACTTTTGGGTCTTCCATTAAGATCCAAAAATTTTGTGTCTTCAATTGACTTTAATTAACAGCTTATCATAAAAACTATTCGATGTGTCTTTCAAAATGTTATCACAGTTTCTGTCAAATCTTCAAATTTTATTTGACAGGACATCCGGGCTAATCAGATAGCAGTCATATTTCAACCCAGAAATGTTTATATATTTCACAATTGGGTTTTTAAGTCATATTTTTATCATACATATCCATAGTTTTAGTCTTTGTTTCTCCTTAGAATAAAATTGTCTTAAACCTACACTGATATAATAGAATACCTGGGCTTCCCTATAGCTAAATAGTAAAGAATCCACTTGACAATGCAGGAGATGGCAGGATCATTCCCCAGATCGGGAAGATCCCCTGGAGTAGGGAATGGCAATTCACTCCAGTAATCTTGCCTGGGAAGTCCCATGGAAAGAGGAACCTGGTGGGCAACAATCCATGGGGTTGCAAAAGAGTTGGACATGACTTAGAGACTAAACAACAACACTTGGACTCCTACTAATGCTAATTCTGCTCTTACTACCACCAATGATAACAACAATCATAATAACAGCACCACCTTTTTCTGTTCTTTCTCTGGCTGTAATATATGATCACACACACTTGACTTATGATAATATATTTCTTGTTTATAACATGTGTATTTGTTATAATTATATTAATCATATTATATACACAGTGAACTCTAAATTCCAACATTCACACAGATAAAAAGTGGTTGATAATAAGTAGCTGCATTTATGTATACAGACTTTCATAAATTCTGGAATTTTTAGTGTCAAACTAGGAAGATTTTTCCTATATCTGGTATTTGATAGAAGTCACCTAGTTAGTGCATGCATGTTTCCCTTTTTCAGTATTTACATAATTCCCTTTTTAAAATGTAGATTCTGGATCCATTTAGGATTTAGCCCCATATACACCATGACGTATGGATCCAATTTTACCTTCTTTCCGAAATAGCTATCCAGTTATCTCAACACCATATATTTTTGGTTCACCGTTTCTCCACTAATTTGAGATGCTGATTTTAGCTCATTTTGCTTTTCCATCTGAAGTGATTCCATATATAAACTTTCTCTTCTGTTTCGATGTCTACTACTCATCTTTCAGAAAATTATTATTTAAAATGTAGAGGCTTCAGATTAAGGTTTAATATCTGGTAGGCCAGTGTACCAGTCAGAATTCTATAAGAGAAGCAGAATTTTTATATGCAATGCTACAGAAATTTGAGTGTGACAGATGAGTGAAAAGACTCTGTATGTCTTTTGTGTTTTCATTTGATGTTGAACCTTGAGGTACAAAGGGCAGACAGTCAAAAAGGGAATATGAATGGAAACTTGGGGAAGACATGGACAAATTGCAACAAACTGCAAGCTGCCAGTAAACTGGAAACTAACCGTATTTGTCTCTCACCATCTTCAAATTTGATGATGTGGGTATCCTGCAGGAAATTTGGCAAACTTCATCATAGGCCTAAATATGCACCTAGCCCAAGAGGTGGGCAAGGTGGAACAGATTCTGCCAAGCTACTGCTCTGTGCCAAAGAGATGAGCCAGCAGATAAGCAACAACTTGGCTGAGTGGAAAGAACACACGGTGCATCTTCACCAGCCTTCTGATTTTGGAAGCAATATGGGCACTGCTTCGTTTTCACCTTCCAGATCACACACAAACTATCCTTGTGTCCTTCCCTAACCAGAGTATATCAGGAAAGAAATCCGAGGAGACATAATTTAGCAGAGCCATGTGGATGTACAATAAAGCCACCACAGCACAACTAATGACCCCAGCATTCAAACAGGGCTCTGAAAATCATGTTAGCTTCTGAATAAAACAATAATATAGTTATGTTCCACCAGACCTGATGGAGTTATTCTGCAAGTAATTGCAAGCAAGCTTACTCTTTCCCCAAAAGAAGATACTAAAGCTCTTTTCCACCTTTCGTTGGTATTCATTATTTTTCTCCTTAAGTCTCAGTATCCTATTTATAATTTGTTCGCTACTGCTAAGTTGCTTCAGACATGTATAACTCTTTGTGACCCTATGGACTCTAGCCCGCCAAGCTCCTCTGACCTTAGGATTCTCCAGGCAAGAGCACTGGAGTGCGTTGTTATTTCCCTCTCCTGTGGTCATCCCAATCCAGGGATTGAACCCGAATATCTTATGTCTCCTGCCATGGCAGATGGGTACGTTTATAACTTAAAATACTGAGATATTAGGTTAACTACTATTAGCATACTTTATTGCTCTGAGTAGGGGAAAGATAAGAGGGAAATTCACATATATACACACTGTCCAGAGTTTAAGCTGCTCCACCTCCACGGTTTTGTTTTTTGTGTTGTTTTTTTTTTTTTTTTGGCCAAGCAAACTGTGTGACTTTACATTAACCCTAGCCCCTCATGCTCAAGTGTACCCTAGGAAACAGTCTGAAGAGTCACAAACAAACACAAATTCCTGAACTGACATTACCAACAGCCCTCGTGGTAAATAGTTTCCTTTTCCCCAAGGTCTTCCCTTGGTGTGTCCTTTGAAGTTTCACCAAAACCCTACAATTTTTGGTTTAAATTGGGTAGTCTGACCTCAGCCCTGGAACATCAAAGCACTCTACCAGCAGACCCTAGGAAAGGCACTGTCTTAGGTCCTGTCTCCCACTTTGCCTGCATGCTGCCCTGACCTACCCATGTGACCTCTCAAGGCATATTAAGAACTTCCTCCAGGACCTGTGAGTAATAAACATCTCTATTTCAATTTCTCTTGTGGTCTTTTGTTGAACCTTGCTTCACCATCTGACACTGACACTGGGAATTTTACTTAACAAATGTTAATTTAACAAAGCCATAACACATACACACATGCAAATGTATTCATATCAAAACAAGAAAGAACTACTGACAACTACTGCAGTTTTTGTTTCTGCAATTCTTCTCATAGTTGGAGTTGTTCTTAATAATTACTTTCCCCCACTAGCCATTCTCTATGTCTTTGTTCCAAGGACCACAGTTAGCTGGGAGGACCCAAGTCTTACTGCCTAGGGCATGAACCACACATTCTATCTGGGTCATTGTAGTTTTCCCTTGACTTTAATCACAGGATATGGAAGTATTAAGTTACAGCCCTAGAAGACTTTTAACATTTCAGACATACTCCTCATTATCCCCAACTGCAGAGTAACAACCCCAATTCTGCCTCAATTATCAAAATCAATCACCAATATAGTGACCTGTTTCTTTGCCAGTTAGTCTACTGACATGGAAAACCCAAAGTATACATGTAGTGGTCTCAACTTTCTGTGAAAGGAACAGGAGTATGGAAGTATTCCTGATTTGGGGTTAACAACTCTCCATCATCAGAGCCAAGGCTGCCCTGATAGCTCAGTTGATAAAGAATCTGCCTGCAATGCAGGAGACCCCGGTTCGATTCCTGGGTTGGGAGGATCCACTGGTGACAGGATAGGCTACCCACTCCAGTGTTCTTGGGCTTCCCTTGTGGTTCAGCTGGAAAAGAATCTGCCCGCAATGAGGAAGACTTGGGTTCAATCCCTGGATTGGGAAGATCCCCTGGAGAAGGGAAAGGCTACCCACTCCAGTATTATGGCCTGGAGAATTCCATGGATTATATAGTCCATGGGGAAGCAAAGAGTCAGACACAACTGAGCAACTTTCACTTTCACTTCATCACCAGAGCCCAACACTACAGGAATAGGAAATGAACATTTTGCCAGTTGATTACTATGTGACTATCTGCATAAATATATTGCTACTGAGTGGCCATTAAGTGATAGAAACACAATTCCAGATAATTAAGAGTCAATTCATAGAATTTATCCATCTAGGTTGTTTTCTGGAAACAATTTTGATACTAAATTCACTATCAATTCATGTTAAATCAGAAAAGTAGAACTACTACAAGGCAGTGAAAAGCTGGTTTTTTTTTAAGGATGTTGTCATCTTATGTGATGTTGGAGCTTGAAATCTGTAGGGCAGACAGTCAGGAAGGAAAACGTTTTATGTTTCTCATTTAAATAATGGGGCATTGCTTCCCCTTTTACCTTCTTAAATGTTCTACATGTAATTATTTTGTACTCATTTTGTAAATTCAATTTTTTCCCATCTGGAATAAATCCATCTCAAGAAAATTTATGTAACTTTTATACTGACTTTTTACTTATTTTTATATACCTTTTTTTCTATTTTTTTTCTGTTTTATAAGCTTATCTTGATTTGACTTCCCCTTTCACCATCTTTGTTTCTTTCCTCACTTATCCACATATAGTAGCTCCTGTGCTTTGCAACATTGAAGAAATTATTTAATTTGCAACTCCAGACATGTACCTTGTGATGACACAAAGACCAGAACAAATTCAGCCAACAATCCAGCAGATCAGCTCACATACTTTTCTTTGCTCTATCCAGCATTGTTTTTGTGGTTCTGTGCTTTGATTTGGTTTTTCAGGGTAGATGGGAGACTTTCATCTGTATGTAAACACATCCTTAGACAGGCAGTACAACT
The DNA here is from genome assembly GCA_935064755.1 of Tragelaphus eurycerus. Classification (NCBI taxonomy): domain Eukaryota; kingdom Metazoa; phylum Chordata; class Mammalia; order Artiodactyla; family Bovidae; genus Tragelaphus; species Tragelaphus eurycerus. The sequence goes on from CAKXYN010000061.1 coordinate 13,690,090, forward strand.
TATAGTGTTTCATGTGAAATCTCATGAAATTTCACTTCATAAGCTGAGGAGCTCAACCACCCACCTCAGAGAGGAAGCTGGCCTCTGGACTTGCTCTCTCATCAGGTACTTTTACCTGGCCCGAGGGTTAAGTCAGAGGTGACACCGTTAGATAAAATGCCTTATCAAATGCTTCAAAGACTTTGTAAAATTTGATTTAGAACTTACTAGGTCACAGGTGAACTTTCAAGAGAGTTATATACCTTTACACCATCTTGAAAGTGTTTATGAAGAATATCCAGAGTTTAAAAAAAAGATAGAATGTAGAGTATTATTTCAAGGTATTTACTTACTGAGCAAAGTAGAAAGCTAAGATGTTGGTATAGAGAAAGAATGGCTAAAAAATTAAACTTAAAAGACAGGAGGACACATTGTACCATAAGCAGGGATAAAGTGTCAGACCAAGTTTATCTCACTTTCATTATATTCCTTTGAGGATATGTATCAAAATCCCAAGAAACACAACAGTGAACACTATAGTAAGTATTGTTTCTGCAGCACTTACCATTTGTCAGAATTTTAAGTTAAATTATTAAAGTAAATCATAATTCTAATCCTCATTTTATTGATTGAGCATCATTACTATTATCTCTTATTATTCTTTGAAAAATATAAATTATAAATTCCATACATTTGACAAAATAAGGGATCAAATCACAAGTTCAAAATCACACAGCTAATAATTTAATATAACTAGAGGCTGAATACAGAGTGCTGAAAATAGTAATACTTTTATCTGTAAAAGCAGAGAGAGGTGAAATACCATTTGCTTGAAAGAGACACTTATTTTCCTCATTCATGTATATGTTGCACACATAATGGGCAGGTTGGCCAATGTCAAGACCAACTAGAGTAGCAAGAGCGTGGGACCAAATATGAAGTAAGACTAATACAGAAGTCTAGAATCCAACAGCTCTAAAGAAGTCAATGTCCTATTATAATCCTCTGCAGTGTATGTGTGTGTGTTAGTCATTCACAGTGTGTGTATGTTAGTCCAACTCTTTGTGACCCCCATGGGCAATAGCCCACCAGGATCCTCTGTCCAGGGAATTCTCCAGGTAAGAATATTTGAGTGGGTTGCCATGCTCTTCTCAGGGGATCTTCCCAACCCAGGGATTGAACTCAGGTTGCCACATTGCAGGCAGATTCTTTACTGTTTTAATTACCCCAGATCCTCTTTCAATCTCTTAATGTTTTAGGGAGAGGCCAAGTAAAAAGCAAAAATATGGAGTAAAACTGATAAGATTGTAAATAGGGATAAAAGGTCAGACCAAGTTTGTATTACTTTCATTATATTCCTTTGAAGATATGTATCAAAATCTTAAAGTTCTTATAAAGAAATTATACTGCTTTTTAAAATGACTGCTGAATGGTAAGGATTCCCTCTAGATTGCTTTCTATCAAGCTCAACCCCTGGCATTAAAAACACCATTGAAATACTTTGCCTGGCTTGGGCATGGAGAAAGAACAGGTAACAATACAGAATCTCATGAAATGAAAGTCGCTCAGTAGTGTCTGACTCTTTGTGACCCCATGGACTATACAGTTCATGGAATTCTCCAGGCTAGAATACTGGAGTGGGTAGCCTTTCCCTTCTCCAGGGGATCTTCCCAACCCAAGGACCGAACCTAGTTCTCTCTTACTGCAGGCAGATTCTTTACCAGATGAGCCACAAGGGAAGCCCAAGATTACTGGAGTGGGTAGCCTATCCCTTTACCAGTGGATCTTCCCAACCCAGGAATTGAACCAGGGTCTTCTGCATTGCAGGCAAGTTCTCTACCAACTGAGCTATCAGGGAAGCCCCAAGGAAGACCAAAGGAAGGTGGAACAAACAAGGAACTTGAGGAAAAGCACTGAGGACACAATGAGCCATAGTAGGAGGCGCTATAACATAACTCCCTACTGATGAGAAAGAAGATCTTCCTTCATTCAATACAAGCCATGCTGGCATTTGAGATGAAACAGCTTAATATGAGCAAAAACCTCATGCTGAGGATGAGGAAAAGGAGTAACCATTCCATGATCAGAGTGGTTATTAAGCCCACTGTTTCTCTTCCTCCTCTTCTTCCTCTCTTTATATACACACATACATATATAAAAAGAATAGAATGAATGGCATGCTATACTGAAGATTTCAGTTATAGTTAAGAACGTACAGGTAACACATTTGTTAGGAATAGAATGAAAAAGAAATAAATAACTTTAAGTTTAAAAAATGTTATTTTCCTCTATATTCTGATATCTGACCTTTATTGCCATTTTTACCCATCTTTTGTTTAAGAAAAATATTGCATTTAAAAGCATATATCCATTTATGTGAATTCACTTTAATCACTCAAATCAGTTTGAATATCCTCTTGACATACATATATATCGACTAATTCACTAACAGTCCAGTCCTACTTATTTTTCCCTCATTCATTGTCTTTATGACTAAATGTTTCTTCCTTCTTTTTCTTAATCTCTCTCTGCCTGTCTTCTCATTCTCATCTATAAAAAGACTCTTTTTCACTGATTTCAATTTTACTGGTATATCTATGTGATCAAATATTTCCTCAACAATTACTTTAAAAAATAATAGATAACAGATATCAGCCCCAGGTCTTCTTAGAGAAAAGGTTGAGTTATCCTTCGCTTCCTCCTTTCTTGCATACCTGTAGTTTTGTCTTCTTTGCTGTACACTAACAAGGCTGTGATAACCAAAACCTCACTTTAACATCACCTCATCTGGTAAAATGGGCTTCCTAGGTGGCACAATGGTAAAGAATCTGCCGCAATGCAGGAGACCCAGGAGATGTGGGTTCAATCCCTGGGCTGGAAAGATCCCCTGGAGGAGGAAATAACAACTCACTCCAGTATTCTTGCCTGGAGAATCACATGGACAGAGGAACCTGGGTCACAAAGGATCACACACACACACACACACACACACACCTGGTAAAAATACCTCCCACTGCTAGGTGTGGGAAGATGGTCTCCTTCTAAAGACACAGACTTCTATTTGTCAGTTTCCTTGTGGGATTTTTGGCTATGCTTTCTGAAGTTAATTACTGGCTTGTTGACCTTGTTAAAAGGCTAGAACATTAATGGCTTCCTTTTCTGAGTCAATAGGCTTTCCCACCAATCAAACTATGCAAAACATTGCTTTTCTTCACATGTGCTGGCCATAGATTAGAGGCTTGAGGGTTTACCTCACTCTCCTTCCACATTTGTGGCCTCTACTCATTTCCTTTTCTCTCATGTAAGAGTTGAAGCCCTTTCTAGAAATACAGATAGAGCCCCAGTCCTCGATATCAAGCTCCTTTCTTATCTTTTATGTCTCTGCTCCTCCTTTCTGGAGATTGGTCATATTCTTGTCACTCTTTCTTAGTTTTATTTTATTTTACTGTATTTACATAACTACATTTAAATTCTTTGGTGGTTTATTACTGCATTCAAATTACTCCATACATTTCAATACAAATTACTACTGCATAGAAATTACTGAATACAATACAGTTTGGATTTTTACTGCATTTAAAACAATGAGAAGAAAGTCATTTTGCTTCATTGTCACTGAAGTAGTCAAGGATTTATGTTTAAAGACAAAGTTTTACTGTTAGGTTACTATTTTGTATTTTTGTCATTTTTGATATTATCACAGGTATTAAATAGTCATATGCTGTTTACTTGCTAAGTCATGTCCAACTCTTGTGACCCACCATGGGCTGTATGTAGCCTGCCAGGCTCCTCTGTCCATGGAATTTCCCAGGCAAGAATACTGGAGTGGGTTGTCATTTCCTTCTCTAGGGATCTTCATTTCCTGAATTAGCAGGTGCATTCTTTACAGCTGAACCATCAGGAAAGGCCAAATAGTCATATACATTATTATTAAAAAAAACAAGACATATAGAAAAATTACATGCCATTTTTATCCAGATTGTTCACTCATTACACTTTAAAATACAAATGAGAAGAGTACATATAATGAAAAATAGCATAAATAACAGTATATAACTTGAAATGTCTATGTATCAAAATGCTCAATTAACTAAAATTAAATAAAATTGAAAAAATAATAAGTGTAATATCTGTTAAATCAATATTAATATTCTAAGGTTCAAACATTGTCCTTTCATACCTATAAGTTATTTTCACTTTTTGGAGGATGCTTTTATAATCTGTTTTGTTTTGTTTTGAAAAAACAATTCCACTTACATGAATTTAATCTGAAGAAATAGTTTAAATCCTATAATTCTACTGCTTTAAATGCATTTTGGGGAAAAACATCTAAAATGGATATTATTTGCAATTTTTATATACTACTTACAATTGCAACAAATTAAAAGCTGATTAAATGTCCAATGAAATGGTATAGATAAGTGTCATAAACAAGATAATGACATAATATATATGAATTAATAATACTATTTAGGAATTTTATTTAATAAAATGGGACAATGCTCATAATGTTAAACTGTAGCACAAAAAATAATAATAATAAAGAAAAGAAAGAAATTATCTTTCTTCCAAATAGGGCTTTCTGAGGAAATTTTATTAAATTTACTGAGCTAAAAGTTGAGTCTGGAACCTGGGTTAAAAGTTGACTCTTGGATTAAATTATGACAATATAGCCAGTGAGGATTTGAGAGATTTATCTGAAGTTAGAGTAGGCCATGAGGAAGGCATGGCAACCTACTCCAGTATTCTTGCCTGTAGAATCCCATGGACAGAGGAGGCTGGTGGGCTATAGTCCATAGGGTCACAAAACCAGATACAACTAAAACTATTTAGCATGTGCGTGAACACACACAGGGTAAGCCATTGTTTTTCAAAAAAACTAACTACAAACATGTGTATATACTTAAATATAGTTATTGAGATACCACAGAAGATATATTTTATTCACTTGCTTACCACCAATTTTTAAATGAAACTTAAAAGAAAAGAAAACCTATAAATCCATAAAAGTAAATCCACATTAAAATAAAACAAATATTTAGAATGTAATAAATACCAAGAACTTGTAATAGAAAAGAAATATATTGAGGATATTCAGTCTCTAATGAATCTGTAACTAAGTTAATGAGGTGAGACTCAAAAAGTTTCCATTTACATCAATTTTTTAAAATGTATTCATTCTTCATACTAAATTAAAAATCCCAATATTATTTGTGTTCCCTGACAAAATTTGTGTTCTGTCTGACTACCTGGTAAATGGATGCCACATCATACTAAATAGCTGCAGAATTACATGTATCAGTTTGGGAGGTATTAATGAGCAGATTACAATTTCAATCTGAAGTACAAGATGAGAAAGAGTTCTTAGCACAAGTTGCATGCAAATATGAGTGAAAAGGTCCTGAAACTTGGGCAATGGAGAGGGAAGCATTTCATGTACTGTAACAAGTAGTTTGAGCCTCATACCATTATGTGGAAAGAGAGCTAGGGTTTAGTGCTAAGAGGATACCAACTGGAGGCATCAGGGAAGAGCATCATTCCATTATAAATTGAACCTGTTTGAGTACCTTCCACATCCTGCTTTATTCACAAAGACTTTTTTTCAGTAAATAATATACCAGTGATTTTGATTGGAAGCATGAAAAATAATATATATGTTTTGATGCAGATATCCTAGCTTTAAACTTTGCAACTACAGCACTGCTGATTATAGGCTCAGATTTTTATGAATTATTTTTTAAAACCAATCTCACTCCATCTTTTCAATGATGCCCTCAGGGTACACAGACTTAAGATTCTCATTACATCTCCTCCCCACCTTCTTTTATTCCTGTATGTATAGATACCTTGCTAAAGTAGAAATGTGAATTTAATCAGATGCAATATAGCATCTTTAAAAAAATACCACATATCTAACACCTGTCAACTCATCAATGTTGGTCTGCTACTCTCCAAATTACTACATATATCATCCTTGACACCTAAACTGATGTAGAGAATGAAACACAACTTACAAATTTTGTGCTACTCACAAGAAAGACATGCAGCAGACAATCTGTTCTCAAGCTTGGATTTAGAACTCCTTTAGACACTTAAAAAGAAGTGGCTATCCAGAACAATTTCTGTATATCTGGAATATATGATGTATATATACCTAGATATGCCATTTTTAATTAAAATTGGAAAAGAATTAAAATACACAGATTGAGAGGCAAGGCATGAAAGACAGTAATACAAAGAGGGCATAGTGGATCAGCCAATTAAATGAGGCAGTTGTCTAGGGCAAATACATTGAGGAAGGAGCCAGGAGTGTGTGCTTCTCAAAGAAGAGGACAAGGAAATGTGAAGGTACATAAAAGGCCAGAGACACAAATTGAACATCCCAGGCTACCAAAAATGGCTTGTGATAGTGGCAGTGATTTTAATAATTGTAGTAATTTTAGTAATTGTTGCTCTATTGTATTGTATTTTTAGATATCAAATTATGTCAATTAAGATATAAGATATCAAATTATGTCAATTAAGAATGTAAGCAGATCAAACCAATAAATCTTAAACAAAATCAATCCTGAATATTCATTGGAAGGACAGATGCTGAAGCCAAAGCTCCAATACTTTGGCCACCTGATGTGAAGAGTTGACTCTTTAGAAAAGGCCCTGATGCTGGGAAAGGCTGAAGGCAAGAGGAGAAGGGGACGACAGAGGATCAGATAGTTGGGTGACATCACTGACTCAATGGACATGAGTTTGAGCATGCTCTGACTGATGGTGAAGGACAGGGAAGCCTGGCATGCTGCAGTCCATGGGATCGCAAAGAGTTGGACGTGACTGAGCGACTGAACAAAAGCAAAGAATGTTTTAAAACCTTAGTTACTATATTCTAAAAATTTGGCCATCAGCTCTTTTCAATGCTTGGATTTTTTAGCTCTCTAAACTCTGAGAATATCTAATGGATTTATAATAACATTTGTAACAACAATTAGTTGTCAGCTGCTATCTCTCCCATATATTTGTCCTTCCTATTCTTGATTATACATTTTACTTCATTCTATTTTAAGCAAATCACAGACATTAAAACACTAGAGATTTTTATGTTAAAATCTGTATTTTAAGGCACATTTTGTTGAATTTCAATATTAAAATCAATTTCCAACATTATTTTTCAGAACATTTATTAAAATTAAATGAAAATGTAAAATGCTCGGTAACATATCACAATAAAGTAGTCAAAATAAATCATGATATAATTCCATTTAATCAAAATTTGACAATTGGCTAACTCTTTGCAGGCTTCCCTTTACTTTACTTCCTAGTCAGTAAAGAATCTCCCTGCAGTGCAGGAGACCGGGGTTGGGAAGATCCCTGGAGAAGGAAATGGCAACCCACTCCAGTATCCTTGCCTGGAAAATCTCATAGACAGAGGAGCCTGGTGGGCTGTAGTCCATGGGGTTGCAAAGAGTTGGGAACGACTGAACAACTAACACTTACATACACTTTTGGTGATTAAATATATGAGTGTGGATTCAACAGTGCCATAAGAGCCCTGGTTTTAAATATTTACATTGTAGTAGAAAATGGTTAATCTTTCACTAGTACATTCCTGTTGTCTTTAAGAAAGGTTAAAAGATACAGCTTGATTATTTTAAAATATTCACTGAACAATCTGAATCATTTTACAGAAATTTGAATTGAAATTTAAATTACAAAGTAACCTTTTTTTATACAGTGTAAATACTGCACATTTATAATATTGAAAGAAGAGATAATATGCCTTATGAACAATGCACTTATGAATATTTATTAAAATAACATTTTATTTTCTAGCATATTAAATAGTGAATAACCCAACCAATTCATAAAACTGTTAATATGTTCTTTGGCTAGCATTTGTATTTTTGTCTTTATGAAACTAGGATGACATATTTTTCAATATCTATATATAGAAATTTTTAACAAAGTATTCAGTGCTTAGAATGGCCTAGAGTGAGGAGCAAAGAACTCCTGGGAGATAGACTTGAGGAAAATTCACACCTAGCCAGAGGGGAATAGAGCATTTTACTCACAGTGTATCTGCTTCTTAGGCATGTAAGAGGCAAATTCAGAAGTAATGCTTCTTTTCCAGTTGGAAAGCTTATTCTATAAAGTTAGACTTTACATTTAGTTAAATGATAATATTGAGTGGTTAAAAATAAAAGGCGTGTCAGTGAGAGTTTCCACTGCTGTGCATATATGGTAACACTATGTGAGATATACGTGGACCTGCTGTTTCAACTACATCTTTAAAAGCAGACATCTGGTTAGTCGCCTGTCTCTTCTAACATAACTCCATTATAAAATAGCACTACTATTTTTTATGCATTTATTGCTACAGATTGCTCACATAACATATTTTATATTGGATTTTGTTTTCTCACAGGGATCGGTTTTTCCATGAAGCCCTCTTCTATTCAATCTCCTATAAGAAGAATACCAAATAGCTTTTTTGTGTGCGTGTAATTCAAATAAGAATTTATGCACTGTAGTCTTTGGAGTTATTTGTGTCTTGAAATAATGGTATTTTCTAGATTAATTCTAATTTTACTAATTAATTTTAGAAAGTATTAAATGTTATGAAGACCATAAATTGGGGTAAAATGACAGAGACTGAGTGAGGAAAGTGGATAATTTAGGTATCATGGGTTTAAACCCCATTTAGACCAGTATTATACAGAGATGGTATTATACAACTAAAGTCCATCAGTCAAAGCTATGGTTTTTCCAGTAGTTATGTATGGATGTGAAAGTTTGACTATAAAGAAAGCTGAGTGCCAAAGTATTGATGCTTTTGAACTGTGGTGTTGAAGAGTCTTGAGAGTCCCTTGGACTGCAGGGAGATCCAATTAGTCAATCCTAAAGGAAATCAGTCCCAAATATTTGTTGGAAGGACTGATGCTGAAGCTGAAACTCTGATACTTTGGCCCCTTGATGTGAAGAACTGGCTTATTGGAAGAGACACTGATACTGGGAAAGATTGAAGGCGGGAGGAGAAGGGGATGGCAGAGGATGAGATGGTTGGATGGCACCACTGACTCAGTGGACATGAGTTTGAGTAAGCTCTGGGAGTTGGTGATGGACAGGGAGGCCTGGCATGCTGCAGTCCATGGGGTCAAAAAGAGTTGAACACGGCTGAGTGACTGAAGTGAATTGCCTGATACAGATATGGGGATGTTATTTGTGCAAAGACAGAGAAAACATTTGAGGTAATGGGAAGAGCAAGTCTAAAGACTAAATTACAAATGCATTTGCTATTTTAGAGGAATAGAGTGTGAGGAAAAAATGCCTGAAATGAAGTCAAGGAAGCAGTAGAAGGTCTTGAAGGATCTTGAAGGCCGTGGCCAAATATTGTCATATAAGATCCTCTTTCTGTATGTATGTGATGGAATTAATTATTAAGGCAGCCTCTACTGGATTATACTTAGATCGTGATAAGCAGAATAATGCCCTCTAAGGATGTCCATGTCCCAGTCCTTGGAATCAATGAACATGTAATATTACATGGAAAAATAACTTTTCAAATAGAATTAGGTTATGGATTTTATGGCATCTGGTCCCATCACTACATGGGAAATAGATGGAGAAACAGTGGAAACAGTGTCAGAATTTATTTTTCTGGGCTCCAGAATCACTGCAGATGGTGACTGCAGCCATGAAATTAAAAGACGCTTACTCCTTGGAAGGAAAGTTTTGACCAACCTAGATAGGATATTCAAAAGCAGAGACATTACTTTACCAACAAAAGTTTGCCTAGTCAAGGCTATGGTCTTTCCTGTGGTCATGTATGGATGTGAGAGCTGGACCGTGAAGAAGGCTGAGCGCCGAAGAATTGATGCTTTTGAACTATGGTGTTGGAGAAGACTCTTGAGAGTCCCTTGGACTGCAAGAAGATCCAACCGGTCCATTCTGAAGGAGATCAGCCCTGGAATTTCTTTGGAAGGAATGATGCTAAAGCTGAAACTCCAGTATTTTGGCCACCTCATGCTAAGAGTTGACTCATTAGAGAAGACTCTGATGCTGGGAGGGATTGAGGGCAGGAGGAGAAGGGGACGACAGAGAATGAGATGGCTGGATGGCATCACTGACTTGATGGATGTGAGTCTGAGTGACCTCCGGGAGCTGGTGTTGGACAGGGAGGCCTGGCGTGCTGCGGTTCATGGGGTCTCAAAGAGTCGGACACAACTGAGTGACTGATCTGATCTGATCTGATGGATTTTACAAAAGGGAGATTATTCAGGATTAATTGATGGGATCAGTGTAGTAACATGGGCCCTTAGCAATGGAAGAAGAAAGCAAAAAGATAAATCAGAGATATGTGACAATAGAAAGATAGGTATGAGAAATCCAAAGTGTGAGGAGGACGTCACTCACCATTGCTAAGTTGCTACATTCATGTCTGACTCTTTGCGACCCCATGGACTGTAGCACGTCAGGCTCTTCTGTCCATGGGATTCTCCAGACAAGATACTGGAGTGGGTTGCCATTTCCTTCTCCAGGGGATCTTCTGGACTCGGGAATCGAACCTGCATCTCTTATGTCTCCTGCATTGGCAGAAGGGTTCTTTACCACTAACACCATTGGGAAGTCCCCATCCACCATTACTGGCTGTAAAAGTGAAGAAAGGAGCCAGTAGCCAGGCAATGTGGGTTGTCACTAAAACAGTTGAAAGACAAAAAGGAAATAGGATCTCAATTCTGTATTTGCAAGAATCAAATTCTACCAGCAATGGGAATGAACAAAGAAATTGGTATTCCTCTAGAACCTTCAGAATGGAACACAGACTGCCAACAGCTTGGTTTCAGCCTAGTGAGATCCATGTCAAACGTGTGAACAATAGAACTGTAAAATAAAATCTGTATTGTTTTTAATTTGTATGGCAGCAATAGAAAACTAATACAGAGATCTTACCAACACTAAATTTACTAGTGATTCAAAGGCTACAGGCAAGAACTAGGCAGAGAAAATGGATTCCTTGATACAGGGTGTTGAATCTGTTAGATTTGGCTTCCAAAATAACTTTCCTCTCTCCAGTGTTCAGATGCATTTGGTTATTAGATTAACAGATGAGTTTTGAACACCATGTATATAAATGGTATACTCAAAGGAATCTTGGATTTGGGGCTCCTCAGTTCCACGTAGTGTAAAATGCATATGTGTTTTATTTGGGGTTGCTTAAATTTTGGACATAAATCAGGATGAATAATAGTTTTTCCTTCTTATAATCACTGTTTTAAATATCATGATTACAATTTGCTTCATAAATAAGTTGATATACTTTCTTTACTTTCATCCTGTTATATAGAACACTGTATAAACAGGAACTCTAATTTTTAAAATTGTATCTGAAACCACCTATAAAGTTGTCTGTGTCTAATGTTACTTTTTTTTTTTTTTTTAAATGCTGTTATAATTACATTAATCACTAAGTTAAATTTAGGAAACTCTAATGATTGACTGTGTCCTTACCTCCTTGTATATTAAAGATATAATACCTAATTTGGGTTTATATGTATAAAAGACCTAATTTGGTCTTTTAACATGATAGTATTCTATAGGAGAGAAGAGAGTAAAAAAAAGAAGTAATAATGGTATTTAGTAGAAATATAATGAGATCTTTATAAAAAAAAATTTTAGCAGGATTTATATGGTTTGACTCAATTCATTACTGTAAATATATTGTATTTCTTAGAAATAAATATTGAGAGAAACAGATATCGTTTTGTTACTAAAATCTACACCAGATTTATATGCTGCATAGCGAATTGTCTCACACAGAGTGGCTTACCACAATAAACCATTTATTATCTCCCAGTTTCTGCAGGTCAGAGCCCAGACATCACCTAGCTGCTTTCTCTGTTCAAGGCCCCCAATACTGCATATGTATGTGAGATGGCATCTTCATCGGGAGACTCAACAAGAGACAAACATTTGCTTTTGAGTTCCATCAGGTTGTTGGTAAAACTGACTTTGTGGCTGTATAAAAAAATATACATTTTCAAAGCAAGCAACAGAAATTAAACTAGTAGTCTGACCTCTGGACATACTTTTAAAGGGCTCACCTGATTACGTCAGACTCAGACAAGATAATCTCATTTTTTTATCTACTTAAAATCAACTGATGAGATATTTGCATCTACAGAATCCCTTCAGCCTTGCATATAACATAATCTTATCATGAAAATGCTATTCCATCATTTTTGCCATATTCTATTGGATTATCTCTGTACTCAAGATAAGGAGATCTGTTAGGGAATTGCTCATTCTGTATGTTATATGGGGATTGACAAACAATTTTTTATAGTAATCTAATTTTTAAAAATTCTACTACAAAAAAAGTTAAAGGCCTAAAAAGCAACAAAAATAAATTTTTACTAATGCTGTAGATAAATCATGTATTTTGACTTTAGTAACATCTAAGTCTTCTTTTAAATGTAATCTTTCTAGACAATTGTCTACTTAATTACCATTTCCAAAGAAACCAAATGGTTGTAGGTGAATTTTAGATTGCATATATATTTTTTCAGTTAATTAGTTTATGTTATTGTCCATCGTATTTCCCACTTTTATTTTCATGCTATTTTAACTTCAAAGTGCTTGAGTAAAATATTTGCAAACTGTAAAAAAATCTGTTTCGTTGAGGTTTAACTTAGTCATAGTAAAACATACTATTTTTTGATAGAGCTAATGAACACTAACAAATACATATACATGCAACAAACAAAAAGTCAAGATATACACTGTTTTTATCAGCCCTCAAATTTTGGTGCACTCTTTTATTATCCTGAACTTCCAAAGCCTTGCAGCCAATGATTTATTTTCAGTCCTATTTTTTTTTTTTCCATTTACAGAATGTCACATAAATAAGAGTGCACAATATGTTACATTTTATTTTTGGCTTTCAATTAGCATGATGTAGTCAAGATTCATCCATATAGTTCTGTGCACCAGCAAGGTTTCTTTTCTATTTCTAAGTAACATGTTGTATGGATATACTATTTGCTTTTCCATTTTCCAGTTGAAGGACATTTGAGCTGTTCCAAATGTGGAGTAATTATGAACTATACTGCTCTAAATATTCAAGCACAGGTTTTTGTCTGAACAAAAGCTGTAATTTCCCTTGAGTAAACAGCTAAGATTGGAATTGCTGGGAAACATGTAAAATATTTGGATAACTTTATAAGAAAACTGTTTTCCAAATACCTCTAACAATTTTTATCCCACCTGTGGTGGAAGATAGTAGTCACCACTATGAGAAATCCATAAAATGCAATTAGAGTAAGGATACTGGGGAAATGTTCTTACACCTCCAATGAACAGGTGAAGACCTATTGAGTTTGATAAAAGAAAAAAAAAAGTCAAACAAAAATCCCTCTACTTAAGGAGAAGTGGAAGAACAGCCTGGGCTCATACTGAAACCAAGCAGGATCCTGTGGGACTCCTGACCTTGTAAGCCCTTCTATGTCCCCTGTTTCTTGTTTGTAGGCAACAGATTACAGCCTCCATGACCTTCCCTGAGTTCCAAAGGGCGGATTCAAACAATTGCTGGAGACAAGGGAGGACAGCCAAGAATCAATATTGTAGCTCTGCAGCAGGGTTCATCTCAACAGACACATATAACAATATCTTCAAGCTCTTTATAATAGAACTCTTGTCACCAGGACTGCAATGAGATCAAACCAGCCAATCCTAAAGGAAATCAACACTGAATATTAACTGGAAGGATTGATGTTGAAGCTAAAGCTCCCATACTTTGGCCACCTGATGCAAAGAGCCGACTCATTAGAAAAGACCCTGATGCTGGAAAAGATTGAAGGTAGGAGAAGGGGACAACAGAGGATAAGATGGTTGGATGGCATCACTGACTCAATGGACATGAGTTTGAGCAAACTCTGGGAGATGGTGAAGGACAGGGAAGCCTGGAGTGCTGCAGTCCACGGGGCCTCAAAGAATTGCACATGACTGAGTGAATGAACTACAACATAATAGAATTAAAAACCCAACAAATGGAAGATATTAGCATTTTTCATTCCAGAGAAGACAATTTGAGGCCAAATTAAAAGAACAGAGAAGCACTTCAAGAAATAACCTGAGATCAAAATAAAGGAGTGCAGACCCTGTACACACTTTATTCTCAGCAACCCTATCCTTCGATCATTGCTATAACAAGTCCATACCAAATCCTCCATGGTTGAGACACACAGTTTTCAAGGACAGGAGTTCACTGTGTCCCTCTTTGCCTGAAAAACAATAAACCTAATCTTTTCTATTTCACCGAAAACTCTGTCTCTGATATTGATTTGGCATCAGTGTGCAGAGGTTGAGTTTGGCATCAATACCATTAGAAGACTCCTACTTTGTGGGGCAGACACAATACTGTATTGCATAATGCCCACAAGACATAGAAGACAGAAGTTGGTAGAGGCAGGGAGAGGCAAGGTTACTGAAATAATTAACTTTTCAGACTCAGGGGCATGGTTCTGCTGTTAAAAAAGAGGCTGGGTCATGTCAGCAGAGAAAGTGTCCTCCATTGCACTACCAAGTTTAAAAACACTAATACGCAATAGCAGTATATCTCTAATCAAATGGTAGATGGAGAGAGTTCCTATCTGATATAAGGCATAAAAGAAAGTAGAAAGTTGAAGGTAAAAAAAAAAAACATTGAAGAAAACTCTTTAGCCCTCCAGGATCCAACCAGTCAAAAGGATAAATTCAGATCAGAGCAGTCATTCAGTCGTGTCTAACTCTGCGACCCCATGAATCGCAGCACGCCAGGCCTCCCTGTCCATCACCAACTCCCAGAGTTCACTGAGACTCACATCAATCCAGTCAGTGATGCCATTCCAGCCAGCTCATCCTCTGTTGTCCCCTTCTCCTCCTGCCCCCAATCCCTCCCAGCATCAGAATCTTCTCCAATGAGTCAACTCTTCACATGAGGTGGCCAAAGTACTGGAGTTTCAACTTTAGCATCTTTCCTTCCAAAGAAATCCCAGGGCTGATCTCCTTCAGAATGGACTGGTTGGATCTCCTTGCAGTCCAAGGGACTCTCAAGAGTCTTCTCCAACACCACAGTTCAAAAGCATCAATTCTTCAGCGTTCAGCCTTCTTCACAGTCCAGCTCTCACATCCATACATGACCACAGGAAAAACCATAGCCTTGACTAGGAGAATCTTTGTTGGCAAAGTACTGTCTCTGCTTTTGAATATGCTATCTAGGTTGGTCATAACTTTGCTTCCAAGGAGTAAGTGTCTTTTAATTTCATGGCTGCAGTCACCATCTGTAGTGATTTTGGAGCCCAGGAAAATAAAATCTGACACTGTTTCCACTGTTTCCCCATCTATTTCCCATGAAGTGATGGGACCCAATGTCATGATCTTCGTTCTCTGAATGTTGAGCTTTAAGCCAACTTTTTCACTCTCCACTTTCACTTTCATCAAGAGGCTTTTGAGTTCCTCTTCACTTTCTGCCTTAAGAGTGGTGTCATCTGCATATCTGAGGTTATTGAGACTTCTCCCAGCAATCCTGATTCCAACTTGTGATTCTTTCAGTCCAGCATTTCTCATGATGTACTCTGCATATAAGTTAAATAAACAGGGTTACAATATACAGCCCTGACGAACTCCTTTTCCTATTTGGAACCAGTCTGTTGTTCCATGTCCAGTTCGAACTGTTGCTTCCTGACTTGCATACAAATTTCTCTAGAGGCAGGTCAGGTGGTCTGGTATTCCCATCTCTTTCAGAATTTTCCACAGTTTCTTGTGATCTACACAGTCAAAGTCTTTGGAATAGTCAATAGCAGAAATAGATGTTTTTCTGGAACTCTCTTGCTTTTTCTATGATCCAGCGGATGTTGGCAATTTGATCTCTGGTTCCTCTGCCTTTCCGAAAACCAGCTTGAACATCAGGAAGTTCACGGTTCACATATTGCTGAAGCCTGCCTTGGACAATTTTGAGCATTACTTTAGTAGCGTGTGAGATGAGTGCAATTGTGCGGTAGTTTGAGCATTCTTTGGCACTGCCTTTCTTTGGGATTGGGATGAAAACTGACCTTTTCCAATCTTGTGGCCACTGCTGAGATTTCCAAATTTGCTGGCATATTGAGTGCAGCACTTTCACAGCATCATCTTTCAGGATTTGGAATAGCTCCACTGGAATTCCATCACCTCCACTAGCTTTGTTCGTAGTGATGCTTTCTAAGGCCCACTTGACTTCACATTCCAGGATGTCTGGCTCTAGGTCAATGATCACACCATCATGATTATCTGGGTCATGAAGATCTTTTTTGTACAGTTCTTCTGTGTATTCTTGCCACCTCTTCTTAATATCTTCTGCTTCTGTTAGGTCCATACCATTTCTGTCCTTTATCGAGTCCATCTTTGCATGAAATGTTCCTTTGGTATCTCTGATTTTCTTGAAGAGATCCCTAGTCTTTCCCATTCTGTTGTTTTCCTCTATTTCTTTGCACTGATCACTGAAGAAGGCTTTCTTATCTCTTCTTGCTATTCTTTTGAACTCTGCATTCAGATGTTTATATCTTTCCTTTTCTCCTTTGCTTTTTGCTTGTCTTCTTTTCACAGCTATTTGTAAGGCCTCCCCAGACAGCCATTTTGCTTTTTTGCATTTCTTTTCCATGGGGATGGTCTTGTTCCCTCTCTCCTGTACAATGTCACGAACCTCATTCCATAGCTCATCAGGCACTCTATCTATCAGATCTAGGCCCTTAAATCTATTTCTCACTTCCACTGTTTATTCATAAGGGAATTGATTTAGTTCATATCTGAATGGTCTAGTGGTTTCCCCTACTATCTTCAATTTGAGTCTGAATTTGGCAATAAGGGGTTCATGGTCTGAGCCACAGTCAGCTCCTGGTCTTGTTTTTGCTGATTGTATAGAGCTTCTCCATCTTTGGCTGAAAAGAATATAATCAATCTGATTTTGCTGTTGACCATCTGATGATGTCCATGTATAGAATCTTCTTTTGTGTTGTTGGAAGAGGGTGTTTGTTATGACCAGTGCATTTTCTTGGCAAAACTCTATTAGTCTTTGTCCTGCTTCATTCCGTATTCCAAGGCCAAATTTGTCTGTTACTCCAGGTGTTTCTTGACTTCCTACATTTGCTTTCTAGTCCCCTATAATCAAAAGGACATCTTTTTTGGGTGTTAGTTCTAAAAGGTCTTGTAGGTCTTCATAGAACCATTCAACTTCAGCTTCTTCAGCTTTAGTGGTTTGGGGCATAGACTTGGATTATTGTGACATTGAATGGTTTGCCTTGGAAACGATCAGAGATCATTCTGTCATTTTTGAGATTGCATCCAAGTACTGCATTTCGGACTCTTTTGTTGACCATGATGGCCACTCCATTTCTTCTGAGGGATTCTTGCCTGCAGTAGTAGATATAATGGTCATCTGAGTTAAATTCATCCATTCCAGTCCATTTTAGTTCTCTGATTCCTAGAATGTCAACATTCACTCTGGCCATCTCTTGTTTGACCACTACCAATTTGCCTTGATTCATGGACCTGACATTCCAGGTTCCTATGCAATATTGCTCTTTACAGCATTGGACCTTGCTTCTATCACCAGACACATCCACAGCTGGGTACTCTTTTTCTTTGGCTCTATCCCTTTATTCTTTCCTGAGTTATTTCTCCACTGATCTCCAATAGCATATTGGGCCCCTACTGACATGGGGAGTTTCTCTTTCAGTATCCTATCATTTTGCCTTTTCATACTGTTCATGGGGTTCTCAAGGCAAGAATACTGAAGTGGTTTTCCATTCCCTTCTCCAGTCGACCACCTCCTGTCAGATCTCTCCACCATGACCCACCCATCTTGGGTTGCCCCACAGGCATGGCTTAGTTTCATTGAATTAGACAAGGCTGTGGTCCTAGTGTGATTAGATTGACTAGTTTTCTGTGAATATGGTTTCAGTGTGTTTGCCTCTGATGCCCTTTTACAACACCTACCGTCTTACTTGGGTTTCTCTTACCTTGGGTATCTCTTCACGGCTGCTCCAGCAAAGCACAGCCATTGCTCCTTACCTTGGATGAGGGGTCTCTCCTTATCGCTGCCCTTCCTGACCTTCAACGTGGGATAGCTCCTCTAGGCCCTCCTGCACCAGCGCAGAGGGCTTGAATTCAGTGGTACACTATAAGCAACATCCCCAAAATAAAACTAAATCCAGCTTAATTTTTCATGAGCTTATCTCAAACTCCTCCGCAAACACACAATTACAATCTAACACTAGAAGTAGTATGCTCATCTTCAGGATGAAACTTACCTTCATCTCAACTGTTCTCTTTCAACAGACAAAAATGTTTAGTAATTCATCAGCAGTTGTCAGTCACAAAAACAGAACAATAACAACATGTTGTTAAGAAACAAAAACCCCAACAGAACCTAAATTAGACATGATATATATATTGGAATCATCAAAGAGGGGATTTAAAATAGCAATATGAAGTCACTCAGTCATGTCCAACTCTTTGCAACCCCATGGATTATAGCCTACCAGGCTTCTCTGTCCATGGGATTTTCCAGCCAAGAGTACTGGAGTGGGTTGCCATTTCCTTTTCCGGGGGATCTTCCTGACCCAGGGATTGAACCCAGGTTTCCCGCATTGCAGATGCTTTACCCTCTGAGCCATTAAGGACACTCCCAAATAGCAATTCTTAATGTTAAAAGTTCCAGTGGAAAAAGTTTAAAACATGGAAAAATAGATAAGAATTTTCAGCATCAAATGTAACTATATGATGAAATAGAAATGCTCAGAGAAAAGAAAGGAAAAGCACTGTCACTACATTAGATTTCTGTTGCTGCGTACCAAATAAACACAAACCTACAGGTTTAAAGTAACAGCCATTTATTATCTCACAAGCCCTATGGGTCAGGTGTCAGTGAAGGATAGATGGATCATTCTGCTTAGTTGTTTCCTGTAATGTCATCTGGACTGCATACTCATCAGAGGATCACTTGGGAAAAGAACTGCATCCAAACTGTTGGTTGTGGCAGAATAAACTTTTAGTTGCAGCTGTGGCTCTCATGGTGATTGACTTGGTCCCTTAGATCACAAGAAAGAGACTTTCCAACCTTAGGAAATGGTTCAATTATTAGTTGAGGTTCACCTATAATAATCTCCCTTTTGATAAACTCAAGAATGATCAATTTTGGATATTAATTATGTTGGCCCAAATCCTTCACCTTTTCCATGGTCTATTGGCTTGAAGAAGCATTCTGCTTATCCTTAGAGAAAGGGAATTGAGATTCACACTATGGCATTGTCCAGTATAGTGAGCAATCTGGATCCCAGTGATTCTTCATCCCTGTACCACATGGAGGACACATTTACCACATCACAAGATCTCATCCCATTACAGCATCAACTGCAAGTCCAAAATCTCATCATCTACATCATGTCCAAGTTCAGATAAAGCTGGTAAGTGTAACCCATTAGATACAGCTCTTAGGACACAATTGTTTACGATAACTAGTGAAATTAGGATAAGTTATCTTTCTTAAACCTACCTAACACACTATAGTAGAACAGAATAGAATAAATACTATAGTCCTTTGTTAATTCAAAAAGCAGGTAAAGGATGGTAAAAATTAGTCCTTGGTGCAAAAGATTTCTGAAATCCTGGCAGCCAAATCTTGATTCAGTCTCAAGTTCTGGCATTAATACTCTGAGTTTCTGTCCCATGCTCTGAGCTATTGGTTTAGCTCTCTGAGTCATCCTTTATATATCATAGAATATAGTGCATATTCACACCTGGGTAGTCTCCTCAAGCTATTTTCTTGCCAGTAGAGTTTTGAAGGTCAAGCAACTGCCTTTCATTTTATACTCTTTCTGGCCCCTCTAGCAAAAGCTGTCAGTGTTTATGTAATTGGTTAAACTAAACAGAATGGACAAATTTACACATATATTTGATAATGATTTAATTATCATAGTCATAAATTATCTAAAAAACTTAATTGTGGTCATTGGTAAATGTTAGTAGATGCTATTCTTTTTTCAATAAACAATATAAAATATTTATAGCCAGAAGGTCAAATATACTTGAAAACACTTTTTCAGCCAACTGTACAAATGGTAGTACGTGCTAAGCAATTTCAGTTGTGTCCAACTCTTCTGCAGCCGCAGGACTGACTATAGCCGGCAAGGCTTCTCTTTCCATGAGATTCTCCAGGCTAGAATACGGTAGTGGATTGCCATGCCCTCCTCCAGGGGATCTTCTTGACCCAATGATAAAACCCTGGTCTCTTATTTCTCCTGCATTAGGAAGCTGTTTTTTGTTGTTTTTTTTTTTTTTTACCACTAGTGCCACCTAGGAAGACAACAATTGGTGGTAATTCTATTAAAAATCTGATATTACAATGTAAGTAGAAATCTTGAATGGCTAAGGACCATAATTGATATGAGAATTATTTATTCTTTCTTGTCAAGTTTAATTGCATGTTTCAAATCAGTCTAAGTTATTGAGCGGATATACAGATCTTTTTTTTAAATTATTTTTTAAAGAAATATTTTGTTTACATTCCAAAGAAGATATGTTGATATCTACCAAAACAAAGTTGTAAACTTCCTTGGTTTTCAATAGGAGATTGTAACCATGAAACCTGATTTTTTGTTTGTTTGTTTCACTGTGTTACCTGGCTTGCAGGATCTTAGTTTGCCAACCAGGGAATGAACCTCATAGACCCCTGCAGTGGAAGTGTTAAATCTCAAACACTGGGCCACCAGGAAAGTCCCTAAACATTTATTTCTTAAGCATACATAAATTTATCAGTCTCGAGTAAAAGATATTTATACCTCAGACACATCTCTGTTTAATATAATTCACTTAAATAACATTTATTATAAGAAAGTCTCTCCCATACTTTTTTAATGACAGTTAAAACTATATATTTGAAAATAATATAATTGTGGAATATTCTTAATGAAATGAGAATATCAGACCACCTTGTCTCCTCCTGAGAAACGTGTATGCAGCACAAGAAGTAACAGAACTGGATGTGGAAGAAAGGACTGGTTCAAAATTGTAAAAGGTATGTCAAAGTGTATATTGTCACCCTGCTTATTTAATTTATATGCAGAATACATCAGGAAAAATGCTGGGCTGGATGAAGCACAAGCTGGAATCAAGATTGCTAGGAGAAATATCAACAACCTCAGATATGCAGATGTTACCACTTTAACGGCAGAAAGTGAAGAGGATCCAAAGAGACTCTTGATGAAGATGAAAGAGGTGAGCCGAAAAGCTGGCTTAAAACTCAACGTTCAAAAAACAAAGATCTTGGCATCTGGTCCTATCACTTCATAGTAAATTGATGGGGAAAATGTAGAAACAGTTTCAAATTTTATTTTCTTGAGCTCCAAAATCAATACAGACAGTGACTGCAACCATGAAATTAAATGATGCTTGCTTCTTGGAAGAATGACAAACCTAGACAGAGTATTAAAAAGCAGAGACATCACTTTGCCTACAAAGGTCCTTTTATGTAAATAGTCAAAGCTATGAGTAGTCAAGTATGGATGTCAGAGTTGGGCAATAAGGAAGGCTGAGTGCTGAAGAACTGATGCTTTTGAATTGTGGTGTTGGAGAAGACTCTTGAGAGTCCCTTGGACAGCAAGAAGATCAGATCAGATCAGATCAGATCAGTCGCTCAGTCGTGTCTGACTCTTTGCGACCTCATAAACCACAGCACGCCAGGCCGACCTGTCCATCACCAACTCCTGGAGGTCACTCAGACTCACGTCCATCAAGTGAGTGATGCCATCCAGCCATCTCATCCTCTGTCGTCCCCTTCTTCTCTTGCCCCCAATCCCTCCCAGCATCAGAGTCTTCTCCAGTGAGTCAACTCTTGGCATGAGGTGGCCAAAATACTGGAGTTTCAGCTTTAGCATCATTCCTTCCAAAGAAATTCCAGGGCTGATCTCCTTCAGAATGGACTGGTTGGATCTCCTTGCAGTCCAAGGGACTCTCAAGAGTCTTCTCCAACACCACAGTTCAAAAGCATCAATTCTTCGGTGCTCAGCCTTCTTCACAGTCCAGCTCTCACATCCATACATGACCACAGGAAAGACCATAGCCTTGACTAGGCGAACCTTTGTTGGCAAAGTGATGTCTCTGCTTTTCAATATGCTATCTAGGTTGGTCATAACTTTCCTTCCAAGGAGTAAGCGTCTTTTAATTTCATGGCTGCAGTCACCATCTGCAGTGATTTTGGAGCCCAGAAAAATAAAGTCTGACACTGTTTCCACTGTTTCTCCATCTATTTCCCATGTAGTGATGGGACCAGACATCAGTCAATCCTAAAGGAAATCAACCCTGAATATTCATTGAAAGGACTGGTGCTGAACAGAAGCTCCAATACTTTCGTCACCTGATGTGAAGAGCTGACTCATTGGAAAAGACCATGATGTTGGGAAAGATTGAGGGTAACAGGA
This sequence comes from Tragelaphus eurycerus, assembly GCA_935064755.1. Taxonomy (NCBI): domain Eukaryota; kingdom Metazoa; phylum Chordata; class Mammalia; order Artiodactyla; family Bovidae; genus Tragelaphus; species Tragelaphus eurycerus. The sequence continues at coordinate 13,712,547 of CAKXYN010000061.1, forward strand.
GTAGGGGGCTACAGAAGATGAAGTAGTTGGATGGTATCACTGACTCAAGGGACATGAGTTTTAGCCAACTCAGGAAGATAGTGAAGGACGGAGAAGCCTGGCATGCTGTAGTCCATGAGGCCCAAAGAGTTGGACATGTCTGAGTGACTTAACAAAAGAAATATAATTGAATTAAATTTGGAACTACTAAGGAAACTTAGTAGCTGGTAAAAGTAAGAAAACAATGTAGTTGTGTAAGATCATTGTATAAGAGATGGAATTATCAGCAACTTGCACAATATTCCTGATTTGCTCATACCCATTTTATTTTCTGGTGAGACCCTGTAAAAGGGAATCATAATGCTCGATTAATAATAGTAACAAGACATCATATACTGGCAACTACTTCCATTCAAAAAGTGGTATGACTGGAACATAAAAATATGGGGGCTTGTAGCTTGGGATGGGAGATTAAGAAGTCAGAACCATAGTAAATATCTATTTTTCTTTTTAATTTTTCTCATACTGCTACCAAAGTGACATGCTAAACATAATTAGCCTATGCAAATGCATATGGTAAAATTAAAATTGCATCCTTACAATTTTTAAATCCACTTAAAAGCTATCTACAAGGCATAAGAGATGGCACAAAGGATATTTTTTCAATTTTTAAAATGATTTTAGCTATTATATTTCTATCAAGTTAAACCCCCTAAAACTCTATATTTGGTTTAATACTTTCTAGCTTCCTATAGCAATCTGTTGGCATGGCTACAATTCTGTATAATATGCATTTAAAACAACGAAATTCATTATAAAGCATGTCTATTTTATGCATGCACTGCAGAAAGAAAATTGAGGAGAATGTTTATTATGTTACTTTATGACTTTTATAAAATGACCCATGTGCTATATTTTTTATAAGAATTCAATGATAGGGAAAAAATCATCTCTACTGAAAAACAAAACAAATCACAAAAACACAAGTGAAACATTAAAACATTTTAATCTATAGCATGAAAATTAAATATCTTTTCAAATTTTGAATTTCTTGACTTTCAGAAAATTAGCAACAACATAAAGCTTCTAACTTGATAAATTTTGCCAAATGTTACCTGTTATTTATATAATCATGACACTTGGTTTTATATTTATTAAAAGTATACACACACTTGTGTGTTTTGTCTTATATCATCTAATGTTCTATGTACCAGATAAAACTGATTTGTAGACATATAATTTGTATTTCAATGACATAATGTGTTCCTGTTCTTCACTCACTTCATGGGTCATGATGGAGTAGGGTTGACCTAACCTAGGCTCTGTGTTAAAAGCCTGGGGTTAAATTTGTGTTCTATAGGAACAGAAAGGGAGTAGATGGTTCTGGCAAGCAGAGCTCAGGCCATATTTCTTACACCAGGAATCAAGCTTACAGTTATAAAACCTAAGAACCTGAATTGAATAGAGGTTAAAAAAAAAAAAAAAAGCAATAGTCCAGCTGGAAAAGAAAGGGCACCTGGGCACTTGCATGAGTCCTGGTTCTGAATGTGTAGAATGGGACTCACATAAGGCCTCTGTGATCTCTAGGCTGAGACAAGGTGAACAGATGGCACTTTCATGCTTTTTTTTTTTTTTCCGGTTAAATCATTTTTTCAGCATATATTATGTCTTTCCTCAAACTAATCTGAAACAATTCCAAATGAAAATGCAAATGCTATTTGGTAAGCTTTGTTGTTAACTCATGCTATCAATTATTAAAATCACTATTGTAACAATAGGGCTTTCCTGGTAGCTCAGACGGTAAAGAATCTGCCTACAATGAGGGAGATTGGGGTTCGATCTCTGGGTTGGAAAGATCCCCTGGAGAAGGAATTGGCAACCCATTTCAGTATTCTTGCCTGGAAAATCCCATGGACCAAGGAGCCTGGTAGGCTACAGTCTATGGGATCGCAAAGAGTCGGACACGACTGAGTGACTTCACTTTACTATTGTAACAATAAAACAGATTTAGTGAGAAGAATAATAAATAGCAACCAACTATGTTTCCTATATGATATTCATTATGCCAAGTGTTTTATATTTATTTAAAAGTCTTTTGTTCCACAAAACAATCATACATCTGAGGGAAATTAATTCTATTTTATTGATAAAGAAAGTATGACATAGTGAGCCCAATACCAGCTCTTTAAGTGATATAGCTTTGCTTATATCCACATATTAATACCTGGAAGCACAAATTTTCACCCTGTAGTTCTCTAAGTATTACATTTTAATTCAGCTACAATATACATTCTGATAAAACACGGGTTGAATTTTGTAATATAACCTAACCATATAATAGTAGGATCTTTTTCTAAAAAAATTTAAAATTTTTATTTTTTGATTGAAGGGTAATTGCTTTACAGAAATGTGTTGATTTCTGACAAACATCAATGTGAGTCAGCCATAGATAAACATATGTCCCCTCCCTCTTGAACTTCCCTTCCATCTTCCTCCCCATTCCACCCCTCTAGGTTGTTACACAGCCCAGGTTTGACTTCCCTGAGTCCTACAGAAAGTTCCCCTTGGCTAGCTATTTTACATATGGTAATTTATATATGGCATTGTAAATTAGTCTTAAATTTTCCACCGTTTTCTATTTATGAATCCTTTAAATTGTCTGCATGTTCCTAATGGAATATTTTAGGTAGTTTTTAACTTACATTCATTCTTGGTGCTTTGCTTTGTTTCCTTATATCTCTAACTTGTTTTTAAGTCCTGCTATCTATCACCCAAACTATGAATGCTTAGACATAAGCGCTAGATTTAGTTGCATGCTAGTTGATATTTCAGCTATTTCAGAGTTCTCTGTATTATCTTAATACAGAGAGTATTAATACTGAGAGATCACTGCATCCTTTTGGGAATAATGATCAACTTATTTTCAAACAGAATTTCATATATACCTTTTCCCTGTGCACTAAGACCTTGATTTCTTTCCCTTTTGGCTTTCAGACAACAACATCGGCCGTTCTTAACAAAAACCAACTTTCACAAGAATTTTGCCCTGCAGGTCTAAGGTCTGAAAACAAACAAGTAGAGCAGGGATTCATGCTGGCTGGTGCTGCAGAAATCCCTGGTTTGGTTCTGTATTAGCAATTCTATTAAAAATATTACAGAAAAATATCTACTTCTGCTTCACTGACTACACAAGCCTTTGATGTGTTGATCCCAATAAACTTTAGAAAATTCTTTATGAGGTGGGACTAGCAGGCCACCATATCTGCCTTCTGTGAAAAATGTATACAGGTCAAGAAGCAACAGGTAGAACCAGACATGGAACAATGGACTGGTTCAAAATTGGGAAAGGAGTAGGTCAAGGCTGTTTATTGTCACCCTACTTATTTAACTTATATGCAAAGTACATCATGAGTAACGCTGGGCTGGATGAACCACAAGCTGGAATCAAGATTGCTGGGAGAAATATCAATAACCTCAGATATGCAGATGACACCATCCTTATGGCAGAAAACGAAGAGGAACTGAGGAGCCTCTGGATGAAAGTGAAAGAGGAGAGTGTAAAAGTTGGCTTCAAACTCAACATTCAAAAAACTAAGGTCATGACATCCAGTCCCATCACTTTATGGCAAATAGATGGGGAAATAATGGAAACAGTGAGAGATCTTATTTTTGGGCTCCAAAATCACTGCAGATGTTGACCACAGCCATGAAACATGCTTATTCCTAGGACAAAAAGCTATGACAAACCTAGATAGCACATAAAAAAGCAGAGGCATTACTTTTTCAACAAAGGTCTGTAGAGTGAAAGCTGTGACTTTTCCAGTAGTCATGTATTGATGGGAGAGTTGGATCGTAAATAAAACTGAGTGCCAAATAATTGATGTTTTTGATATGTGTTGGAGAGGACTCTTCAGAGTCCCTTGGACTGCAAGGAGATCAAGCCAGTCAATCCTAAAGGAAATCAATCCTGAATATCCACTGAAGGGACTGATGCTGAGGCTGAAGCTCCAAAGTTTGGCCACCTGATATGAAGAGCCAATTCATTGGAAATGACCCTGATGCTAGGAAAGACTGAAGGCAGGAGGAGAAGGGGTGACAAAGGACAAGATGACATCACTGACTCAATGGACTTGAGTTTGAGCAAACTCCAGGATATAGTGAAAGACATGGAAGCCTGGCATGCTGCAGTCCATTGGGTCCCAAAGAGTCGAACACAACAGAGCAACTGAACAACGTTAGCAATTTTAATCCTCAAATAATAATTTGCTTAACCTTACTTTGGAATTTCCAGGATATTCCTGGAGCTGACAAAATATGATCCAGACGAATAATATATTATTCGAATAATATATAATATATTATTCCCTTCCTCTTCCCAGAGGTAAACTTGTTTGTAGTGCACCATTTGGGTGCAGTATTCAAATTGCAATGAGTCAAAGGTCAACCTTTCTATACAGAACCATCAAACTGTTCACAGGTAAAATGTAGAAATCATGTAGAAATTACATGATTCTTCATGCTATATCCTTTGAGTTTTTGATAGTTTTTCATTTAGGCAAGCCCCTAGGCGATTCAAGAAAGGTAAGATTGACTTCATGTGCCATAGTCTATAAATTGGAAAAGGCAATGGCACCCCACTCCAGTACTCTTGCCTGGGAAATCCCATGGATGGAGGAGCCTGGTAGACTACAGTCCATGAGGTCACTAAGAGTCAGACATGACTGAGTGACTTCACTTTCACTTTTCACTTTCATGCATTGGAGAAGGAAATGGCAACCCACTCCAGTGTTCTTGCGTGGAAAATCCTAGGGACAGAGGAGCCCGGTGGGCTTCTGTCTATGTGGTTCCACAGAGTTGGACACACTGAAGCAACTTAGCAGTTGCAGCAGCAGTCTATAAATAGATGGAATAACCATTTCAGCACTATCTCTTCCTAATTGTCCTCTGATACATTAACAATTAGAAACATGAAAATCATGGCACTTTTCCTTTCTGAAGTATGTGAACTGATGCCTGGGATGTGCTATTCAAGGTGATTATTTTGCTTTGCTTGAAGCTATCTGGAGGCTTTTTAATAGGTGTCATAATTCAGGCCAAAGTCAATATATTTCAAAGCTACAAAAAATATCTGTCACTTATAAATGCATAAAATAAGATAGGTGGGGTTCAGTCCAATTAACTCTGCATTAAGTTGGAAACATAAAATTTCCTTTATTTTAAGGAAATGCAAAATCACATTCTCACTTGAATATATACAAATTTTTGCAGGCCAAAAAAAATGTGTTATAAGTTGGAAAAGATGTGATTAAGTACTCTGAGATATCAATGCCAACTCGCATTTCTAAATATCAACATATTTAACATTCTGTTCATGGAACACTTAAAATGTCACAGTAATGAAATGATGACAAAATGTGTTGCAAAACTGAAAAGTGATTCAAAACTTTGGAAAAAGTTCCAGGTATTTGTAAAGATAAGGAAATTCCCAGAGTATTAAATATTTTTATTGTTGAAATTTTCCTACAAAATTAATTTTTCTTAAGACAATTGGAAATTGAAAAAAAAATCAATTACAGAACACCTTTGCACTTGCCTAGTTTGATAATGGTTAGAATAAAATTCCAGTCTTCAGCCAAAAATCAGGAGTCTTGCTGCCAATAGATAAAGAAGCTAATACCCTCTAAAGACAGCAGCTTTGGTTGAAGGGTTTTGTGCTTCGTTTATCATAACAATGGGTGATAAGGGTAATAAGAAGTGGTGCACTGCTAATAGTGATGATAAGAAAAGACAGAACATTACTCTTGGGTAATCTTAGATATGATCAAATTCTGGACTGGCTCAATGTTGCCGAGTAAGCTGTCCACTTTAGGTACAACAAAAGAAAAAAGAAAAACAAAACTTTTCGTATGGAACACTTCAGGGAAAGTAAAGTGCAAATCTGAAAATCTATAGTTCCCAATGTACTTTTGCACATTGAACCATTGTTTTAATAATCTGTATTTTGATAATTTAAGTGTTTCTTTTGAACACGATTGACAGTGAGCATCTATTGAGCACTTTGTTTTGTGAGAACACAAATGTGGTTAAGAGAATCACGATTCATCTTTACAAAAGAGTTGACACTTGAGTTGATATTGAAGACTGGGTAGGTTTACTAGATAGGTAAGTTAGGAATGTCCCATTGGAGAGAACAGAAAGGACAGAGGCAGGTGTGAGGGGAAAATGGTGTGGGAGTGAACTATGAACTAAAGGTTACATAAGGGAAATGCTGGAAATGGGTCCATAAATGGTAACTTGTAGACATACTGTCTTTACCTCAAGTGGCTGGTAAGTATTAAGGCTTTAACCCCAGAATGTGATCTCCTATAGTCTAAAGGCCACCTGCATCAGAGAGCCACCTGAGGGGCTTGTTAATTTTTCAAAATCCAAAGCCTACCAGAAGTTTAAAGAATCGTAAGCTCTCTGTGTGTGGTTCAGGAATCTATAGTTTAACCAACTTATTGATTCTATTCCCAATAAACTTTGAGCTCCGTTTCCTATCAATGGAATCCGATGTGAAATATGCATACCCCATGTATGGCCCAAGATTTGTAGTGGTGAATGAAGAATCAAAAATTTTGTTTAGTTATTATTTACCAAGAGAGGAAATCAAGAGAGGAGGAAGGAGATAGAGAAAGAAAGAGGAAGAGAGAGAGATTTTATTGGTGTTGCTAAATGTGCAGGTAGATAAAATATCCTTCATTTGGTCTATGTAAAAGCAAAGTCAAAATGGAGTCATTATTGCTAAGACAGCACTCAGAAATGGAGTCAGAAAGTATGATGTATATATATCACAGCCCAGCTAGAATTTGAATGTCTGACCAGTTATTGCCTTTATGTTGGCATCCACATTATCTGTTCAATGTTTCAGAAACTCAAAATATTTCTCTAATCCTCATCCTAAAATAACTCATGACAACCTATTCTTTAAGGAGAAATATTTTGATACTTGGAACAGCGTCAACCACAATTCTCACCAGTCATCTTAAATTACTTTATGGCTTTTGTCTTTATAAGTTCCTCACTTTTTTCTTCTCCCAAACACTCTTCAATTCAGTTTAGTTGAGTCGCTCAGTCTTGTCCAACTCTTTGCAACCCCGTGAATCACAGGACACCAGGCCTCCCTGTCCATCACCAACTCTCGGAGTCCACCCAAACCCATGTGCATCGAGTCGGTGATGCCATCCAGCCATCTTATCCTCTGTTGTCCCCTTCTCCTCCTGCCCCCAATCCCTCCCAGCTTCAGGGTCTTTTCCAGTGAGTCAACTCTTCGCATGAGGTGGCCAAAGTACTGGAGTTTCAGCTTCAGCATCAGTCCACCCAATGAACATCCAGGAGTGATCTCCTTTAGGATGGACTGGTTGGATCTTCTTGCAGTCTAAAGGACTCTCAAGAGTCTTCTCCAACACCACAGTTCAAAAGCATCAATTCTTTGGCACTCAGTCTTCTTCACAGTCCAACTCTCACATCCATACATGACCACTGGAAAAACCATAGCCTAGATGAACCTTTGTTAGTGAAGTAATATCTCTGCTTTTTAATATGCTGTTTAGGTTGGTCATAACTTTCCTTCCAAGGAGTAAATGTCTTTTAATTTCATGGCTGCAATCATCATCTGCAGTGATTGTTAGAGCCCCCAAAATAAAGTTTGACACTGATTCCACTGTTTCCCCATCTATTTCCCGTAAAGTGATGGGGCCAGATGCCATGATCTTAGTTTTCTGAATGTTGAGCTTTAAGCCAACTTTTTCACTCACCCACTTTCACTTTCATCAAGAGGCTTTTAGTTCCTCTTCACTTTCTGCCATAAGGGTGGTGTCATCTGCATATCTGAGGTTATTGATATTTCTCCCAGCAGTCTTGATTCCAGCTTGTGCTTCTTCCAGCCCAGCATTTCTTATGATGTACTCTGCATAGAAGAGGAAGAGGAAGAGGTGGTACTATGTACTCTGCATAGAAGAGGAACTTTTGAGTTCCTCTTCACTTTCTGCCATAAGGGTGGTGTCATCTGCATATCTGAGGCTATTGATATTTCTCCTGGCAATCTTGATTCCAGCTTGTGTTTCTTCTAGCCCAGTGTGTCTCATGATGTACTCTGCATATAAGTTAAATAAGCAGGGTGACAATATACAGCCCTGACGAACTCCCTTTCCTATTTGGAACCAGTCTGTTGTTCTATGTCCAGTTCTAACTGTTCCTTCTGACCTGCATATAGGTTTCTCCAGAGGCAGATCAGGTGGTCTGGTATTCCCACCTCTTTCAGAATTTTCCACAGTTTATTGTGATCTACACAGTCAAAGGTTTTGGCACAGTCAATAAAGCAGAAATAGATGTTTTTCTGGAACTCTCTTGTTTTTTTGATGATCCAGCAGATGTTGGCAATTTGATCTCTGGTTTCTCTGCCTTTTCTAAAACCAGCTTGAACATCTGGAAGTTCACAGTTCACGTATTGCTGAAGCCTGGGTTGGGGAATTTTGAGCATTACTTCACTAGCGTGTGAGTTTTTCTCAAATCTATGTCTCCTGAATTGCAATTCCTGAGACATACAAATAAACCTTTTTGTTCTTTGCAACCCTGGTAGTGATTATTGTTCTTCACCCAAATATTACACAGTTTATTACATATATGACCTATATTACATACTGTATAAGTGTTTAAGATATCCTCAGAGAAGAGTTATCCCTCCATATCCATTTGTTTTCAGTATGTTGGGATGTATTGCACTTTAGCTATGCTTGATTAAATTGTTTTAGTTATTATTAGATGGACAGGGAGGCCTGGCGTGCTGCGGTTCATGGGGTCGCAAAGAGTCGGACACGACTGAGCGACTGATCTGATCTGATCTGATCTGATATCTTGTTTTACTTGAACTTGCAGATCCAGTCTACAATTAAGTCTACCATCTGAAACCACATGTGTTATAAGCTGTTTAAATTATAAAAACCACTAAAATATCAAGAAAATTGAATTTAGCACTACAAATTGCTTTTAAAAAGTCATTTTAAGAAGGGAGAAATGCTTACACTATTAAAATTATTTAATTAGAAATGAAAATGATGAAACCATATCTTCCTATTAAGCTAGAAGATACTTGGGGCTGACAGATCTTTCTTTCTATAAAAGAAATGTACTCAACAAAAAGAACAATACAGAAAACAAACTTGAAATCAGAAAATCCTAGAATACAAAGTATTTTCTTACTTAATAATTTTGATATTTTCCATTGCCTGTGATATCCAATTTCTTTTTAAATCACAGAAACTATCATAAATAATTTTGAGCACAGATCCAATGATCATTTGTCTGATTTTATTTTTGTACTATTCCATCCTACATTATTCTACTACAAAAGCTACAAAAATATTTCAAAATATAAATAAGATTAATAAATAATAATACCAATTCAATATTCAAAAACTCAAGGCTGACAGCACCAATTTTTAAAGTTTGTTTTAAATAATAAATAGATCTTGCAAATGGAAAATCAGAGTAATGAATAGTATATGGCAAGAACTTAGTAAAGGTTACAATAGGTTTGATTGCTGCTATTGTGTTAAAATTCTTGGTGGCTGGAATGTGTCTTTGTGGTATTTGCTTGCCCCAGCAAATTTCCTTTTTCACTCCCAGCATTTTCTAAGCTTCTGATTTTGTAAACAAACACATACTATTACAAAATGACTTTGTATTTTAAATAGTATGCTTAATCTAGAGGATAGCTATATTTTAAATTGATTCATTTAATGTAAATCAATGGTACAGATGAATAGGTTTAAGATTATATTAGATATTCTGGGTTTATTGTGTTATCATATAGTTTGTATCAGAAAGTAGTTTTTCATACATCAGCATTTCATTTCAAAACATAAAAGAAAGTTCTGATTCTGTCAGAGGCACTGTACATTAATTCAGAGCTTATAACCACAAAGAAGTTTGCCATTTTTCTTGTGTTTAATATTTTGCTTTTTTCCCAGAGGCTGTATTTAATGATACTGTTATTCCAAAAGTTCTTCCTTCAAAAAGTTCAGAGGTAGTTTTCTATGTCCTTCTTTGATAGTATTGTAATACATCTTTGAATAGATATTAAAGAATAATGATGAGACAAACATATTTTATACAAAAAAAGTATGTATGTAATGACTTGTCTGTTTAATACATTGGAAAAGGTATACAATATAACTACTCTATATTTTTGCACGTCATGTATAAATGCACGTGTAAACGGCATTTTAACATCGTATTGTGATTGTTTATATTTTATAGTGACATACGCATGTATATAAACATAGTCAGATATTGAGTTTTCATAGTCTTTATTTATTTTAAAGGAGAAATTTATAATTGCTCCAGAGAGTGAAACATTAATAGAATTAGTTAACTGTTTGTCAACTGTTTGTCAACTTCCCCCAAACTATATTTTAAGAATGAGTAATAATAAAAAAGAAATTAGTATGTTCTACTTACATAAGATAGGCTTTCCAGGTGGTTCAGTGATAAAGAATCCATCTGCCAATGCAGGAGATGATGTGGGTTCTAACCCTGGGTCAGAAAGATCCCCTAGAGAAGGAAATGGCAACCGACTCCAGTATCCTTGCCATGGAAAATCCCATGGACAAAGGAACCTCATGGGCTACAGTCCATGGGGTCACAAACAGTCGGATACGACTGAAGCAACAACACACAGGCACACATGGAAGCTGTATCAGAAAAAAACAGAAATAGAACAACCTGATATAAAACCCATGGAGTACAAGCAGACAGGTTTGAGGAAGTCACTCAAAAGCAACAAGAAGGACAATAGTATAAAACTGATAAAAGATAAGAACAAGGAGTATCTTCATGAGCAATCCATGCTCCTGGAATAGCAAAGAGAATAATTAAAACTGAAAAATATCCTCAAAGCCACAAGAAAGAAACCTTCAGGCAGAACTGAAACTGCTGATGAGAACAATGGCATTCCAAGAGACGGTATTTCAAATCATTACCACAAAAACATTTCCAAGTGAATTTATTAACTCAAGTGTATGGGCATGGTTTACAATATGAACCAGGAATATAAAGCGGAAAGCATATGCTATGAAGTTTGTAGCATCAGTTTAACAGTCATAGATAAGGATCCAAAATCTGGGAGTTCATGAGTTCAAGTTCTAGCTTCTGTTACTAGCTTGGTTACTAGGATCAGCCTCTTTACCTTCGCTGCTCTTTTCTAATTTTTAAATGGTACTTAATGAAAGTACCTACTTGAAAGTGCCTTCCAGACAGTACATTAGATAATGTATAAAGGGACTTAACAATTCTTGGCTGTAATTAAGCATTCTCTAAGGTATTGTAAACAAACTGGCAAGCACTGAGAGTAGAAGCATCCATGATTGCTTCAGGCTTTCTGGGGGAAAAAAAAGGTATTAGATGAAGTTCCCACAAAACAACATGAGAATAAACGACAAACTTGGAAATAGAGAAGACACTAAAGGAATAGTGGCCAGTATTAAATCTTACTAAAATAAGATGGCTATACAGCCCTTGGTAGTACAACTGATTTGTGTATCATAAAACTTGACATTGTAATGTTAATAATATAGCAATGGGAAATGAAAGGCAGGTAGAATATTATATTTTAGCAATTTTTATAGCAGAGAATCATTAGATATTGCTGAATCATGCTAAAAAACAGAAGTACTTCAACCATTTAACATTTTTCTTGATAATTATTTTATAAATTCCAATGGATTTTAGAAACCATCATTTCTTGTTCTGAAGAAATATTTAATAGAAATTCACAGATATCTTTTTGTGTCTCTTTTTCTTTTGATAAACTTAAATAAAAGTTATTTATTTATTTATTTATTTTTAACATTTTCTTCCATTTTTCTTTCTTTTTTTTTTTTTTGTAACATGACAGTGTTTAGTTTGAACGATTAATACATTTCAGATATAATATTATACATATTTCAATGTTATTCTCCTCAGTCATCCCACCCTCTCCCGGTCCCAGAGTCCAAAAGTCTGGTCTATACATCAGTGTCTCTTTTGCTGTCTCGTAAATAGGGTTATTTTTACCATCTTTCTAAATTCCATATATATGCGTTAGTATACTGTATTTGTGCTTTTCTTTCTGGCTTACTTCACTCTGTATAATAGGCTCCAGTTCCATCCACCTCCTTAGAACTGATTCAAATGTATTCTTTTTAATGGCTGAGTAATACTCCATTGTGTATATGTACCACAGCTTGCTTATCCATTCATCTGTGGATGGACATCTAGGTTGCTTCCACGTTCTGGCTATTGCAAACAGTGCTGCTATGAACATTGGGGTACACGTGTCTCTTTCAATTCTGGTTTTCTCAGTGTATATGCCCAGCAGTGAACTCCTAGAGGAAAACATAGGCAAAACACTCTCTGACTTACATCACAGCAGGATCCTCCATGACCCACCTCCCAGAATATCGGAAATAAAATCAAAAATGAACAAATGGGACCTAATCAAACTTAAAAGCCTCTGCACAACAAAGGAAACTATAAGCAAGGTGAAAAGACAGCCTTCAGAATGGGAGAAAATAATAGCAAATGAAGCAACTGACAAACAACTAATCTCAAAAATATACAAGCAACTTCTACAGCTCAAATCCAGAAAAATAAATGACCCAATCAAAAAATGGGCCAAAGAACTAAATAGACATTTCTCCAAAGAAGACATACAGATGGCTAACAAACACATGAAAAGATGCTCAACATCACTGATTATCAGAGAAATGCAAATCAAAACCACTATGAGATACCATTTCACGCCAGTCAGAATGGCTGCTATCCAAAAGTCCACAAGCAATAAATGCTGGAGAGGGTGCGGAGAGAAGGGAACCCTCTTACACTGTTGGTGGGAATGCAAACTGGTACAGCCACTATGGAGAACAGTATGGAGATTCCTCAAAAAACTGGGAATAGAACTGCCTTATGATCCAGCAATAAAATTTAAAATAACATTTTATTTTGAATTAATATTTGATCAAATCATAAAATACTATCTATGAACTCTCTATTATCTACTAGATCTACATTTTCATATGCATATAAAAAGAATTGAAATTATTAACAACGAATCTTCATGGATGATAAAATTTGTGCTTGGTTTTCTTCTTTTAAACTAAGCAACAGAATACAAAGAAAATATAAGGGACTAAAAAATAACTGCCTATGTGGGTAGCTGGGATAAATTATGAAAAGGATACAAAAAGATCAAAAATCCAATTTTTGAAGTGTTGGGAACAAAAGTAGGGTATTGCACATGATCCTGTACACAGCCACCACCCAAGCCATCCCTCGGGCAGGAACCCTGAGCCTGCCCCTACTCTTAACCATTTAAGGGACCACAGTTACTTGTTTACAATCCCCTGTGCTGCAGCATGATTTCCAATAAAACCTTACCTGAATTTTTCATTTGGCCTCATCAATTTCTATTGATTAAGGAGTCTTAAGAACCTTGGCTGGTAACAATGGTACCTATTGGTAAGTAATTTAGTTAATTTATGGATGATTTAAAGTTATGTTGCTCAGCAGCCACAAAGTTTGGTGATGAATTCTATTGCAGATTGAAGGTAAACTTATACCTATGTAGTAATAAGAGATAAAATGGCAACTTTTAAAGAACACATATATTCAGTCAAATCTAAGAATACATTAATTAAACACTGTAAAAGATTGTAAGAATTGAATCTAAGCTCCATCTAAAATAATTCTAGTCTCCACCAAAAACAATTTCAATTACATTCTATTATGAATATTAAACTATCAACTTGGTATAAATTATCAAAATGTTATCTTTATTTATATTCTTTCAAATTAGTAATGCCAATTCAAGATTGATGAAGACTTGATTTTAATAAAAATAATTTAACAGTTTAACTTACAATAGATAAGTAATTCATTACATGTAGGTTTTATATCATCTAAAGAAAAGTTACTAGTTTGTAATTTCTTTCCTGCTCTTATATTTGCCTTCAGTAGGACTAGACATTAACTCATCCATTAATATTACAGGATCTATGCTCCCAAAATTGTTGACTGTACCAGAAATGGACACTGATCCTGGTCAGGACAATTAGATTCTTTCTACCAGAATTTAGAACTGGGAAAAATAATTATTTTTCAAATTTTGATTTATTTGAATCTTGGACTAGTTAATTCTGCAGTAGTGAAATTGGCATGTTTTGGGGAAACAATTAATAAGTAAAATTCAATTCAAAGAAGGAGAAGAATGAATTAGAGACACAAAAAAGCAGAGATATGAGTCCATGCAAGTTAAATAAGTGAAATTAACTGAAACATGTCTCTCATGTTCCTGAAAATTGCCTTGTTCCAGCTGATAAGAATCTTGGTGGTGCTTCTTGCTCCAAAAAATACTCCTGAATCGCTATGCTCTATTTCATTTTTTGCTTCTCTTATTTGAAAATGGTTTTCTGTTACTGGAACAAAGCATCTTGACTATCCAAAGATATGGAAGGAACTGTTATCTAATAAAGAAACCTAAAATGAGTGAGTATATTATTAACATGGATAGTAATGAATAAAAAAAACAACTGTAAATAAATTTTACTTGATCAAATTATATTATTTGAAGACAAACATTATGCTCTATTCCTTAAATTCAAAATCATCACATTAACCCTTTAAAGATAAGAACCCTTCTAAACAAATTTATCAGGATAAATTATTGATGCAGTGATACATTTATAGTGAAAACCTATAATAAATAAATTATGAAATAAATTTCAAAAGTGCAAACAAATGTGGTCAGTATAATGGTAGACATGATTTCATTTCTCTGAAAAATTAATACAATCTAAGTGTAAAACAAGATGAATTAGATTACTTCCAAGATATTAGAGTAAAATAGAATGTATATCTAGAAGAAAACAATACATATTAATCCTTATGAAAAATATTACAATGATTAAATGAAATGTATGATTTGTACATTTCCTTTTAGCATTTTGGATAAAGCTTCCATTCATTTTTTTAAAATAAAATCACTGCTTGAATAATTTCTTCACATTTTGGCTGTTTTTCAAACTCTCCATTTTAATTAGGGTTCTATAAGCATTAATACTATATCCTAACTAAGAAATCTATTAAGTCTCTATAATAGTTGCTTTATAGATAATATTAAACTTACTGGAGTTTTAAATAATAAATTCATGTGATGGGATTTTAATGTGCAATTTAAAGCATTATTAATATTTAAAAGAAGCAGTCACTGCTTCTATGTTCAATCAATAATAAGCTTTTGTCACATACTTTGCTATCAACTTTACCATTTCTAATATTTCACGAATACTCTTAAATGCTCTTTACTGAAAGGGATATCTTACTTTAGTGAAACTTCTTTGCTTACGTAGCTGAGTACTTCTATTCATTTATCTCAATTACCAAAAATGTACCTGATATAGATTAGTCTTACCTTTTTGTGAAGTGTGACTATTTTGCCTCTTATTCAGTCAATACTTTTCCATTACTTAGCCTCTAAATGTGAAATTTGCATACAGTATAGTTTATATTAAAAGAAGATGGTGTTTAAAGGAAGCTAGGAGAATCTATTAATCATAAATTAACTTGGCAATCTATGAAGCTAAACCTAAGCTCTAGGACTCCTGCTAACTGCTGGTATTATGTTATGCATCCATGCCAACTCTCTTTGAGTGTGTTTCTTCATCTATTAAATGAAAAGCCCCCCCATAGACTGAGCTATCTTTTGTCCATTAAAAATTAAAAATCTATTCTAAATAATCGAGTTGAATAAATTTTTAAGCTGTTATAAAAGTCGCTAGTATGTTACTATTTTTCAATTTGTTTAACATCTACGACTTTTTAACTTGTATACCTGATAGCAAACTTCAAGATGAGAAATAAAATGTCATATTCCTAACTTCCTTATTCTTTCAATTATCCATTTTAAACATATTTAGTATCACTTAATGTTCACTTTTGATTACATCATAAAAATTTGCAAGGTTTTCCTTCATTTGGTCTTTTGCTGAAATAGCTATTTTTAATGTAACCAGAAGAACAACTCAAGAAGTGCCTATTTAAAAAAATATATTAAAAGCATACCTTAAAATAAACTAACAAGTCCTTGATTCTACCAGGCTTTTGAATTGTCTAAACAGCTTTATGTTCATCCAAAATATATTTTGGCTTTTTAAAACAGTGAGTTCTATCAGCCAGCAATGGCTAAACAAGAGAGAGGACCTAATGTTTTCAAAATCGTTTGAGTTCTGACAAAAGTGTTTTCCAGACTTTATAGCTAACGAGTAACACAAAGGAAAGATATACCCATTTGAATACAGATTTCCAAAGAATAGCAAGGAAAGATAAGAAAGCCTTCCTCAGCGATCAATGCAAAGAAATAGAGGAAAACAATAGAATGGGAAAGACTAGAGATCTCTTTAAGAAAATTAGAGATACCAAGGGAACATTTCAGGCAAATATGGGCTAAATAAAAGACATAAATTGTATGGAACTAATAGAAGCAGAAGATATTAAGAAGGGGTGGCAAGAATACACAGAAGAACAGTACAAAAAATATCTTCACGATCCAGATAATCATGATGGTGTGATCACTCACACTCCGCTAGAGCCAGACATCCTGGAATGTGAAGTGAACTGGACCTTAGGAAGCATCACTATGAACAAAGCTAGTGGAGGTGATGGAATTCCAGTTGAGCTATTCCAAACCTGAAAGATGATGCTGTGAAAGTGCTACACTCAATATGCCTCCAAACTTGGAAAACTCAACAGTGGCCACAGGACTGGAAAATGTCAGTTTTCATTCCAATCCCAAAGAAAGGCAATGCCAAAGAATGCTCAATCTACTGCACAATTGCAATCATCTCACACGCTAGTAAAGTAATGCTCAAAATTCTCCAGGCCAGGCTTCAGCAATACATGAAGTGTGAACTTCCAGATGTTCAAGCTGGTTTTAGAAAAGGCAGAGAAACCAGAGATCAAATTGCCAACATCTGCTGGATCATTAAAAAAGCAAGAGAGTTCCAGAAAAACAACTATTTCTGCTTTATTGACTGTGCCAAAGCCTTTGACTGTGTGGATCACAATAAACTGTGGAAAATTCTGAAAGAGATGGGAATACCAGACCACCGGATCTGTCCCTTGATAAATTTGTATGCAGGTCAGGAAGCAACAGTTAGAACTGGTCATGGAACAACAGACTGGTTCCAAATAGGAAAAGGAGTACGTCAAGGCTGTATATTGTCACCTTGTTTATTTAACTTATATGCAGAGTACATCATGAGAAACGCTGGACTGGAAGAAACACAAGTTGGAATCAAGATTGCTGGGAGAAACATCAATAACCTCAGATATGCAGATGACACCACCCTTATGGCAGAAAGTGAAGAGGGGCTAAAAAGCCTCTTGATGAAAGTGAAAGTGGAGAGTGAAAAGGTTGGCTTAAAACTCAACATTCAGAAAACGAAGATCATGGCATCTGGTCCCATCACTTCGTGGGAAATAGATGGGGAAACAGTGGAAACAGTGTCAGACTTTATTTTGGGGGGCTCCAAAATCACTGCAGATGGTGACTGCAGCCATGAAATTAAAAGACGCTTACTCCTTGGAAGGAAAGTTATGACCAACCTAGAGAGCATATTCAAAAGCAGAGACATTCCTTTGCCAACAAAGGTTGACCTAGTCAAGGCTATGGTCTTTCCTGTGGTTATGTATGGATGTGAGAGCTGGACTGTGAAGAAGGCTGAGCACCGAAGAATTGATGCTTTTGAAGTGTGGTGTTGGAGAAGACTCTTGAGAGTCCCTTGGAGTGCAAGGAGATCCAACCAGTCCATTCTGAAGGAGATCAGCCCTGGGATTTCCTTGGAAGGAATGATGCTAAAGCTGAAACTCTAGTATTTTGGCCACCTCATGCGAAGAGTTGACTCATTGGAAAAGACTCTGATGCTGGGAGGGATTGGGGGCAGGAGGAGAAGGGGACGACAGAGGATGAGATGGCTGGATGGCATCACTGACTCGATGGATGTGAGTCTGAGTGACCTCCGGTAGTTGGTGATGGACAGGGAGGCCTGGCGTGCTGCGATTCATGGGGTCGCAAAGAGTCAGACCCGACTGAGCGACTGATTTGATCTGAAATGAAAGACAAGACAGACATTGAATAAATTAGTAAGCCAGAACAACCAGGCACAGTGCATTCTTAACAAAAACACTCCTGACCCCGAATGAAAACCAATTAGTGCATTGGAAGAACTTACAGCAAAACAGAGAGCATGATATCTATTAGCTCTATGCTAATGGCGAGGTCTGGGTGACACTCTGGAGATCACAACACTGCAAGTATATGAGAGGTCCCATCAAAAAACTGTGTGCCATATTATTCTTCTTTGGATTGTGGACATATTAAAAATCATGAGACAGGAACCCCAGGAACAGCCAGAGCTTTCAATAGCAGATTTGGATTGAAAATCAATGAAGCATTTTTGAACATTAGGGAAATTTTCCCTTCTTCACTTCAACTTGTAACTGTGCTAGCTTATCCATTAGTTAGCACTGGAGCTAGTTTTCAATTGAAGCCGATTTAATATTCTGAGACTCCAAAACCTATTCTACAACATATACTTGCCTGAATATTATGCAAGGATAACAAAAAATTGATCTCTGTTTCAAGAGAGCCTAACATATGTCAAAGAAGAGAAATACACAAAAACAAGAAAGCCCTGGGGGTGGTAGGAATAGAATGAAACTCAAAATACAATTGAGAGTTTCAGGGAAGGAGTGCCTAACTCACCTGAATAGTTACAAGAAGTTCGGAAGAAGCAAATAACACAAATGCTGAATCTTGAATCACAAGCAGAAAGCTTGCAAAAAGACAAAGAGGAGGGAAGTAGTTAAGATAATAGATAACTTCATGGGACAGATACACAGAGTAATAAGTTTGAATCAGGTATTTAAGAGGAAATTTCAGCTCAAATATATCAGACAGCCAATATCAGAGGAGTTTAGGTATTATTCAATCTCAATTTATTGAAAAGTGTTACACAGTGAAATAATGAAATCTGGTTTGTGTTTATGGCATTTAATAAATTCACTTCTGTAACTAATATTTGTTAAGAGACTATAATATGCAAAGCACTATGAAATTATATTTTTAAGTAAAGGGAAAGCAAAAAATCATAGTGAAGGATGGCAGAATATGTCACCCCAAATATGACAGTTTGGATTATTTTGAGTTAAGGGCACTTAAAGAACAGTAGATACAAAAAGCTCATTCTGATCTCCCTTTTTCTGCCTGAAAATAGAAAGTAAAAACTCCCATGTGAAAGATGCCTTTCCTATACCAGGAGAAAATAAATAGTCTTCCTCAAGGAACAAAAACTGAGATATTTTATATAAACAGACTTTGTAAAATATTTTAAAATTCCCTTTAGCCTTCCATATATTTCAATTACTTTCCCACAGTTGCTTCTCTTTGTTCAACCTCATATATAAAGGCATGTAGTAGCCACGATTTCAGGGGACTTCATTCCTTATGAGGGCTCCTGTGTCATGTAAGTCTCATATAAATGTGTATGCTTTTATCCTGTTAATTTGTTTCATGACAGTTTAATTCTCAAACCAGGCCAAGAAATTCTAAGAGGATTTTTCCTTACAGTAGAATATGCTTAAGACTGACTTAATGATCATAAATATATTGGGCCTTTGTGATTTAATTCCTATTAGCATCTGCTTAACAAATCCGCTAGTTAAACAAGTTTGATTAAAACTTTTGATATTGCAGGAAGTATGTGATCCATTTCAAACAATCCTAGGTCATTTTTGCCAATACAATAGATTTACTGCACTCAAAGAGGAAAGGAGAAACTTGTTTATCTTTGGCTAATCTTGTTTCTCTGTCTCTGGAGTTCTGTCCCAGATTTAAAATATTTTAAAATCGTTTCCTTCCTAATGGTTCATCTTTCTGTTATATGTGAAAGAGACATATTTTCTAGTAAATATAAATTACAGAGGAAATAGTAAACATCCCTTCACTCTTTACTCTTCTAACATTATGTGAATACAGATGTGAGAGTTGGACTATAAAGAAGACTGAGTGCCGAAGAATTGATGCCTTCAAACTGCTATGCTAGAGAAAACTCTTGAGTCTCTTGGACAGCAAGGAGTTCAAATCAGTCAATCCTAAAGGAAAATCAACCCTGAATATTCATTGGAAGGACTGATGCTGAAGCTGAAGCTTCAATACTTTGGCCACCTGATGCAAGTAGCCCACTCATTGGAAAAGACCCTAATACTGGGATAGATAGACGGCAAAAGAAGAAGCATGAGGCAGAGGATGAGATGCTTAGATAGCATCACTGACTCAATGAACATGATATTGAGCAAACTCTAGGAGATCTGAAGGACAAGTAAGCCTGGCATGCTGCAGTCCATGGGATGGCAAAGAATCAGATATGACTTAGCGACTCAGTACCCACACTCTGGATAGCAGTGAGCAAGACAGATAGCATACCTGCCATAGTGAAATTAAACTTTAGTTTAGGAAATAGAAAATAATAAAAACAACTGACTCTAACAAACACAGAGTATTTAAGTGCTTTATAGGAAATGTGCAATTATATGATACAGAACAACCAAGACGATGATCTCCAGGATGAGATAATATTTCAGCTGAGATCTATGGAATGCCAGAGGCCAGTAATGCCAGGTGGCAAGGGAAAGAATGAATAATAAATGCAAAAGCTTTGAGAATGTGGCATGTTTGTTCCTGGAATTGACAAAAGCTGTTGTGATTATGCGGAGAAGGCAATGGCACCCGACTCCAGTACTCTTGCCTGGAAAATCCCATGGATGGAGGAGCCTGGTAGGTATGAGAGTGAATGAGTTAAGGAGTTTTAAAAGATGAAGTCAGAAAGTGGGTTAGGTTGTGTAAGGATATATAGGTCCTGGGAAAAGACTTCAATTGCATTCTAAGTATATGCAAAATTATTGACTTTAAGCTGAGAATATCATAATTTCATTAAAAAAAGAGATTTCTCTATCTGCTAAATGAAGAGGTTGGAGAAAGAAAGCAAGGTAGTTGGATAAGAAGCCAGCGAGTGCATTCTCCTAAACAAGAAGGGATAGTGACTTTAATAAAATTGCAGAGATAGAAAAATGAGGATGCAATAGAGATAAAATTCAAAGGTGAGCAGAACAGGATTGAAGATAGCTGGGATATGAGCTTCTAGAGACTTGAGGATGAGTTCTGGTCCTATTACACCTATTCCAAGGACAGAATCTACTTTTTCATAACATAAATTTTTTACTAAATCCACACTGTAGGTTTATCTGGGGAGGACAACAGTAAGAGCATAAATATAAGATTTTTGGTCCAATTTCATTCTTCTGCATGTGGATGTTTTTCTCATCACCATTTATTAGAGACTATCTTTTTCCCACTGTGTATTCTTGGTGCCCTTGTTGAAATTAATTGACTGTATATGCTTGGGTTATTTTCTGGACTCCTGATTCTGTTCCATTGCTTTGTGTGTCTGGTTTTTTTTTTTTTTTTTTTTTTGGCATTATGATTTAATCTAATTGCACAGAAGTTTGAAATTACAACTCCTCTAGATATCTAAGAGGAAGATTATGCATGCCTCCATATTTCAATTCTGCACTGTTACATTTGAACCATGTAGTGAATTTCACATAATGATCAATTTAGAATTCCCATGCAACACTTCAAATTATATAAAATAGAAGCAATTTTTAAAGCTCTGTGGAATGTTTTCATGCTAGTGATATAAGCTTTTTTTTTTTTTTTTTTTTTAACTGGAAACTTTGGATTATAATGTACCAGGTGGCTATACTTTAAAATGTTGGTCACTGAATATCATGGACTTTAAACTGGTTTCTGTTCGTAAAGAGATATCACTTAGGTAGACAACCAGAAAGTCCCTTCACTTCAAAAGCCTCAAATGTATTTCCTAAAAAATAAGATTTGTGTAACCAACTGCCTTCTGTGGGACAAGAACTATGTTAATAGTGGGTTCAACTACTACAATTATGCTTATATTTTATTTTCTAAAGCACTTTACAAGAAAATATAAGTATGGCTTCCAATAGGAATGTTACACCTGGACTTGGTACCAAGCTCAGATTTTAGTTTTGCAAGGAAAAACAAGCTTTCAGGTTAAACAACAATTTGTAAACAAAACTTTAATCCCAAGGATTCTCACAAAACATATTACAAATGACAGCATGAAAAAAGAATCTTGCACAGTAACTCAGTTCAGCTCTACAATGTACCCTTAAACTGGCAGGACATTTGTTATTTTGAGTAGTCTCATATTTCCAAATAAAGAACGTTACAAAGAGCTATGTATTCATATACAGCAATCACAGAAGAAACTTACAACCTAAAGCAAAGGTAAACTAACTTCCTTGAAACTTCTTAGATTCTACACCAACTGGACAATCTTTTGTCCAGTGTGAAGACTAGTGGGATTTTTGAACCTCTAATCTAGTTTAAGGGTGCAGCTTTAATTTTTCCAGCTGGTTTTGAGTTCACAGCAGCTTTTAAAAACTGCTTAACTACAGCTGCATACCATATCCCAGGTATGTTGAAAAAAAAAAAAAATCTTCCAATTTTTGCCAGTTTTTATTTCCTTAATGTTAAACATCGACTGGGCAGGAGTTAAGAGGTTTATTATCAGCCTATGCAAGACTAAAATTCAAAGCAAATTAAATTTTGCTTAAGGGAACATTGTAAAGTAACAATTCTTGTTATTACATGCCTCATATGATCCATTTCAAATCATAGAGAATTACACCTTTGTGTCACTGTTCCAAGAGACCAACAAATGTGAACAGCTAAAACATTTAAAAAATGCACCAAGCTTATGAAGTCTCAAACAAAACTTGAATTTTCTGTACATACTCCTACCAAATGAAGTTATTTCCTGTACACCACTCCTCTTGCAAACTGGTCTTCTATTTCCTTTCATTTGACCTAGATCGTCTACGAGACCTAGAGAAAGATCGGGACGGCTTGTGATTTCTCTCCCGGGACATGATCTCTCTCTTCTCCTATCTCTAGAAAGGGACCTGCTCCGGCTGTGGGAGAAGCTTCTCCATCTTGGAGATTTGCGTCGAGGTGGAGGACTCCTCCTCCGATAATCATCTGGAGGGCGACGACCCCAAGAAGGAGGTGGGCCACGATTACGACTTCTCTTTTCACCATTCGATAGTTCCACTCTTACTCGGCAGCCACAGAGTGTTCTCCCATCTAGCTCTCAGACAGCATCAGCTGTCCCTAGGGGATCTTCAAATTCAACAATAGCAAAGCTGGGAGGGTTTCTAGCAACCCACACACTTCGGAGTGGTCCATAATAGCCAAAAGCTCATTCCAATTCAGTCTTGTTACCATTGTTTACAAGATTACCTACACAAACTTTACAGTCCAATGGACAGGAATCACGATGCATTTCGACATCTTGGGTTAGAAATGCGGAGGTTCAAATCCACAGAACCTAGGTTAGGTCTTCCGGGTCCACCTCCCGCCCGGCGTTCCCGGATGCTTTCGCAAACCCGGCGTCCACGAAATGGCGATGTGTGTCTGTTTTTATACCAGTTCCATATTGTTGTGAATACTATAGATTTTTTTTTTCTTCTGTGGTCTCTCTCTTGACATCATGGTAGTTTTTACTTGCATTTAATGTCATTCCAATAAAGAAAAAAATTAAACTTTTGAGTTATTAATGTAACATGAAATTCAGAAGTGTGATACCTCTTTTTCTTTCTCAAGACTGCTTTGACTACTATAGGTCTTCTGTGGTTCCATGTGAATTTTAGAATTGTTTTTTTTTTTTTTTTCCTATTTCTGAGAAGGTATTTCCAAATAACAACTCCTAAATATATAGGCACTGGTCCTATATTATTGATACATGCCATATAAACTATTAAGTGTTCAGTTTCAATTTCAGACATATAAACCTTGCAAAATAACAAAAAGCCATTCGCAAAGGTCTTCTGTAAAATTTAAAAACATTTAAAAAATCTTCTTAACTTATTTAGCTTTGTGAATATTGAAAAGTAAATTTTTAGTTTCAATTTTGCATTATATTTTTGCTATCTTAAACAAAGCCACTATAATAAAACTTGTAAATTTAGTATTAGCTATTCTAAGTTCAAAAAAGTCAAATATTTCTCTACATTATTTGTATCGATTCAGATCAGATCAGATCAGTCGCTCAGTCGTGTCCGACTCTTCGCGACCCCATGAACCGCAGCACGCCAGGCCTCCCTGTCCATCACCAGCTCCCGGAGGTCACTCAGACTCACATCCATCGAGTCAGTGATGCCATCAAGCCATCTCATCCTCTGTCGTCCCCTGCTCCTCCTGCCCCCAATCCCTCCTAGCATCAGAGTCTTCTCCAATGAGTCAACTCTTCACATGAGGTGGCCAAAATACTGGAGTTTCAGCTTTAGCATCATTCCTTCCAAAGAAATCCCAGGGCTGATCTCCTTCAGAATGGACTGGTTGGATCTCCTTGCAGTCCAAGGGACCCTCAAGAGTCTTCTCCAACACCACAGTTCAAAAGCATCAATTCTTTGGCGCTCAGCCTTCTTCACAGTCCAGCTCTCACATCCATACATGACCACAGGAAAGACCATAGCCTTGACTAGGCAAACCTTTGTTGGCAAGGTAATGTCTCTGCTTTTGAATATGCTATCTAGGTTGGTCATAACTTTGTATCGATTAGGAACATCAAAAAGAATGTACCCATCCTTCTTACAAGACTTCCTTGGTGGCTCAGATGGTAAAGCATCTGCCTACAATGCAGGAGACACATGTTCGATCCCTGGATTGGGAAGACCCTCTGGAGAAGGAAATGGCAACCCACTCCAGTACTCTTGCTTGGAAATTCCCATGGACCGAGGAGCGTGGTAGGCTACAGTCCATGGAGTCGCAGAGTCAAACACAACTGAGCGACTTCACTTCACGACTGAGCAACTTCAATTCACTTCACTTCATTCTTCTTACAAAGTTAATTCATAAACTATTTTCAAAGGCAAATTTTTTGATTCCGGAATTTTTGAAGTTACTCTTATTTGATGTAATAAAACAAGTCTTTCCTTTAATTAAGGAGATTTATTTTCTACACAAATAAGCAAGTTTCAAAAAAAAAATTTCCATTTCTCACTACGTAAAGTGCTGTGTTGTGTGCTGTGCTTAGCTGTTCAGTTGTATCTCACTCTTTGTAACTCCATGGACTGTAGCCCACCAGGCTGTTCTGTCCATGGGGATTCTCCAGACAAGAATACTGGAGTGGGTTTCTATACCTTCCTCCAGGGGATCTTCCCAACCCAAGGATTGGATCGAATGTAGGTCTATTGCATTGCTGGCAGATTCTTTACTTTCTGAGCCATCAGGGAAGCCCATGAATACTGGAGTGCATAGCCTATCCCTTCTCCAGGGGATCTTCCCAACCTAGAAATCAAACCAGGGTCTCCTGCATTGCAGGTTGATTCTTTATCAGTTGAGCTACCAGGGAAGCCCACTATGTAGAATGATCATGGCTGGATAATCCTTGTGAGAGATTTACTAATAAAAGGGCAATGCCAAAAACAATTTATAAAATGTGGATGTTGCAGGGAAAGTCATGTACCAAAGAGACAATCAGCAATATGGCTTGATGTAAAGTTCCATTGATGAATGAATAAAGAAGATAAGGTATAAACATACAATGAAATACCACCCAGCCATAAGAAAATGAAATAATTCCACTTACAGTGACAAAAAATAATAAATTACCTAGAGATTATCATACTAAGTGAAATAAGCAAGACAAAGACAAATATCATATGATATCACTCATATGTGGAATCTAAAAAAAATGATACAAATGAATTAATAAATTAGAAGGTTTGGATTAATATATAAACACACCTATATGCAAAATAGATAACCAACAACGTCTTATTGTATAGGGAATTATACTCACTATTTTGTATTAATCTACAAGGGAAAAGAATCTGAAAAGAAATATATATATATATAATTAT
This sequence comes from Tragelaphus eurycerus, assembly GCA_935064755.1. Classification (NCBI taxonomy): domain Eukaryota; kingdom Metazoa; phylum Chordata; class Mammalia; order Artiodactyla; family Bovidae; genus Tragelaphus; species Tragelaphus eurycerus. The sequence goes on from CAKXYN010000061.1 coordinate 13,738,620, forward strand.
ATATATATATATTATTGTTGTGCTGTACACCTGCTGAAACTAATGCAATATTGTAAATCAATTATATTTCAATAAAAACATAAAATTACTAGGAATTGTCCCAAACTGTGCCCACATATTTCCAACATCATCATTCTGGTACATCTCTAGGAATCTTTTCACTGATCATTTCTTATTATTAAGTTGTTATGGATAACATAAAGATGCTTACTACACTCTTGTGAAACTCAGTATGAATGAGTCCTAAATAATTTTATACCAGTAACTACTACATTTGCTTTTCGTCCCATTTTTAGTATTTCCAAACTTAATAGTCAAATGAATGGAGAGAACACAACTAGAAAAGGATCTCTCTGGTTTGAAAAAAATCTTAGTACTTTTATCTTCTCCAGTGGAACTGAATCTCTTATCCCTTTTCAGTGAACAAACTGGAGATATTATAAATTGTGCTGTAGCATTTGAATTAAACTTTGTTATCTTCAGAAAAAGGGTCCAGGGCTATTCTATGTGCATATATGTGTGTATATGTGTGTGTGTGTATCATTAAAAATCAATTGACCACTTCCATTTTTTCAAATTCACCTGCAATTTTTAATACTAATAGTGTGAAATCCTAGGCTGTAGGAGCTTCTACTATTTCAGGGCAATTGTAACCCTAAGGAATATTTTTAGTAGAAATGTTACTTCTTAATTTTGTGGTTGAACCAATAAATATAGCTTTTAATGAAATGTAGGACAACTAACAGAGAAGGCAATGGCACCCCACTCCAGTACTCCTGCCTGGAAAATCCCATGGACAGAGGAGCCTGGAAGGCTGCAGTCCACAGGGTCGCTGAGGGTCGGACACGACTGAGCTACTTCACTTTCACTTTTCACTTTCATGCATTGGATAAGGAAATGGCACCCCACTCCAGTGTTCTTGCCTGGAGAATCCCAGGGATGGGGAAGCCTGGTGGGCTGCCGTCTATGGGGTCACACAGAATCGGACACGACTGAAGTGACTTAGCAGCAGCAGGACAACTAATGAAACATTAAGAGATCTGCTGAAGTGATAAAGGATTAACTAGTTCATGGACAGAAAATCACTTTTTTAATGACTTGAAGCAAGCTGCTTTTGCAAAGCTTTGAAAATTATCATCAGTAAATTGAGATAATTTTAGTAAGAAACATATGCTTAAATTCTAGAAAATAGAAACTCATTAACTGACCTAATGGGAGGTATGCAAATAATTTTCAAACTAAAATAATAAAGCTATGCTGAACAAATTACAAATGTCAATAATAAAATTTTGCTTTACAGAATAAAGGAAACTCATTGCTTATTTTTATTATGTATTATGAAAATTATTAACGTTATTTTGTTTATATATTTTAAGGTGGAAATCACCACCCAGAAAGAGGAAGACAGGAACTCCCAATTAGACATAGGTCTGCACCGGAGGTTGAGTTTAGAGAGGTTGTTATGTAAATAAACAAGGCCACACAATTGTAAAGGAGAAACTAGAGAACAAAAAAATGATAAGTCCAAATATAGACCTCAGAGAATATGAATATTAATTGGACACAGGAGTATAAAAATGAACCCACAAAGTGACTGAGTTATCAGAGCTGTCAGTGGTATGTAAGAAATAGTGTTGTTAAATAAATTCTAGAGAAGGAGAGAACTTTAAGGAAGCTACCATCTGAAGTAACAAAGATAAGGACAATGACTATTTGTATTTGACAATTCTAGATTACTAATCAGATTTTTCAAGATAAACATGAAACCTGCCATGAGATGCCTAACTACTACAGTGGAAACGATGTGGATTAGCATGTTTACATAAATTGAAGTCTCAGATATTATCTGCCCAATCTAATAAGTTTTTATACTTCAAAGTTGTCTCCTTACATTAAAAAGTCTAGAAAAAATTAATCTTGAAAATCCAATGAGATATAAAATGCATAAAATGTAATGTTTTCTCTTGCCTCTGATTTGTTCTTTTCTGATGTACATTTTTTGATCAATATGTCTTTGAATCTTGGTCTGTTTCTAGGAAAAGGAAGAGGGACTAGTTTAATATTGTGATTATGTTACATTTGACAGTTTTTGGATAAAATATCTTGAGTTGCACAGATAATATATTTGACAAAATTTATTGAGCTGCTACTAAGCACCAAGAATGGATAAGAAAAATACTATAGTGAGTCATTAGAAAGCTTTATGTCCACTTAAGAAGGGACACGCTAATCATGTTCACTCATCAAATAAATATAAAATTACCACTGTGATAAATAACTTGCAATGCAAAACCAAACATCAAAGTTACTATGAGACCATGTGATATATAGTTATTTTCCTCATTAGCATGGCTACAAGAGTTATCAAGTAAGAAATGGAGTACTTTAAAATGCATCTTGTTTTTATTACAGTTAATTGTCATTCAAGAAGAGTCATATGTTTCTTCATTAAACATACTTAAAACATTTTGCCAGATATAAATCTTTGATTTGCATTTACCTTCTGATTTATTTTCAATACATAAATGATATTTCATTATAAAGCTTTCATTTATTCCCTTGTAATTTTCTGAAAGGAACACATATTTACTTTTTTAATAAAACATAATGGGAAATAAATTCAACATATGTAATTTTGAAACATAGACAAACATAAACAATTAAAAATTATCAGCACTAAATTATAGAGGAAACATGCAAACTTTTCATTCATATCCAATGATTTAACAATTATGAATCATACATAATGTGCCAGGCATGATGCTAGATAATGTGAATGAGACTTTGGCAAGATTCCTTCCTCAGAGAGCTCATAGTTCAGAAGACAGGCGATAAGAACAAAAATGTAATCATAAATCAAGTACTACTCTGGGATAGCATGGCTGAGTGATCTAAGGTGCTGGATTAAGGCTTCAGTTTCTTCAAGGGTGTGGGTTCATATCCCACTGCTGCCAGCTCTACTGTTGATGGTAAAGAATCTGCCTGCAATGTAGAAGATCTAGTTTGAGCCCTGGGTCAGGAAGATCCCCTGGAGAATGGAATCGGAACCCTCTCCAGTGTCCTTGCCTAGAGAATTCCATGGACAGAGGAGCCTGGCATGCTGAAGTTCATGGGGTTGCAAAGAGTCAGACATGTAAGTAGTTACACTTACTTACTTACCCTGGGGATATATAGAGCATAACCATGGGTATATTTTGGAAGTGTCAGCTAAAAACAAAAAGAACTACTTGTTGCTGTTGTTGTTCAGTCACTGAGTCATGTCTGACTCTTTGAGATCCCATGAACTTCAGCATGTCAGGCTTCCCTGTCCTTTAATTTCTCCCAGATTTTTCTCAAGTTCATGTCCATTGAGTTGGTGATGTTATTTTAACCATCTCATCCTCTGCTGCTCCCTTGTTTTGCCTTCAGTCTTTGCCAGAATCAAGGTCTTTCCCAATGAGTCAGCTCTTCAGGTCAGGGGACAGAAGAATTGGAGCTATAGCATCAGTCCCTCCAATGAATATTCAGAGTTGATTTCCTTTAGGATTGACTGGTTTGATCTCCTTGCTATCCAAGGTATCTCAAGAGGCTTCTTCAGCACCACAATTCAGAAGCAGTTCTTCGGTGCTCAGCCTTCTTTATAGTCCAACTTTCACATCTGTACATGACTACCAGCAAGGTAAAGGTAAATGGTATTTGAGAGTAATTTAAATATATGATAGTAAATATGTCAGATGATTCCTCCCATTGTATTCACATCATGTCCAGTGTCTATAATTCCTTGTCATTCAACCTACAAGTTTTAGTTTATCTCCAAATTATACATTCACTGAAGCTAGGGACACTTTTTAACCCCAATAGTTTTTCAACAGTCACATTCAGAATACATAGATGAGCTTTAACAACTAATGCCCTCAGAGCCTCACCTTCAGAGATTCTGACATATTAAGTGGATCATTCAAAGTGAAGAATTAATTAGGGTTGGGCAACAGTTAGAACTGGACATGTAACAACAGACTGGTTCCAAATAAGAAAAGGAGTACTTCAAGGCTGTATATTGTCACCCTGCTTATTTAACTTATATGCAGAGTACATCATGAGAAACAAACGCTAGGCTGGAAGAAGCACAAGCTGGAATCAAGATTGCCAGGAGAAATATCAATAACCTCAGATATGCAGATGACACCACTTTTAGGGCAGAAAGTGAAGAGGAACTCAAAAGCCTCTTGATGAAAGTGAAAGAGGAGAGTGAAAAAGTTGGCTTAAAGCTCAACATTCAGAAAACGAAGATCATGGCATCTGCTCCCATCACTTCATGGGAAATAGATGGGGAAACAGTGGAAACAGTGTCAGACTTTATTTTTCTGGGCTGCAAAATCACTGCAGATGGTGACTGCAGCCATGAAATTAAAAGACGCTTACTCCTTGGAAGAAAAGTTATGACCAACCTAGATAGCATATTGAAAAGCAGAGACATTACTTTGCCAACAAAGGTATGTCTGGTCAAGGCTATGGTTTTTCCAGTAGTCATGTATAGATGTGAGAGTTGGACTGTTAAGAAAGCTGAGCACCGAAGAATTGATGCTTTTGAGCTGCGGTGTTGGAGAAGACTCTTGAGAGTCCTCTGGACTGCAAGAAGATCCAACCAGTCCATTCTAAAGGAGATCAGCCCTGGGATTTCTTTGGAAGGAATGATGCTAAAGCTGAAACTCCAGTACTTTGGCCATCTCATGCTAAGAGTTGACTCACTGGAAAAGATTCTGATGCTGGGAGAGATTGGGGGCAGAGGGAGAAGGGGACAACAGAGGATGAGATGGCTGGATGGCATCACCAACTCGATCGACCTGAGTTTGAGTGAACTCCGGGAGATGGTGATGGACAGCGAGGCCTGGCGTGCTGCAATTCCTAGGGTTGCAAAGAAGTTCGACACGACTGAAGGACTGAACTGAACTGAACTGGGCAATATTTAAGAGAGGGGCTTCCTCGATGGTTCAAATGGTAAAGAATCTGCCTTCAATGCAGGAAACCTGGATTTGGTCCCTGGGTTGGGAAGATCCCCTGGAGAAGGGAATGGCTACCCACTCCAGTATTCCTGCCTGGAGAATCCCCATGGACAGAGAAGCCTGGTGGGCTACAATCTATGAGGTCACAAGGATTTGGACATGACTAAGCAATTAACACTTTCACATTTTCAGTGTTTATGATACAGTATCTTAGGATCGAGGGACACAGGAAGGTTACAATCTTGGAGCGAGTCTATGTGTAAAATGTTGTCTAAGAGAACTGTTTGATTAGAAAAAATGTTAGCTAGATGAGCAAACTTTTTCCCAATTGGTAGGTTTGTCCAAACTTCCTGAAGCAATAAGTGGAATTATTTTTTGATTTATGGTTTTATCTTCCTGATCAGGAATTTCATGGAACTAAAAATTAATTCATGTTGACACAAGTGATTCCAGTTTTCAAGCTTGCTAGTTGAGCTTTGCAGATGCAAGTGGCCTCAGTTCTTACTAGCTGGACAGGTTTTTGTATTATTTAGATAAGAATTTTCATCACTGCACTTATATTCATTATATCAGTGGCTGAATTCTCATAATTTTTCTTAGCGATATCATAGATATATTTTACCAGGGTGTTACATTTAAACATTTCTTATACTTTGCAAATTGCTCAGCATGCTGGTTTACTGGGAGTGTATGAGTTCCCATTTCTCCATATCCTCAATATATCTCAGAGCTTTATGTTGTGTTTCCATTATTGTAATAATTTTTCATGTTTATTGACCTTTTATAGTTCTTTCTCTGAAAATTTATTATTGATAGTATTTGCATGTACTTCAGTGTTTTTGTTTAATGGAGCTTTTTTGAAATATATTTATTCTTGCCACTGACAATTTGTACTTTTTTTAGTCTTCTGTTTTTTTATATTTGCATAGTTTTGAGTTACACAAAGTTTACATTTGATGTAATAAATTTGTCAATCTTTATTCATTTTTCCTGTTTTCTTTGCCTTAAAAAATACTTTCCAACTACGCTGTCACTTATTTTTCATTTTTTATTTTCATTAAGCTGCCTGCCAACTGTTTCTGTGCTGCTTCATTTGAGGTTGCAAGTACCTGGAAAAGAGAAGCAGATGTTTTTCAAGAATGTTTATGAAACTTCTGTTTTTAAGGTGCACGTTAACAGGACACAAACTGTCAAGCTCACTTGAAATTATATACATGTCCTCTATAATTTGCTTGGGCGAATCTTTATCCATGGGCATTGGAAACTCCTTGGTTTCTGCACTGAAGCTGTTCATTTTGTCAATGGCACCCCACTCCAGTATTCTTGCCTGGAAAATCCCATGGAAGGAGGAGCCTGGTAGGCTGCAGTCCATGGGGTCACTACAAGTTGGACACGACTGAGCGACTTCACTTTCACTTTTCACTTTCATGCATTGGAGAAGGAAATGGCAACCCACTCCAGTGTTCTTGCCTTGAGAATCCCAGGGACAGGTGAGCCTGGTGGGTTGCCATCTATGGGGTCGCAGAGGACATCTATGGGGACACGGCTGAAGCGACTTAGCAGCAGCAGCAGCAAGCTTCTTTAAGTTTTAAAATATTGTTTAATATGCAGGTGTTTTTCATCTATTTACTTTTTTTCAACTCAAGGATATAATTTTACATTTATTTTAATAAATGTGCCTAAAGCTAAATATTTCTCTTCACATACTTTTTATTTTCATCCCACAAATTTTGATATGCAATACTTTTATGAGTAGTTAAACTTGCATTTGTGAATTTCTCTTTTACTTTTGACACATCAAAGAGAGACAATATGCCTGTTTAATTGCCATAGACATTATTGTTGGGTTGTTGCTATTGTTTTTGTGATATTTCTGCATCTCTCTTTTTTTTTTTTATTAAGCTGGTGATGGTTTTTAACTCAGGAACTCTGTGGCTCCTGAAACACAAAATGTTTATCTAACTACCTATCTATTTACCTATCTTTAGTTTATCTCAGTCTAAATTATATAGTAATTTTTATTCACTCTCAATTTTTAAGAGGAGAACCTTATTAAAGCCTGTCTCTCCACTGAATTATATTGCCTTTTCTGACTGTTCATTTCTGTATTGCTAATGTTTTCATTTTAATCCTTCTTTACATATTAGTTGTTGTAGATTTAACATTTATGTTCCCTCCAAACTCTGATGGTGAAACCCTAATCCCAACTGTGGCGTCTTCAGAGATAGACATCTAAAGAAGTAATTAAATTAGTGAAGTCACTCAGTCATGTCCGACTCTTTGCGATCCCATGGACTGTAGCCTGGCAGGCTTCTCTGACCATGGGATTTTCCGGGCAAGAATATTGGATTGGGTTGCTATTTCCTTCTCCAATTAACATTTAATGTGGTTATAATAATGGGGGGCTAAAATGATAGCCTGTGTGTTGTGTTTGACTCTGCAAGGCTATTTACCAGTAGCCTGCCAGTCTCCTCTGGAGTGCTGTTCCCTCTATTAGGGGACCATCCAGATCCAGGGATCGAACCCATGTCTTCTGCATATCCTACTTTGGCAGGCGAGATCTGTACCACTAGCACCTCCTGGGAAGCCCCAAAATGATAGCTTTAGTCTCCTTACAAGAAGACAGCTGGCTTGGTCTGTCTGCATACATGCACTGAGGGAAGGCCATGTGAAGACACAGTGTCTACAAGCCAGGAAAAGAGCCCTCACCAAATCTTGATAAACTGGAATCTAGATCTTGGACTTAAAGCCTTCAAAACTGTGAACAAAAAATTTCTGTTGTTTAGGCCACCCAGTCTTTGGTATTTTGTTTTACAGCATAAGCTAATAAACCATTAGAGCTATAATTATTAACTCTTGTCAATTGTGTTAATTTTACCAATTCATCTGCTTAACATTATTTCTTTCATCTGTTCTGATGTCTGAGCATAATTTGCTTTTCTCGGAGACAATTCTATTAGTAGTTATTTCTTCCAAAAGTGTTCAAAATGGAAATTTCCTCAATTTGACTATTTTGTATCCAGAAATATATCTATTTTACTCTCACTCTTGAATGATTTTGCCCTTGAATATAGAAATAACGCCAACAATGTGACTGCTCTTCGGTTCAGATAAACTGAAATAAGATTTTGTCTTTCTTGCTGATACATGTAGAACTGAACTTCTGACATTATTTAAATATCGCTTCTTTACCATCCTCTTGAAATTTTCTTTCAAGTGCTCCCAGGCATATGCTAAAGTCACTCACAGTATATGTCTTAACTTCATACTTTAAATTTTTGTTGTGTGTGCAGATTTATTGGTCTTTTATAGATATTGTCTTAATATTTCTTTCATTCACTGTGTCTAATTTAGACGTTATCTTATTGTATTCATTTTTTAGTTTTGCTTCTATTTGATAAATGTATTTGAGTTTTATCATTGTCTAATTATTTTAGAGTGTGTATATAGTCAAATGTTCTCATTTCATGTGCCTATGTTATTATTTTTTATTATATTGTTTTTTACAGCTTTTAAAATATAAACATCTTTTTAAAATTCATTTTGAGTTGCAGCTAATTAGTTAATTTCTTTAAGAATGAATTTATGTCCTCCTTCTCAATACTGTTGGGTCTTTCTTAGTATTATTATCCTTGATAGAAGTGGCTATTTTATCTTAAGATTTACTTTTCATATATGTAACCCATGGCTTATGTTATGGATGCTGCTGCTGCTGCTGCTAAGTCGCTTCAGTCATGTCCGACTCTGTGCGACCCCATAGACGGAAGCTCACCAGGCTCCCCCGTCCCTGGGATTCTCCAAGCAAGAATACTGGAGTGGGTTGCCATTTCCTTCTCCAATGCATGAAAGTGAAAAGTGAAAGTGAAGTCGCTCAGTCGTGTCCGACTCCCAGCGACCCCATGGACTGGAACCCACCAGGATCCTCCATCCATGGGATTTTCCGGGCAAAAGTACTGGGGTGGGATGCCATTGCCTTCCCCCTATGTTATGGATAGAGTCTATTTCATAGTTGCTCTTGTTTGTTTATTGATTTGCTTCATCTTATCCCATTAAGAGCCCAATTCAAAGCTGTGATTTCTACTAGTAACTCAAAATTTCATCCTGAAATTATAATTATGAAGTCCTGTGCGTAGACTCAAATCTACCTGGTTTCTTTCTTCTTCCTATCATCTCTTTGTACCCTGTGTGTGACAGGGTTTTATATACCCTGTGTGACGTTCAGCTATTTTAAGTCCTAACTTTACTCAAAGTTTAATGCTCCCTCTACTTGTAAACTCTTCTTGTTCCCTGATGTCTAACACCAAGATACCATTTCTTGTACCTGATACTGATGTTCCACAAGCTGTGGCTTCATCTTTGACTAACAATTAATTGTGTGCTCTATTCCACAACTGAAATAGATTGTGCCTTAGTTTGTATAGAGAGCTGCAATCTTGTCTTAATTTTAAAAACATCTGAAATTGATGTAGGTTTTCAGTATGTTATTTTATTTTGTGTTTGTTTTATCAGAATTAAAACATGGACTCTAAGTGTATCTAGATTTATATTAATACTGACTTTTTTTTTGTATGACAGATACAAAGGAAATAAATCCTACTTCTCTATACAGATGTTCATTAATTTAACAAGCAAAAAACAAACATAATATATGATTTAGAAAAATGTGGACTAAAAAAAAATTGTGTAGTGATTCTGGCCTCCAAAAATGAGTAAAATAGGTTACTCAAATGATCATTAATAACATGTGAGTGTCATACAGGAGTGATACTAAGATTCTATGAACTATGTATTAAATTTAACCATCCTTGCTATAATTAATAATCTCTGGAATATATATTAAGCCTAAATACATAGCTGTATTTAAATAACTGTAAATTGAGGATTGCAATATTAAATCTCCATTATAAATTTCAATGAATTTGTAACAGCCTAATCAATTTAATATGGAGTACAATTATCTGTTAAATTATTATGACTCAAAAATGCGATATTTCTAATCCATAACACCACAAATTGTAGTACAAATAAATTTTGAAGGTTTAAACTGTTTTATTTATATCTTGCTGTTATTTAAGTATTTATTAATTGTAAAAAGCACAAAGAAGTTAAAAGGACTTAATTCTAAGACAGCTAGACATTTTTGTGAAATTTTAATACTCCAAACTCAGACTCAAATTATTCTATAAGTTTTTATCTAAATTAATGAATACACTTTCACTGTCCTTTGGATGCAACTACTAAGCTTGACCTCATACTTCTCAAGACCATGTAAAACTATGCTCAAACACCTCTTGTGAAACACCTCAATTAATAATAAAATGTAGAATTACTTGCTCAGTTTTATACCTAAATCAGAGATACCAAAGGAACATTTCATGCAAAGATGGTCTCGATAAAGGACAGAAATGGTATGGACCTAACAGAAGCAGAAGATATTAAGAAGAGGTGGCAAGAATACACAGAAGAACTGTACAAAAAAGAGCTTCACGACCCAGATAATCATGATGGTGTGATCACTGACCTAGAGCCAGACATCCTGGAATGTGAGTCAAGTGGGCCTTAGAAAGCATCACTATGAACAAAGCTAGTGGAGGTGATGGAATTCCAGTGGAGCTATTCCAAATCCTGAAAGATGATGCTGTGAAAGTGCTGCACTCAATATGCCAGCAAATTTGGAAAACTCAGCAGTGGCCACAAGATTGGAAAAGGTCAGTTTTCATCCCAATCCCAAAGAAAGGCAATGCCAAAGAATGCTCAAACTACCACACAATTGCACTCATCTCACACGCTAGTAAAGTAATGCTCAAAATTCTCCAAGCCAGGCTTCAGCAATATGTGAACCGTGAACTTCCTGATGTTCAAGCTGGATTTAGAAAAGGCAGAGGAACCAGAGATCAAATTGCCAACATCCGCTGGATCATGGAAAAAGCAAGAGAGTTCCAGAAAAACATCTATTTCTGCTTTATTGACTATGCCAAAGCCTTTGACTATGTGGATAACAATAAAGTGTGGAAAATTCTGAAAGAGATGGGAATACCAGACCACCTGATGTGCCTCTTGAGAAATCTGTATGCAGGTCAGGAAGCAATAGTTAGTTAGACCTGGTCATGGAACAACAGACTGGTTCCAAATAGGAAAAGGAGTACGTCAAGGCTGCATATTGTCACCATGTTTATTTAACTTATATGCAGAGTACATCATGAGAAATGCTGGACTGGAAGAAACACAAGCTGGAATCAAGATTGCAGGGAGAAATATCAATAACCTCAGATAGGCAGATGATACCACCCTTATGGCAGAAAGTGAAGAGGGGCTGAAAACCCTCTTGATGAAAGTGAAAGTGGAGAGTGAAAAAGTTGGCTTAAGGCTCAACATTCAGAAAACAAAAATCATGGCATCTGGTCCCATCACTACATGGGAAATAGATGGAGAAACAATGGAAACAGTGTCAGACTTTCTTTCTCTGGGCTCCAAAATCACTGCAGATGGTGACTGCAGCCATGAAATTAAAAGACGCTTACTCCTTGGAAGGAAATTTATGACCAACCTAGATAGCATATTCAAAAGCAGAGACAGTATTTTGCCAACAAAGGTTCGCCTAGTCAAGGCTATGGTCTTTCCTGTGGTCATGTATGGATGTGAGAGCTGGACTGTGAAGAAGGCTGAGCGCCGAAGAATTGATGCTTTTGAACTGTGGTGTTGGAGAAGACTCTTGAGAGTCCCTTGGAGTGCAAGGAGATCCAACCAGTCCATTCTGAAGGAGATCAGCCCTGGGATTTCTTTGGAAGGAATGATGCTAAAGCTGAAGCTCCAGTATTTTGGCCACCTCATGGAAGAGTTGACTCATTGGAGAAGACTCTGATGCTGGGAGGGATTGGGGGCAGGAGGAGAAGGGGACAACAGAGGATGAGATCGCTTGATGGCATCACTGACTCGATGGATGTGAGTCTGAGTGACCTCCGGGAGTTGGTGATGGACAGGGAGGCCTGGCGTGCTGCAGTTCATGGGGTCGCAGAGTCCTACACGACTGAGCGATTGATCTGATCTGATCTGATCTGATTGTCAACTATATGTAAAATTTTTGATATTGTTCAACTCTATACTATACAACTCTAATATTTGCTGACATGTGGTATAACTGAAGTAAGTTTATTTTGAACAGTTATACACATACTTTCTAGTAAAAAGGAGAAATATACAAGCAAAAAGTTAAAAACTATTTTTAATCTCACTAACTGGGGAATAATACTGTTGATGCATTTCTGTATTTCCATTTATTCGTCTCAAAATGAAGGTATCAGGTTTATGTATATCCAGATTAAAATTATTTGTCTATTTCTTAACTAAACAGTTACTCATGGTATAAAATATTTTCTATAAATGATGTTATAAGCTTTATGATATACCAGTATGCAAAATTATAATAATGTTCTGGTATATAAGAATGCAGTAAGTATCCCTGGCTAAAGTTAAATTCTTATCTTCGCAAAAAATAGTGCCTTTCGTTTCTATGCTTTAATTACATATTTTAAATATTAATGTATATATATATTTTTTTTTTTTCCTAGCACATGCTGCAGAGATTCAGTAAATATTTGTTGAAAGCATGTTTGCATTTTTTTCCATTGCAACTTGTTTTTCATGAATGGAGCTAAGAAATGCACTGTTTTATTTAATTGAATGATTTTCAATATCTACCTAAATGTCTATAATGTTTATCTCAGGAAAAGCCCTGACTGAGATGTCTTATTTTTGAAAATAGTCACTATGCCCAACAACAGTTTGGGGCTCCCTGGAGGGGCAGACCTAGTTACAAGTATCATTATGCTCAGAAAATCTCAAAGCTGTAGGTTATTCTCAGATATCTGTGGTTCTCCCAGGCATGTGCAACTTTCTTATTAGGTGTCTTTTTATTAAAACAGTGTTACTTATGTACTTAATCATATAGCACTTTATGAGCTTATCAGATGAGTAGATCTAAATAGTTAACCAGATCAATTGTGCTTATAGAAAAGAAAAGGCATGTGTTAACCCTCTGCCCACATGTAACTATCTTGTTTTCTATGGGTTTTGTATTCCACATCTTTCTTGACAAATTTCTTTATACCATTTATATTTTTTACCATCTGAGCACCAGGGAAGCCACACACATAAAATACACATGCATATAAACGTATCAAGAAATTATGTATATGTTTATATGTCATATAAAATTTATATATAAAACAATTATTTAGTTCTTTAATATCTGTGTATAGTATATATATTAACATTTTAAAAGGCAGGCAGAGCTTCATTTGCTTTCTTTTCTGAATGGGAAACAATTTGTTAAATATTAAAAAATATGTATTTTATAGAGCAGAATATGTGCATTTGATTCTGAGTCCCAGTTCTTTGAATTTTTACCATGATTATGTCATCTTTAATAATTAGAGAGCATGAATATTTTTATTGTCACAGAAACATACAATAAAATTATCAGAGAAAAGTCGATTCATCTTTGATAATAAAAAAAATAGATGATAAAATATATCAATCAAATACTGGAAGTGGATCTTCACAACCCAGGGATCGAAGCCAGGACTCCCGCATTGTAGGCAGATTCTTTACCAGCTGATCCAAAAGGGAAGCACAAGAATATTGGAGTGGAGGATCTTCCCAAACCAAGAATCGAACTGGGGTCTCCTGTACTGCAGGTGGATTCTTTACCAAATGAGCTATCAGGGAAGCCCTATCTTATTTTTACATCTACTTGTCTACTGAAGATATTTTGTGTTGAAAATTTAATCCCAGAAAATAAATTTGAGTATTTACTTAAAACTCTCACAAGGGCTTAAAAAATAATGCATATGTGATTTAAAAAATAATAATAACAACACTTTCAGAGAAAATAAAACTGTTTAACTAAAAAGCATTAACAATTCTCCTAAACATCTTTAACTGGAGTAGGAAATGGCAGGCCACTTCAGTATTCTTGCCTGGAGAATTCCATGGACAGAGGAGTCCATGGGGTCCCAGAGAGTCTGGACACGACTGAGCGCAGACGCACATATCAGATCAGAGATCAGATCAGTCGCTCAGTCGTGTCCGACTCTTTGCGACCCCATGAACCGCAGCACGCCAGGCCTCCCTGTCCATCACCAGCTCCCGGAGGTCACCCAGACTCACACCCATCAAGTGATCTCATATTTAGCTTGGATGGAACTCAAGCTAAATGGCTGAATTAATTTTCTTTCTCAGAAAACTGTATTCATATTTTTTTTTTATTGTTTTCAAACTCCATTTTGCCTAATTCCTGTGTAAACTAAAATGTTATGCCTCACTCTTTTCAGAGAAACTACATTTGGGGAAGTCTGTTAGTTTTGAGGCCTGTCACACAGCAAGGTAGAAATAAAAACACTATACAATAAGTAATCTAGACATAGTGAAAGAAAATGGAAAAATCCATTCATTTGAAAAAAGTTTTGAACTTTAGTTATTAGCTTTTTCTTTTTTTTTTTAATGCTTTTAGCAAGTGCAAAGTATCAGGTAAAGAATCTGCCTGCAATGCAAGAGACACAGATGTGGGTTCGACCCCTGGGTGGGGAAGATCCCCTGGAGGCAGAAATGGCCACTCCAGTATTCTTGCCTGGAGAATTCCATGGACAGAGGAGCCTGCTGGGATATAGTCCATGGGGTCACAGTGGGAGGACACAACTGGGCGACTGAGCACACAGCACTCATCTATGAATGAAGACAAGCTTGTGGTTTCCCATTCTGGTAGCATTTGCAACCATCGCTAATTTGGTGTGAAATTTCCTGACCAAAATTTCCTGTTGAAGTTTCCTTGACCAAAAATTTATAATCCAATGGTGAATTTATAAATGGAGAGAACCAATTAGTACAGTACCTTCCAGTGTGACCTTGGTAGAAAGGATGGTTTTTTTTTTTTTTTTTTTTGGTGAAAGTTTAAGATTATGTAACAAGAGGAGTATATATCATTCTTTTTTGTTTGTGCATACTTAAAGAACTTTGCCTCAAAAAGTAGCTTAGTAGCGATAAATGTATTTGACTCATAGTTATTTTGGGAAAAACAGCAAACAGCAACTCTGAGTTTTCTGGCCCTATATACCTCTAGGATCTAAAGTTACCATTTCATTCTCTCTGGCAGTAGAATTTGTCAGGACCAAATTTGTGGAAGATTGCCAGTCTTGTATAACTTATATGATCAAAGATGAATCTTGGAAATTTCTGAGTTCTTAAGGATGTTTGCAAGTTTCAGGGGCGGTGGGGGGTTTCATTTGTTTTGGTTTCTATTTTAACAGGAGATGGATATTTTGGAGTAGAAGAAAAAATAAAAATAGGACTCTATGGAGATAATGGAGAAGTAGTACTAGGAAAGGAGAAATAATCCAAATGGGACATATTCTGTAATTTGAGGAAATATAATATATAGGTTCCGTCAGGTCTTAGTTGTGGCGTGGGGATCTTTCATTGCTGCACAAGGATTCTCTAGTCGTGGTGCATGAGCTCAGTAGTTGAGGTTTGTGGGCTCTAGAATGCTTGGGCTCAATACTTGGAGCAGGGGACTTAGTTGTCCTTTGCCATGTGGGATCCTAGTTCCCTGACCAGAGATTGAACTCATTTCCCCTGCATTGCATGGTGGATTCTTACCCCGTGGACTACCAGGAAGTCCCCAGGAATTCTGGTAAAATGTATTCTAGTAAAATTCTAGTAAAATTTGAATAAGTAAAATTATTTAGAAATTATAAAGTTGCTGTGGGCTTAAGGCATCCCCAGCTAACAAGGATAAAAGAAAACCTAGAACCAGCTTATAAAACTGCTTTGTGGAAATGAATACCCAAGCCTATGTTCCATTGTGTAATCTGACACTATTGAGAATGTATAAGTTTTGGTTCACTATGATCAGCTATAAGCCCATGACTCATAACTACTTCAAAGTGAGCTACACCCACAGTGCATGCCCACAAACCAAGAGACAAAGGCTGCAAGGTGGGAAGAGGAATTTCTCTGTACTAGATGAATAGTCCTCACAGGTAAAAGAAAAAGGGATTCATTTGAACAGCTTTAGTGCCTATGACTTTGCAATGCCTACAGAATTTTAGCGGAGGGCCATTTTTATCCTTTAGAATTGTGACATAGGCCTTGCTAGAGTGGTAGTTACATCTAATGTTTGCAAGGCCCCCGAACAATTGGGCAATGCTCGACAGTAATTATTTTTGTCAAGAAAAGTTAATTATATGAAGGACTTGATTAAAGAATTACTAATTAATAGCATTATCTCAAAGTTGCAAGCCCATGTTAATTGTGAATTGTTTCAGGGCAGAAGAAATCAGAGATAATTAGTATGTGAGCCGGTTATCACAAAAGATTGGTTTATTTAAATTCTACTAGTTTAATTTCAGAGTAGAAGCTACTTTTAGCTTAGAAAAATGGATAACCACATTCATTTAGCCAATGAGATATTTTTAAAATGCAAAAATGCCTTGGAAAACCTCTAAAACCCAAGCTTCCTTGCAAACACTGAAGCTTGAGGGTGTTACACTGTATTCGGGAATGTAATTACCTCAAGGTGCAAGTATGTCTTGAAAATTTAATTAAATTTAAAGGGGTTTGGAAAAGCATGATCAATGAATTTGGGAAAAAACTGATTTCAAATTGGTATGTAATAATTTTCAACTTTGTCATGTCTTAATGAAGTATGTTGGATGCATAATAGCCCAAAAACTCACAAATAACATTCAAAAAATATGCCTCCTCATATTTTCTAACACACCAATGAATGTAAGGAAATTAAAAGTGTCTGAAGGTTATTAGTTATTTGAGACAATGTGTCAAATAATTCCCAAAGGTAAAAAGAAAAACAATAATTGTTAGAGCTAGTACTGGAGAACCATATAAGGTTGCATGGTTCAATGCAACCCCCAGAAAGGATATTCTTTCTCATCTCCCACCTCCCAAAACACACACACATTATTGTGAAAAGGTTTCTCTTTAATCATTATTAAACCTCTTTGTATTAACTTTTGCTAACTCTTTATGTATTTATATTAAATACTGGCACTATACCTAGGCTTGGGGTGTAGTATATTTCTGTGGAAAAAAAAGTACATCACATTTTCTCATGAATATCTGAATGTAAAACTTTATTTCTTAATATTCTTACTCACTAGACATATATAATTACTCTAATTTAAATGAAAAATTAGTCATTTTTTTCTTCTAGTATGTGAACTCATTTTCATGCAGCTTATATTTAGAACATAAGGAAACAAAATATTGTGTTTTCTTCAGTGAAACACTACAAAAACTGGCATATTTTTATCCAGATATTGAAGGGACTTGGTAGAATTGTATAAAAGTGGATAATGATAGAATGATAAAGTAAATCCCTTCCTAGGGGTGCTTAGTAGCCACTCTGGACTAGATACTGTAAGAAATGGTCAATTTAGGAAGTTCACAGGAAATGGAAAGGAGACCAATTATCTCAGTGTTCTTACTGATGTCACTTTATTTTGGTTTGTTTTGTTGTGAGAAGAGCTTTATTTAATGAAAATTTCTGCATCAATGTGGATGTGTTCAGCTGTAGGTTTGGCTTGAAAGAACCACTTCAGCAGTGAGAATGTGTACACCAAGTATAACACTCACTATTGGCACCAAGCCATATTAGTAGTACCTGGCTTGCCGATGCTGCTAAGCACATGAAAACCAGCAATGGTTTTTACATCTTTAAAATTTGAACTGGAAATTGTTAAAGGAAGCTGGTATATTAATGACAGCATCTGTGTTTCCCCACGACTTTTGTGTTTCCCTTCCTTTTTATGAGAAACATGGTGTGCCTCCCCCGAATATACGTGTGTTAGTCACTCTCAGTTGTGTTCAACTCTTTGCGACCCCATGAACTGTAGCCCACCAGACTCCTTGATCCATGGAATTCTCCAATCAAGAATACTGGGTAGCCTGTCCCTTCTCCAGGGCAACTCCTGAAAAGACACTCATAAATCTGCCCTTATATTCCATCTAGGCCTGCCTTCATCACCACTACAAATGACCATTTTCCATGCCTAAATGGACATCTACATTGTCAAGGCTGCATCTATTCAGACGTTTAGTATCAAAAATTAGGTTGGTGAGGAGACAGGTTTCAATAGTTATATAGACCTCAATTGTTTTATGCTGTAAGTGTCAGTCGCTCAGTCATGTCTGACTCTTCGCAACCCTGCGGACTGTAGCCCACCAGGCTCCTTTGTCCTTGTAATTCTCCAGGCAAGAATACTGGAGTGGGTTGCCATTCCCTTCTCCAGGGGATCTTCCCTACCCAGGGATTGAACTCATGTCTCCTGCATTGCAGGCAGATTCTTTACTGCCTGAGCCCCCAGGGAAGCCCTTCTATGCTATAAAACTTCACATCAGTTAATGAAGTAATAGTATCAACCATGTAGGTACTATACTGGAGTTCCTATTTTCTTCACTTAGAAATGAGAGGATAATGTTATGTCTTCTTTAGAAAGAACAGAATTATTTTTTATTTACTTGATTCATTTTAAAAAATTTCCTGTTTTGTTCAACTCTGTTCCAATCAATTTTATAATATGTAGAGATACATATGTCCCTTAATTTGCATTTGGGAATGCAAAATTCCAATATTATAAGTTCTTAATATTCACAGAAAACATGCCAGATTTTCTAAACCTTTTCCCACACAGACACCCACATTTTTCTTGTTTGAGTCTTTGTGCACAAGTTACCATAACAGACTACATGTTCTCTTTCCTTCTTAGTTCAAAGGAAAATAGAATCCACAGAAGGCAGTATGTGACTAAGTCCTTCTGGCTCTCATAGGCTTCAAATACATTTCTAATAAATATGAATGTCAAGCTTCATTCAAGTATTGATTTAACTGAAAAAACATATCAAAAGAAATATTATTTAACCATTGACCAACATGTCACTGTTTTCCAAGCATGTGTGTTTCTGCTAATGTCAGTGTTTTGAAGAATGTCTTAACATTTAAAAAAATTTTTTTCTCTTTTTCTTGAAGTAAAGAAAAAGTAAAATTTTATGGTTCTTTCTTATCTAGAAAAGAATTCTATTCCATTAAGTTAATGCTTGATTTTTACATTCTTCTATTCATAAACCAGCTCTTTATTTCATCAAATGCAGTTCACATCTGGCTTCAGTGATTGGTAGTCCAAGTTGTCATGGGCAAGGGCACTTATGGACAGAAGAAATTCCCTTGATGAGGCCAGTCGTGGACAGCAGAAACACTACCACTAGGAGTTTTTGTTTGGGATTTTTAGTACTTCCTTTCATATGTTTTGAAAAGACACATACAGAGCATTTTGATTCTTCAAAAACATGTTGTAGATAAACACTATTCCTACTCAGACATTATCAGCTTTTAGTAGAAATAAATTCTTGCCACAGTGTCTTATAGGTAATTAGCTTATTCAATAACCTGCAGAAACAGAAAATAAATGAGTACCTAAGGGTGAGTAGCCAATATTTGAGACAATGAGCATTTCCTTTTTGAAATACACAGTCTACATTTAATATGAGAGTTAAAATTGCTCACTGCCAATAGAACTGGCAAGAAAGACAAGAACTCATTAAAAATGAGAGAAATTTAATTTTTTTATAAAGATTTCATCATTAGTATCATTCCTCTACATAGCCTTAAAGGCATACAGATGTGAGTAACCATTTTAAATGATTCTTCTTAAACATTTCAAATATTAACTACTAAAATAAAAATTACTATGCTATAATAAGATATGGTTATTCTCACTCTTTTTGAAGTGTGCAACAGAAAAAATACAGTTTTCTTTGTTTCATGATTATTGACACCTTCTGGAGAGTGCAAGGAAAGAACACAATTTAAAGAGAATAAGGCCTAAGAGAGAACATAATGCAGAAATGCTTTACAGGTGAACAAAGGCAAAAGTTGCCTGTTGGAGAGTAAGACTCTATAGTCCCATTATACAAAGACAACCCAGAGAGAACTTGGTCTCATAAAAAACAGGAAAGAAGGGCATTTTTTTAAAAAGTGGAATTTTGTTACAAATATTCCAAGCAATTGAATAAGGAGTGAAATGCAATCTCTGGATATAAAAAATTAGAGACTTAGGTAAATTTTTCATGTGGTATTGAGAGTAGAAAAGAACTGGACTTGGGAGGGTTAATTTCTCTTTCAGTAAGATTGACATGGTCAAAGGAAGTGGAGCATTACTCACAGGAAGTATAAAAGTAAATATTTGTTATTGATGATGATGTTGTTTGTGTTGTTAAAGGTGGAAGAGACTTTGCCAGAGACATCTACCTTCCACGTTGTTCATTGATGTTATCAGACTAAAATTTACATTCTGACAGAGGCAGCTATAGGAGAGGGGGTTTTGAGCTATATCAATGGAAGAAGGAGGAACAATATAACAAGTTCTTAGAAGACTAGGAAAGAAAAGTGTTGAGAGGACTAAAAAAAGTTTACAGAAAGGTGTGCATTATAAGAGAGGAATTGATAAATTGATAGGATTATAGAAAGTTATCAACTTCCAAGCATAAGAACATATAAGAGTATACACATCTGTCATAAAAGAGGTCCTATTTTGGAAGAGGTTGGTAGAACAAAATGAAGCAAAGTCTGGGGAAAATGTATTTCTTTCATTGATTTTGTTGGAAGTGTATTGAACTTTTCCATTAGCAAAAAGAAAGTGACAAGGACAAAGGAAAATTTACAAAATTAGAGAGGAGATGGCAGTTTTCATTATGTCACCCCCATGTCTTTCCTAGGAGTCCCACTCAGAAGGTTCAGCAACTAATGGCTTACATAGATTATAACTGGGCTTTCCTGACACATCTGCATTCTATTTTGTGCTAAGGTCTTTCCTGAGAGCTTATATTCTAGGTCCTACAGTGCTACTACAGACCCTATGAGGATGTTCAGTAAATGAGACATAAGGAGACCATATTGTTCTCTCAACTCACAGTACTGATACCAAGAGATGCATGGACTTCTTCTGCAATTGGAAAGGGAAATCCTAGGAAAGTGTATATAGAGTTTGAATATGAGTAGAAATTTTGATCTGATAAACTAATACAGTTTGCTAAGTAATTTCATAATATTGCTAGCTTTTACTTTTAGATTATGCTCAGACATGGAGGGAGGTCTCTGAGGAACAAATTGGTAAAAATTCTGCAAGCATGATGGTCATACACATTGATGCAGCTTATGTATCACACAGGGTTTTCTGACACAGAGATGAAAGAGGGGGAATCAAGCTTGTGTTCTGCATTGTAAGGCTGGGTCCCTGACACCATTTTTCTGTATGCAAAGTACTGTCTATTTGCCATGTTATCCAGTACAGGGTTACACCCATCTTGAAAGACAGGCTTTTTCATTTACAGACAGCTGCTTTATAGATTATAAAGAAGCCTTGGGCAGGAGCAGTCTCTGCCTCTCTCACACAGAATGTGGACTATTTTCTTATATCATAGCCTCCTACTTTATATATGATCTGGTATCAATATGAATCAAAATAATCTTATTGCTAGGTTAAATATATGTTTAAGTTAAATAGATAATATAAATCCACAATAACTAATATAAAAGTATAAAATCAAGACAGAGAAAAGAATAAAAAAGTTGAAAGCTGAACCAGAAGAATAAAATTACTAGAAAATATTAGGTATAGCGAGGCTTCCCTGGTTGCTCAGTGGTTAAGAATCCGCCTGCAGTGGAGGAGCTGCAGGAGACACAGATTCGATCCCTTCATCTAGAAGATTCCCTGGAGGAGGGCATGGCAACCCACTCCAGTATTCTTGCCTGGAAAATCTCATGGACAGAGAAGGCTGGTGGGCTACAGTCCATGGGATCATAATGTTTAATACATTTTTTATAAATATGTTTCTATACATTTAAAAAATCAGATTGAGTAATGGAAATTCTGAAACAAATAAAGTGACACAGCAGGCAACAATAAAAGGTCTGTACATCCTCCCCATAGCAGTTAACAAGGGCTTTCGGCCTACAGCTGAAATACAGTAATTCCTCTCTGTATTTTCCTATTTATCAAAAACAGGCTTCTGGTTTTAGAGGTCCTTAGGTTAGGGGTGTTCAGGGTAGAGTTCTTTCTGCTCTCTTCTTTCTCCTTGTTCATTTCCAAATTGTATCCCTTTAGCTAGAATTGCAAGAAATCACTCTGTGTGGTGTCAAGAAGAGGAGTTAATTAATCCTTTTCAGGGCTTTCCTAGTGGCTCAGACGGTAAAGCGTCTGTCTGCAATGCAGGAGACCTGGGTTTGATCCCTGGGTTGGGAAAATCCCCTGGAGAAGGAAATGGCAGCCCACTCCAGTATTCTTGCCTGGAAAGTCCCATGGATCGGGGAGCCTGGTAGGCTACTATCCACTGGGTCTCAAAGAGTCGGACACGACTGAGCGACTACACTTTCAATTTCAGGACTCAGCCCAAACACTTCCTAAAGCTAATCCCTAAACTAAAATTAAATATAAGTTTAACACCATTTCGTTTCAAAGAGTCTTCAGTATGATATTAAAAATACAATATTGTGATTTTAAGTTAGCTTTTAAATATTCTAAAATAATTTAATTCCACATAGGTTCAGAGTCTAGTGTCTGGGTATTCAAAATGTATTTACAAAAAGCTTAGCTGACAAAAGATGATCAGTGCTGCAGAGTCAAAATGTTGAGGAAAATATATTTTTAGGTATTCATGTATAAAATTTTAGATATTAGCTTGGGTAGGACATTAGTTGTTTTGAAAAGAAAAAGCACTTTCTTTTCTGTTTTTCTAATTGATAAAGATTATCCTGCATGCTTACTGAAGTAGAGCAAATTATTAATAATTTTGTTAACAATGTTTTTGAAATCGTTGTTAAGTACTTCACGTGCAGATTTGAGTAAAGAGTTTTTTAAAATGCTCAAGAGAACATATTTTTTTTTTTATTGTTCTGCTGTTAGTAGACTCAGGAATTGAAATTTAGCCAGGGCTCCCCACTTTATCAGCAATGAATTTCTACCCAAATCTCTTTGCAATTTTTGTAGCATTATCTGTACTATTCTTTTTAATTACAATGTTCATATGCATTACTCTATAGCTATTTTACTTCTAATTAGGTTTATTTGAAAGAGTAGATTACATGCTACTCATTTTCTTTTACTTACTATTTAGTCACAGCAGATTCTCAGTGAACCGAGAGACAGACATTCTGTTAATAAATATATCATAAAACATAAAATTTAGGCTTTCACAGTATATTTTTTGGTGTCCCATCAGATTTATGTATGATTTTGTTATATTTAATCCTTGAGGATAATTTATAAATATTTTTATCATATTCTACAAAATATAAGGAACATTCGTATTGAGCAAGCATGTATATTCCATATGGTTTCTTGTTAAATTCATTTGGCTGCATTGAGAGATTAAAGCAATAAGAGATGATTATTGCTGTACAGATAATAAAAAAGACATCAGCCATCATCATAATATTCATCAACACAATAGTACATTGAGCTTCCATAAATATGTGGTGCCCTGCTAGCAATCCATAAACCAAATTATATAGCCTCATCCCAGTACTCTATAAACTCGTGATCACTGACAAAAACATGCCCTTATAATCCAGACAACAAATGTGAAAAGAATAAACTTTTAGAACATACATAAATACCAATAATGATCACCACTAAAATAAAAAGTGTTCTGTATGGTAGAATTACTTGTTACACCAGAATTTAAAAGAAATAAAATTAAAAAACACTAATTCCATCCCATCTTTATGAATTCCTTAATTAACTTGACTAGCCATTTCAGAATGAGGAAGACAAAAATATTCTGGCCGCATAAAAGATATAAAGTGTTGTATATTTTCTTTCTATTCAGCTAAGATGCTGTCTGATTATCAAATAAAACCCTCACCTCAACAAAGCTTTTAAGAGGGTTTTTTTTTTTTTTCATTTCTCTCTTGTAATTGAAAGAGCAAAAGCCATGCTCACACACTCCTCTGCATATGGAATAGCCTCCTTATTGGGCTTGTCAGGCACTTTTAGAGAAGCTGAGCACTAAGAAATGTAAATAATGAACACCTCTTGCAAACCTAAGGCATCTTGGTAAGTGGATGCTTTTGTTGACTACTGCAGTTCCAAAATGTGAAGATGAGTGTTCACAACTCATGAATCAGTTCAGAATTATTGAGTTAAGAAGATAGGCTGTATATTCTGTAAATTTATCAGTAGGCTTCAGTTACTAAGATTTATGAGCTGCATTGAAATTATATAATTATTTGAAATATTTCAAATCATGAAACTAGGTAATCTGTATATAAGAATATATTTTTGACTATCATCCCACTAGGGGTAAAGAGCCCACCTGCCAGTGCAGGAGATGTATGAGACACGTGTTCAATCTCTGGGTTGGGAAGATTCCCTGGAGGAGGGCTTGGTAACCCACTCCAGTATTCTCACCTGGGAAATCCCATGGACGGAGGAGACTGGTGGGCTACTGTCCATGGAGTCACAAAGAATCAGACATGACTAAAGCAACCTAACACACACCCATGGGATAGTAGCAAACAGAGTGGGTTTACTCCCTTCCTCTTACTCTAGATTTACCTGATCTTTGCTATAGGCTTGTGTTTGGAGAGAATTTTCTCCTGAATCAGGATACTATTTACAAAGTATGACATTTTTATAAAAAGTACATAAAAATTCCTCCCCTTAGAGATTTGGGGGAAAATTGACTAGATATGGTTAATCATCTAGCCTATGCCTTGTATATTACATATCTTAAAAAATATTAATCTTCTTGCTTTATCTTATTCTTTTTCAAACCAATTAGTTCAATCATATTAATAATAAAGTTCCTAAGAATTTGAAAAAAAAAAAATAATGCTAGAAATCATTTACATATTGCTACACTATTGCAAAAAAGTGAGTTTTATTTCAAAACATAATTCCTAAAAAATATTTTTGAGGTTTTACTATTCCTGGAACAGAAACACTGTAACACATTATTCAGATAAAATTGAGATAAAATAGAATTTTACAGAGGAAGTTAAAAGGCCTATAGTTTTATGTTTCTAAAGAAATATGTCCCCAGTTGGTACCCAAATCAGAAAAGCCACTGTCCAACAAAAATAATAAAGTTCCCTACATAACCCCATTCAAATGCAAAATAATTGTAATAAGAACAAAATACAGAGGTAGCAGGAAAAAAAAAAAAAAAAAAAAACCCAAAGCATTGCTGAATTCAGAAGAAAATAGAGGGGGATGATAGTCTCAGTTTGTAAGGAAGTAGAATACTGCACTGGAGGAAAATAAACTCCCTGAGGAAAATGATCAACAAAGACTTTGTAGAGAAAGTGAACTTTGACTTGATCTTATGCATAGATTAAGAATTTTCTCCAGGTTTTAACAAGCATTTAGCCTAAGGAAGTGACACAAATGAGAATGGTTTGGGATAAAGGCAGCAGAAGTTTTATTGAAAAATATCCTTAGAATAAGAATGAGCAAAAGGATACCAGACCAGAATACAAAAAAATACCACTAACTAAATGTTCTAAATATCAAAAATAAGAAGTTTGGGAATTTATGTAATAGTTTTACTAGGATGCTCTCTGCCTTTTTATGTATCTTTATCCTGCACAGTTTCATGGTTAACAATGTATATATGATTTGTCATTTTCATCTCCTTGTATTTGTTAAGTAGCCCTTCTAGGCATTATTAATTACAGATTAAGAATTTTATTATAGCCCATATTTATGGCTCACATTTCGAGGGTAAGCAACTACAATCGTAGGAAACTGTATTGTTACTTCAAAGTTACCTCAAAGTCTAAAGGCCAGGAGAAATGTAATTTTGAATGATACATAAATTAACACAAAAGTAATGGGGCTGCTAGTAGTAAAGAATCTGCCTGCCAGAGCAAGACAGGCAAGAGACGCTGGTTCAGTCCCTGGGTTGGGAAGATTCCCTGAAGTAGGAAATGGCAATTCACTCCAGTATTCTTACCTGGAGATTTCCAGGGACAGAGCAGCCTCATGGGCTACAGTCCCTGGGTCTCAGAGAGTCAGACACAACTGAGCACACACACAGTACAATACAATATGTAGGAGAATATGTTGTATTGTGTTCTAGGAGAATCCCTTCATGGATCACAGCCTTGCCATGGAGAAGGGGCTTACATAACTCATTGAAGCTATGAGCCATGCCCTGCAGGGCTATCCAAGACAGGTGGGTCATAGTGAAGAGTTCTGTCAAAACATGGTCCACTGGAGGAGGAAATGACAAGCCACTCCAGTATTCTTGCCTGGAGAACCTCACAGAAGATGAGCACCGCCTCCTCACCCACCACACACACACACACACACACACACACACACACACACACACACACGGTCAGAAGGTGTCCAATATGCTACTGGGAAGGAGCAGAAGGTAATTACTAATCACTCCAGATGAGATGGTTAGATAACATCATTGACTCAATGAACATGAATTTGAACAAACTCGGGGAGATAGGGCTTCCCCTGTGGCTCAGCTAGTAAAGAATCCATCTGCAATGAGGGAGACCTAGGCTCCATCCCTGGGTTGGGAAGACCCCCTAGAGAAAGGGAAAGCCTACCCACGCCAGTATTCTGATTTGGAGACTTCCATTGTCTAGTCCATAGCGTTGCAAAGAGTCAGTTGTGACTGAGTGACTTTCACTTATACTTTCAGGAAGATAGGGGAGGACAGAGTAGCCTGGCATGCTGGCCTATGGGGTTGCAAAGAGTCGGACATGATTTTATGATTGAACAACAACAACAAGAAAAAATGAAATATGTGCCTAAAAATATAATGAGTTTAAAATTACATTTCTGAATATAAAGATACAATAAATATTGTCCGTTCAGTGATAAGACCTGTTTTGAGACCATGGACTTGTTTCAACATGATGAATATATTAGGAAATAATTTGAGCATGATGCAAATTTCATGTGTCCATGAGAAACACTACGTGAATACAGAAAACTACAGCTTTGTTACATGAATCAAGACATGTAGCAATATACAAATGCACAAAACACACACATGCCTCAAACACAGGAACCACTCAATTCAAAACATCCTATTTTATATAACTCTCCTTCCACCACTTGACATCAGTCCAATGTCCAGTCCATAAGCAAACTTCATGTCATTTTCTAGTTATTTACCTAGCACTTAATCATCTAAGATTTGTAAAGCTGCTACCATTTTTATGAAGCACTTATCTTTATTGTGTTTGTGCCACAGAGGAAGTTTTTGAGTGCTTGGTCCCAACCTCAGTTTTCCCACAAATTCTGTGAATTCATTGGACAATTTTGCATAGTGTGTGCAGTGCTGTTTAGGAATGCATGTGTCACCTTATAATAGAACTGACAATATTAGGAGGTCAAAATAAATAACATTGTCACAGAATAAGAAAAAGTTCACAATATTGTATTCATAAGAAACTTGAAGAAAGGGTTTAGGGAAATTTTTAAAGAGGCATTTCAATAGTTCCAGTGAAATCAGGAAAATAAAAGACAGAGAGAAAGAAAACATAGGACATGACATGTTGAAAACTGAGAAATTAAGCTGGGTTGAATTGTTACATCAATTAAAATGGCTGAATAAAAAAAGAACAAAATGATGCCATTTTTCGCAACATGGATGGACTTAGAGATTGTCATACTGAGTGAAGTAAGACACAGAAAGACAAATGTCATATGGTATTGCTTATATGTTGAATCTAACAAAAAGGGCACAAGTGAATGTATTTACAAAACAGAAGCAGAATCGTAGATGTAGGAAAAAAAACATGGTTACCAAAGGAGAAGGTGGGGGAATAAATTAGGAGAATGGGATTGACATATACACACTACTATATACAAAATTGGTAATTAGTAAGAACTTGTTACCAGTTTTATAAATTAAAAGACGCTTACTCCTTGGAAGGAAAGTTATGACCAACCTAGATAGTATATTGAAAAGCAGAGATATTACTTTGCCAACAAAGGCCCATCTAGTTAAGACTATGGTTTTCCCAGTGATCATGTATGGATGTGAGAGTTGGACTGTGAAAAAGGCTGAGCGCCAAAGAATTGATGCTTTTGAACTGTGGTGTTGGAGAAGACTCTAGAGAGTCCCTTGGACTGCAAGGAGATCCAACCAGTCCATTCTGAAGGAGATCAGTTCTGGGTATTCATTGGAAGGACTGATACTGAAGCTGAAACTGCAATATTTTGGCCACCTAATGTGAAGAGTTGACTCATTGGAAAAGACCCTGATGCTGGGAGGGATTGGGGGCAGGAGGAGAAGGGAACGACAGAGGATATGATGGCTGGATGGCATCACCAACTTGATGGATGTGAGTTTGAGTGAACTCTGGGAGTTGGTGATGGACAGGGAGGCCTGGCATGCTGTGATTCATGGGATCACAAAGAGTCGGACACGACTGTGTGACTGAACTGAACTGAACTCAAGAACTTGTTATATAGCACAGGGAAAGCTACTAATACTCTGTAATAGCCTATATGGGAAAAAAATCTAAAAAGAAAAAATAGTGGGTATGTGTAGATATGTTTCAATTTTCTGTACACTTGAAACTAACACAACATTGTAAATCAACTATACTCCTATAAAATTAAAAAAAAAAAAAAAAAAAGCCAAGTGAAAGAAGTCAGAAACAAAAGTCCACATATTGCTGTTCCATTATATGAAATGTACTTGTGTGTGTGCTCAGTTCTATCTGACTCTTTGCAGTCCTGTGGACTTAGCCTGCCAGAGTCCTCTGCCCATGGAATTTTCCAAGAGAATTTTTTCCAGCAAAAATACTGGAGCAGGTTGCCCTTTCCTATTCCAGGGGAATCTTCTCATGCAGGAGTCAAACCTGCATCTTTTGTGTCTCCTGCATTGGCATGCAAATTCTTTATCACTGTACCACTTGAGAAGCCCATGAAATGTACAAAATGGGCAAATCCATGGAGACAGAAACTGGTTTAGTGACTGCCATGAGCTGGGGTGGACAGAGGGAACAAAGGGTGAAGAGTGAGTGATAATGGTGTAAGTCTTGTATGGGGAGAAGTGATGAAAATGGTCTAGAATTATATAGTGGTGATAAATGCACAACTTTGAAAGTATATGAAGTACTATTGGATTGTAATCTTAAAAAAATAAAATTTATGATTGAGAATTATATTTCAATAAAGATGTTATCTTAAAAAATAAATCCGCAGATGAATGGATAAGAAAGTGTGGTACATATACACAATGGAATATTACTCAGCCATTAAAAAGAATACATTTGAATCAGTTCTAATCAGGTAGATGGAACTGGAGCCTATTATACAGAGTGAAGTAAGCCAGAAAGAAAAACACAAATACAGTATGCTGCTGCTGCTACTGCTAAGTCGCTTCAGTCGTGTCCAACTCTGTGCGACCCCATAGACGGAAGCTCACCAGGCTCCCCTGTCCCTGGGATTCTCCAGGCAAGAACACTGGAGTGGGTTGCCATTTCCTTCTCCAATGCAGGAAAGTGAAAAGTGAAAGTGAAGTCGCTCAGTCGTGTCCGACTCTTAGCGACCCCATGGACTGGAGCCTACCAGGCTCCTCCGTCCATTGGATTTTCCAGGCAAAAGTACTGGGGTGGGGTGCCATTGCCTTCCCCGCAAATACAGTATACTAACACATATATATGGAATTTAGAAAGATGGTAACAATAACCCTGTTTACGAGACAGCCAAAGAGACACTGATATATAGGACAGTCTTTTGGACTCTGGGAACGGGAGAGGGTGGGATGATTTGGGAGAATAGCATTGAAATATGTACAATATCATATCTGAAACGAGTCGCCAGTCCAGGTACGATGCCTGATAACGGATGCCTGGGGCTGGTGCACTGGGACGACCCAGAGGGATGGTATGGGGAGGGAGGAGGGAGGAGGGTTCAGGATGGGGAACACATGTATACTTGTGGCGGATCCATCTTGATGTATGGCAAAAGCAATACAATATTGTAAAGTTAAGCAAAATAAAATTTAAAATAAATAAATAATTAAATAAAAAGGCTGAAATGACTTATCCTTACTAAAAATATCTCCAGACAACAATATGAAGCATCTTAATTACCACATTAAAATGCATTTATTTTCTTAAAATGTGTAAATAAGGAAGATGAAAGCATTTTAAGTATCATAGTGATTTAATAGACCAATCTAAGGATTATTTTATTCTGTAGGATATCAAATATTATGAAGTTTAATTATCAGTTTGTACAATATTCTTAGACAACCAAATATATGGTAGGATAATCTATGATTTTATTGTCCTAAAGGACATTACTAGTCTGTATTCTAATGTAGTGACCAACCTTAATTTAATAATATTTTTCATGTCTATAAAAGCCAAGTTATAAAAATACTGTTGAAATCAGTTTTTCCCCAGTTATTAATGGGCTGAATAAAATATTTGGCATATCTTAAATTATATTTTGTATTTGTAAGATAGTCTTGTCTTTAATTTTTTGAATGCTGTATATTGTGAGTATTCACATTTTCCTCTACAGAAGAAATATAATATGGAAATGTATCTGGCCTGGGTTTAAGGCAGAAGAAGGATATTTGTCAGAAAAGATCTCATTTCTCTTGTGATGTACTGTCCTCTGAGTCCCTGTATCATACCAACTGGGTACCACAATAAGTTGTAGGCAAGAGACTTCAACTAATTAAACCATACACTTTGGGGACAATAGGCTGGATACAGAAAGCCAAGAAAGTTCAAATGAATGATTTGACATTTCATACAGAAGAATGAAATGATTTGCTTCCCATTTAGAAGAATATGGCTTGGTTGTATCTTAAGTGGACTTTGGAGGTCTTTTCCAGAATGTGCCACACTGCGGGATCTGTCCCATAACTATGTGGTCTCAAAACATGGCTTGCTTGACTATAAAGAACAAATTATTCAGGGGCAGATATACCAAAGTAAATAGGCAGATAAAACAAGCATGCCAATATTAACATATTAAAACCCATCTCTATTGACTTCTGTAACCATTAAAATTAACTACTTTTGCTGGCATGTCTAGCACATCCTCACTCTGTAATCTGCTCTGCATGGGAATGGGAGTCATCTTAGATTATTTGGCATGGAGTTGGTATGATGAAACTTTTTTCTACATAAGGGTCGCCTTTCATTCCCAAATTTGCCACAGTCCATTTACCTTTGCAGGCTTCTACTATATTCCTACACAGGCCCTCTTGAATAGTAACAGCAGTATCTGCCATGTTGCAATCAACTCTGTCAGGTACACAAGCTCTTTTTTTGTTAGTTTACATTGATTCAGTTAATAATATCTCCTTGAATGTGTGTAGATGCTAAATCTGCTAAGTCACCTCAGTTGTATCTGACTCTTTGAGATCCTATGGACTGTAGCCCACCAGGCTCTTCTGTTCCGGGATTCTCCAGGCAAGAATACCAGAGTGGGTTGCCATGACCTCCTCCAGGTGATCTTCCCGACCCAAGAATCAAACCCACATCTCATGTCTCCTGCCTAGGCAGACGGGTTCTTTACCACTAACAACACTTGGGAAGCCTTAGCTATAATACGCTCACACTGTTTCTTTCTTTCTTTATTCCTTGCAAGGAGATCCACTTCAAGAAAAGAATTAAGAACAGAATTCCAAAACAACTTAATTGGGAATCAGTATTAAGAAAAGTCGGAGAAGGCAATGGCAAGCCACTCCAGTACTCTTGCCTAGAAAATCCCATGGAGGGAGGAGCCCAGTAGGCAGCAGTCCATGGGGTCTCACAGAGTCGGACACGACTGAGCGACTTCACTTTCACTTTTCACTTTCACTCAATGGAGAAGGAAATGGCAACCCACTCCAGTGTTCTTGCCTGGAGAATCCCAGGGATGGCACAGCCTGGTGGGCTGCTGTATGAATTTAATTTTAATGAATTCTTTTTAACAAATACCAATTGAAAACGATATCTGTAAAAGGATGGGTATGAATTCTTTGCCTGATTCTCAATTGGCACAGACATTTATGATGTCGTAAACATTTACACAGACTCACTTATATGACTGCCACTTTGCCTTTGTGACCACTTATTGCTAAGTTTAACAGTGATAGTAAATTCTAGGTTAAATTTTTGGTGAGTTATAGTCCTAGGAACGTAGATTATGCAATGGCACTATTTTAGCTTTTGCAATTTTAGAAATAATAGATCCATAAGAAGATGAATTAACATATAAAATGTGTTCAGAAGAATAGATACTAAATCAGGGAAATGATTTAATTATAATTACATAAAAATAAATGTTTATGTATTTCTACTATTTAGGAAGATGTATGAGGGAATACTTATGATCTGTATTCTTAAATAATTTAAAATTATTTTTATTAAGAAAAAATCATTTAAAAGGTATTAGTGTTTCATTATATTTTAAAACAAAGAAACATGGGCAATTTTGCTTTGAACATCACATTTTATATCAGCATTTTGTAGAATGTAAAGTACAATTGAATAAGTTGCATTTCTAGTGACATTTTATAGTGTCAAATCTATAAAAGGCTTTTTATAACTATTTCTATCACTTTAAAACACATACATAATATTTTTAATTCATGTTATTGGATTAAAATATTTTTTCAAAACTGTTATATATTGCATTTTTTTTACTTTGCAACTACCTTGGTGAACATGAACCAGTTTCAAGAATCTAGTGGTTGAGTCAGAAAAATGAATCATTTTCAATCAGGTGACTACTCTGACAGGTTCTAGCACACAGATTCCTAAAGGAATACAAAGGAATGACAACTAACCCCATCCTAGGATGATCTCTTAAAATGTCACTGAAAAGTAATTTCTAAGCTATGACTTAAGAAAATCAGACAAGGAGAAACAAAAACTTCCAGGTAAAACATAAGGATTCAGTGGTAATATATCATTGAATGTTCTAAGGAATTATGAAAAGCTTATTTTATTTATTATTTAACATTTTTTCTAAATTTGTATCAGTTAAGAAAATGTCTAAATTGTCTTATTAAACCATATTAAGCTAGTGTCAATATTATTTCTAAACATTCCACAGAATGACCTGGAAGAGACTGACTGCATGCAGGCCAGTTTTGTCAGTTTCATAAATTAGTCTCTTCTGTAAAAATAATCTAGCTTTAAATGTAATTTTACCCAAAGACTATGGATCCAAAATTTGTAAAAATTAATTATTCTCTTTAGGTAACCCTAGAGAAAGGCTCCTAGTTATTTTGTTTAAATAAGTGTAAAATCAAAATTATTGATTCTGTTGAAGAGCAATATAAGTATTACAAATCTAATTCAGTTGAGACAAATTTCAAAATAATTCAACTGAAAAAATGGTTAAATTTTTTCTGCAAATTGAATGTGCATGGGACTAAGCTCATCTGTTATGTATTCAAGAACTGTTGTTGTTCAGTGGAGTAGTCGTGCCCGACACTTTGCGACCCCATGGACCCCCAGGCCTCTCTGTCCCTTACCATCTTCCAGAATTTGCCCAAATTCATGTCCATTGCATCAGTGATGCCATCCAGCCATCTCATTTTCTGATGCCCTCTTCTTCTTCTGCCCTCAATCTTTCTCAGCATCAGGGATTTTTCTAATGAGTCAGGTATTCATAACAGATGATCAAAATACTGGAACTTCAGCTTCAGCATCAGTCCTTCCAATGAGTATTTAGAGTTGATTTCCTTTAAGATTGACTGGTTTGATCTCCTTGCTGTCCAAGGGATTCTCAGGAATCTTCTCTAGCACCACAGTTCAATCTTTCATAGAGAAAGGTACCTAGTTATTTTGTTTAAATAGATATAAAATCAAAATTATTGATTCTGTTGAAAAGCAATATTATTACAAATCTAATTCAGTTGAAACAAATTTCTAAATAATTCAAGTGAAAAAATGGTTAAAATTTATCTGCAAATTAAATGTTCATGGAATTTAGCTTATCTGTTTTGTATTCGAGTATTAAGAAGACAAAAATTAAAGACAATACCTAACCTGTAAATTATCTTGATTGATTTTGTAATCGTGGCTCACTGCATTTCAAATTCCCTTTAAAGGAAGAATATCTACTACTTGACAAGCATTCATTCCATTTTTTAAAAAAAGTATTTTAAGGAATATGCTGTGTACTAGTAACAATTTGACTCAGGTTTGTTGAGAGACATAGCAAGCAGAACATTGGCATGGATCAACAAAGCCACAAATAAGATGCTCAGCTTGATTTAAGCTGTTGGAATGGTGATGTTACTGGCAAGACATGGTTTGCATGCTGTTTTGAATCAGGTGCCAAGGATACTCTGTGGCAAGACAGTTGCCATTTTAAACATCAGCTATTTCTTTAATTATAAAATGGCATCTGTGCTATAACAGAATTTGAGACCAATTTGTGTTTCAAAAACTTGGATCTCAGAGGGAGTAGTGAGACTTATTAATTATTAGACATTAGGTAAACCGTATAACTTTTTGATTCCATCTTCACCTGTCTATAAATGTGTTTTAATATCTATCGTGATGAAAGGCGGCTGAAATAATTCAGTGCAAGAAATGCAAAGTGCTATATCCTATTATCCCACACTGCTCTCTTGCTTACTCTCCTGCAATTACATCGGCCTCATTACTGTGCTCTGAATATATCAGATAATAGCAGGGTTTGTCACCAGATTTTCCTTCTGTCTCAAACTAATGTCCATTTTTCAAGTGTTCTCCAAAGTCATTTACTATGTTGCTTTCTTTATGGTCATTTTAATCTAAGAATTCACCCCCAGCCATATTCTCAATTTCCCCTTGATGTTTCTTTTTATTTTAGAATTTATTTCTCTTTAATATGTTAACTGAAGCAACAGTTAGAACTGGTCATGGAACAACAGACTGGTTCCAAATAGGAAAAGGAGTACGTCAAGGCTGCATATTGTCACCATGTTTATTTAACTTATATGCAGAGTACATCATGAGAAACGCTGGACTGGAAGAAACACAAGTTGGAATCAAGATTGCTGGGAGAAATATCAATAACCTCAGATATGCAGATGACACCACTCTTATGTCAGAAAGTGAAGAGGGGCTAAAAAGCCTCTTGATGAAAGTGAAAGTGGAGAGTGAAAAGGTTGGCTTAAAGCTCAACATTCAGAAAACAAAGATCATGGCATCTGGTCCCATCACTACATGGGAAATAGATGGGGAAACAGTGGAAACAGTGTCAGACTTTGTTTTTCTGGGCTCCAAAATCACTGCAGATGGTGACTGCAGCCATGAAATTAAAAGACGCTTACTCCTTGGAAGGAAAGTTATGACCAACCTAGATAGCATATTCAAAAGCAGAGACATTACTTTGCCAACAAAGGTTGACCTAGTCAAGGCTATGGTCTTTCCTGTGGTCATGTATGGATGTGAGAGCTGGACTGTGAAGAAGGCTGAGTGCCGAAGAATTGATGCTTTTGAACTGTGGTGTTGGAGAAGACTCTTGAGAGTCCCTTGGACTGCAAGAAGATCCAACCAGTCCATTCTGAAGGAGATCAATCCTGGAATTTCTTTAGAAGGAATGATGCTAAAGCTGAAGCTCCAGTATTTTGGCCACCTCATGCGAAGAGTTGACTCATTGGAGAAGTCTCTGATGCTGGGAGGGATTGACGGCAAGAGGAGAAGGGGACGACAGAGGATGAGATGGCTGGATGGCATCACTGACTTGATAGGTGTGAGTCTGGGTGACCTCCGGGGGCTGGTGATGGACAGGGAGGCCTGGCGTGCTGCGGTTCATGGGGTCGCGAAGAGTCGGACACAACTGAGCGACTGATCTGATCTGATCTGATCTGATAAAATATGTTAATAAATACTGACATATACTTAATATATCTCATCACTTCATGGAAAATAGATGGGAAAACAGTAGAAACAGTGACAGGCTTTATTTTCTTGGGCTCCAAAATCACTGCAGATGGTGACTGCAACCATGAAATTAAAAAATTCTTGCTCCTTGGAAGAAAAGCTATGACCAACCTAGACAGCTTATTACAAAGCAGAAATATTACTTTACCAACAAAGGTCCATCTAGTCAAAGCTATGGTTTTTCCAGTAGTTATGTAAGGATGTGAGAGTTGGACCACAAAGAAAGCTGAGTGCTGAAAATTGATGTTTTTGAACTGTGGTGTTGAAGAAGACTCTTGAAAGTCCATTGGACTACAAGAAGATCCAAATAGTCAATCCTAAAGGAAATCAGTCCTGAATAGTCATCGGAAGGACTGATGCTGAAGCTGAAGCTCTAATACTCTGTCCATCTGATGTGAAGAATTGACTCATTGGAAAATATCCTGATTCTGGGAAAGACTGAAGCAGGAGGAGAGGGGTCAACAGAGGATGAGATAGTTGGATGGCATCACTGGCTCAATGGACATGAGTTTCAAGAAGCTCTGGGAGTTGGTGATGGACAGGGAAGCCTGGCGTGCTGCAATCCATGGGGCTTAAAAAGTCAGACATGACTGAGTGACTGAACTGAACTGATTATATTAACACTTTATTTATTTATCTAGTTCACTCTCTCCCCAGTTTGAATGTAAACTCCATGACAGTAGAAGATTTTGTGTGTTTGTTGACTGTCAGAACCCAGAGAAGTGCCTGTGAACTTATAAAGGTGCAATATTTTGCCCATAAATGAATTAATACTATGAGTGCTAAATTTCTGATAAAGTGGAAAAAATAATTTTTAACTGAGTAGCTTCTCCTTTTTATTCTTATACATTTATAAAGTGCAAATGAAGAGTATCAATTAAGAAAGCCATTGAGAATTTTAGTGACCGAGCAATAATGACAAATGTAATTTTTGTCAGTCTTTTCTTACTCCTGGTAGCATCTAGAGCACTATGGTGAAGAAAGCTGTCATCCTAGTTAAGACGAAAAGACTTTAATTAATTAAAATACCTGCCTTTGGGTTTGGGGTGGGAGCCATCAGATGTGTGATAGCCTTTATGCTGCATATTTGGCATGCTCATAGCAAGTATGTCAGGAAAATTTATCAGTTGATATTTAGAAATACAGTGTAACAGTTTACTTAGTTTAACATAATCCATTCAAGTCATTCCAGAGTAAGTCACATGAATTCTTTAACCTTTTGATAATTTCAGTCCCCCTTCTAGAAAGAGATCTCCACTTTACTCCTTGCTCCCTTTAGTGACTATTAGAGCTTCTAAAACTTCCACAGGCAGTTATATAAAGGACATTTAACAACAGAAATTGTAAAACATAAATTAATTGACAGAATGAAGATTGTGGATTCTTTATCACTCAGCCACCTGGGAATCCCCAGAAAGGCCAAAAACCAGAACACTTGCAATATTGCATGTCAGCAAGGATATAGAGCAACAGGAACTCTCATTCATTGCTGGTGAAAGAATATAAAACAGCACAACCACTTTGGAAGACATTTGGATTCTTACCATATGATCCAGAAATCATGCCCCTTGGTTTAATCCACAGAATTTAATTTTTATGTCTACACATGTCTGCACATGGATGCGTTTCTTGTTCATAACTGCCAAAACTTGAAAACAACCAAGATGTTCTTCAGCAGGTGGATGGATAAATGCACTGTGGAACATTCAGATTATGGGACATTATTCAGTGGATAAAGAAATGAACTATGAGGCCATGAAAAGACATGAAAGAATCTTGAATATTGCTCAGTGGAAGAAATTTATTTGAAAAGCTACATAATGTATTATGCCAACTCTATGATATTCTGGAAAACTTAAGACTATGTAGACTATATAAAGAGCATTAATTGCCAGGGATAAGGGAAGAGGGGGGTACAAATAGGGCATAGAGGATTCTTAGGGGCAATGTAACTATTCTGTATGACACTATAATGGTAGATACTTATTATACTTTTATCAAAACTCATAAAATGTACAATACCACAAGTGAATTCTAATATTATTGACTTTAAGTGATAATGATTTGTCAATGTAGGTCCATCATTTGTAATCCCATTCTAGTACAGGACATTGATAATAGGGCCAGCTCAGGTGGGGAGAGAGGCATATATTGGAAATTTTGTAATTTATACTCAATTTTTCTGTAAACCTAAAAGTGATCTAAAATATAAGGTCTACTTAAAAAAATCATTTAGATCAAATTTTTATTCCTATGTCAGAGGAATGTGTTAATGTGTGTTAACAGGAAAAATTGCCTGGTGATTATTTTTTATCCAGCTTTAAATTCACAGGAAATCTTTATATTTCCCTTAGACCTCATGACCTTATTCAGATCTACTCATTTCAAATGCATGATATTCAAGCTAGATTGAAGAATACTTTTGTAGTCCTGTCCCACTCTCCTGCTCAAAGAAAGGGTTTTCTAAGGGGAAAAAAATGTGAATAGAGAATTCTTATTATGCATAAAATATTCATGTTTTCAATTATTTTAAACATTTTAAGAGAATCATTTACACATTAATCGCTGAAATACTATAATACAAAACTCTTATCTATATAAAAATGCCCATCTGCTAAGTTGCTTTGTTTTGAAATTTTTTATTTGTTACATATTAATAGAAGTGTAAATTATTGCTTTTTAAAATTATCTCTAAAATCAAGTAGATTCTTTTGCTAAATATTCTAATTCCCATTTGTTACAATTAAAAAAATTCATATTGAGTTTATGTGTGTAGCATGCTTATTGCTGAAAAGATTACTGTTTATTATAATATAAACTAGTCATAAATTTTGTCTTAGTTTCAAAAAACGTAGGTTAGTCTACCAATAAGAAAAAGAAAACAGTAAACCAGGCATTCAGATCTATTGGGTTAGATCCCTGGGTTGGGAAGATCTCTTGGAGAAGGAAATGGCAACCCACTCCAGTATTCTTGTCTGGAGAATTCCATGACAGAGAAGCCTGACAGACTGCAGTCCATGGGGTCACAAAGAGTCAGACACAACCGAGTGACTAACACTTTCACTTTTCAGATCTGTAAATGCATTCCATAAATCAAAGACCAGTTTTTGTTCACGAAAAATCAAGAAAAAGAAAGTTTACCCCCCAAAGATACACATACTTAGCAACATTTAAACACAATGGAAACAAAGCACCAAGCCTGTTCATTTTGGGTGATTTTTTTGGCATCAAATATTTTAAAGTACAAATATAATGATGATTTTTATTTCTATCAATGCTCTTTAAACAAGCATTGACATTCTTAATTTTTCCAAAAGCATTTTTAAAAGCTCAGCATTTGAATTGTCTGACCCAGTGTAAAATTTTTTTCAAAAACACTTCTTTAAATGGTAAACTGTATGGGAGAAGATTTTTCCTCTTCAGGGATTTTTGATCCTTATTTCATTTAAGTTAAACATTTATCACAATTCTGCCCCTCCAAACTTTTCAACTAACTTTTCTGGAAAACTAGCTAATGATTCTGAATCAAAATTAGTATCATGCTCCAATGCACATTGTTATGCTAACCTGTACACTTCTTACATAATAAAACATGTTTATAATATTCTCAATTGTAACTTTTTTCTTTTTTGATGAGTCAGCTTATTTTTCTGTGATGTATAACATTTAGTTTCATTTACTCACCTTACATTATAACTAAAAATGCTTTTTTAAAAAAATTTTAACCAGCACTATTGCATTGACGGAGCACCAATTGAATTTTATCTAGGTACTGGTTTGTATTAAAGGATTGCATGTATGAGTTTAGTCGTTTTTAACCAGATATAGCTATAATGAAAAAAGAATAGCCATTAGTTAAAAATTTCCTAAAATATAAATTACTTGTCATCACTTATGACATACACCGGGGAAGGCAATGGCACCCCACCCCAGTACTTTTGCCTGGAAAATCCCATGGACGGAGGATCCTGGTAGGCTGCAGTCCATGGGGTCGCTAGAGTCGGACACGACTGAGCGACTTCACTTTCACTTTTCACTTTCATGCATTGGAGAAGGAAATGGCAACCCACTCCAGTGTTCTTGCCTGGAGAATCCCAGGGACGGGGGGAGCCTGGTGAGCTTCCGTCTATGGGGTCGCACAGAGTAAGACACGACTGAAGCGGCTTAGCAGCAGCAGCAGCATGACATACACATTTTAAGTAAATAAAATGTTCATGTAGGGTGCCTCTTAAGGAAACATGATTACGTGTAGAGTTAGCAAGGAGAAGGCAATAGCACCCCACTCCAGTACTCTTGCCTGGAAAATCCCACAGACGGAGGAGCCTAGACGGCTGCAGTCCATGGGGTCGCTAAGAGTCAGACACGACTGAGCGACTTCACTTTTACTATTCACTTTCATGCATTGGAGAAGGAAGTGGCAACCCGCTCCAGTGTTCTTGCCTGGAGAGTCCCAGGGACGGTGGAGCCTGGTGGGCTGCCGTCTATGGGGTCACACAGAGTTGGACACGACTAAAGCGACTCAGCAGCAGCAGCAGCAGAGTTAGCAAAACTTTACATACTGGTCTTTCA
Organism: Tragelaphus eurycerus; assembly: GCA_935064755.1. Taxonomy (NCBI): domain Eukaryota; kingdom Metazoa; phylum Chordata; class Mammalia; order Artiodactyla; family Bovidae; genus Tragelaphus; species Tragelaphus eurycerus. The sequence goes on from CAKXYN010000061.1 coordinate 13,779,114, forward strand.
CTTCCTAGTTGCATGGCATTGACAAGATAATCTTTCTTTTTTCAAATATGTTTCAAGGGTCTTGAGACCCTTCTGGAATCCATGTGATTATATACATACTTACGTACCTTAGCATACTATCTGGTATAAAATTCAAAGTCAGTAAATTACTACCCGAAACTAAATAAATGGAAATAATGCAATGATGTGTAGAAGTATTCTCACCAAATTTATTCATTTATTTTCAATGAGCTAAAACATAATTTGTCCAGGGTTTTTTACAGTCTATATTCTAAAATATGTCATTTCCCTATTTGGAATACATTATATGGATATTTTATATTCAGAATATATCTAAAATCTAATAATAAAGTAAAAACATTACTAACCTTGAGATATGCTTGACAATAGTCTACATTGGACTCTCGGGATTTTATTCATCAAAAACTATGTATAGATTCCTGATATTTACATTAAGAACAAAAAAATTAAGTACAAAATGCCTACATATAGGCTACATAAAAGGTATTAAAGGAAATAGCACCAAGATAAAAAGTAATAATTAAAAAACAGCAAATAAAGAAAAAATGGGCATATTAACTTAAGAAAAAAGAAACAGCATTCTGTGACCAAGATATGCAGCGTGTCAAGGAAAACTTTTTGTCCCCTACATTGAGTATGACATAAGTATGGCAATGTTCAGATTATAGCATTATGAAAATTGTGCAGCAGATATGAAATGCCAAGTTTTAAAATACACTAAAAGATGTGGAACAGATTTGTACTCAATTATTCAACTAAGTAAGGAAGCAATGCTAATTTAAAAGTTACTACATGTGTATTTTGATCTTTGATTACATAAAATCATATTTTTAAAAATTTCCCCAAAAATTAAAATTTAAGATTGACTACTGACTCTTGTGAGATCAGACTAATCCTTTTAAGGTGAAATTTCTACAGTAAGTCCCTCATAGTCGTAGCTCAGTCAGTAAAGAATCCCCCTGCAATGCCAGAGACCCGGGTTCAGTTCCTGGGTTGGGAAGATCCCCTGGAGAAGGAAATGGCAACCCACACCAGTATTCTTGCCTGGAGAATCCCATGGACAGAGGAGCCTGGCAGGGTACAGTCCATGGGGTCACAATGTTGTAGCCATGTGTTCCGAGAAACAAACTCACTCAGAAGGACAATGCAGATAGTGGAGTCAGTTTATTACACTGGCGGGCCCAAGGCAGAGTCTCCTCTTAGCCAAGGACCCAGACCAGTTTTTGTGAGAACCTTATATACCCTAAGCATACGTGCCCAAACCCACCTCCTAAAATTCCCTGAAACTAGTCTGAACAAAGGAAAAAGAAAGATAAAATCAAAGTTAACCTGTGATTCATATGCCTTAAGTCTAGGACAATTATCAACAGGCTTGTGGTCATACCCCAATCAGCATGATAGAATGTATGATTCTGTTCGGTTACACAGACAATTAGGGTATTCTTTTAGGCATGGAGAGCCCTGGGCTCTTCCTTCCAGGGACCTGGTTGTTCTGTTCATATGTCATTTCCATAGATACTGGGCGTATAGCTCAAAGTTCACAGTCTAGCCCAAGATGGAGTCCTGCTTTCAAGGTAGAGCCTGTTCTTTTTCCTCCTTCAGTAAGAGTCAGGCAAGACTTAGTGACTAAACCACCACCACACTATTGTAACGCCTGTCTTGAATCTCCTTGACTCTCAGAATCCTTGATTCCTAATCCATGCATTAAAGGCCTCCATTCAGTTCAGTTCAGTCCCTTAGTCGTGTCCGACTCTTTGCGATCCCATGAATCACAGCACCCCAGGCCTCCCTGTCCATCACCAACTCCCGGAGTTCACCCAAACTCACGTCCATCGAGTCAGTGATGCCATCCAGCCATCTCATCCTCTGTCATCCCCTTCTCCTCCTGCCCCCAATTCCTCCCAGCATCAGAGTCTTTTCCAATGAGTCAACTCTTCGCATGGGGTGGCCAAAGTACTGGAGTTTCAGCTTTAACATCATTCCTTCCAAAGAAATCCCAGGGCTGATCTCCTTCAGAGTGGACTGGTTGGATCTCCTTGCAGTCCAAGGGACTCTCAAGAGTCTTTTCCAACACCACAGTTCAAAAGCATCAATTCTTCAGCACTCAGCCTTCTTCAGAGTCCAACTTTCACATCCACACATGACCACAGTAAAAATCATAGCCTTGACTAGACAGACCTTTGTTGGCAAAGTAAGGTCTCTGCTTTTGAGTATGTGATCTAGGTTGGTCATAACTTTCCTTCCAAGGAGTAAGCGTCTTTTAATTTCATGGCTGCAGTCACTATCTGCAGTGATTTTGAACCCCAGAAAAATAAAGTTTGACATTGTTTCCACTGTTTCCCCATCTATTTCCCATGAAGTGATGGAACCATATGCCATGATATTCGTTTTCTGAATGTTGAGCTATAAGCCAACTTTTTCACTCTCTTTCACTTTCATCAAGAGGCTTTTTAGTTCCTCTTCACTTTCTGCCATGTGGGTGGTGTCATCTGCATATCTGAGGTTATTGATATTTCTCCCAGAAATCTTGACTCCAGCTTGTGCTTCTTCCAGTCCAGCATTTCTCATGATGTACTCTGCATATAAGTTAAATAAACAGGGTGACAATATACAGCCTTGACGAACTCCTTTTCCTATTTGGAACCAGTCTGTTGTTTCATGTCCAGTTCTAACTGTTGCTCCCTGACCTGCATACAGATTTCTCAAGAGGCAGATCAGGTGGTCTGGTATTCCCATCTCTTTCAGAATTTTCCACAGTTTATTGTGATCCACACAGTCAAAAGCTTTGGCATAGTCAATAAAGCAGAAATAGATGTTTTTCTGGAACTCTCTTGCTCTTTCTATGATCCAGCGGATGTTGGCAATTTGATTGTGAAAGTGCTGCCCTCATATGCCACCAAATTTGGAAAACTCAGCAGTGGCTACAGGACTGGAAAAGGTCAGTTTTCATTCCAATCCCAAAGAAAGGCAATGCCAAAGAATGTTCAAACTACCGCACAATTGCACTCATCTCACACACTAGTTAAATAATGCTCAAAATTCTCCAAGCCAGGTTTCAGGATAAGTGAACCATGAACTTCCTGATGTTCAAGCTGGTTTTAGAAAAGGCAGAGGAAAAAAAAAAAAAAAAAAGGGCAGACGAACCAGAGATCAAATTGCCAACATCCGCTGGATCGTGGAAAAAGGCCTCCTTTATATTCTTTAATTATGACATGTGCCATGTTCCCTGTGCCTTTTCTCATTGTCCTGTCCTTAAGGTAAGAACTCTCCCTCTTTATATGCACAGTCCCAGAGCTTAAAGTGACAAAAACTATGGTTAACTGTTATTGAATTCATACATTAAACCTTCTAATTGGTACATCTATCTAAATATACCATAGAGCCTCTTACTCTAATTGTTGCTAAATTTCACAATTGTTGTCTATCTTTTCTACAATAAATAGAATACATTACCTTTATCTTTTGGGACTTGCCCATATAAACAGTAAAAAACAGAAAGAAACATAAATGTCCTGGTTCCTTAACCCCCAAATTTGTTCCTGTTAGCATAGTAAAAACACATATAGACAATGATCATAATGATATTTCTTTTTCATTTTCAGAAACCTATATTCTTTCTCAGGGTGATTTTTACCATTCTTTCAAAGATATAAGTGTGAATATAGACATAAAGGAGATTTAGGAAAACAAAACCAAGATTAAATCTACTAATATGTCAATTATTGAAAAGCATTAAACCAGAGATTGTTAATCTTTAAAATCCCCTATATTCTTCTTCTGGCAATTTTTCAGAATGATGATGAAAAGTTTTAAAAGGTCAGGTTAGATTCTTATAAATATAAGAATAGCTAACAGCCCTAGGAGACATCACCATGAGCGGTAGATATTTTGTGAAAACAATTTTAGGTTTAATGAGTTGTGATGTTCAAATAAAGGTTGTGGCTTAATTTAGTTCTCTCTCTCTTTAAAATGTAAAAAGACAATACTTGTGTTGATTGCCTGCTTTTTGTTGTAATTACAAAACAATTTTCCTTGAACAGTGTCTGTCTCTTAATCACAAGTAACAGCAGGTACTGAGCAATTGATATTCCACATGTCTTGCTTTGAACAACACCCACAAAAAAAGCTGCATTAAGAAAAATACTAAATAGTTCCAAATTAAATAATCATACTTTTTTTCCCCACCTGATTTGCCATGCATACAACACTTAGAAATGTATTCTTTATTCTAATGTTCCATGAATTTCGGTTGCTGGCATGGGTTTTTGTTGTTGTGCTTAGTCACTCAATCACGTCCGACTCTTTGTGACCTCATGGACTGTAGCCTGCCAGGCTCCACGGTCCACAGGGATTCTCCAGGCAACAACACTGGAGTGGGTTGCCGTGCCCTCCTCCAGGGTATCTTCCAAATTCCAGGAATCAAACCCAGATCTCCCACATTGCAGGCAGATTTTTTTAGCATCTGAGCCACCGGGGAAGCAGTTTTTGTTCATTAAAGATTTATTATATTGAAGCCCTAACCTCATATGTTTATATTTAGAGATAATGGATTTAAGGAGTTAATTAAAGTTAAATGAAGTCTTAAGGGTGAGACCCTAATCCAGGAGGACTGGTATTCTTGTAAGAAAAGGAAGGCTCATCAGTATGCCCTTGCACAGAAGAAAGGCCAGGTGAGGACACAAGAAGAGTATCCCTGGGACCAAAGAGAGAGGCCTCATGAGAAACCAACCCTGCCAGCATGTCATCTCTGACTTCCAGTCTCCAGACAATAAATTTCTGTTGGTTAAGTAACCCAGTGAAGGGCTTCCCTATGACTCAGCTGGTAAAGAATCTGCCTGCAACACAGGAGACCTGGGTTCGATTCCTGTGTTGGGAAGACCCCTTGGATAAGGAAATGCCAACCCACTGCAGTATTCTTGTCTGGGAAATCCCATGGACAGAGGAGCATGGCAGGCTACAGTTCATGGGGTCATGACGAGTTGGACATGACTGAGTCACTAACACTTTCTAATTTGAGCAAATACTTCAAATACAGTATCTGAAGAAAAATATATGAGGTAAAGGAAACCTTTTTTTTTTTTTTTCTTAAGTTCCATAAAAAGTTTTAAAAGAGATATAAAATTTTTTGAGTGAAGATTTTAGATATAGAAGCAAAGAAAACCTATTCTACAGATGAAAGCAATTCCCAAAGAAGACAAATCAAAGCAGTATAAGAAAACTATTAAAAACCATAATAAAAAAGAAATATATATATATATAGGCCAACTTTTAAAAAGGGCACATTGTTTACTGAGCAAACTGATACTAAATGATAACATCCAGTCAAATCTAACAAAACTACTGGGTTATAGAAAAAAGGAACAACAAAAAAATAGCTTATATGGCCATATAGGCAAAAAGACAAGGCAGCATTTAAGGAATAAAAGAATCAGATTAGCATCAGGCATTTTGAAGGCAGCATATTTTGCCTCAAATGAAGTAAATACGAAAGAAAATGTGAACCAGGGAAGTTATGTGTAATCGAATAGACCTTCAAATAAGAGGTCACAGAAGAACATTTGTGATCTTGCATAAACTCAGGGAACAAAAATATGTTTGGAGAAAGTTTCTCAAAAGGACTAGTGGGGTGTTATATAAATATTATTTAGACTCAGGTAGAAGGTAGACATAATGGTAACTGAGAACATTTGTGATCTTGCATAAACTCAGGGAACAAAAATATGTTTGGAGAAAGTTTCTCAAAAGGACTAGTGGGGTGTTATATAAATATTATTTAGAACTCAGGTAGAAGGTAGACATAATGGTAACTGAAGAGTACATAATTGATTTGTGACAATCTATATTTGATAGAATTATTTTAAGATGTGGTGAGTTGGAGGGAATGAGAATACATGGAAAGTTGAATAAATGCATTATTATTTTAGGCAGGAGTTGGTAAACTAGGTCGTGGGACAAATTCAATTGGGTCTCTATTTTTATAAAGTTTTGTTGTAACACAGCCACGTTAATATATATTGTCTATACTTTTTGCATGCTACAAAGGTAAATTTGAGAAAGTGTATAGATTGTATGGCCCATAAAGACAAAAATATTTCCAGTATGGACTTTAAAAAAATTGTGGACTACTTTTTAAGAGGTATATTAATATTCTCAATTATTGTGTTTTATATATATACACATATATACATACTTGGGCTTCCCTGCTGGCTCAGATGGTAAAGAATCTGCCTGCAATGCAGGAGACCCGGGTTTGATTCCTGGGTTGGGATGATCCCCTGGAGAAGGAAATGGCAACCCACTCCAGTATTCTTGCCTGGAGAATCCCATGGACAGAGGAGCCTGGCAGGCTATAGTCCATGGGGTCTCAAGAGTTGGACATGACTTAGTGACTAAATTACTACTATATATATATATGCACATACTTATGTGTGTGTGTGTGTGGTACTCTATGCTTTTTTGATAAATTCCTTTTCTTATTATACATGCAGAATTATTTTCTTTTCTTTCAACTAGGGTCCAAGACTGATAAACACATTTCAAGAATCCTTCACCCTCTATTCATAGTATACTGTAATACGAACCACTGGAAGAGTGATTATAAATCAACATAAAGTCAAGGGTATTTTATCCGATCTGTTTCTCGTCAGGGGACAGTAATAACATACACTGTAATCTCCACTGACAAGCAACCAACTTAATTTATCTTTTGGAATTACAATTAGAGTTTAAGAGGAGCAGCTGAACAGACATTGAGATAAAGTATACTAAATCCCCAAAGGCAAGTTATCCAGTAATTACGTAACTAGAAATACAGAACAAATGCTATAGAATTAGCATCGGCCCTGAAACATAAAGGAACATGTCTCTGATGTCTCTTCCACATAAAAGTTTCCTGCAGAGGTAAATATGATACAGGAGCCTTCAACTACCAACAATGAGTACACGTAATAAGACATCTGAAATAAATAATTAAAATGAACCAAATCATCTAACTAGTCTAATCTTATACAAAATTAGTTGTCTTAGGTTGGCTTCCCCGGGAACAGATTCTGGAAGGGAGGTTTGCTTGCAGACAAGTTAATTGGAGAAGAAAGATTTAGAAATGCTCAGAGGGAGGTCCACATGATCACAGCAGAGGCACCAGTCAGTCAATCCTAGCCCCCAAGCTCCCCAAGGGATTGACTGCATTTCTTGCAGCATTATTCACAACAATCAAGATGTAGAAATAACCTAAATATCCAATAATGGATGAATGGATACATATGGTATAAGCAAACATTGGATATTATTCAGTTTTACAAAAGAAAGAAATCCTGCCATATGAGACAACATAGAAGAAACTTAAGACATTATGCTAAATTAAACAAGTCCAGCCTCCTCCTTAATAACACTCTCCATATTTCATATCATCAAGAACAATAACCAGGCTTGGAACTCTTTACTGTCTCCTGATCTTTTAGCCCACAGTGACTAAGCAGAAGCCATAGCTTAAATTTTAACTTTATTCTTATTGTATTCTCTTGTGGAACCATTTCCTCTCTGAAAATCAGGGCCTCAGATTTTCTATTTCCCATAGTTATGGGAAAAGAAAGCACAAATTCTCCAAAGTCAAGTGGACCTAGATGATAATAGACTTCTCCTTCTACCATTGTTTTGGTGTGTGAATATTGCCTTTTATAATGTATATCATTCAGTGGATGCTAACATGTGATGCAAAGGTCTTTTACACTTTATGTCCACTCCTATAGGTCCACCAAATGCTGCTTCCACAGCTAGACTTGAACTCAGTCTTCCAATCTTTCCTTTTCTGAGTTTCTGCATATACAATTTAATATCTATGATATTCTTTTGATTGTCTAGAGGGTTCAATTCCCTTTGGAATACATTTTAACAGACTTTAGAATAGCTAACTTAGCACTGCTGCTGCTGCTGCTAAGTCACAACAGTCGTATCCAACTCTGTGCGACCCCATAGTCAGCATCCAACAGGCTCCTCCATCCCTGGGATTCTCCAGGCAAGAATACTGGAGTGGGTTGCTATTTCCTTCTCCAATAACTTAGCACTAGGATAAGACTATATAGGGTCTTCCTTGGTGGCTCAGATGGTAAAGAATCCACCTGCAATGCGGGAGAATCTGGGTTTAATCCTGGGATTGGGAAGATCCCCTGGAGGAGAGCATGGCAACCCACTCTAGTATTCTTGCCTGGAGAATCCCCGTGGACAGAGGAGCCTGTTATGCTACAGTCCACGGGGTCACAAAGGGTTGGACATGACTGATTGACTAAGTACGCACAGCACAAAACTATATAGACCACTGGCTGGATTATGTAGCGATAGGACTTTTTGTACAGGTCTTGTGACCAAAATCAGGAATAAATGATGGGATGGGGTCTTTATGAAGCATCATGTTGTGCATCCTTGTCAAGTCTCTGATAGAAAGGAGTGGGCCACTGCTACAGATTCAGAGGGTTCATATGTAAGGGGTTTCAAGTCTTTTCAAGTGGAATGACTCACCATGCCATTCCGTCTCAGGATCTCGCTTCTGCCAATCAAGGCCTTATGTTTGTGTAGGACATTAGCTAAAAATGAGAATTCACCTTCTCTGGAGCTCTTCTACTTTTAAATGTGGGGTTTTATGATCAACTCTTTCTCCCTTCTGGCTACAAGTAATAAAAGTCTTTTTATATACTGCAAAAGAGGCCTTCTGGGTTTCACAATTAACTCTCATTTAATTAGTTAATCAGTATCAGCATTGTCTTTCTCCAGTGCATCAATGTTTATTGTCCTTGCGACCCCTAAAGCAATTGAACCTCTCTAAAGCCACCCATCACTCACCACTACCTTCTCCTTACTTGGTATTCTGTGCAACTTCACCACTTAAAAAAAAAAAAAAAAAAAAAACTTTAACAATTGTACCATGAGATAAGCCAAATTCCTTGTGACACCTACCACAAGTGACAGAATAAGTATTATCCGCTCCCAGTGGATATCAGCTTCAAAATCCCATTTTAGAATCTGTTCCCTTAGACCTTGTCAGGCACCTATCTCTTAGGAAGGGTTTTCTGGGGAACAGATTGTAAGAGGGATGTTTGCCGGCCGGGAATTAATTGGAGAGTACTCAAGGGATCAGAAACTGTGAGGAAGTAGAAAAAAAGAGGACTGATGTGGCAGAGACACTGACAGCAATGCAGTTATAATGAAGGTCTTGGTCAATTCCATAGGAAGCTTGGAGCTCAGATAGCCCTTGAGAGTTGTCCCCAATCAAGGCATAGGGGTCAGGCCTTTATACATTTAATAATCAAACCAAACATTTTGGTGAATAAGCAGGTTAGGAGAAAAGGATAGAGGAATATTGTCAAGGGCTGTTGTGAAATGATTTTGAGCACAGCTAAGATCCTAACACAGATTGGTCACCTCTCTCCACCTCTCCTTTATGAGTCCTTTCTCCAAGACTAAATACATAAGGAGACATGATAAAGTGAAATACATGTCCTTTATTCCATGAGAACTCAAATGCACTGGCATCCTTTTTAGTGTTCTTTGAGAGGCTTGAGAAATTTTGTATCTAGGAGCTTTGGACAAGTGTCAGGTTTTCTAGGTTAGGTTGAAGAAAAGCAAAGATCTTGTTTGCTTTTGCAAAATCACAGTTGCTGATTTTGGAGAAATGGGACATAGATTTACATTTTTCTTCCAGCGTTTACCTTTAAGTTCTTCAACATTTAATTCTGGTGATTATGAGTATTTCAGAGGTGCTTTATACTGTTTACTCTTCTTCCCTTTCCCTCCAGTAGAAAGGAACATTTTAGTAATCAATACATAATATGCCTAAATTTGTATACATGTATACTTCATACAGAAACTGCATAAAATCTGGTAGTTTCGCACTGGAAATTAGATGGCTATTAGTTCATTTCAGTCACTCACTTGTGTCCAACTCTTTGAGGCCCCCATGGACTGCAGCACACCAGGCTTTCCTGTCCATCACCAACTCCCAGAGCTTGCTCCAACTCATGCCCATTGACTTGGTCATGCCATCCAACCATCTCAATCTCTGCCATTCCCTTCTACCCCTGCCTTCAATCTTTCCCAGCATCAGGGTCTTTTCAAATGAGTCAGAACTCAGTATCAGGTCGCCAAAGTATTGGAGTTTCAGCTTCAGCATCAGTCCTTCCAATGAATATTCAGGACTAATTTCCTTTAAGTTTGGCTGGTTGGATCTCCTTGCAGTCCAAGGGACTCTCAAGAGTCTTCTCCAACACCACAGTACAAATGCATCATTTCTTCAGTGCTCAGCTTTCTTTATGGTCCCACTCTAACATCCATACATGACTACTAGGAAAAACATAGCTTTGACTAGATGAACATTTGTTGGCAAAGTAATATTTATGCTTTTTAACAAGTTGTCTAGGTTGATCACAGCTTTTCTTCCAAGGAGCAAGCATCTTTTAATTTCATGTTTGCAGTCACCATCTGCAGTGATTTTGGAGCCCAAGAAAATAAATTCTGTCACAGTTTCCATTGTTTCCCCATCTATTTGCCATGAGGTAATGGAACCAGATGCAATGATCTTAGTTTTTTGAATGTTGGGTTTTAAGATAGCTTTTTCAGTCTCTTCTTTCACTTTTATCAAGAGACACTTTAGTTCCTCTTTGCTTTCTGCCATAAGGGTGGTGTCATCTGCATATCTGAGGTTATTGGTAATTCTCCCAGCAATCTTAATTTCAGCTTGTGCATCATCCAGCACAGTATTTTACATGATATACTCTGCATATAAGCTAAATAAGCAGGGTGACAATATACAGCCTGGATGTGGTCCTTTCCCTTTTTGGAACTAGTCTGTTGTTCCATGTCCAGTTCTAACTGTTGCTTCTTGACATGCACACAGATTTTTCAGGAGGCAGGTCAGCTGGTCTGGTATTCCTGTCTCTTAAAGAATTTATCACAGTTTGTTTTGAACCACACAGTCAAAGGCTTTGGCATAGTTAATAAAGCAGAAAGAGATGTTTTTCGGAACTCTCTTGCTTTTTCAATGATCCAGCTGATGTTGGGAATTTGATCTTTAGTTCCTCTGCCTTTTCTAAATCCAGCTTGAACATCTGGAAGTTCTTAGTTCACATACTGTTGAAGCCTGACTTGGAGAATTTTGACCATTACTTTGCTAGTATGTGAGATGAGTGCAATTGTGCAGTAGTTTGAGCATTCTTTGGCATTGCCTTTCTTTGTGAACAGAATGAAAACTGAACTTTCCCAGTCCTGTAGCCACTGCTGAGTTTTCCAAATTTGCTGGCATATTGAATGCAGTACAGAATGATCCAGAATATTATAATTTAATTTTGCTTGCTAGATTTGTATTTAAACTTTTAACTTAGTTTTAAAGATATTTTAAAATTTGAGGGCAAGGTAATATTTGCTCAAATATGGAAACAGTAAAAAAATTAATATTAATTTTTCTTTAATTTACGTGTTTGGTAGTATAGTTATTAGGTAACAGTATACATTTTATCATTTAATACTTTTGATGATCTTGCCAATAATTATATATTACATAAAATATTGATTATGGCAATATGATTAATAATTACTCAAAATGAATAATTATTTAGATCATTGCCCCATGTTTCCAAAAGCTCAAGAGATTTTACCCTACTGGTGAAATAGTTTGTTAGCTGGCCAAAGTCTCATAGCTTCTGTTAGAAGATTTCTGGGTCAGAGACCAAAAGCATTTTGTTACTCATAGCACTGGTGGTCGTCAGAGTATCAGCATTTCTATGGTGGTTGCCCAAGCGCCAGTTCCCACAGGATGATCCAAAGGGCGTCTGTGTGTTGCATTAGAAGGAAGGAGCCCTAAACTTAGCACAGGAAATCATAAACAATGAGCGTGAACACTCCTGCCCTTTGCAACACTATTTAGTAAGTAACTCAATTTTCCAAGGCTATTCTCTACACAAATATTCTTGGAAACAGACTGAAACAAAGGATAGTCTGTGCTGCTGCTTACAAAATGTGTAGAAAATCAAGAGATCCATGTAAGATTGTCTCCCAATAATTACCACTGCCATTAAAATGCCAATTATGTTAAAATCTTGATTCTAACAAATTAATTTTTTCTGGAACAAAACTTCTAAAATGTATGGAAAAAATTTAAAAATCAGTTACATTTAAAAAAAAGTTTTTTTCTCATTCAAATATTCCCTGCCCATTATCAGAACATCCAGATGTTTGCAACCATCAAATTCAGTCATCTTTGATATTTTGCATATCTTCTTCACTCATCCAGAAGCCATAGCTTACACATGTCCTTTGCTTTGAACTTTTCTCCTTATAAGATATATATGAAAAAAAAAAAGATATATATGTTGTGGGAGGGCAACATGATATATTTTACTTAGCAGTTTGGATTTGATTTATAACTTTTAAATATTTAGATACATTGTGTATGAATTTCCAGTTGATTGCTGTTAATATGTCAGTAATAGTTTTGTGTTAATTCAACACTTTTCACTTTAATATTTCTTTGTGCAATCTAGTTGCTAATAACAAGGTTTTAGACACCTAATTTGAAATATAATCCCCTGTCTAATTGGAATATATATCGGGTGAGTGGCCTTCACCATTGCTGAAATCACTGTGATAGTTTCATTAGTCCCATGACCATGTAGCACCGTTGAACTAAAAACACATTTTGTTCAGCAAATGACTTAATTTGATTTAATAACTTGATGTATGTCATATGTATGCATCCTCAGACCACTGTTCAAATGAACAGTAGTGTTCATACTGGGGAAAATTAACAACAGATTTAAGGTTCATGACTGGCACAGATGCCACCAAATGTATGCAACAGCAAAAGATTAAGTCCCTCTGTCTAATAGAAAAGATGAATTCTTGACTTGTCCAGTGAATTAAGGGTTGTTTTAAATTTCTTTATATTTCCCATTTGACACATCATTACAGGAGACACACAAAAAGAGAAATCACCAGAATCTCAGCAGTTTTAAGAATTTAATATTAGCATACAAATGTGTGTCAGATATTGTGAACAAACTATCATACTGAAGGCACTTGTGTCTATGAACCTTAGTGGTTAATAGCTCAGGGTACAATAGATAAGCCTTGAGAGTTAATTTATAATTGCAAATTGTCAGATGGGATTGAATGCTGAATCAAAATCACAGTGACTTGCATGAAATTGAATTTAAAATTAAGTGAAGCTTTTCTTAAAGAACAGAAATTGCTTTCAAAGAGATAACCGAAAACTAGGGCACTTTAGTCAGTGAAGTCTCTCAGTCATGTCCGACTCTTTGCGACCCCATGGACTGTAGCCTACCAGACTCCTCCCTCCATGGGATTCTTCAGGCAAGAGTACTGGAGTGGGTTGCCATGTCCTTCTTCAGGGGATCTTCCTGACCCAGGGATCGAACCCAGGTCTCCCTCATTCCAGACAGACGCTTTAACCTCTGAGCAACCAGGGAAGCCGTTAGGGCACTTTAGTGTATATATTTATTGCAGTTTGCAGCACCACAATTTTCCCTCGTATATATACTAGATGTCTACTAGCTACATGTTTCAAATTTTTAAAAAATAGTTTATTTTCTGTGCAGTGATTTTTACCTTAGTAATTTGAGATGTAAGTTAATGTGCTCATATAGAAAATTTGAATTTGCAATGGTGTGTTAGAAAACAAAAATCTTTTGGACCAAAAATTTAAAGGAATATCCTCTCTCTGACTAAGCGACTTCACTTTCACTTTTCACTTTCATGCACTGGAGAAGGAAATGACAACCCACTCCAGTGTTCTTGCCTGGAGAATCCCAGGGAAGGGGAGCCTGGTGGGCTGCCATCTATGGGGTCGCACAAAGTCGGACACGACTGAAGCGACTTAGGAGCAGCAGCCTCTTTGACTCTAGAAAATAAAGTGCTGATGCCATCAATCATCAGTGCTTGTTCTAAGCTCTCTCAATAGCATATTGTTTACTCCTAAATATGACCTGTAATTAAAATCAATTATAGCTCCAAAGCTATTAAGAATTAATGTTCAAGGTATTAACTAAGCAAATTGCTTCACAGAACACATGTTGCAGCATTACATAATTAATAAGAAAACTTCCCAAAATGTTTTATTAAAAGTACCTTGAATTTCAAAAACTAATTGTATTGTCAATTAATTTGCATAAATACTCAATAGTAAAATAAATAAAATATAGTTTAATCACAATTAAATATTTTTAATTGGGTAACTATTTAATGACATGTGAAAAAACTTCTTTAAATAATAAGAATAGCAATAATGAGATGGTACGAGTATATAAACACTCTAAATTTATATAAAAATATGAACAAATAGAAAAAATACTGAATCTAAAAGAATATAAAAACTTGTGCTGAATAAATGAGCATGTGAATATATATTTATTTTTTGTGTAATATAATTTTGTTACCATATTAACATTTAAATTATTATTAATATGAAAAAGATACTTCTGTAAGATTGCAGAAATTCAAGCTTGAATTATATTCGGTTCCATAGAATTATGAAAATTTGTGTAGTGGGTTTTTTTGGTTTGTTTCTTTTTATTTTGTTTTGTTTTTACAAAGCAAAGAAAGTTTTATTACTAACACCTACACAATTAATGTTTAAGTGTCCTGAACTATTAGTTTCCACAGAAAAACTATTTTAACTTCCTAATCCTATTCAAAGGATAAAAGGGGGAGAAAAATGGTCATTGTAAAAATATACAAGAGCAGATCTTCTAAAGGAGAACTATGTTTTGTTATATGCAATATTGTTTATCCATAGTTTTTAGTAGTAGTAATAGTTTCTAATATGTTTGGGGAGCATAAATGTAATATGTAATTAATTCAACTTTGTTTTATCCATGCCTAGAATACAGATTTGTTTTAATTGGTAGAGAAATGAAGATGGGCAATAAAATATCATTTTGCCTTATATCCCCTATGATATAAATTATTTTCATCCCGACTTCATTGGTGAAAAGACTAATATAATAGTCTGCTATCTGTTGCCACATCAAAGTACTATAGACTGGCTTAAAAAAACAAAACAAAACAGAAATTTATTCTCTCATAGTTCTGGAGACTGTGTGTTAGCTGCTCAGTCGTGTGGCCAACTCTAGGGGATCCCATGGACTGTAGTCCCCCACTCTCCTCTGTCTGTGGAATTTTCCAGGCCAGAATACTGGAGTGGATTGTCATTCCCTTCTCCAGGAGATTTTCCGGCCCCAGGGATTGAACCCAGGTCTCCTGCACTGCAGGCAGATTCTTTACTGTCTAGAAGTCTGAGATCAAGGTTCAGCAGGTTTGGTTTGTCTCAGGACTCTCTCCTTGGTTTGTAGATGGCCATCTTCTCCCTGTGTTTTCCCTCTGTGAATGTCTCTGCCCACTTTCCTCTTCTTATAATGACACCAATTAAAATTGGATTAGGGCCCACCCTAATATCATTTTAACTTAACTCCCCTCTTTAAAGACCTAATCTACAAAACAATTACAATCTGAACTACTGGGCATTCAGATCAGATCAGATCAGATCAGTCGCTCAGTCGTGTCCGACTCTTTGCGACCCCATGAACCGCAGCACGCCAGGCCTCCCTGTCCATCACCAGCTCCCGGAGATCACTCAGACTCGCATCCATCGAGTCAGTGATGCCATCCAGCCATCTCATCCTCTGTCGTCCCCTTCTCCTCCTGCCCTCAATCCCTCCCAGCATCAGAGTCTTCTCCAATGAGTCAACTCTTCGGATGAGGTGGCCAAAATACTGGAGTTTCAGCTTTAGCATCATAATACTGGGCATTATGCATGCAAAATCACTTCAACCATGTCCAACTTTTTGTAGGTGAAAAGCTGACCCAATTGTTGACCCAAAAGCTGACCCCATGGACTGTAGCCGGCCAAGCTTCTCTTTCCATGGGATTCTCCAGGCAAGAATACTGGAGTCGGTGGCCATGCCCTTCTCCAGGGGATCTTTCTGACCCAAGGATAGAACCCACCTCTCCCCGTGGCTCCTGCATTGCAGGCAGATGCTTTACCACTGAACCACTGGGGAGCCCTTATATATATGGCAACAGATGAATTCTGGGGACACAGTTCAGCCCATAAATCACTTGATAAGCTTGCTTAACTTTCCCAAGTTCACATAGAAGGACTGTAAACCCAGTGTCTATTTTGTCACAAAGAAATGACATAGCAAAATATTCTAAAATAAAGAAAATAATACAGTGTCTTCTTTACAAAGCTAATAAAATTCATCATCATAAAACATAACATCATGCTCTGCAGTATACATAAAAATAAAGTGATCATCTGTGCCTCAAGTTGAAATTACACAAACAATTGGGTCAGCTTTTCTCCTTCAAGAAGCAGTCATCTGCAAACCATATTTATACGAATATACTACTTGGAAGTTTTCTTTCATAAATGTCCTTACTTTGTGGTTTATTAAACCATATCTTAAAGATTCCAATGCATTAAATTTCAATTTCATCTCTTTATTTTTTCTAGTATTCTTTTTAATATTGGCAATTTAAAATTCATATATTTAAGTATACAGGAAAAATAGTATTTTAAGTGGCTGATACTAGAGATTTAATATGGGGAGACTGTGTGTAAAGGTTTGGGTGGACAATGTATGAAGGCTTAATGGATACTGCAATTTTTGCATCTTTGGGTAAATAGCTGGAATTGGCATTTCTGAATTATACAGTAAATGAACTGTATATACAGTAAATTATATAACTATATAACTATTATACAGTAAATTAACTTTATGAGGAGTCTTCAAACTGTATCCCAGTTTTGCTATGTGACTTTGCATCCCAAGCAGTCTTGACAGAGTTCTAGTTGCTCCATATCCTCATTTGCACTTGGTATACTCAGCTGTTCTATCTTAACTTTTGAAAAGTTTTGCTGTTTTCATAGCTGTTGGTGAGTATTAGTATCTCACTGTAGTTTTAGTTTGCACTTTCTTTATTAGAAATAATTTTGAATCTTTCTTTATCAATTTAATATTCAT
The DNA here is from genome assembly GCA_935064755.1 of Tragelaphus eurycerus. Lineage (NCBI taxonomy): Eukaryota > Metazoa > Chordata > Mammalia > Artiodactyla > Bovidae > Tragelaphus > Tragelaphus eurycerus. The sequence continues at coordinate 13,796,162 of CAKXYN010000061.1, forward strand.
ATTTCTTTTTTGTTAAAGTGGACAAATTGCTTATCTATTTTAAACTAAATTATTTCCTTAGTTTTGAATTGAGAATTATTTATAAATTCTGCATGCAAACTCTTAGTCAGAAATGCGTACTGTAAATATTTTGTGTCAGTCCATGACATATTTTCATTTAAGTGTTTTTTTTTAAAGAAAATGAATCTTAAGCTAGATAAAGTTTGTTATAATTTTTCCTCTTATATTTCACGTTTATGTCCTGTTATGTAATTCAACATAACCACAAATTAAAAAGGTTTTCTTTTACTTTTCCAATAGTTTCATTGCTTCAGTTCAGTTCATTTCAGTCACGCAGTCGTGTCTGACTCTTTGCGACCCCATGAACCGCAGCACGCCAGCCTCCCCATCCATCACGAACTCCCAGAGTCGACTCAAACCCATGTCCATGGAGTTGGTGATGCCATCCAGCCATCTCATCCTCTGTCGTCCCCTTCTCCTGCCTTCAATCCCTCCCAGCATCATGGTCTTTTCCAAATATAACCTGAGTCTTTTATGGCTTTTGTGTGGACAGGCATACTTTACCAGTGAGCCACCTGGGAAGACCAAATAAATATGTATAGATGCTTATTGCATTTTTTCAAATGTTTGTGGCTAGTTTATAGAAATGCAATTTGGTTTTGTGTACTGAATTTATATTCTTGGATTTTGCTAAACTCAATTATTAGTTGTAGTAGGGATTTCTGGAGAATCTTCAGAATTTTCTATATAACCAATCACACAATCTGTGAATACAGTTTTTTGTTTTCTTCCTTTCTAATCTGTATGCCTTTCAGTAAAATGTTAAATGGAATGTTACTGCCTTGTTCTGGTGCTTAGAGGAAAAGCAGAAAGTCTTTCACTGTCAACTATGAAATTAGCCGTAAGGTTTTATAGCAAGAGAACAATGTTACATGTGTATATTTCAATTAATATATCCTGAGTTGAAGTGGAAGTCCTGAGGGACCATTTTGACTGTCATAATGCCTTCGAAGTACCATTGTTACTTAATATGCAAGGGCCAGAAATGCTGCCAATGCCAATAGTGCCTCTACTAAAGTAGTTCTGGAGTCAAGCACAAAGAAAACCGAAATGTTATTGGAATTTGTATAAAGGCTTCCATGTCTTACTGAAGAATATGATGAAGGCATGTGATTGACTGGTATATATTGGCAACATTTGATTTCTGAGTTAGGAAGATCCCCTGGAGAAAGGAATGGCTACCCATTCCAGTATTCTGGCCTTGAGAATTCTATGAAAAGAGGAGCATGGTAAGGTACAATCCATGGGGTTGAAAAGAGTCATACATGACTGAGCAACTAACACTTTTTCATACACATTTTTAATTGTTAACAATTTTATTAACTGCAATCCATAAAAATATCTATCTGTCTATATATATATATATATGGAGAGAGAGAGAGAGAGAGAGAGAGAGAGAGAGAGAGAGAGAGAGTTGAAAGAGCAGAAGTGGAGCTCTAACATTCTGCAATGATAGCAGAACTCAAGAAGAAGAAAGATTCCTCTTCTTTCCTGGCATGGATACAGTCAGTGAAAACCCATGCACTCCGTGTTTACCATCAAATCAGATCAGATCAGTCGCTCAGTCGTGTCCGACTCTTTGCGACCCCATAAACTGCAGCACGCCAGCCCTCCCTGTCCATCACCAGCTTCCGGAGGTCACTCAGACTCACATCCATCGAGTCAGTGATGCCATCCAGCCATCTCATCCTCTGTTATCCCCTTCTCCTCCTGCCCCCAATCCATCCCAGCATCAGAGTCTTCTCCAATGAGTCAACTCTTTGCATGAGGTGGCCAAAATACTGGAGTTTCAGCTTTAGCATCATTCCTTCCAAAGAAATTCCAGGGCTGATCTCCTTCAGAATGAACTGGTTGGATCTTCTTGCAGTCCAAAGGACTCTCAAGAGTCTTCTCCAACACAATTCAAAAGCATCAATTCTTCGGTGCTCAGCCTTCTTCACAGTCCAGCTCTCACATCCATACATGACCACAGGAAAGACTATAGCCTTGACTAGGCGAAACTTTGTTGGCAAAGTAATGTCTCTGCTTTTGAATATGCTATCTAGGTGGTCATAACTTTCCTTCCAAGGAGTAAGCGTCTTTTAATTTCATGGCTGCAGTCACCATCTGCAGTGATTTTGGAGCCCAGAAAAATAAATTTCGACACTGTTTCCACTGTTTCTCCATCTATCTCCCATGTAGTGATGGGACCATATGCCATGATGTTCGTTTTCTGAATGTTGAGCTTTAAGCCAACCTTTTCACTCTCAGTCCTCCCAATTTCCTTCCCCTCTGTAACAATTCTCCATCCCTTGCCATGCAGGGACTTGCATGTGGCTTGCCATGGCTGCAGACCAAGAATTGCAGTCCTCTCCTCATCTCAAAATAACTCATTTTTCTAGAGAAATATCTTGTGGTCTATTTGTTTCAGAGCAACATTTTGGTGGCCCATAGAGGGCCCAGAGAAGACTAGCTATGGCTCTAGGGCTGGTGAGCAAACAGGTGCAGGGCCCACAAGTGAGCCGCTGTTGTTCCCTGCTTTTCCTGCCAAGCCTAGAGTTTGAAAGCACATCTTTCTTCCAGATCTAATTCCATGCCCTCCTTGTGTTTGAACCTTTCCAGGCTTTATTCCGGGTTTATTCAAAGGTTTGATCCTTCTGGTTAAGGCCTGTTCTGTGTGTGAAAACTCATCTAGCACTTTGGTCTGGTTTTGAGATCACTGTTTTACTGAAGCTGACTAGCCTTCAACCCACACCTTGCATAACAGGGGCTGTTTCTCAAGAACAGTGCCAGGGTTTTCTGCCTTCAGCCTATTCCTTTGGAAGGGCTGCCCTCTGGAAATTAGCTATAAAAGAAAATCTTTGGCTTGACTCCTCCAGGAAGGACAAAGCTGTCTTCAAAGGCCTTTCTGGGATTGGCTTGTAAGTTGTTTTAATTGAGCCGTTAGTGCTGTAAGCTGTTTGAAGATAGTTCTTTAAAGGAAAAACATCTATGAAATGGAATTCCAGTTATATCAGCATTTTGAGACCCACCCATGCCCCCACTCTGGCAATTTTATGTTTAAAACTCAAAGTCTGGACTTCCCTGGTGGTCTAGTAGTTAAGAATCCATCTGCCAATGCAGGGAACATGAGTTCGATCCCTGATCCAGGAGGCTCCGATATGCCTCAAAGCAACTAAGTCCATGTGCCACGACTACAGAGCCCAAGCTCTAGAGCCTGGAAGCTGCAATTTCTGAGCCCATGTGCCTAGAGCCTGGGCTCCTCAACAAGAGAAGCCACCACAAGGAGAAGCCAGCGCACTGCAAATAGAGAGTAGACCTCACTCATCACAAATGGAGAAAGCCCACATGCAGCAATGAAGACCCAGAGCAGCCAAAACAAATTAAGTAATTAGTTAAAAGAAAACCTTCCTCATGCATATTTCTAACCAAATGGACTGACCTAACCAAAGATGATATGAAATATCAATGTCCTATGCAGGGAACTTTTGAAATCCTCAAAGTTAATTTCTTTTAACTTGAATTGGAATACAATAAATCAGAAATTTTCAGAACTGAGTGTGATACTTTAGTTGTTTTTTTGAGACTTCCCAACATTATCAGAAACCAACAGAGGCAAGCAATTTAATAAAAAATAATAATAATAAACTGGCTCCCAAAGAACCTGACCCTTCTTCCTTGGCTTCTCTTTCTCAAGTTCTGCCCTCTTGCAGTATCTTCTTCCCTTCTTTCCCTGATGCCTATACCTCCACTATTCTCTCAATTTCTCCATACCAATTCCCTTACCAAACTTCTCCTTTTCTCTGAATCTTTCCCCACGCCCCTATTTTCTGAACTTGTCAGAATATGTTCTTTTAAAATTAATCCTCCTGAGGAGCTAGAGGCTAAACCTTTAATTTCTTGTATTCTGAACCAAAGCTGAACTGCAAGCCATAATAAAAGATTTTTGCAAAGTAACCAAAGACCCTTACAGATACTTTGAGGAATTTAATATTTTCATTTAAATTTATCAACCTAGTTTCTCTGACTTATATCAACTAGTTCATATGCTTTTTGTTGAAGGCCAGGGTCAGCATTGGATGAAAACCACCAATTAGGAAAGCCCTGAAAGGTCTCTAGAATTACAACCAGCAGACCAATGCTCTGACTTATATGATCAGGCTCTAATGATTCACTGAACAAATCCTAGGGCTTTTCCAAAATCTGATTGAAACAAAACCCAGTTTTGCAACATTTCTTACATCCAGAAGTCTGATGAACCAGTTCATGATTATTATGATAGACTTCAAATTGCCTTCAGACCAGAAAATTCTGGTCTTTGGACATTGATTTCACTCTAGTAGCTTTTAATTCTATGTTTATTAATGGGCTGAACAGTGGCCCTCCCTTCTAGCAAACAAGATTAGGATAGAATGGGAAACTATGGCCACTCCAGATTTAGTTGATCTGGCAAATCAACTTTCTATTAGACTAGATGAGTCACCTAAAAGGAAGACTGCCAAAATTCTTACTCTTCAACTCCAACAAAGGAAGGCTCCTAATAGAAACCTACAAGTTTCCACTACTAATGTGAAGAGTCAGGACATTGAAAACTAGATTGTTACAAATTTAAGTGCTTTCAGTGACTGCAGCTCTCTAACTAGTCTTTCCAATGACCTGTCTTCCAAATTCTCAACGAAGGGCCTCTGAGTAACTACAGGTATGCTTTTCAACCCTCTCTCTTAATTGGCTTTCAGAAACATTTTTCTAGATTGGTGATGAAACTCTTCAGTCCTGACTGATATTGGAATCATATTTTTGGTGTCCAACTCCACGACTATAAAACAGTTCCTGCCTAAGAGCACTGAAACAGTTTAAATAGTGAAGATCTCTAATGAATCTCAAGGAGTTCCTCTCTTTAAATCTACTCCTTTTTGTTTAGGTACTTTGAGAGATACATACTCTTTCACCCTTAGTTCCTCTGCTCCTATTCATTTAATAGTCTGAGACTTCTTACAGTAGTATCATGTCAGAATTTCCTTCTCCAAAAGGGGGAAATGATTTTAGAAATCGACAGTAATCAACATAACCAACATAATCAACAGATGAATTAAATGAGCCTTTGACATCTTTCATTTGTTTAATCTCTGGTGGTACTAGAAGAGATTCTGGAAACACAGAGCAGATCATTTGTCCCTGCTGAATCAGCTAACACTGCTCTTATAGGAAAAATCTCTGTCTGATGTTGGTGAAATTCACAGTGCATCTCATGAAAATTTTATATATATATCTGTGAAAACTTTTTCCCAGAATTAATCAATACCTTCTTCACCTTATAAGTGAAGAAATTCCTTCAAGGCATAAAACCCATAAATGAAGATTGAAAGCTCAGGGCCTTATTATCTGTTGTATTAATACTAACCCCTGTAACACTTCCATTTTACTGCTAAGAAAAACATAAGAGCTGAGGATAGAAGATAGTTTGTCCATGACCACCAAGAGATAAACAACATTGTTATCCCTCAAAATCCTGTTATCCCTAATCCTCATGTATTACTAACATCTGCTTCCATTGGAAGTAAATTCTTTATAATAATTGATTTATGCACTGCATTGGTTAGTATTCCAGTTGATGAAGCTAGTCTATACCTTTTCACCTTCACTTTGGAAGAAAAATAATTCACCTGGATGGTAAGGCCTCAGGTTTATACTTGGAGTCCTTATTTCTTACCAATCTTGAAGTTGGATCTGGGACATAAAGCTCCTAGAGTTTCTACTTTGCTGTAATCTGTGGGTGATTTACTTCTTTACTGTTTCTCACGTCTCATCATGGGAGACAGCATCTCCTTTCTAAAGCTTTTGGCCTTAAAAGGCTATAGGTTTGCCAAAGGAAAAAAATGCAGTTTGCCAAACCCAGGTTGGATATTTAGATCATCCAGTATAAGACCAAGGGATACACATAGATCCAGATAGATTTCAGGGTATACTAAGTTTCCCCAAACTCAAAACTCAGTGACAGCTGCAAAGTTTTCTTGGGTTAGTTGGTTGTTGCTGAACTTAGATTTCAAATCTTTCTCCATGGCCAAACTGATGTATGTTTCACTCAATAGTAACATCCTGAAATCAATTTTATGGCAAAAAGGTGATGACATAGACTTCAAGATCTTAAAACAGAGTTTGATGAACCCATCTGCCCTTGGCAATCTCAACTATCAGATTTTTTTTCCTTTATGTATATGAAAAGGAAGGGAATACCCTTCTACTACATACCCTAAAACACTGAACATGGAGATTTCTCCCACCCCTGCCTTTAAGCTATATGGCTACTGTCCTTTTGGTTAAGTTCAGTGAGAAAATTATGGTGGGATTTCCTTTAACCATTTTTTTACCTCTTGCAGTATAAACTCTCTGAATTCTCATCACAATGTCTCTCAGCCAGCTGCCTAACCTTTTGTTAACCATTCTTCACATTACTCTTTACATTGCAATAATCTTGACCTGACTACTTTTGTATTCAACAAAGTATTTCATGACTGTTTAATGCTGATGAATCACCTCCTGACTCATGATGGTCTACAGGAAATTCCACTGAAAAACATTGACTTCTCATGGCTTACTGATGGTCTTATTTCAAAGATGACAATGACAAATATTCTGGGTATGGTATTACAACTTCTTTTCATATTATTGAGTCAGTATCTTTATCTATGTTTACTTTGGTCCAGCAGGCTGTTACACTTTCTTACAGGGTCTTATACTTTAGCCAAGGACAAAAAACTATCAATATTTATACTGGCAGTAAATATGCTTTTGGAAGAGCTCATGATTTTGTAGTGTTGCAATGCAGCTTCCTTCCTTCCGGTGGAAATAAAATTTAAAAATCTCCGTATAAAGAATTATTAAATGCAATACTTTTACCTGCTACTATTATTTTACCACTCTGGGCATTCTAAACTTGACCATCTAGAAGCTAGGGGAAATCACCTGGCTAATATTTCTGTAAGAAATGCTGCCCTTAAAAGGACCATGAGCCTTCAAACCTCTGTCATTCCAAAAGGTTAATTCCCCTATGATAACTTAGAAAAACTGGCTATAAAAACACAACAGTTAGCCTCAGAAGAGAAAAATACAAGACAGGAAATTCAATAATTGTTGTTTTGATTAAAAAAAAAAAAAAAGCAAGCCCTGGTTGGAACTGAGTAATAACTCAGTCCTACCAGAGACTCTAAAATTTCCACTGCTCAGCACTGTACATACACTAAACCGTTGGGCTACTGACAAAATGATACCCTTCATGAGTCAGTATCGCTAGGGAAATATTAACATGGCCAAAAAAAAAAAAAAAAAAACCCTCCTCACTTGTCCTCAGTGCATCAGGGAGGTCTCTTTGGATTGCTCCCCTATGTTTTAAACTGCCTAATGGACCATTAGAGTTCTCACAAAGAGATTTTACATAACTCTTTCTTTGTATTTGTAAAATAAATACAAATATATTTTAGTCATGGTTTGTATGTTTTCATGCTAGACTGAAGTCTTCTATTGCTGACCAGCTATGGTCTTATCTGTGGGTAAAGTCATTCTGGAAAAGATTATCCCTACTTGGGGAAAATTTTTGAGAACTTCAGATTGGTCAAGGAACTTTTTATCTGGCCAGCTGCTTCAACAAGTCTGCTCTGGCCAGTTTTATTACTCTTTCACTGCACTGACCACCCTTAATCCTCTAGTTTAGCCAAATGCATCAATGACTTTATTAAGACTCAGTTGGCAAAACTGTGAAGGCTCCCTGCATTGGCAAGATGCCCTGGAGAAGTGAAAGGCTACCCACTCCAGTATTCTGGCCTGGAGAATTCCATGTATTGTATGGGGATCACATGGGGTGACAAAGAGTAGGACATGACTGAGCGACTTTCACTTTCACTTACTTTCCAAAAACCTTGACCAAAAGCATTGCCATTAATCCTTCCAAATCTCATATCCACCCCTCTTGGCACTCACAAATGTGTACCCTTTGAGATAGTTACAAAATGCCTTTTGCTTCTTTTGACCCACAGCTGATAAAAGGAGAGATTATTGCAGAAGTCAATACTGAAAAGGCTTAATTGCTTCTATTTAAAAATAACCATGTTTTGGTAGAGCAAGTTTTTCACAGCATGCCCTTGGGAGAGGAAGATATTAAGCATCATATCATGCAATCTGAAGATTTCATCTACTGAAAAAACTTCTCCAGAACTTTCTTCAACCTCACTAGAAAAGTCCCCATCAAGTACTGCTGACCCATCCTTGAATGGACACACTCCACGTGTTAACATGACACACAGACAGAAAATGCCAAACTCTGAGTAGATCTGCACATCATCTTGGGGCCTGAAAGTAAAGATTTCCTGGAACTGACGCAGAAAGCATCTGATGAGAGAGCTTTCCCAAGATATCTGGACCAGGCCTGTTGGAAGTTTGTTACAAAACCTTTGATGATAACATAACACTTCAGAGGATATCCAACATCCATGATCTTGATAAGATATGGACTTAAGATAGAAAGTGCCTGAGAACTGCCCCCTTCTACCAGTCCTTGTTACTCTAATGTGACCTGAATATGTTTCCAACAGGCACGTTCCCTCTGATGTGAGATACTGTATCAGGCAAGTCTTCCTGACCTTAAAGGACAAAAAGTGCAAAAACTGGAAATCATGACTCTTGGTCAGTGATGCTTTCAGAGGGAAATTTTGGTCAAAAAGAACAACTGTAAGAAAATACACAGTTTAAACAGAATTTGGACAACAGAAGAGGGGAGCTCTCATAGGCAGCTGTTAACAATAGCAGAGACCAACAGGAAGAACAACTCCTCTCCTGGTAAGGATTTCACCAAAAAGCCTTGGACTCTGTTTCCTACAGCCCTCTCACCCAATGCCCTTTTCCTCTCTGTGAAAGCATTCTCCTTCCCTTGCCACGTAGGGACTTGCACGTGGCTTCCCATGATTGAAGATCCTGAATTCCAGTTCTCTGCTGATCCAGAGTAAACCTACCTTGGTTGAAGAAAGATCTGGCAGTCTCTTTATTTCAGGTCAACAATGCGCGCGGTGTGTGTGTGTGTGTGTGTGTGTGTGTGCTCATGCATTTAGTTGTTCAGTCATGTCCAATTCTGGACTGTAGCCCTCCAGGCACCTCTGTTCATGGGGATCCTCCAGATAAGAATACTGGAATATGTTGCCACACCCTCCTCCAGGGGAAATTCGCAATGCAGGGATTGAACCTAGGTTTCCAGCATTGCAGGCGAATTCTTTACCGTGAAGCCACCAGGGAAGCTCAACAGTACATATAATTTTCCCTAAATATTTAATTGTTGGGGGGGTGGTCCTAAGATGGCAGAGTAATAAGACAGGGAGACCACTTTTTCCCCCACAAATTCATTGAAAGATTACTTGAACGCTGAGCAAATACCACAAAACAACTTCTGAATGCTGGTGGAGGACACCAGGCACCCCGAAAGGCAGCCCATTGACTTCGAAAGGAGGTAGGACAAAAGATAAAAAGAGAGACAAAAGAGTTAGGGATGGAGACCCATCCCAGGGAGGGAGTCGTAAAAGAGGATAAGTTTACAAACTCCAGGAAACCCTCTCACCGTGGATCTGTGGGGAGTTTTGGTATCTCAGAGGGCAACATAACCAGGAGGAAAAAATAAATAAATAAACCCCACAGACTACACGCCTAAGTGCATCTCCCAGTGGAGAAGTAACCCATACACTTGTGTCCACCACGAGCAAGAGGGGGCTGAATGGGGAGTTGCGGGCTGCCTTTCTTAGGGTAAGGACAGGGCCTGAATGCCCTGAGGGCAATCTGAGGGAGCTAAAATGAGATATCAACCCAAACCATGGGACAGCCGGGGGGCGGGGGGAGAGAAAAGAGAAAGAGAGAGAACTTTCCTGCAAAAAGCTCTAACGTAAGGCACTGCTGGGCTCACTCACAGAACAAAGGACTGACAGAATACCAGAGGAGAGCTAGACAGCGGCTGACTGGCCCATTGCCCACCTGAGGCAGAGAGGCAGGTGGGTGACAGACAGAGCCAGAAGGCAAGGGGCAAACTCGGCCCCAGAGACGGCATCTCCTACCAAACTGCGAGCAGGCTCCCAGTTGCTAATCAAGTCTTCCTGGGATCCTGGATGGTTGACATCCAGCAGGAGGGTTGCAGCCAGAGATCAGCTCCCCAGAGGAGACACATGGTACACCTGAGACGGTGGTCCTACTGTGCACCCAGGAAACTGAACAGCTGGGACTGGGGAGACGATAAGCCACACTGCACCTGGGGAGAGTGTGCTCACCAAGCACCTGGTCTCCTGACCTGCTCAGACCTGGGAAGGGTACAAAATGCGGGCCCAGTCAAGTCTGCCGTTATGGAGTACCCAAGAACCTGAACTGAGTGGCATAGACCTGGAAAGTACACACAACCCAGGGCCTGCCTTAAACAGTTCCCCAGCAGAGCAACCTGGAGCCTGAGCAGTGTAGACTGGGAAAGCACACATGCCAAGGGCAGGGGCTAACCTGGTGTGACTGAGACACTGTAAACACTCTTCACACATGCCAGTGATATTTTTTGCAATGTTCCTCCCTCCTGGCAGCACACTTGAACAAGTGAGCCTAAATAAATGACCACCTTCACCCCCTTGTGTCAGGTTGGAAGTTATATACTAAAGAGACTTGCAAACAGAGGAAGCTAAACTAAACAAAGAAGAGGGAACAGCTTTGGAAATGATGGGTGCAACAGATTAAAACCCTGTAGTTAGCACTGGCTATATTGGAAGGGCCCTATAGACCTTGAGAAGAAGTATAAGCTGGAACAAGGAACTATCTGAAACTGAACTGACACCACACTGCTCTCAATAGCTCCAGAGAAATTCCTATACATATTTTACTAATATCATTTTTAAATGGTTTAATTTTTTTATTTTTAAATTCTTTATTATTCCTTTAATTTTCTTTTTTAAAACCTACTATTACCTAGAAAAAAAGACCCTATTTTTAAAATAAATTTCATTTATATTCTTTTGATTTTTATTTATTTATTTTAAATAAATGTATTTATTTGATTTGGAGGTTAATTACTTTACAATATTGCATTGGTTTTGCTATACATCAACATGAATCTGCCACATTTTTAAAGAACTTTTACAATTATTTTTTTGATATTGTATTTTTGAGAATCTAACCTCTACTCTAGATTTTTAATCTTTGCTTTTTAGTATTTGTTATCAATTCTGTACCTTTAAGAATCCAATCTTCGGTACCCATTTTTTACCTAGGAAGTGTGATTACTGGCTTGATTGCTCTCTCCCCTTTTGACTCTCCTTTTCTCCCCCAGGTCACCTCTCTCTTCCATCCCCCTTCTCTTCTCTACTTAACTCTGTGAATCTCTTTGGGTGTTCCAGGCTGTGGAGAACACTTAGGGAACTGATCACAGGCTAGATTGGTCTCTCCTTTCGACGCCCTCTCCTCTGCACCTGGTCACCTCTATCTCCTTCCTCCCTATTCTCTTCTCTGTGGAACTCTGTGAATCTCTCTGAGTGTTCCAGACTGTGGAGAGCAAATAGGGAATTGATTACTGGCCAGATTGCACTCTCCCCTTTTGATTCCCCCTCTTTTCCTCCTGGTCACCTCTATCTCCCTCTTCCCTCTTCTCTTCTTCATGTAACTCTGTGAACCTCTCTGGGTATCCCCCACTGTGGAGAATCTTTTTACCATTAACCTAAATGTTTTATCATTGGTGCTTTATGGATGGAGAAGTGTTGAGGCTATAGTAAGAATAAGACTAAAAGCCAGCGGCAGGAGGCTTAAATTAAAAACTTGAGAACACGAGAAAACTCCTGATTCCAGGGAACATTAACTGACAAGAGCTCATCCAAAAGCCTCCATACCTACACTGAAACCAAGTTCCACCCAAGAACCAACAAGTTTCAGAGCAAGACACACCAAACTAATTCTCTAACAAAGCAGGAACATAACCCTAAGCACAAAGATACAGGCAACCAAAAGTCACACCAAACCCATAGACACCTCAAAACTCACTACTGGACACTTCATTGCACTCCAGAGAGAAGAGACCCAGCTCCACCCAACAGAACACCGACGCAAGCTCCCCTAACCAGGAAACCATGACAAGCCACTCTTCCAACCCCACCCACAGGGAGGAACCTCCACAATAAAGAGGAGCCACAAACTTCCAAAATACAAAAAGGCCACCCCAAACACAGCAACCTAAACAAAATGAAAAAGCAGAGAAATATTCATCAAGTAAAGGAACATGATAAAAGCCCACCAAACCAAACAAAAGAGGAGGAGATAGGGAGTCTATCTGAAAAAGAATTCAGAATAATGATAGTGAAAATGATCCAAACTTTTGAAAACAAAATTGAGTTACAGATAAATAGTCTGGAGACAAGGATTGAGAAGATGCAAAAAAGTTTAACAAGGACCTAGAAGAAATAAAAAAGAGTCAATCAATAATGAATAATCTAATAACTGACATCAAAAGCACTCTGGAGGGAACCAACAGTAGAATAACTGAGGCAGAAGATAGGATAAGTGAGGTGGAAGATAGAATGGTGGAAATAAATAAAGCAGAGAGGTATAAAAAAAAAAAAAAAAAGAATTTAAAGAAATGAGGACAAACTCAGAGACATCTGGGACAATGTTAAATGCCCCAACATTCGAAACATAGAAGTCCCAGAAGAAGAATACTAAAAGAAAGGCCATGAGAAAATACTTGAGGAGATAATAACTGAAAACTTCCCTAAAATGGGGAAGGAAATAGTCACCAAGTCCAAGAAACCCAGAGAGTCCCAGACAAGATAAACCCAAGGCAAACACCCCAAGACAAATATTAATCAAATAATGAAGATCAAACACAAAGAACAAATAGTAAAAGCAGCAAAGGAAAAACAACAAATAACTCACAAGGGGATCCCCATAAGGATAACAGCAGATCTTTCAATAGAAACTCTTCAAACCAGAAAGGAATTTCAGGACATATTTAAAGTGATGAAAAAGAAAAACCTGCAACCCATATTACTATACCCAGCAAGGATCTCATTCAAATATGAAGGATAAATCAAAAGTTTTACAGACAAGCAAAAGCTCAGAGAATTCAACACCACCAAACCAGCTCTTCAACAAATGCTAAAGGATTTTCTCTAGACAGGAAACACAGAAAAGGTTTATAAACTTGAACACAAAACAACAAAGTAAATGGCAACGGGATCATACTTATCAATAATCACCTTAAATGTAAATAGGTTGGATGCTCCAACCAAAAGACAAAGACTGGCCAAATGGACGCAAAAACAAGACCCCTTATAAGCTGTCTACAAGAGACCCACCTCAATCCTAGAGACACATACAGACTGAAAGTGAAGGGCTGGAAAAGATATTTCACACAAATGGAGACCAAAAGAAAGCAGGAGTAGCAATACTCATATCAGATAAAATAGACCTTGAAATAAAGCTCTTGAAAAGAGACAAAGAAGGACACTACATAATAATCAAAGGATCCAAGAAGAATATCTAACAATTATAAATATATATTCACCCAACATAGGAGCACCACAATATGTAAGGCAAATGCTACCAAATATGAAAGGGGAAATTAACAGTAACATAATAATAGTGGGAGTCTTTAATACTCCACTCACACCTATGGATAGATCAACTAAAAATTATCAACAAGGAAACACAAAATTTAAATGGTACAATGGACCAGTGAGACCAAATTGATATCTATAGGACATTTCACCATAAAACAAGGAATTTCACCATTTTCTCAAATGTACATGGAACATTCTTCAGGATAGATCACATCCTGGGCCATAAATCTCTTATCTTTATCAGTCATAGTGAAGACAGATTGAAAACCATAGTCACAGAAAACTAATGAAACTGATAACATGGACCACAACTTTGTCTAATTCCGTGAAACTATGAGCCATGCTATATGGGACCACCCAAGATGGATGGGTCATGGTGGAGAGTTTGGACAAAATGTGGTCCACTGGAGAAGGGAATGGCAAACCACTTCAGCACTCTTGCTTTGAGAACCCCATGAACAGTATGGAAAGCTCAATATGGTAAACATCAAATTGGAGGAACACACTGAGTTCTAGTGGAGCATTCAAAATACTGTGAACGTCTATGCTGTTATTTTGGATTTATGCTAAATGTGAGCAGATATTAATGATAAGTGGTATTCTTCCAAAAATATTTCTTGCTCAAATATAATATAGCATATATCATAGACAGGGAAGTACTGAAAATGTGAATGGGCTCAGGATATCTTCTGAAAAAAAATATCAGCATGAACAGAACATTAACCCTGTTAATTCTGTTGTTTAAAGTACTTTTAAACAACAGAACATAAAAAGCTTATAAACACTAAACGCCATGCTTTGGAAAATAAGCTTCAAGAAATATGAATTGAATTTTACAGAGTAACATACTCTACAGAATTGAGATTTTTAAGTCATTATCTAAGAAGGAATCAAAAAAACCTTTAGCAAAATGTATATCTGCATTCAAAAGGCAAATATAATTGAAATTTAATTGCTAAAAGAGTTAAAAATAAAGCAAAAAATAGAGAGGAAAATTTCTGTTTTAGAAATTAGCTAATATTCACTTAAACTCTTAAATCTAGTATCTGTCATGCTAACTTTAAAATAATATAATTTTAAAAGTTATTCATGGACTATCAAAATGAATGTGGCATCACAGATTTATTGTTAAGGGAACAAGAAAGCAAACTTAACCAAATGGAGAGTGGACTGGGCAGGGGAGGGAGGACATTTATTTCACTGAAAATAGACCTTTTTCTTCTTTATTCATCATGACTGCAATACTCTCCCTTTCTCTCTGTTTTGCGTTTGCTGTGCTATACTGGAGTAGTTACAGATGTCAGATGAAATGGGTAGCCAGAAATATGTAGCAGTGAATGGCATCTGTAGTACACTGCAGCCTTGCTTATCACCAGATGTGGATAGAAAGCAACTGCTAATTTTCCATTTCACATCAGACTAAATAGTCACTCAATGCTCTGTAAAAATCTTGGTAAATGGCAGTAAGAAACTATTCTTTGAACTAGTTTGATTTGTATTCCCTGTGGGTCCAGAGAGCATTACAAGCCACTGGCATTCAACCCCAACAGATGTCCTAACCTCCAGGGAATTTCAAGAGCACCGTGTGAAGGGTAAAATACTTTCTGTTGCTGTCTTCCCTTCCGTTTCATTGATATCTACCTCAAATCCTTTCAATAACAGAGGACAAGAGAGATAAACTGTACAGAAATAATGATAGACAATAGATATAGATAGGTAGATAGATATATTGTGCACCAACCCTTCCCCCACAATAAACACATATCGACATATATATATATATATATATATATTCAAATCTCAGTTCTCTCAAAACTACTAAGAATAAATTATATCTGAGACCAATAGTCTACATGTTAAAACAAATTTCTTGAATGTGCTATAGTATCTTAACTATTCACCTACACTGAGAATAATATTGGGCACTGGAAATTATCAAAAGCATTTAAAATAATTTAAAAAAAGAATTTTAAGTTTCAAGCTGTGATATTACAAATGGTCTAGCAGACCACTGATAAGTCAATCAGTGACTTCTGAACACATAAGAGAATATTGATCAGTAGTATAAACAGGCTATAGATATCCTCCAGGGCTTCCCAGGTAGCACTAGTGGTAAAGAATCCTCCTGCCAGTGGAAGAGACCCAGGAGACCCGAGTTCAGTCTCTGGGTTGGGAATATTCCCCAGAGGAGGAAATGGAAAAGAGCTTCAGTATTCTTTCCTGGAAAATTCCATGGACACAGGAGGATGGCCAGTTAGAGTCGCAAGGGGGTAGGACATGATTTAGAAACTAAATAACAACCCAACAGATATCTTCCAATTCTCATTACATGGGAGGAAAACCTGTTTCACACAAATAATAACAAAATTCATATCACTATAAAACCCTCATTGGAAAAAGAATTAAGGCTACTATTTGCTGGTGGGGGGGTGGATAAGAAAGAAATATGAGAATTTTTGTGAAAAATGAGATCGTTGTATAAGCAATGAGGAGAGATTGAGCAGGGAGATTTCAGCATCAATGCTTGACAGCAGTATAGGTTCATTTAAGATGGCAAATCTGCATTTTCAAGAATATCTTTAGTCACAATCAGCAGCACTGCTGTAGGTTTAGATTCAGTGAAAACCTGGACTGAAGTAGGAAGATAGCAAAAGAGTTGATGCATGTGCAGTAGAATGAGTTCAGCGATTTACCATAGAATTTAAGCTAAGAGAACTCATCAAAAGTTGGAGAATGAAAATAGCAGGATCAGTGGATTGAAGAAGCCAGTGGAAATCAAAGGATTGTTACAATTGAAGTATTAGAAGGAGGAGCTGGTGGATGGAGAGAGAGAAGTCTGCAACTGGAAGTGATAGAGGGGTTGGAGTACTGATAATGAGAAGTTAAAGACTGTGAGAGTAAGACATTGTGAAAGTATAGACATAAAGATCGTTTTAAAAGAGAAGCTTAAGAAACTGAGTGTCTTGGACATTTCACCTGTATGGATCTTGAAATTAATTTTAAAAAGATTAGAGACCAACAGTGAACGGGAATCAGTATTTTACTAATTATATATATAATTTTGTCTTTCATTGCATAAAATTAAACATGACAATTAGCATTTGCAACTTGCTAGAGGTCATGTAATAGGTAAACTGCAAAATGCATGGATTTTGTGAAGAATAAGAATGCATTTGTTCCAATTTAAATAAAATGTAACAATGCATCTAATTTTTCTATGGGGAATATGGTTTGTCATTAAAAAAGTAGGACAGAAATAAAAACATTGGAAAATTAGTCTTTATATTATAATGAAACAAGTTAATTTGAAAAATATTAGTAACTAATATTTGATATGTATTTTAAAAAGCATAGTAAATGAACAAATATTGTTATTTAGGATCCTTTAATTTTATGAATATTTCACTGAAATAAATAATAAATATAGTGAATGTTTTCAAATCAAGTATTTTCCAAAATGTGTGTCCATGCGTGGGTGCTAAGTAGCTTCAGTCATGTCTAACTCTTTGTGACCCTATGGACTGTAGCATGCTAGGCTCCTTTGTCCTTGGGGTTTCTCCAGGCAAGAATACTGGAATGGGTTGCTATGCCCTCCTCCAGGGGTTCTTCCCAACCCAGAGATCTAACCTGTGTCTCCTGCGGCTCCTGCAATGCAGGCAGATAGATTCTTTACCCTTGAGCCACCAGGGAATGTGTATGCCTTCATAATAATTTCCCCATGGCTCATTAAACCCTGGTGACTCAGATGGTTAAGAATCTGCTTGCAATGTAGGAGACCTGTGTTTGAGCACTGGTTTGGGAAGATCCTCTGGATAAGGGAATAAACACCCACTCCAGCATTCTTGCTTGGAGAATTCCATGAACAGAGGAGCCTGGCAGGCAGCAGTCCATGGGGGGGGGGGTCTCAAAGAGTTGGACATGACAGAATACCTAACATTTTAATTCAATTTATATTTACCCTAAGAAAAATGAATCATTTAGTAAATAGAGTGGGCAAAAATGTCATATTATTGCAAGATTCATCAAGTGTATCCCCTATTAGCATTTGAAAGAATAAAATATATATTGAGTACAATGAATATGCTATATGAATATTACTTTCAAGATGAATTCCCACCATTTAAATATCTAGATTTTTTTCATATAAAGGGAGGAACATACTCATTTAAAATAGATTTCAAGTAGTACATCATTCATTTTTTAAAATTTCTATTAAAGTAGAATAAGTTGAATATCTTAAAGTTGGATGACTGTAAGTTTCCATTAATTGTATATATTAAACATTTTCATAATATTCTATTACATTTAAGTGATCATAACCAAGCTCAACTAACATATGCTGTTACAATATCTATAAGCACTCACTCTATTTAATAGATAAAATATGCCTGAATTCAACTTTTGGTTCCAAAATTGATGAGTTTTTTATCTTATTGTCTCTGAGCTTAAAGTTATTCATTAATAAAATGGTAGATTGACAGAGACAATTTTATATCATTTTCTTCAGGGGATCTTCCTGACCCAGGGATCGAACCTGTGTCTCCTGCATGGGCAGGTTAATTCTTTACCACTGAGCCATTAGGGAATCATTTTATGTCATTAATACTTTTCAATTTCAACCTTATATTAATATGAGCAATTTAGATGTAATTGTACTTCTAACGTCCTTGTATGTGCTTAAAAACAGTTTCAAAGAAATATTTTGATCGGTGTTAACTATCAACAAAAGAGGTTAAATAAAGGTCTTGAAACAATTCAAATTATAAGATATTAGAAATTAGTGACGTTTACAAAAGGGAAAGCTTATTAGTAGCTCTGAAGCACTCCATTAAAATGGTGAATATTACAAAATAAATCCTTAATCATTGCTGTTCAGAGAGTTAAGGTGATGAAAGGGATATAAAGTTACATTCAGGTAAAGGAACAGTGAACTTGGTTTATATGGGTTCAGTATACACAATTACACATTTAAAGTGACATTCATAAGCTTAATATTTTTCAATAATTGGATGTTTCTGTATATAAGAACAAGCATCAGTGGGATTGAATTTTAATATTTTTAATCAATTAATACAGAGAAGGTAGGGAGCATTTACTATTTATTTGTTATATTAGGAATCTTATTGATCAAATCATATGTTTGTATACTCCATTCCTATACCAAAATCACTATTTAACGTTATAAAAAGAAACAAAATTCTATCACGTTTTCTTAAATATTTAAAGGAAAACATATTAATATAATTATTCATTGTGTTCAGTCTCTCAGCCATGTCCGACTCTTTGCTACCCTATGGGCTGTAGCACGCCAGGCTTCCCTGTCCACCACCACCCCCCAGAGCTTGCTCAGACTCATATCCATGGAGTCAGTGATGCCATCTAACCATCTCATCCTCTTGTCATCCCCTTCTCCTGCCTTCAATCTTTCCAATCATCAGAGTCTGCTCTAATGACTTGGCTTTTCATATAAGGTGGCCAAAATATTGGAGCTTCAGCATCAGTCCTTCCAATGAATATTCAGGATTGATTGCCTTCCACCCCAGTATTTTGCCTGGAAAATCCCATGGACGGAGGATCCTGGTAGGCTCCAGTTCATGGGGTCGCTAAGAATCCGGCACGACTGAGCGACTTCACTTTCACTTTTCACTTTCATGCTTTGGAGAAGGAAATGGCAACCCACTCCAGTATTCTTGCCTGGAGAATCCCAGGGACGGGGGAGCCTGGTGAGCTGTCTATGGAATCACACGGAGTCGGACACGACTGAAGCGACTTAGCAGCAGCAGGATTGGTTTGATTGCCTTGCATTCCAAAGGACTCTCAAGAGTCTTCTCCAACACCACAGTTCAAAAGCATCAATTCTTAGGCACTCAGCCTCTTTTATGGTCCAACTGTCCCATCTACACACGACTACTGTGAAAACCATAGCTTTGACTAGATGGACCTTTCCTGGCAAAGTAATGTCTGCTTTTTAATATGCTGTCTAGGTTGGTCTTAGCTTTTCTTCCAAGGAGCAAGTGTCTTAATTTCATGGTTGCAGTCACCATTTGCAGTGCATTTTGGAACCCAAGAAAAGAAAGTCTGTCACTGTTTCCATTGTTTCTCCATCTATTTTCATGAAGTGATGAGACCAGATGTCATGACCTTTGTTTTTTGAATGTTGAGTTTTAAGCCAGCTTTTCCACTTTCATCTTCATCAAGTAGTACCTTGATGAAGTACCTCTTCGCTTTCTGCCATAAGGGTGGTGTCATCTGCCTATCTGAGGTTATTGATATTTCTCCTGGCAATCTTGATTCCAGTTTGTGCTTCATCCAGCCTAGCATTTCACATGATATACTCTGCATATAAGTTGAATAATCAGGGTGACAATATACAGCCTTGACGTACCGCTTTCCCTATTTGGAACCAGTCTGTTGTTACACATCTGGTTCTAACTGTAGGTTCTTGATCTGTGTACAGGTTTTGCAGAAGGCAGGTAAGCTGGTCTGGTATTCCCATTTCTTTAAGAATTTTCCAAAGTTTGTTATGATCCATATAGTCAAAGTCCGTAGTGTAGTCAATGAAGTAGAGGTAGGTGTTTTTCTGGAATTCTCTTGCATTTTCTGTGATACAACAGATATTGGCAAATTGATCTCTGGTTCTTCTGCCTTTTCTAAATCCAGCTTGTATATCTTGAAGTTCTCCATTCACATACTGAGTGGGTTGTCATTACCTTCTCCAGGTGATCTTCCCCACCCAGGGATCCACCTTGTGTCTCCTGCATTGCAGGCAGATTCTTTACAATCTGAGCCACCAGGGAAGCCCAATAATTGTTTAAGTGCAGTTCAGTCACTCAGTCGTGTCTGACTCTTTACGACCCCATGAACCACAGCACACCAGGCCTCCCTGTCCATCATCAACTCCCAGAGTCCACCCAAACCCATGTCCATTGAGTCGGTGGTGCCATCCAACCATCTCATCCTCTGTCTTCCCCTTCTACTGCCCTCAGTCTTTCCCAGCATCAGGGTCTTTTCAAATAAGTCAGGTCTTTGGATCAGGTGGCCAAAGTATTGGAGTTTCAGCTTCAAAATCAGTCCTACCAATGAATACCCAGGACTGATCTCCTTTAGGATGGACTGGTTGGATCTCCTTGCATTCCAAGGGACTCTCAAGAGTCTTCTCCAACACCACAGTTCAAAAGCAACAGTTCTTCAGTGCTCAGCTTTCTTTATAGTCCAACTCTCACATTCATACATGACCAATGGAAAAACCATAGCCTCAACTAGATGGACCTCTGTTGACAAAGTAATATCTCTGCTTTTTAATACTTTGTCTAGGTTGGTCATAACTTTCCTTCTAAGGAGTAAACGTCTTTTAATTTCATGGCTGCAGTCACCATCTGCAGTGATTTTGGAGCCCAGAAAAATAAAGTCTGACACTGTTTCCATGTTTCTCCATCTATTTCCCATGAAGTGATGGGACCAGATGCCATGATCTTTGCTTTCTGAATGTTGAGCTTTAAGCCAAATTTTTCACTCTCCTCTTTCACTTTCATCAAGAGGCTATTTAGTTCTTCTTCACTTTCTGCCATAAGGGTGGTATCATCTGCATATCTGAGGTTATTGATATTTCTCCCGGCAATCTTGATTCCAATGTGCTTGGAATCAAACGTAATGTGCTTCCTCCAGTCCAGCATTTATCATGAACTCTGCATATAAGTTAAATAAGCAGGGTGACAATATACAGCTTGACATACTCCTTTCCCTATTTGTTTAAACAGAAACAAATATGAAGTTCTAAGATGTCAATCAAATTAAATAGCATTTATACACACCAACACACGCAGATTATAAATACACAAATATCCCTTCAATTGTTTTTTTTTAACCAGGAAACCATAGTCTGAGCTCAAATTTTAGCTTAATGACAATTAACAAGTAACAATCATCTTGTTAACCTCAAAGTTTTCAAAATAATAAAACCATTACTAAAATAGTTTGAAAGTATGCTTTAAAAAAAAACCTGGAGCAATGTGCTTTAATCTTTGCCAATAATTTCCAGAGTATATTGTACAGCTGGGTTTCCCAGATGGTGCTAGAGGTAAACTACTCTCCTGCTAATGCGGGAGACATAAGAGATGAGGGTTCAAACCCTGGGTTGGGAAAATCACCTGGAGAAGGACATCGCAACCCACTCCAGTATTCTTGCCTGGAGAATCCCATGGACACAGGAGCCTGGCAGGTTATAGTCCATAGGGCTGCAAAGAGTCAGACACAACTCAAGCAACTTGGCAGTCACTCACACATACTATACAACTAGGATCTATAATACCTTTTAGATTATATAATGTCAACTGCACGGAAAGACCTTGCAAAATAGAATACTTTAGAAGATAATGAAATAATGTGGAAATGATATCAATAAATTCTGCTTTACTACTTATATAATTTTTTAGGTTCAACATTGCATTAAGAACACATGTTAAACATTAAATTTCCAGTTTTATTGAATATTGACAAACCTAACACAATTCAGAAATTAATGATAATTTTTGACATCATATATTAAAACAAATTTATGATGCAAATTGGCAAATTGCTTATCCTGATAATTCTATTACTTTATGCTTCATGTATTCACAGATTTAATCATCATGGACCATATTTTAAACAAGTATTACTGTAATTTTGTATCAGCACTTTGTCTCTTATCTCCTTCTAGTCTTTCATTTATTGTAGATAAAATGAATAAATTATCCATATCTTCTTCCTATTTCAAATGGATTATGCAATTAATCAAAATAATGTGCTGCTCTCCAAATTTAAAGTGTGGAAAGAATATTGACAAGCAGCACAGTCTTTATGAGAATGGTCTTTTTGAGACTAGCTATGGTTTTTTAATTCTGATAGCTCCCACCAGATGGCAAAGGAGTTTGCACTATTAAGATGTGTGTAAATCAAGAACAATTTTCTTTTGGTGTTATCATTTGAGACAGGTAGAATCCTCATTGTGTAAAATGTATGCAAAATTGTAAATGTAAAGTATGCATAAATTTTTAAATTGTATGCATAAAATTTTAAAATGCATAAATTTTTATTGAGATTAGGACTGTACTCTATGAAACAAGAACTAAATATCCCAAGTCTATAATCAGTTAGGGAGTCCTATCACTACTTGAAACATCAAGATTTAAGTCTGTGCCAAGAATAACAATGACAAGAAGAAAACAAAACAAAGGGACAACAATCAACTCTCCATATGTTTGTATGAATTTAATGGCACCCCACTCCAGTACTCTTGCCTGGAAAATCCCATGGACGGAGGGGCCTGGTGGGCTGCAGTCCATGGGGTCGCTAAGAATCAGACACGACTGAGCGACTTCACTTTCTCTTTCCACTTTCATGCATTGGAGAAGGAAATGGCAACCCACTCCAGTGTCCTTGCCTGGAGAATCCCAGGGACGGTGGAGCCTGGTGGACTGCTGTCTATGGGGTCACACAGAGTGGGACACGACTGAAGTGACTTAGCATAGCATAGTATAGCATAGCATGAAGAAAACACCAGGAGATTAACTGGTTACTTCATTGGAGTGGGAATGGAGGTGAATATATTTTTTTCCTTAAAACAATTTCTCTTGTCACTCAGATGACAAGAGAAGTTGTTATCTATTTGGTTTATCTGCTGCTGCTGCTGCTAAGCCACTTGAGTCCTGTCCAACTCTGTGAGACCCCATAGATGGCAGCCCACCAGGCTCCCCCATCCGTGGGATTCTCCAGGCAAGAACACTGGAGTGGGTTGCCATTTCCTTCTCCAATGCATGAAAGTGAAAAGTGAAAGTGAAGTTGCTCAGTCGTGTCCGACCCTCAGCGACCCCATGGACTGCAGCCTACCAGGCTCCTCCTTCGATGGGATTTTCTAGGCAAAAGTACTGGAGTGGGGTGCCATTGCCTTCTCTGTTTGGTTTATCTATTTCTAGATAAACCAAATTTATCTAGAAATTAATTTGAAAAAGTAAGATAAATAATCTTCTGTGTTTTTTCTTCTTTAAGTCAAATATTCAGATATTACAGTATATTTATTTCATTTTAAATAGTTATTTATTTCAGTTATATTATGGACATTTATATTTTTGTATAATTGAAAGTACCTATAACAGTGACATCAGTGAAACTGTAAGGTATTACTTTCCCTGTTCTTCTTTTTAATTTAAAAATATACCTTGAGGCTGCAGGGACATATCATGTTTACATTGCTCTCATTCTTCTTTTAAGGCTAATATTAATATTCCACAATATGAGTATTATTTATGTAAATGGCATTCTGTGTTTAGACACTAGTTTGCCTCAAGACTTTTTATTATTACATACACACAATGCTGCAATGAACAGCTTTATACTTGTAAATGACATGTTTTAATAATATCCCTATAATAAATTTAAGTAAAAAATGTGGGTCCATATGTGTAGAATTATCTGTTTCAACCTCTTGCCCTTGATATTAATAGTGTTACTTCTACTGGGAGGACATCTTTCACATGACAAAGTCATCTCCTGCTTTTAAGAAAAAGAGTGAAGGTCAAAGGGCTTTTCTTGCATTGCTTTTATAAATTGCCTCTAATATAATTTTTATGCCAACATAGCATATTTCAGAGTGGCATATTCTTCCACTCTTTATATATATGTATATGTCTGTACCTACTCTCATGTTTATAAATATCTGCTTTCGAATCTCCATCACTATATATACATATGCCAACATGTATAATTACAGCTATAAATTACTACAAAACAACACTAGCTTCATGCTTTTTTCATGCATCAAAATTTTTAAAATGAAACAATACTCGATGAACTTTAAACTAAGCTTATCATAATGCAGGAATTTTATACCAATCTTTATTGCATTCATATATGATAATGTTGGGCATAAGTTAATTAAAAATCTGTGTTCAAAACTGTATGTGAAGATATTTAAAAATACTTTAAATTCTGTTTCCTAGTTACAAACAATTGTTTTTGTGTGATCATTTTGGTTTCTTAACGTAGGAAATATAATGGCTCTTTTAACGTAAACTAACCAATAATAGTATAATAAACCAGTAAGAAATAGTGAAAGATGGGCTCAATCCAAAAAGTCCTCTTTGCTTGTACTATTTTCTATCATTATTTTTTACATATTGAAGTAATAATATGTTGTGATTAGAAGTAATCTTACAGAGTTAAGATAAAAATATTACTCTTGAAGATCTATTTCTCAAGAAACAAAGATATGCCCTGGTCAAAAATTATGTGGAGTTAGCCTCAGTGTGTGGAGAAGGAAATGGCAACCCACTCTGTGTTCTTGCCTGGAGAATTCCAGGGACTGGGGAGCCTAGTGGGCTGCCGTCTATAGGGTCTCACAGAGTCGGACACGACTGAAGCGACTTAGACTTAGACTTAGCCTCAGTGTGAGTTTATGTGAATAAAGTAAAGGATTCTTCAGTTGCTAAATTCTCCTTGTGAAATTTCCCTTTTGTTGATGAGCTCCTTTTTGTCCCATAAATGCTATTGCCTTAAGCTCTAATTTGAGTATGAAATTTAGGCAGTATAATAAAATTTTCATTTCCTGGAGTTCAGACATAGTACTAATTCTCATTTGTGTGCCTGCTACTTCTTGTCCATATACCTTCAACTTCTGAATTTTGAGCTCCTATTTGAGGGTTTTTTTCAAGTGGAAATAATGAGAACTGGATTGACAGTGTGTCCTTAAAGAACTGACTTTGCTTCCCTATCCCACTAAGAATCTTATTGGTTTGGAACCAAATTGGTAATGGGTGGGAGAGGAGATAGATTTCTTTTTGGAAGACTTCTGGACTATAGTATTTAGTATACATTTCAGCATCAACCACCCTAAGGTGCTTAACCCATTTTAGTTATGATTTCTAAATGTGAATTGACTGTGATTTTTTTTTCTCCAAATCTAACTTTTCTTTTAAGATGTAGTTTTATTTAGTTTTATTTACCTCTTTTCCAAATCTTCACTTCTCAAATATTTCATCTGCTATTTCTAGAAAAGTGTATATATACTAAATTGCAGTTCTGTTCCTTCTAGTTATTTTGGGGTTAACAAATTAAAAAAAAAAAAACACACACACACACAATTCAAACAAGATACCATCAATATTTTTTTCTATGATCATTGCAATTTTCATCTAAAAAAATGGCACATAAATATCAATAATGTCTATGGATGTGTACATAGTTAGTGATCTTGCAGGTTTGGAGAAGGAAATGGCAACCCACTCCAGTACTCTTGCCTGAGAATCCCATGGATGGAGGAGCCTGGTAGGTAAGTCCATGGGGTCGCAAAGAGTCGGACACGACTGAGCGACTTCACTTTCATGTTGCAGGCCTAACCTTGCAGGTCTTCCCCTTCTTTCATTGTACTGAGGTTTAGAACAGATACTCACCACCCACCACACACTTTTCCTCATCAACTCTTCCTAGATGTTTCACATCTAGGTTTCACACAGGATAAATGTGTGTCCAAATACTTTTCAGGGTATTTTGCAAACAAAGACAGATTCTTAAGAGGAATTCCACTGACAAATGTTGATGTGAAATAATTTCCTAGTATTTTGCAAGTGTATATGCAATTACATTTTCTCTTCTCCCTTTTTCTGCTCACAAGGACCAAAGAAAGGAAACTCAATTAAGGTTAAGGTCATTGTAGGTGGCCTTAAATCAATAGTGTATTTCATTAGAATGAGTTGTCTTAGGCTGATGAAATCCCTTGCTTTTTTGAGACCTGAACTGCCTCACTCTTACATTACTGATGATATTAGTAATGTTTTTGGATAGTAAAAATATTTTTGTTAGGAGAATATTACTCCCAGGCAGAGTGGTGAACAACTCTGGGTAGGCTTTTACCCATTAGCATATGTAGAGGGGGAGCTGTAACTCTGAAAGCTATAGAATATATGCAAATTATCAGGTTAATAAATCCTCCCATTCAAACTTGTGCTGAAACAACTGGGTGAGATTAAAATTTGTTTCAATTTTGCTGTCAGATATGAAAGAATAGAGGCAATCTGAGTCACTTCAAATCTCTTAGAATAATTTGGTATATGACACGTATGAATAACCAACTTACGACTTCCCAATTTATGGCAGTGTTTTAATTTTGGTTGAGAAATATTTGTTCCTGAACTCACTGTGCTTATTTACATAGACACATTGTGTTTTAAAAATACAGAAACTTCCATCATCCTGTATTGATTTCTTAGATGGAAATATTTATTTTAAAAAATTGCTTCAGCCATTGTTTTATAGAGATGATTTTCTTAGTGTTAAATCATCTTTCTAGAGATCAGTATAACTACATGTTGTTAATCTGAAACAGTAAGAACAAGCAGAATTGAAAATTGTATTTTCTTTATCAGCAGTGGCATATATACTATCAAACCTAACAGAAAAATAAAGATTACCTAACATGACTCTTTTACTTTTAAAGAAATGATTCTATTATGTTTGCATTTTATATTCTGAGTAAAATCTTATGGCTTGTGACCAAGAAGTGTCCTTTCAAAGGTGTCATTGTCAGAGCAAATTAATTCATGGTTCACACTATGCACTGTCAGCATCTATTGTTATCGTTTTTTTCTTCTACCCTGTCATTCAGATTAATAACATAAGTGGTGCTATGCTTACAGCTTTCTTCCCCTTGTCATTTGACTCAGAATCTCCTTTGCACAAGTAGTTTCTCTTCAGCAAATTTAAATGTACTGCAATATATCTGTGTTTAGTCAAAAGTGCTATACAGTCATTTCTCTTCTGACTACTCTTATTAAAACAAATTTAATAGACCTTTTTGTGTTGTAGGCTTTTATTTCCTAAACCCTTCATTACAGAAGATGAGGTCTTACAACCTTATTTGGTCATAATCTGACACCTTTTAAAATGAGCTCGTTACTAAAAACATTAAGTTATTAACAACGTACACAGTATAGTCACTTTTCTTAAATCTCATGTTGTGAAATTCTTGCCAGGTGTTTGTGGAAACCATCAGTGAAATACAGTGAAAGTGATCAATTATGCTATATTCAAGCATAAGTGTACTCAAAGATAAGTGTTTTACTACTAAATGTGTGGGCTTTCCTGGTGGCTCAGTGGTAAAGGGCCACCCCCACTGCCAATGTGGGAGACATGGTTTTGATACCTGGGTCAGAAAGACCCCTGCAGAAGGAAATGGCAGCCCACTCCTGTATTCTTGCCTGGGAAATCCCATGGACAGAGGAGCCATGGGATCCTACAGGAGCGGGCTACAGTCCAAGGGGTTGTAAAAGAGTCGGACACAACTTAGCAACCAAACAACTGCAACAAGAACAGCTAAATGTGTAGTTGTTAGGTTCAGAAAGAATTCAGTCATTGTTCTACTGAACAGGGAAAAGACCAGAAACCTTAGAGTGATCTTCAATCATAAACAGGGAAACTGACAAAGCAAGATCAATAATTTATGGAAGACTCAGGCTAGACTTGCATTTTGAAGATGATGATAAATGTTTTAATCTAGGTGCTGATTGAAAAAAAATCCACAATGTGAGGGCTGTGAGTTCAGTTTTCTTTGGGAACTTACTGAGGACTATAGCCCAGGAGATAGCCTCTCAAATAGTTCTGAGGAGCTATTCTAAAGAGGTATGGAGGGAGGTCAGTATGTATGTGATTTTAACAAAGGATTTATATGTAATCAAGCACACATCTTAGTAGAAGTTTGAGGTTTCTCATGAGGAGCAGATGTCTTTGCTAATAATTTTAGAGTTTTTCTAGGTTTGAGAAGAAGCAAGAAACTGGATTCATAAAATACCTCTAACTATTTTAGGCCTGTTCTGCCTGATATTCCCAGAGCACTGTCTTATTCCTGATCTCCATCATGAATTCCTTCAAGGTGTGTTAAAGTCAGTGACTGCAGTGGCTAGTGACTTAATTCTTGTAGAACTGAATAGCAAGAAACATTTTTTAGTTGTCATCATGTGTGTGTGCCAAGTCATTTTATTCCCATATGACTCTGCAACCCTATGGACCGTAGCCCACCAGGCTCCTATGTCCATGGGATTATCCAGGCGAGACTACTGGAGTAGGTTGCCGTGCCCTCCTCCAGGGGATCTTCCTAACCCGGGGATCGAACCTGCATCTCTTACATCTCCTGCACTGGCAGGTGGGTTCTTTACCACAGGCACCATCTGAGAAAACCCCTTTTAGTTTGCATAAGAAACAAAAAATACTTCAGACATTTCAAACACACTATAACTGTTGGAAGCTCTGGTTTTGAAGTCTGGTCACTGCCACAGGCTTCAAGTTCATGCTATAGCAGCAACCCAGAAATCAACAAACCGCAATAGCAACCACTCAGCATTTGGGATGTTGCAGGAAACCATTGTTATTTCATAGCTGCCCTACACTCACATGGTTTGTCCTTACACACTGGAACAGAGGCTTTCTGTTGTGTAAACTAGTATTAGTCTCCACTGCAGCTGCAGTGTGAATAGATACCGCCTCCCTCTGCCTTCTTGATCTGGCATGTGCTCATTTACTGGAGACAACCAAAAATCACATCTCAAACTTTTCAGAAAAGAGAGTCTGAAAGTGTAGCTTTTAGCCTGTCTGTACCTTGCAAAATGGTGGGAGGGGAATAAAGTGATGGAACTGAACGCTGAGTATCTGTAGTTGACAACCAGCAGGACAAGTATTTCACTGACATACGAGGCACTGTTACGTGAGAAGCTGAAAATGCTTACTTTCCAGGCTGAATGAGAGTCATAGGAAGAGCTCTTCATTATTGTATTATCCTTTTCAATTATCTTCTTCAGTTTCATGTGAACTCTCTTCCTTTAAAGAGAGAAATGAAAATGAGAACATCTAGAACATCTGGAACATCTAGATCATTTCATTAGGATCCTGGAGGGAGGCAGATAAGACATTTAATCTCTACAGCTCCCTAGGGTTTCCCAGTGAGTCTGAAGACCTATGGTTTTCCCAAAAGTGCAGAAAATGCCAGGGGATTTGGTCTCTCCCAAATCTTCCACTGTAACACTGGGGTTTGGAGAGAGACCACTTGGTAGTCTTTTTAAAATTCCTGGTGAAATCTCCACCCTTTGTGTGTGCATAGAATCTATGACTTTCTTCTAACCAATAGAAACCGGCAGAGATGATGGACTGTCACCCGGCCATTACATAACATTACAATGCCATGTGTGCAATTATTTCTGTTGAGCTATTTCTCTTAAGCCATTTCTCTTGAGCTTTCTACAGTTCTGAACATTTCTGCACTTTCCAAGAATGAGCTACAAGAAAAAGTACTTAATGATTTTATTCATGTTTTTGAAATAAGAGGAATTAAAGCATATTTTGCCTGTGTTAAAGTAAATATATTTTCAAATATTATATATTATGTGCCAAAGTAATAGAATAAATATGTTGCATTTTGTATTAAAATTTGGCTAAATATTGTGTTTGTGTGCTCAATCGCTCAGTCATGTCTGAGTCTTTGTGATCCAAAGGATGGTAGCCGATCAGGCTCCTCTGCCCATGGGATTTTACAGGCAAGAATGTGGGAGTACGTTGTCATTTCATTCTCCAGGGGATCTTACTGACCCAGAAATGAACCCACATCTCCTGCATTGGCAGGCATTGGCAGGCAGATTCTTTACCACTAAGCCACCTGAATAGCAAATTGTGTATTTAGACTATATCATAAGTGTACTCTTAAGGATTCCATTGAATCTGAAGTTACGTTAAATGAAGGTAACATAAAATGAAACAAATATAACTTATTTAGCACACTGTGCAGAATTTAAATACAAACTAGGTGGTAACAACTGTCTTTAATAATATTTTCTTTATATTCAATAATCTAACTCAGTATTCATTTTGCTCTGAGAAAACTGCTTTGCAGTATTTATTCTTTTTTTCCCATTGTGGCATGATATAGTTACACACATGAAAGCCAGTTTTTTATTTTATACAACATAAAATTTAATATATTCAAGCTCTGTTGTTCCCCAAATTGTGTTTTACAAAATGAAATTTTACGTAGAAAGAAAAAAACAATCCTTTGACATGTGGATAACACTTAATTAAACTGTTTCTGTTCACGTGTTTAGTTGTTTATTGTTGAATTACGTGCAGTTTGGCAACCCACTCCAGTGTTCTTGCCTGGAGAATCCTAGGGACAGGGGAGCCTGGTGGGCTGCCGTCTCTGGGGTTGCACAGAGTCGGACACGACTGAAGCGACTTGGCAGCAGCAGCAGCATACCTTAGATTATCGTGCTTTGCTTTATTGTGCTTTTTACAAATTGAACGCCTGTCACAATCCAGGGTCAAGCCAGCCTATGGCTCTATGTTTCCAATAGCATTTGCTCACGTGGTGACTCTGTGTCACATATTGGTAATTCTCACAACATTGCAAGCCTTTCATTATTATTATATTTGTTACAGTGATTTGTGATCAGTGCTCTTTATTACAACTATGCCTCTTTGAAGGCTCAGATAATGGTTAGCACTCTTTAGCAAGAAAGTATTTTATAATTATGTACGTTGTTTTTTTTAAGCATAATGCTATTGTACACTTAATAGACTACAGTATAGGGAGAACACTTTTTATATTCACCGAGAAACCAAAAAATACATGTGACTTGTTTTATTGCAATATTCACTTTATCGCAGTGGTCTGGAACCAAATCTGCAGTTTCTCTGAAGTGTGGCTGTATTTGATTGTTTTATGTCCATGCCTCTGCGAACCTTGACTGTGTCGCAAGAAGGAAAACCTATTGGGAAGATTAATTTTTCACAGCTATTCAACTAAAGTAAGCCTTGTTCAAGGGACAGCTAATATTACATAGCGTCTGAGCTCCCCAAAACATGCCTGAAGAATCTTTTGTCTAGATAAATGTAAAATAACTCTTTCCAAAGTTTCTAGAAAATCTTAAATATTTTAAAGATTGTATTATATCCTGTTTGCCTAATTAAGTATAGCAACAAATAAAACAGATACTCTCATGTTTATGTACAAGCTACATAAACAATATACATTTTTATTTGATAACATTTATTGAAGGTTATCTATGCAACTAACACATGGACTATGTTGCCCAGGTTGTTAAAACTTCAGAATATTGATAATAAAAGTGAAATATGCATTATTTTCCACATTTTCTACATATACATAAATTGCAAATTAATCTAATTATTTTTATAATAGCAGTATTCCTTTAGTGCAACAGAGTATTTTAAAAAAACTTCTGTTTAAAAATAATTAAATACAATACACTATTTCAATTATTGTGTAAAATATACCTGAAATGATTCAGCTCAGATTACACGTAAATATTTAAAATAATGAGTTGAACAATGAGTTTTGATATATTTGCTATTTTCCCCTTTAAAAAAATGCAATTTCAAAAATCAATATATGCATTATAATATGGCTAATTCAAATTGAGTATTTTTGTGGAAAGAGAAACTAAATCAGATCAGATCAGTCGCTCAGTCTTGTCCGACTATTTGCAACCCCATGAATCGCAGCACGCCAGAACTCCCTGTCCATCACCAACTCCCGGAGTTCACCCAGACTCACATCCATCCAGTCAGTGATGCCATCCAGCCATCTCATCCTCTGTCGTCCCCTTCTCCTCTTGCCCTCAATCCCTCCCAGCATCAGAGTCTTTTCCAATGAGTCAACTCTTCGCATGAGGCCGAAGTAGTGGAGTTTCAGCTTTAGCATCATTCCTTCCAAAGAAATCCCAGGGCTGATCTTCAGAATGGACTGGTTGGATCTCCCTGCAGTCCAAGGGACTCTCAAGAGTCTTCTCCAACACCACAGTTCACAAGCATCAATTCTTCAGCGCTCAGCCTTCATCACAGTCCAGCTCTCACATCCTTCCATGACCACAGGAAAGACCATAGCCTTGACTAGACGAACCTTTGTTGGCAAAGTAATGTCTCTGCTTTTGAATGTGCTCTCTACGTTGGTCATAACTTTCCTTCCAAGGAGTAAGCATCTTTTAATTTCATGGCTGCAGTCACCATCTGCAGTGATTTTGGAGCCCAGAAAAATAAAGTCTGACACTATTTCTTTCCCCATCTATTTCCATGAATTGATGGGACCAGATGCCATGATCTTCGTTTTCTGAATCAACATTCAGCTTTAAGCCAACTTTTTCACTCTCCACTTTCACTGTCATCAAGAGGCCTTTTAGTTCCTCTTCACTTTCTGCCATAAGGGTGGTGTCATCTGCATATCTGAGGTTATTGATATTTCTCCCAGCAATCTTGATTCCAGCTTGTGTTTCTTCCACTCCAGCGTTTCTCATGATGTACTCTGCATATAAGTTAAATAAGTAGGGTTACAATATACAGCCTTGACAAACTCCTTTTCCTACTTGGAACCAGTCTGTTGTTCCATGACCAGTTCTAACTGTTGCTTCCTGACCTGCATACACATTTCTCAAGAGGCAGATCAGGTGGTCTGGTATTCCCATCTCTTTCAGAATTGTCCACAGTTTATTGTGATCCACACAGTCAAAGGCTTTGGCATAGTCAATAAAGCAGAAATAGATGTTTTTCTGGAACTCTCTTGCTTTTTCCATGATCCAGCAGATGTTGGCAATTTGATCTCTGGTTCCTCTGCCTTTTCTATAATCAGCTTGAATATCTGGAAGTTCACGGTTCACATATTGCTGAAGCCTGGCTTGGAGAATTTTGAGCATTACTTCACTAGCGTGTGAGATAAGTGAAATTGTACGGTAGTTTGAGCACTATTTGGCATCGCCTTTCTTTGGGATTGGAATGAAAACTGACGTTTTCCAGAAACTAAATAGTAAAAGTCTAATGCACTATTCATTATGCAACAGAGCCTGAGACTAAATAATAAGAAAAAAATCCACATAATGAAAAACGTATTCTCTTCTATTTGAAGAGAATAAAAGACAATTATAAATAGATATGAAAAATCAGATCAATTTTATAACTGTAATTATGTCCAGTCAATCCTAAAATTGAAGCATATGTAAAAAGTTTTCAATTCTATGTTTTATTTTTTTATCTTAAGTTTTGTACTAGTCAGTTTGAGTTATTTTAAACAACAGAAGCAGGTTTTGATCTCTACACAGGCCATTCAAAACTTTCATGTAAGTGTGTCATGAAAGTGTGTCATTAAAGACAGTAATGACATACTTTCCTTTCAGTGAAGCCAATGGGCTTTGTTGCTAATAATTTAAAAATATGTATATATAGTATATATAATATGTATGTTTGCCTATAATCCAGAGCTGCAAATTGGTATCTTAGGAAGGGCAAGCTTTTCAGGGCAAGTCAAGATATTTTCAGTACAAAATTGTACCTTAGACATTGACCATAACCATTTCTTAGGCAAAAGATATAATCTTATAAAACACACGGAGAAGGCAATGGCACCCCACTCCAGTACTCCTGCCTGGAAAATCCCATGGATAGAGGAGCCTGGAAGGCTGCAGTCCATGGGGTTGCAAAGAGTCAGACACGACTGAACGACTTTACTTTCACTTTTCACTTTCATGCATTGGAGAAGGAAATGGCAACCCACTCCAGTGTTCTTGCCTGGAGAATCCCAGGGACGGGGGAGCCTGATGGGCTGCCGTCTATGGGGTCGCACAGAGTCGGACACGACTGAAGTGACTTAGCAGTATAAAACACAAAGATATAAAGAGTGAGATTTTTCAGACACCAAGATAGGTAAGTGATGTGGCGTTAAGTACAAATTCCCTTCGTATTTAAGGGAATAGAAATTACTTGTAAATTATGATTGTCTCTTTCATTTTTTTTGTAAAATATCAGTAACATTTACATATTTCAACATCATTCTGAATTTGGCAGTAACTTTTTTCAAATAGTTGTAAATCTTTGTTTTGGAGGAAAATCTCATTTAATAACAAAACGAGCTTCCAAGTGATTCACTCTTAGGTGAATCACACAATATAATACCTATAATAATTTTAACATGTTAGTAGGTCCATCTAGTCAAGGCTATGGTTTTTCCAGGAGTCATGTATGGATGTGAGAGCTGGATTACAAAAAAGGCTGGGCACCAAAGAATTTATTCTTTTGAACTGTGGTGTTGGAGAAGACTCTTGAGAGTCCTTTGGACTGCAAGGAGATCCAACCAGTCCATCCTAAAGGAGATCAGTCCTGGGTGTTCATTGGAAGGACTGATGTTGAAGCCAAGGCTCCAGTACTTTGGCCACCTGATGCGAAGAGCTGACTCATTTCAAAAGACCCTGATGCTGAGAAAGATTGAAGGCAGGAAGAGAAGAGGACAAACAGAGGATGAGATGGTTGGATGGCATCACCAACTCAATGGACATGGGTTTGGGTGGACTCCAGGAGTTGATGATGGACAGGGAGGCCTGGCATGCTGCGATCCATGGGGTTGCAAAGAGTTGGACACGACTGAGCGACTGAATTGAACTGAACTGAATATATATAAAACTGTATTTGATATAAGAATACCTCCAGTAGTGTTCAGGCAATGAATTAGAGCTTTTCTGATATGAATTTTCCTTTGAATCATTAATTTAAGACTGTTTGGTTCAGAAAATATACTACATGGCAATATGAACTCTCAAGACCAATTATTTGTACTATACTTCTCAGGTTCAATTTCTGTTGCATCTTGCATCCTTATAGAAACTTTACTTTTTTTTGTTTATAGCTTAGACCCATAGCTATTAGATTACCTTGTGGCTTATGAAAAATATGGTTATAAAAATCTGCTTATAATCACAGAAAAAACTCTATCTTGGGAATTTTGATTAAGACACAACAAGAGAATCTACTGAATAGTATTGGGATATTAGGCACCAGTAACTTAACTTATATTAATCCTGATGCAAGAGAATCATAATTTACAAGTAATTTCTAGCAGTGTCCTAACTTCAGTTATAATCTGTGATGCCCAGCAGAAAACCACAGACACTGCTCTCAAACTCCATGACAAGCCTGTCTGTCTTTAATAATATACACCTATTTTTTCTGTAGCTAACATGATCCTTAGAAAAACAGTGATGCAAACTCACAATAAAACATTTTTAAATTTCACCATATCGATTTACTGTGTGAACTGTCAGCAATATATCCTATGATGTCTTACTTGACTAATAAATAGCATCATACTAATTTTTAAAATTCTTGTCCATTATTTGCTCGAAAAAATAAACTAAGCTGAAAATACATTGAGCAAAGATTTTAAGAATTGGTCATTAAACACAGAGTTCCACAAGACTTGTTTATAAAATCTAATTAACGGAAGTCTGTTGCAGTTTACTTTGAAGAGAGTGCTTTGTCATGCATGCTTATCTCTTATCTCTTAGCATAGCAATTGTCAAACAATAGGTATTTTGGTCACAGTATTGCTGAAAAGGAAAAACATCCAATTAACATTCCAAGGAAATGTTTTTACTGCTGCCAAGAGCTAAGACAAATGTATAATATAGAAAATAATTTTTCAAGATTTTTCTAAGTCATTCTGTCTCTGTTTAAGAGGAGAGATTCCACTTTGCCTGTAAGCTAAGTCACTTCAGTCACACTTGCATCTGCAAACCTGTGGACAGTGGTACAACAGGCTCCTCTGTAGATATGGGTCCATGGGATTCTCCAGGCAAGAATACTGGAATGGGTAGCCATTTCCTCCTCCAGGGTATCTTCCCGACCCAGGGACAGAACCTGTTTCTCTTATATCTACTGTTTTGGCAGGAGGGTTCTTTATCACTAGTGCCACCTGGGAAGTTCACTTTATCATATATTAATTTGCTAGATTCAGCCTTTTCCTCTACTTGTTGTCATTATAATTTACCATTCTTGTAAAGCTGATTAGATTAGGTGACTCAGAGCCAGCAAGCTTTATAACATCTAATTTCTTTTCATCTCAATTTGATTTCTTAAAAGTTGAGTAGGGAGACTGATGTGTGTACTCCCTTATGGTGCATTCAGATAATAGGACTTCCAGGAAATCAACCAGTCTACTGCACCACACTTTTAATTTAATTCTGTTATCCCTTCTGTTTGATAGTGAAGAATTAGACTGGTATAAAACCAAATCCTTGTCTGGCAATTGCTACAGTGAGTTTTCAGAAACCTATCAACCGAATCTCATGATCCTGTTCATGATCTACATAAATTGCAATTTAGGGAATTTAACAGGCTCTGAACAAATATGAAATGACCAGCAAAGTTTATTACTTACTCATAATGCATTAGGGGATTTTATAAGACAATGCACGTACAACATTTAGGAAAGTGCCTATTTAATAAATTTAAATTGAATATTAAGTTCAGTTCAGTTGCTCAGTCATGTCTCTTTGCGACCCCATGGACTGCAGCACACCAGGCTTTCCTGTCCATCACCAACTCCCTGAGCTTGCTCAAACTCATGTCCATGGAGTCGGTGATGCCATCCAACCATCTCATC
The DNA here is from genome assembly GCA_935064755.1 of Tragelaphus eurycerus. Taxonomy (NCBI): domain Eukaryota; kingdom Metazoa; phylum Chordata; class Mammalia; order Artiodactyla; family Bovidae; genus Tragelaphus; species Tragelaphus eurycerus. The sequence goes on from CAKXYN010000061.1 coordinate 13,833,263, forward strand.
CTCTGTCATCCCCTTCTCTTCCTGCCTTCAGTCTTTCCCAGCATCAGGGTCTTTTCCAATGAGCCTGTTCTTCACATCAGGTGGCCAAAGTATTGGAGTTTCAGTTTCAGCATCAATCCTCCCAATGAATGTTCAGGACTGATTTCCTTTAGGATTGACTGGCTTGATCTCTTTGCAGTCCAAGGGACTCTCAAGAGTCTTCTCAAACACCACACTTCAAAAGCTCCAATTCTTCTGCACTTTGCTTTCTTTAGCTGAATATTAACTGTAGTTATTTTATATTTATCAATAGGTATCAATATGTTCCGACTTACTATAGCTGAACTCATTGAAGAAAGATACTTTGGTAAAATATAAAGGTAATTTTTACCAATATATGACTATTTTTGAGTGTTTCATGAAAAAAGAGTTTCCTACATAAACCATCTACCTTTGTCTCCTCACTAAATATTGCACACATAAAAAATACATATAATCTCACACAGGATTTGAATTCAGGCAAATTGCCATTGCATCCTGCTCTGCTGTATAGAATATAATAGTATATATGGATACAGATGGATAAAAGTTAAGTAGCCTGGTAGATTTAGAAAAATGGTGATGACAATGATGACATGATGATGATAAAGGACAATTTCTATTTTCTCAGTGATAATAAGAAACAAGATTATCCCTGATGGTGATGAAGGGAGACTTCTATGGTGCCACAAGGGGTTAAAAAGTATTTCAAATAGATGAATAAGAGAGTAGCAGAGTGAATATGATCATTTGAAAAAAGACGAATGTACATGGTTAATGTTTCCTAGCCATTTTTAGCTACTTGCAGTTAGAAAGATCAAACTAGTCAATCTTAAGGGAAATCAACCCTGAATACTCCTTGGAAGGACTGATGCTGAAGCTGAAACTCCAATAAATTGGTCCTCTGATGCAAACAGCTGACTCATTGGAAAAGCTCCTGATGCCAGAGAAGATTGAGGGCAGAAGGAGAAGAGGGCATCAGAGGATGAGATGGCTGGATGGCATCACTGATGCAATGGACATGAACTTGGTCAAACTTCAGGAGGTGGTGAGAGACAAAGAGGCCTGGTGTGCTGCAGTCCGTGGGGTCACAAAGAGTTGATCATGACTCAATGACTGAACACAACAACAACAGTCAGAAAGTAGAGTCAGTCAGGTCTGAGGGTGAGGGTATGCAAGACAATAAAGATTAATTGAGCTTAGAGTAAGTACTGGAGTGATTATGAAACAGCAGGACTCAATGATCCTACCTCTACCCTATCCCCACCATGTCCTTTGCCCTTCCTTTGTGAAAAAAAAAATTAGCCAAAGAGTAAGTTTAAACTGAGATGTAAGAAAACACAGAAACAAAGGAAAACAGTCCAACAAGACTCTGCTCAATATTATGTAACAACATAATTATGTAACAGTAATTATGTAATTGGGAAAAGAATTTGAAAAAGAGTAGATACATGTACAACTGAATCACTCTGTTGTACGATGAAACTGACGCCTTGTTAATCAACTATACCCCAATATAAAATAAAAAGTTAAAAAAATTTGAAGAGAAAGAACAAGAAAATAATAATAGTTTAGTCATTAAGCATAATCAAGGACATTTATTTCCTTATTGAGGGCTAAATATAGTATTCTGAGCCATATTCTATGAGCTCTCATAGATACTGAAACTCCCATCATGTGGAAAAGATAACTACACGATGACCAGATTGTAGCCATGACATAAGTTGCACAATTTGAGATTTTTCCTCAAAGTAATGGAAACAAAGCAACCCAAAACTTGAAGTCTAGCTGTACTTAAAACAATCAAGATGAAGCTGATCACATTGCCCCATGACCAATTTCAATATGACTGTCAGAGCTGACTGTACTGTTTCTGCATGTTGCCCACTCCCTTCACCTATAAAAGCTATTCCCCATGGGTGGTCAGTAGGGCAGAGGGGTCAGCCTTCAGTCAGGAGTCCACCCTACCCTCTGGTTGCTGGGGTCTGAAATAATGCAAACTTTCCTTTGCACTTTCCTTGTGACTCAACTGCAATGTGGGAGACCTGGATTAATCCATGGGTTGGGAAGATCCCCTGGAGAAGGGAAAGGCTACCCACTTCAGTATTCTGGCCTGGAAAATTCCATGGACTATGTAGTCCATGTAGTCACAAAAAGTCAGACATGACTGAGTGACTTTCACTTTCCTTTCCACCAGCCTTGCTTCTTATTGACTTTTGAGGGGTGAGCAGCCAAACCTCCACTTCTGGTAACAGTTATATAGTAATGGACTTTGGAATCTAGTGAGCAAAGAGGATAAAGACAGAAACAAGGACACGAAGAGTAGAAAGTCAATTAATAGGTTGTTCAAATAGGGTTAAGGAATTTGGGGAGAGGAATTAACAGTGGCAGAAAGCTGGGATTCAGAAGAAGATGATTATAATCTAAGTACCAGTAAAAATACAGTTATTGGTGTTGATAAGCTCGAGGGTATATAATTTGTTGGCTGAAGTTCCCTGCAGGAATAGATAGGTAAAGGAGGTCAAAGATTTAAGAACTCAGGGTTTTGGAAAAACTGATTATTAGATGCTGAAGCTACAAAGAACAATGTTAGGAGCATGGGATTTTCCAGCTTCTACTTAGGAAAAATCAACATATTTATGGAGAGAGACCTATAAGAAGTTTCTATAAATCATTCTTGTTTTCTTACGCTGGTTTATTTTCTGCTTACTTTAATAAATAATTATTTGTATATGGCTTTATAATTTCCAAAATTATTTTGCATACATTGATTTATGCAATTTTTTACAGCAAACCTACTCAGAGTATAAGAAATCAATATTATAATTTTAGAGAAAAGGAAATCAAGATTCAATGTCTGGCTCTATTTCAATGCAGTGAGTTTGTGTTTCATCTTTGTAAGATTCCTGTTTTTTAAAATATTATGGCTTAATATTTCCATGGTGTTGAGGTAATGACTTTCATTTTAAGAATCATGTTACCTTGAAAGTCAGACTTTTGCAACATGGTGCTAATTAAATCCATGTAACTAAATCTTTTCTGCACTCTGAACTCAAATTACTGCTGCTTTTAACACCCCCACTTGCATATAGGCTAAACTCAAACACTAGCTGTCCAAATGCAAATATTTGCTCACAGAATTTTTTCACCTCCAACTCATTTTGTTTCCCATTTTCATAAGTGTATTTTAATGTAGCCTTTTGTTCAAGACAAATCCAAGAGTAATCCCTGATTTCTCCATTTCCTTAACTTTCCACTCAAAGTGAAAGTGAAGTCGCTCAGTCATGTCTGACTCTTTGCGGCCCCATGGACTGTAGCCTGCACAGTCTATGGGATTTTCCATCCATGGGATTTTCCAGGCAAGAGTACTGGAGTGGGTTGCCATTTCCTCCTCCAAGGAATCTTCCCAACCCAGGGATCGAAACTGAGTCTCCTGCACTGCAGCTAGATGCTTTGCCTCTCAAGATCAGATCAGATCAGTCGCTCAGTCGTGTCCGACCCTTTGCGACCCCATGAACCGCAGCACGCCAGGCCTCCCTGTCCATCACCAGCTCCTGGAGGTCACTCAGACTCGCATTCATCGAGTCAGTGATGCCATCCAGCCATCTCATCCTCTGTCGTCCCCTGCTCCTCCTGCCCTCAATCCCTCCCAGCATCAGAGTCTTCTCCAATGAGTCAACTCTTCGCATGAGGTGGCCAAAATACTGGAGTTTCAGCCTTAGCATCATTCCTTCCAAAGAAATTCCAGGATTGATCTCCTTCAGAATGGACTGGTTGGATCTTCTGGCAGTCCAAGGGACTCTCAAGAGTCTTCTCCAACACCACAGTTCAAAAGCATCAATTCTTTGGCGCTCAGCCTTCTTCACAGTCCAGCTCTCACATCCATACATGACCACAGGAAAGACCATAGCCTTGACTAGGTGAACCTTTGTTGGTAAAGTAATGTCTCTGCTTTTGAATATGCTATCTAGGTTGGTCATAACTTTCCTTCAAAGGAGCAAGCATCTTTTAATTTCATGGCTGCAGTCACCATCTGCAGTGATTTTGGAGCCCAGAAAAACAAAGTCTGACACTGTTTCCACTGTTTCCCCATCTATTTCCCATGCAGCAATGGGACCAGATCCCATGATCTTCGTTTTCTGAATGTTGAGCTTCAAGCCAACCTTTTCACTCTCCACTTTCACTTTCATCAAGAGGCTTTTTAGCCCCTCTTCACTTTCTGCCATAAGAGTGGTGTCATCTGCATATCTGAGGTTATCTGATTCAAAATAAATCTCAAGTTAGTTAAATCTATCTTCACTGCTGACATCCTAGACTTGGTGCACATAACCAGTACAGGTAAAACAGAAAGTAACTAGTCTACCTGATCTTGGTGCTAATCCATTCACCACTCAGAAGTCTGAGTAAGCTTCTTAAAATGGAGATTAAATTATACACCTTTCACACTTTCCCTTAGGGTTAACTGCTGATAATGTTGTCCCTGTGACTCCACAACCATCAGATCAGATCAGATCAGATCAGTCGCTCAGTCCAACTCTTTGCGACCCCATGAACCGCAGCACGCCAGGCCTCCCTGTCCACCACCAGCTCCCGGAGGTCACTCAGACTCACACCCATCAAGTCAGTGATGCCATCCAGCCATCTCATCCTCTGTCGTCCCCTTCTCCTCCTGCCCTCAATCCCTCCCAGCATCAGAGTCTTCTCCAATGAGTCAACTCTTCGCATGAGGTGGCCAAAATACTGGAGTTTCAGCTTTAGCATCATTCCTTCCAAAGAAATCCCAGGGTTGATCTCCTTCAGAATGGACTGGTTGGATCTCCTTGCACTCCAAGGGACTCTCAAGAGTCTTCTCCAACACCACAGTTCAAAGGCATCAATTCTTCTGTGCTCAGCCTTCTTCACAGTCCAGCTCTCACATCCATACATGACCACAGGAAAGACCATAGCCTTGACTAGACGAACCTTTGTTGGCAAAGTGATGTCTCTGCTTTTGAATATTTTATCTAGGTTGGTCATAACTTTCCTTCCAAGGAGTAAGCGTCTTTTAATTTCATGGCTGCAGTCACCATCTGCAGTGATTTTGGAGCCCAGAAAAATAAAGTGTGACACTGTTTCCATTGTTTCTCCATCTAGTTCCCATGTAGTGATGGGACCAGATGCCATGATCTTCGTTTTCTGAATGTTGAGCTTTAAGTCAACCTTTTCACTCTCCACTTTCACTTTCATCAAGAGGCTTTTTAGTTCCTCTTCACTTTCTGCCATTAGGGTGGTATCATTCTCATATCTGAGGTTATTGATATTTCTCCCAGCAATCTTGATTCCAACTTGTGTTTCTTCCAGTCCAGCATTTCTCATGATGTACTCTGCATAGAAGTTAAATAAACATGGTGACAATATACAGCCTTGACGTACTCCTTTTCCTATTTGGAACCAGTCTGTTGTTCCATGACCAGTTCTAACTGTTGCTTCCTGACCTGCATACAGATTTCTCAAGAGGCAGATCAGGTGGTCTGATATTCCCATCTCTTTCAGAATTTTCCAGTTTCTTGTGATCTACACAGTCAAAGGCTTTGGCATAGTCAATAAAGCAGAAATAGATGTTTTTCTGGAACTCTTGCTTTTTCCATGATCCAGTGGATGTTGGCAATTTGATCTCTGGTTCCTCTGCCTTTTCGAAAACCAGCTTGAACATCAGGAAGTTCACGGTTCACATATTGCTGAAGCCTGGCTTGGAGAATTTTGAGCATTACTTTACTAGCGTGTGAGATGAGTGCAATTGTGCAGTAGTTTGAGCACCCTTTGGCATTGCCTTTCTTTGGGATTGGGATGAAAACTGACCTTTTCCAATCTTGTGGCCACTGCTGAGTTTTCCAAATTTGCTGGCATATTGAATGCAGCACTTTCACAGCATCATCTTTCAGGATTTGGAATAGCTCCACTGGAATTCCATCACCTCCACTAGCTTTGTTCATAGTGATGCTTTCTAAGGCCCACTTGACTTCACATTCCAGGATGTCTGGCTCTAGGTCAGTGATCACATCATCATGATTATCTGGGTCGTGAAGCTCTTTTTTGTACAGTTCTTCTGTGTATTCTTGCCACCTCTTCTTAATATCTTCTGCTTCTGTTAGGTCCATACCATTTCTGTCCTTTATCAAGCTCATTTTTGCATGAAATATTCCTTTGGTATCTCTGATTTTCTTGAACAGATCCCTAGTCTTTCCCATTCTGTTGTTTTCCTCTATTTCTTTGCATTGATCCCTGAAGAAGGCTTTCTTATCTCTTCTTGCTATTCTTTAGAACTCTGCATTCAGATGCTTATATCTTTCCTTTTCTCCTTTGCTTTTCACTTCTCTTCTTTTCACAGCTATTTGCAAGGCCTCCCCAGACAGCCATTTTGCTTTTTTGCATTTGTTTTCCATGGGGGTGATCTTGATCCCTGTTTCCTGTAGAATGTCACGAACCTCATTCCATAGTTCATCAGGCACTCTATCTATCAGATCTAGGCCCTTAAATCTATTTCTCACTTCCACTGTATAATCATAAGGGATTTGATTTAGGTCATACCTGAATGGTCTAGTGGTTTTCCCTACTTTCTTTAGTTTCAGTCTGAATTTGGCAATAAGGAGTTCATGGTCCGAGCCACAGTCAGCTCCTGGTCTTGTTTTTGCTGATTGTATAGAGCTTCTCCATCTTTGGCTGCAAAGAATATAATCGATCTGATTTTGGTGTTGACCATCTGGTGATGTCCATGTATAGAGTCTTCTCTTGTGTTGTTGGAAGAGGGTATTTGCTATGACCAGTGCATTTTCTTGGCAAAACTCTGTTAGTCTTTGCCCTGCTTCATTCCGGATTCCAAGGCCAAATTTGCCTGTTACTCCAGGTGTTTCTTGACTTCCTACTTTTGCATTCCAGTCCCCTATAATGAAAAGGACATCTTTTTTGGGTGTTAGTTCTAAAAGGTCTTGTAGGTCTTCATAGAACCGTTCAACTTCAGCTTCTTCAGCGTTACTGGTTGGGGCATAGATTTGGATTACTGTGACATTGAATGGTTTGCCTTGGAAACGAACAGAGATCATTCTATCGTTTTTGAGATTGCATCAAAGTACTGCATTTCGGACTCTTTTGTTGACCATGATGGCCACTCCATTTCTTCTGAGGGATTCCTGCCCGCAGTAGTAGATATAATGGTCATCTGAGTTAAATTCACCCATTCCAGTCCATTTGAGTTCGCTGATTCCTAGAATGTCAACATTCACTCTTGCCATCTCTTGTTTGACCACTTCCAATTTGCCTTGATTCATGGACCTGACATTCCAGGTTCCTATACAATATTGCTGTTTACAGCATCGGACTTTGCTTCTATCACCAGACACATCCACAGCTGGGTATTCTTTTTGTTTTGGCTCCATCCCTTCATTCTTTCTGGAGTTATTTCTCCACTGATCTCCAGTAGCTTATTGGGCCCCTACTGACCTGGGGAGTTTCTCTTTCAGTATCCTATCATTTTGCCTTTTCTTACTGTTCATGGGGTTCTCAAGTCAAGAACACTGAAGTGGTTTGCCATTCCCTTCTCCAGCGGACCACACCCTGTCAGATCTCTCCACCATGACCCGCCCATCCTGGATTGCCCCAGGGGCATGGCTTAATTTCACCACCCCAGTACTTTTGCCTGGAAAATCCCATGGACGGAGGAGCCTGGTAGGCTCCAGTCCATGGGGTCGCTAAGAGTCGGACACGACTGAGCGACTTCACTTTCACTTTTCAATTTCATGCATTGGAGAAGGAAATGGCAACCCACTCCAGTGTTCTTGCCTGGAGAATCCCAGGGACAGGGGAGCCTGGTGAGCTTCCGTCTGTGGGGTCGCACAGAGTCGGACACGACTTAAGCGACTTAGCAGCAGCAGCAGACAAGGCTGTGGTCCTGGTGTGATTAGATTGACTAGCTTTCTGTGAGTATGGTTTCAGTGTATTTGCCCTCTGATGCCCTCTTGCAAGACCTACCGTCCTACTTGGGTTTCTCTTACCTTGGGCGTGGGGTATCTCTTCCAGGCTGCTCCAGCAAACCTTACCACGACCTAAACTTACCAGCTGCTCCACAACCTTACCTCACCATCAACCAATCAGAGAATAGTGCACCAGCTGATCACAAACTCTGGGACTCCTTATCCCTAATTTGCTTTTAAAAATGCTTTGCTGAAACCCATGGGGCATTCGGGCTTTTTGAGCACTAGCTGTCCTGAACTTGCTTGGTGCCCTGAAATAAAACCTGCACTTCCCTTCACCACAGTAGAGTGATTGGCTTACTACTCAAGGGTGCATAGACCCAAGTTTGGTTTGGTAATATTAGCATATCACCTACATTGCTTAACTCATTTTAGTTTTCAATCTTTTTTCTTTCTGTATCTCATTCTGCTTTATTCTTCCTAGTTTAGTTATTCTCTTTGCCTTTATAGAAGTTCACACTTCTAGATTTCTGCTTGGCTCTTTTAAAAATTCACTTGTCCTTTTGTCCTCTTGTCCTACTTTTGTCTTATATATTTTTCCATTCTGTTCTCACTTAACATTTAAAATAAATATAATTTAAATTTCTATTAGAGTATTTCTTAAACTGATTTATGCACCAACAAATGGCATAAGCCTTACATCTATTTCTTTATAGTTGAATAAATGTGCTTGAATGTGAAAACAATTTATGACCATGACCACAGTAGGCAATTGTTGTAATTCAGACTTTAGGTTCTGATACTCTTAATCTGTTTGGTTCTTTGCACCATATATCTTGTGTCCTCCTTTCTTATTCCTAGGATCATTTAATTTATACCAGAAAGTGATAAATCTCAACAATGGTCCATGTAGTAGTTGATTATACATGTCACCTTCACTGGCCATGAGGTTAACCAGATTAAACATTAGCTCTGGGTGTTGCTGGGAGTCTGTTTCTGGGTGAGATTAGCATTTGAATGGATGGACTCAGAAGATAATCCTCCCCAATGTGGGTGGATCTTTGCCTACAAAGTTTCCTCTAGTCAAAACTATGGCTTTTCTAGTAACCCTGTATGGATGTGAGAGTTGGACTCTAAAGAAAGCTAAGTGCCGAAGAATTGATACTTTTGAATTGTGGTGTTGGAGAAATCTTTGGAGAGTTCCTTGAACTGCAAGGAGATCAACCAGTCAATCCTAAAGGAAATCAGTCCTGAATATTCATTGGAAAGACTGATGCTGAAGCTGAAACTCCAATACACTGGCCACCTGATGTGAAGAACTGACTCATTGGAAAAGACCCAGATGCTGGGAAAGAGTGAAGGTGGGAGGAGAAGGGGACAACAGAAGATGAGATGGTTGGATGACATCACTGGCTTGATGGTCATGAGTTTGAGCAAGCTCTGGGAGTTGGTGATGGATAGGAAAGCCTGGTGTGCTGCAGTCCATTGGGTTGCAAAGAGTCGGGCTGAACTGAACTGAATGTGGGTGGGCATCATCCAATCCATTGTGAGCCTGAATGGAACAGAAAGCTGAGCTAGGAGAACTCTGTGTCTTTTAGCCTGTCTCACATTGAACTGCAAAATATTATCACATCTTCTCCCGCCTTCAAATTGGAATTTACATCTTAGGCTCCCCCAATTCTCAGATCTTTGGACCAGGCTGAATTACCCTAGGAGGTTTATTGAGTCTCCAGCTACCACAAAGCAAAGAGTAGGACCTTTTGGTCTCCATATTGTATGAGCAAATTCCTCACAATCAATCAACCCACCAGTCAATAAAGTTTGTCTGCTAGAGAAAAGAAACACAACTCATTTTTGTGTGTTCATGTGGTACCATGTATCTTTGTTTAAATTCATTCATTTGCTTTAAGGTGTTCCTGTGGATTCTTTTTCATTTTCTACATATAGAATCATGCACCTGTGAATAGATTTTTTCTTTAATTGCATCCTTTGCAATTTGGATACCTTCTTTTTCTCTTTTTTGTATATTGCTCAGGCTAAAACTTCCACTGCAAGGTAGAATAGCACAGGTGAAAGTGGATATACTAATCATGTTCCCAATATTAGGGGCAAAATCAAGACTAGAAATGCATACGAGGAGGACAAGAGCCACTGATCCATCTGAGCAAGGGTTTGGTATAACTTTCTATATCTTAAAGAGAAGAAGAATCCCTCTTCACTTTCCTCATGTCCTTTGCTCCCCGCCTCCCTCCCAACCCCCGTGACATTTTAGCATCTCTGACAGTGAATTGTATCTTAAATCTACGCCACAATTGCTATTGGTTGTCAGTCAGGGCATAATTGTATCATCTATGCATGTACATGTATATAAACATGGTTATTGTTTTTCATATTTTTGAAATTTCAATTGAATTGTGTGCACTGTTGTTATATATATGTTGTGTTTCATTGGTTTTCAAATAAAATGACATACAAATTCTATGGAAATAGTAAGTCATTTGAATGCAGAAAGACACTAAAACAGACTGGGGGCAATAACTTGCTATTAGTAAAATTAATAATCATTGTCAGAATAATCAGTGCAATTTAATAATATTTTTCAAAGAGACAACCAAGTGCTTAATGGAAACCAAGGAAGATACCTGCAAGCAGATGAAACTTTGTTACATTTTTATATTGAGATATATGCATAAATAAGTCCTATTAAAAACTAAGCAAAAACACTCAAGACAGGAGAATTGGTCAGAAGAGATGAAAGATATTTTAAAGTAATGAGAAACTAGTCCCACATCTTTCTGGATGATCATTACAGCATGAATATCAATTTGTCAAAAACTTCCAGGGCCTTAAGCAGAGGGGCTTAAAGTTTAGATTTGTGCAAATCTATCAAGAAAAAAAGATGAAAGCGCTAGAATATAGGAAGTACCAGCATCCAAATTTATAGAATAGAGGTCAATGTCTTGGAAAAGCATTCTGGAAAAAATATAGATGGAGAAATATTTTAAGAAATGCTACATTACCAATAATTTTTGGATTGTGCCAAAAAGGACTGTGTCAACTATCATTTGGTGACAGAAATATTCCACTGTATAGTAAAAAAAAATGCTATTGATGCAATAAGCAGGAAATCTTTTAGAAAAGTCAAAATTTTAAAGACTTATTTTTATATATGCACAGTAGCTATATGCTAAAAACTGTATATATTATATAGATATATAAACAACTCTTTCAGTAAGTATAAAATAAAATTTTTAAATATTAAAGAACAATCTTGAAGTTTAATTTAGAGACAATTTCTTTCTTGGATTACAAAATAATATTACTTTTAAATATTTATAGTATTTTTGAGTTAATGAATACTATATTAACTAACATGTTAATTACCTGAAGAAGGTTTTCTCAGCATCTTTGATGATGTGAAATTATCTACTACTGCATAAAAATATGTATATATACCTCATATTACCTTTTACAAAGGAGTTTCCTGTTTTAAGTTGTATTTTATATTAATGACCATTTCAACCACCAAACTATAAGTTCTATGAGGGTGGAAATTAGGTAATATATTTTTCAACATACTATCACTGGAATTTAGCACCATCCTGACACATCGCAGTTGCTTCATAAATATCTTTTTTTCAGTAAATTAATATGTATGTTATGGAGGTTTGTAGAAGATCAAAGACTGCTCACATGGAGAGAAGACTAAGAGGAAAGATACATATTTTTAAGATAATGTGTTGAGTACACTGAGAATCTATAAAGCAGAGCCTCTAGAAGACATTGTTGACATGATGCTACTGCTAAGTCGCTTCAGTTGTGTCCCACTCTGTGAGACCCCATAGAAGACAGCCCACCAGGCTCCCCTGTCCCTGGGATTCTCCAGGCAAGAACACTGGAGTGGGTTGCTATTTCCTTCTCCAAGGCATGAAAGTGAAAAAATAAAGTGAAGTCCCTCAGTCCTATCCGACTCCTAGCGACCCCATGGACTGCAGCCTACCAGGCTCCTCCATCCATGGAATTTTCCAGGCAAGAGTACTGGAGTGGGGTGCCATTGCCTTCTCCGTGACATGATGAAGTTAAAACTAGGGCAGTGTGCAGAAAAAGGTCTTCCATTCAGTTCAGTTCAGTTGCTCAGTTGTGTCTGACTCTTTGCGACCCCATGAATCGCAGCACGCCAGGCCTCCCTGTCCATCATCATCTCCCGGAGTCCACTCAAACTCACATCAATCAAGTCGGTGATGCCATCCAGCCATCTCATCCTCTGTCATCCCCTTTTCCTCCTGCCCCCAATCCCTCCCAGCATCAGAGTCTTTTCCAACGAGTCAACTCTTCACATGAGGTGGCCAAAGTACTGGCTTTAGCATCATTCCTTCCAAAGAAATCCCAGGGCTGATCTCCTTTAGAATGGACTGGTTGGATCTCCTTGCAGTCCAAGGGACACTCAAGAGTCTTCTGCAACACCACAATTCAAAAGCATCAACTAATTATATTTAATTTGTTGAGAAAATAAAATCATGTTCCCTAAAAACTAATGCATGTATAATGTTTGTATTGTTTTATGTCCCTGTCTTTTCAAAAAATATTATTAGGAAATTAAAGGCATTCATCTCTACTGACGTCACTTTAAAATTCCTTACAATTGCCTCAAAATGCCTCAATCATTTCACAATATTTTAGAAATTGCATGATACAATGGGCTAACCTGAGAAGAGAAGGAATTTGTAGAAATACTAATCTTTTCCTTCTTTTTTTGTATTTAATCAAAAGGCATGTTACATTCCCCTTTATTTTTGACAAATTGTTTTTACCAGTGACTTTCTGCATAATGAAAATCCAGAACTTTAATTTAAATAATTCATCTCAATTGTGTTCTCAGGCAACATATCAATTCCTATAAATTAGCTATTTGAAAAAATGTTAGTGTTCTTGTATTCATTTTGTGACTGTGCTATAGGTTATATTTTGAAATTCTTATATATCTTCCATAGGATTAAAACACTAATTTTACAAAGACTGATATTTAATTTTCTCATTTTATCAACATCCTCTCCTCTTGCAAATGTTTTGTAAGATCAATAAATAGGTATATTTTTAGAAATGTTTATCATGACAAAATAATCATCAAGTAGGTTAAATTTTATTTTTACTCAACAACATTCAGTATAATTTATGAAATTTTGGTTATGTCATATTCAATGCACTTGTCTTTAAATACAATATGAAATTTCAGTATATGCTATTTACCAATTATTTAAGTAGAGTAAGAGTGGACATTTAGTATCCTTCTATTTTATCTGTTAAGCTCGCTCCTGTCCATTCTTAGGAGCCAGTGCCTGGACAGTACAAATGTTTAATTCATTTGGGGGGTATTATTTTAGTAGCAGTGAAGCTGCTCTGTGAAGATAAACTTTGGACATCTGGGCTTATAATGTTCTACCTGATTTTTGTATTACCTTTTATGCCTACAGAGATTTGCATTCATTATTTTGGTAGAATGCCTACAGATTACCTTTGAATATCTAACAGTGACATGTGCTTTTGATACATTATGGGTGGGAGATTTAATAGTCTTGGGAAGCTTAAATTGTATTAAACTTTTATTAACTACGGATTTTCTCTATATAATTGAATAACTCACAGCTATGACAGCTAAAATGGCTTAACAAAGATTAAATCTTCACAGTAAGTTAAAAATAACTTTCATATTTTAAGTTAAGAAAATAAGTAAGAGGAAATAAACTTTCAGTAAACATCATTTTATATTTGTGTTTGAAGTTACATTTACTTTTGTTATTTTTGATCCAAATCATTGTATGTAAGTATTGCTTTTAAGAGTCTGCCTTATTTGAAAATAGTTTTGGGTTGTAAATCCTGATGCACTGTAAGCAACACAAATGTCTTTTTTATTTTATATTAAAACATTTTCAAAATATGCTTTACTCATGAGCAAATGGTTTTTGCATATTTCAATGTAAATTACATTACTATATTTTTTACAACTTCTGAGGTTTTGCTATTTACTTTTAAATAAACTAAGTCAAACATTTCCTTACTATATTCATTGATATGTATTCCCTCAATGCTTTTTTAAAATTTATTTATTTTTAATTGTAGGATGATTTCTTTACAATATTTTGTTGATTTCTACCATATATCAACATCAATCAGCCATAGGTATACATATGTCCCCTCCCTCTTGAACTTCCTTCAAACCTCCCATGCCAACTCTCCCCTCTAGGTTGACACAGAGCACTGGATTTGAGCTTCCTGCATCATAAAGCAAATTTCCACTGACTCTGTAATTTTATATATGGTAATATATGTGTCTCAATAGTTAAATTCTAAACTGTAGATGGATGAGACCAGTAAAGACATTTCAAAACTTAATGTGTCTGATTGGCTGATTAATTTCTGAAATTCCATATTGAGTTGCAATTTTACAACAAGATCAGATCAGATCAGATCAGATCAGTCGCTCAGTCATGTCCGACTCTTTGCGACCCCATGAACCGCAGCACGCCAGGCTTCCCTGTCCATCACCAGCTCCCGGAGGTCACCCAGACTCACACCCATCAAGTCAGTGATGCCATCCAGCCATCTCATCCTCTGTCGTCCCCTTCTCCTCCTGCCCTCAATCCCTCCCAGCATCAGAGTCTTCTCCAATGAGTCAGCTCTTCGCATGAGCTGGCCAAAATACTGGAGTTTCAGCTTTAGCATCATTCCTTCCAAAGAAATTCCAGGATTGATCTCCTTCAGAATGGACTGGTTGGATCTTCTTGCAGTCCAAGGGACTCTCAAGAGTCTTCTCCAACACCACAGTTCAAAAGCATCCATTCTTCGGCGCTCAGCCTTCTTCACAGTCCAGCTCTCACATCCATACATGACCACAGGAAAGACCATAGCCTTGACTAGGCGAACCTTTGTTGGTAAAGTAATGTCTCTGCTTTTGAATATGCTATCTAGGTTGGTCATAACTTTCCTTTCAAGGACTAAGTGTCTTTTAATTTCATGGCTGCAGTCACCATCTGCAGTGATTTTGGAGCCCAGAAAAATAAAGTCTGACACTGTTTCCACTGTTTCCCCATCTATTTCCCATGTAGTGATGGGACCAGATGCCATGATCTTCGTTTTCTGAATGTTGAGCTTTAAGCCAACCTTTTCACTCTCCACTTTCACTTTCATCAAGAGGCTTTTTAGCCCCTCTTCACTTTCTGCCATAAGGATGGTGTCATCTGCATATCTGAGGTTATTGATATTTCTCCCGGCAATCTTGATTCCAACTTGTGTTTCTTCCAGTCCAGCATTTCTCATGATGTACTTATTTACCAATTACTATTTGCTTTTTAAGAATGATGTGATACAATTTGATACATAGTTTGAGTCAGCAATTATGTATACTCATGTATATTATGCATATATAAAATGAAGAAATAATAACATTGAACTATTCTTGTAACACTTTCCAGTGGATTGAATTTTCTTCAAAGGGGATAAAATTCCTGTGTTGTTTTTTTTTTTTTAATCCTTATCTTTCGCATTATGATCATTTACTTCTTTTTTTCTATCTTCATTTTAATCTCTTAGTTTTCAATGTTAGTTTTATTAGTCAATCCTAGCACAGGTATCATTAAAAAAAAAATTTTTGTTTTGTATATATATTTTTTTTTTTTTTTTTTTTTTCTTTTTTTTTTTTATTGTTATTTTTTTTTTTTTTTTTTAAATTTTTTTTTTTTTCTTTTTTTTTTTTTTTTTTTTTTTTTTATTCAATGCTCTATAATAAATATTATTTTTCTCATATATATAATAAATAAAATTTTATTTTTTTTTTTTTTTTTTTTTTTTTAATCTTTTTATTATTATTATTATTATTTTAATTTTTCTTAACTTTACAATATTGTATTACTTTTACTATACATCGAGATGGATCTGCCACCAGAATACACGTGTTCCCCATCCTGAACCCTCCTCCCCTCCCCCCTCCCACACCATCCCTCCAGGTCATCCCAGTGCTCCAGTCCCAGGCATCTGTTATCGGGCATCGTACCTGGACTGACTCGTTTCAGATATGATATTATACATATTTCAATGCTATTCTCCCCAATCGTCCCACCCTCTCCCAGTCCCCGAGTCCAAAAGTCTGTTCTATACATCAGTGTCTCTTTTGCTGTCTCATAAGCAGGGTGATTGTTACCATCTTTCTAAATTCCATATATATGCGTTAGAGATACCATTACACGCCAGTCAGAATGGCTGTGATCCAAAAATCCACAAGCAATAAATGCTGGAGAGGGTGCGGAGAGAAGGGAACCCTCTTACACTGTTGGTGGGAATGCAAACTAGTACAGCCACTATGGAGAACAGTATGGAGATTCCTCAAAAAACTGGGAATAGAACTGCCTTATGACCCAGCAATCCCACTGCTGGGTATACACACTGAGAAAACCAGAATTGAAAGAGGCACGTGTACCCCAATGTTCATAGCAGCACTGTTTACAATAGCCAGGACGTGGAAGCAACCTAGATGTCCATCCACAGATGAATGGATAAGCAAGCTGTGGTACATATACACGATGGAGTATTACTCAGCCATTAAAAAGAATGCATTTGAATCAGTTCTAATGAGGTGGATGGAACTGGAGCCTATTATACAGAGTGAAGTAAGCCAGAAAGAAAAACACAAATACAGTATACTAACAAATCAGATTTTAAAACAAACTGTTTTAAAAATACAGTTGTCCCTCAGTACCCATGGGGAATTTGTTCCAGAAGCCATCCCAGGATACCAAAACCCAAGGATGTGCAATTCTCTTAGATACAATTATTTTATAAATTTAAAAAAACAACAAAAATAATACCATATAACCTATGTTATCCTCCCATATATTTTAAATTGTCTCTTATACTACCTTATACAATGTAAGTGTTATGTAAATAGTTGCTGGCACATGGCAGATTCGAGTTCTGGAAATTTCTAGAATTTTTATTCCAAATATTTTTGATCCATGTTTGGTTGAATTCAAAGATGCAGAACTTAGGGATACAAAGCAGCAATTGAATCATGCTTTTTCCACATGGTGAGGTGTTTTTCATATTTAAAATTAAATAGAAATCTGAAGGTGAAGAAACATTATATATATTATGTGCAATTATATTATATATAAAACTATATATGTATTTATTGTGATCCACACAGTCAAAGGCTTTGGCATAGTCAATAAAGCAGAAATAGATGCTTTTCTGGACCTCTCTTGCTTTTTCCATGATCCAGTGGATGTTGTCAATTTGATCTCTGGTTCCTCTACCTTTACTACAACCAGCTTGAATATCAGGAAGTTCACAGTTCACATATTGCTGAAGCCTGGCTTGGAGAATTTTGAGCATTACTTTACTTGTGTGTGAGATGAATGCAATTGTGTAGTAGTTTGAGCATTCTTTGGCATTGCCTTTCTTTGGGATTGGAATGAAAACTGACCTTTTATAGACCTGTGGCCACTGCTGAGTTTTCCAAATTTGTTGGCATATTGAGTGCAGCACTTTCACAGTATCACCTTTCAGGATTTGGAATAGCTAAACTGGAATTCCATCACCTCCACTAGCTTTGTTTGTAGTGATGCTTTCTAAGCAGGTCAGGAAGCAACAGTTAGAACTGGACATGGAACAACAGACTGGTTCCAAATAGGAAAAGGAGTACGTCAAGGCTATATATTGTCACCCTGTTTATTTAACTTATATGCAGAGTACATCATGAGAAACGCTGGACTGGAAGAAACACAAGTTAGAATCAAGGTTGCCGGGAGAAATATCAATAACCTCAGATATGCAGATGACACTACCCTTATGGCAGAAAGTGAAGAGGAACTAAAAAGCCTCTTGATGAAAGTGAAAGTGGAGAGTGAAAAAGTTGGCTTAAAGCTCAACATTCAGAAAATGCAGATCATGGCATCTGGTCCCATCACTTCATGCAAAATAAATGGGGAAACAGTATCAGACTTTATTTTTCTGGGCTCCAAAATCACTGCAGATGGTGACTGCAGCCATGAAATTAAAAGACGCTTACTCCTTTAGGGGAAGGAAAGTTATGACCAACCTAGATAGCATATTCAAAAGCAGAGACGTTACTTTGCCAACAAAGGTTAGTCTAGTCAAGTCTATGGTTTTTCCTGTGGTCATGTATGGATGTGAGAGCTGGACTGTGAAGAAGGCTGAGCGCCGAAGAATTGATGCTTTTGAACTGTGATGTTGGAGAAGACTCTTCAGAGTCCCTTGGACTGCAAGGAGATCCAACCAGTCCATTCTGAAGGAGATCAGCCCTGGGATTTCTTTGGAAGGAATGATGCTAAAGCTGAAACTCCAGTACTTTGGCCACCTCATGTGAAGAGTTGACTCATTGGAGAAGACTCTGATGCTGGGAGGGATTGGGGGCAGGAGGAGAAGGGGACGACAGAGGATGAGATGGCTGGATGGCATCACTGACTCGATGGATGTGAGTCTGAGTGAACTCTGGGAGTTGGTGATGGACAGGGAGTCCTGGTGTGCTGCGATTCATGGGGTCGCAGAGAGTCAGACATGACTGAGCGACTGATCTGATCTGATATATGTATTTAAAATTTTTCATAAGATATATGCTGAGATGCTACTGAAAAGTGGCCATGCTTTGAGTTCTAAGTGTTATGGAGGCATATAAAACTAATAAAGTTGTTTCCTGCTATACTGAGGTGGCTTTGTATAGTCGTGCGAGCATTATCTGGAAAGCAATCACCTCCAACAGTGGTGTTGACAGACCATGAGACAGATGGTCTGTCTCACCAGAGACAGACACATGAAAATGAGATACACAAGCAGGACATAGTGTTTATAAATAGGTGAGTAGCAGTTGAGGCAGGAAGGGGATTGAAGAAATCAGAAAGATCAATCCAGAGATAGTATGTTCCATGATGATGGGTGAGTCATCCTGTGAGGGAATCCCAGGGCCATTACAAAATCAGAAATCCAAAAAGACAACTATGCATCTCTCTCAGACATTAGCAGGGCTTCTACTACATGAGGGAGAACATACTCAGTTATTCTGAGGGAGAATAGCTGGAGTTAATAAGGAGGTACTACAAAGAAATAACGGAGCACTTCATGGCATGAGGAAGCAAGCATGAACATGGGCAAGCGAGACATAAATACATTGGCAGTATTGGAGCATAAGATGGGCATCACGTAAACTGAGCAAGTATGGAGCTGGTTAAGCTGCCTTGATTTAAGTTCCAGTGTTTGGCCTGATATCTGAGCCTGCTTAAGGAGCTATTTTTCTTTGTGCTCATAAGATAATAACTAACTAGAAGACATAATATTCATCCATTATTTTTGCATTTAGTTATGCATAAAAAGAAATGCAAAAAAGCTAAATGGCTGTCTGAGGAGGCCTTTCAAATAGCTGTGAAAAGAAGAAAAGTGAAAAGCAAAGGAGAAAAGGAAAGATATACCCATGTGAATGCAGAGTTCCAAAGAATAGCAAGGAGAGATAAGAAAGCCTTCCTCAGCAATCAATGCAAAGAAATAGAGGAAAACAATAGAATGGGAAAGACTAGAGATCGCTTCAAGAAAATTAGAGATACCAAGGGAACATTTCATGCAAAGATGGGCTCAATAAAGGACATAAATGGTATGGACCTAACAGAAGCAGAATATATTAAAAAGAGGTGGCAAGAATATATAGAACTGTACAAAAAAGATCTTCACGATCCAGATAATCATGAAGGTGTGATCATTCCAACTCACCTAGAACCAGATATCCTGGAAAGTGAAGTCAGGTGTACCTTAGGAAGCATCACTACGAACAAAGCTAAGTGGAGGTGATGGAATTCCAGTTGAGCTATTTCAAATCCTAAAAGATAATGCTGTGAAAGTGTTGCACTCAATATGCCAGCAAATTTGAAAAACTCAGCAGTGGCCACAGGACTGGAAAAGGTCAGTTTTCATTCCAATCCCAAAGAAAGGTAATGCCAAAGAATGCTCAAACTACCCCACAATTGCACTCATCTCACACACGAGTGAAGTAATGCTCAAAATTCTCCAAGCCAGGCTTCAGCAATATGTGAACTGTGAACTTCCTGATGTTCAAGCTGGTTTTAGAAAAGGCAGAGGAACCAGAGATCAAATTGCCAACATCCACTGGATCATGGAAAAAGTAAGAGAGTTCCAGAAAAGCATCAATTTCTGCTTTATTGACTATGCCAAAGCCTTCGACTGTGTGGATCACAATAAACTGTGGAATATTCTGAAAGAGATGGGAATACCAGACCACCTGACCTGCCTCTTGAGAAACCTGTATGCAGGTCAGGAAGCAACAGTTAGAACTGGACATGGACCAACAGACTGGTTCCAAATAGGAAAAGGAGTACGTCAAAGCTGTATATTGTCACCCTGCTAACTTATATGCAGAGTACATCATGAGAAATGCTGAGCTGGAGGAAGCACAAGCTGGAATCAAGATTGCTGGGAGAAATATCAATAACCTCAGATATGTAGATAACATCACCCTTATGGTAGAAAGTGAAGACGAACTAAAGAGTCTCTTGATCAAAGTGAAAGAAGAGAGTGAAAAAGTTGGTTTAAAGCTCAACATTCAGACAACTAAGATTGTGGCATCTGGTCCCATCTTTTCATGGCAAATAGATGGAAAAACAGTGGCTGACTTTATTTCTCTGGGCTCCAAAATCACTACAGATGGTGACTGTAGACATGAAATTAAAAGACGCTTGCTCCTTGGAAGGAAAGATATGACCAACTTAGACAGTATATTAAAAAGCAGAGACATACTTTGCCAACAAAGGTCCATCTAGTCAAGGTTATGGTTTTTCCAGTGGTCATGCATGGATATGAGAATTGGACTATAAAGAAAGCTGAGCACCAAAGAATTGATGCTTTTGAACTGTGGTGTTGGAGAAGACTCTTGAGAGTCCCTTGGACTGCAAGGAGAGCCAACCAGTCCATCCTAAAGGAGATCAGTCCAGGGTGTTCATTGGAAGGACTGATGTTAAAGCTGAAACTTCAATACTTTGGCCACCTATGTGAAGAGTTGACTCATTTGAAAAGACCCTGATGCTGGGAAAGATTGAGGGCAGGAGGAGAAGGGGACAACAGAGGATGAGATGGTTGGATGGCACCACCAACTCAATGGACATGGGTTTGGGTGGACTCCGGGAGCTGGTGATGGACAGGGAGGCCTGGCTTACTGCGGTTCATGGGCTAGCAAAGTGTTGGACATGACTGAGCAACTGAACTGAGCTGAATGCACAAAATATGTATTAGGCAACTCTTTCAGTCAGATGTTGATTTACTCACCAGGACCCTGTGAATGAATTAAATACAATACTTGTTTCTAAGAAGATGTTTATTTAATGAGATATTCAGAGAGGAATACATTTGTTCAGACCTTAATAATATAGTGTGACGCATTTATTTAAATATAAGTTAATGGAAGACAAAGTGAAGGGTATTCAGTCCAATCTTTGGGGGTGAGAAAATTATTGTGAGATGAAGCCTGACCAAGGTCTTGAAAGTATTTTATCAGTTTCCTATTTGAGAGGATTAGAGAATGAAAGGGCTTTTCTGGTGGCTCAGTGGTAATCCATCTGCCTGCAATGCAGGAGCCAAAGGAGACACACTGGTTTGATCCCAGGTCAAGAAGATCTCCTGCAAGAGGGTGTGGCAACCTATTCCAGTATTCTGGCCTGGAGAATCCCAGGAGACAGAGGAACCTGGTGAGCTACAGTCCAAAGCATCGAAAAGAGTCAGACACGACTGATGTGACTTAGCACGCATGCAGAGAATGCAAACTTGATGAAAACACTTAAAAATCTGAGAGAATGTACTCATTTGATAAATTTCTGAGTAGTGTGGTACACCTGGAAAACAATCTACTAATGATGAAAGCAAGGATATTAGCAAAATATTATGTTGAAAAATTATCTGGAACCAAAAATATTATACCCTAACATACAAGTTACTTTTCAATCCATCTAAAGGACAAAGTAAGTAAGAAACTAAGTGTTAGTCGCTCACTCATGCTTGACTCTTTATGACCCCATGGACTGAAGCCCACCAGGCTCCTCTGTCCATGAGATTTTCCTGGCAAGGATACTGGAGGGAGGTACTTAAGCTATGGATTTTAGACAGGTTTCTTTGGCTGTCGTGTGAAAGATAAACTGAAGTGGGATAAGACTAAGAGTAGGAGAATAGACAGTACATGATTATAGCCTAAAAGTTATATTTAGAACAGATGCCAGATAGGTAATGATGGTGACGACAATGATGGAGAAGATAGATTCACAGATACATAGATGTAGATAGACAGATGCTGTCTATACCAGGCCTCATCCCTCTGTGACTGGAAACAAGGCCCCATTTCCTTCTATAACCAAAATATAAATACAAGGAGCCTCAGAGAGGCTACTTGTCAAAAATAATTCCAGTGACCATTGATTTGTGAGAGTTTTCAAAAATTTAGTCTCATGTAGGTCCAGAAAAAAATAAAAAAGAAAGTGTTTCAGGTTGTTTTCAGGCTTTCTTATTTTCCAGACACTTGGTGTTTTTCTTGTTAGTCAACAGCCCAGTCACACCAACTCTCTCTCTGTCACTGAAACTTTTATTTCTCCATCAGCACCCGGAGGGGTCACTGCTCTCTCCTATACCCCTCAATACAATCTCTCCTAATTCCACAAAGCACAAACTTATAACTGGATATAACTTTTAATAAAAAGTTTCTAACAGTTCAATGATAATGAGAGTGCAGAAAAAAAAAAAAAAACCACACTAGCTCTCTGGCGTTAGCAAGCGTAAGAATGACCTGAGGAGCTTGGTAAGACAAAAAAACTGGACCCCACTTCCAGTAAATTTGATTCAATAGGGATAGAGTGAACCCCAACATGTTACATTTCTAATATGTTATCAAGTACTGATGATAATTATAGTCCAGAGACCTTGCTCTATAGAACAAGTATCCACAGAATTACTGTTCAAGCTGAGCTGTAACCTCATGTCTCCTCTGAGAAGATCTTCTCTCACTTTTTTCTGTCCTTAAATTGTATAGGCGTTGCTGATCTTATTTCTAAATTTAACTGACCTTCTCTCTTCTTGGAAATCCTAGGAAAAAAGAGACAAGTCCCTGTTTCTCAGAAGAAGAATAAGGGGCTATCCAATAAATGGATGGTTATTTTTCAAGTTGCTAGCTTAAACATGAATTTAATATTATTGATACAACTGCCTTCCAGATGAATGATATAAAAGGCAGTTCTAGGGAAATTTATGATTGAGTTAGTTTGTATGCCCTCATCAAAGATTCTGAAGCTTTATTTTATTTTCTTCCTGTGACCAACCACAATTCATCCACAATTCTCATCAATGTTTGTGTATATGTGTTCAGTTGTGTCTGATTGTTTGTGACCCCATGGACTGTAGCCCCCTAGGCTTCTCTGTCCATGGAATTTTCCAGTCAAGAATGCTGGCGTGGGTTGCGATTTCTTCTCCAGGGGACTTTGTAACTTAACATATTAAAACAGCAGTTTGGTCTTCTGCCATGCAACAAAGCTGTGCTATATTTATCTTTTTTTTTTTTTTTTTTAAGAGTTATGCCATGTTTATTTTTTTTATAAGTTAAAAAGCTTTCCAAAGATGAATTTGAAGCAGAGACATAGAGCAAGATGACTTGATGTGAGCAAATTTTATTTCTTTCCCAACATTCTTTCAATGAAATTTTCAAAAGGATAGTATTTGAATTTTGAATACAATGAATAACCATATACTTCCTAACCAGGTTCAGCAGATTTTACCAATCTTTTATCTTTTATTATATACATATAGATTAATTAATTTTATATTTAAGAAATCAACTATATGTAATTATATATTATCTTTATTTTATTATTGCTAAACCATATGAAATTAATGATTTAGATGTCATTGTGAGATAGTCTTTGAAGATGTAATTCATGAAGATTAAATTAACAAGATATTTTGGATTAAGGTGGGCCTGAAATCCAATGACTGGCATTATAAGAATAGAGGACACAGAAAAGAAAGTCATATAAAGACAGAGGTAGCAATTAAAATGATATAGCTGTAACCCAAGGAATGTGATGGGTTACCAGGAGTCTCTTGTAGCTAGAAAGAGGCAATGAAGGATTCTTCCTTTGTGCCTTCAGAAGATGCATGGCCTGATTGGACACTTTGGACTTTGGGTTTTGGACTTACAGCCTCCAGAACTGTGAGAGAATAAGTTTCTGATGTTTTAAGCCAGCAAGTTTGTGGTAATTTATTATCTATACTTTCTTTAGGAAACCAATACAATACTCTAGCTCAATAAGTGATTCTAATAATATGTTGGTCAAAAATGAACCACCTAGCTAAAATTTCCTGAATTTAATAATTGTGAGTGAAATAGAATAGTTGTTTTGAGCATGAAGTTTTGGGGCAGCTTGTTTTGCAGCAATAAATGACTACAGCAAAGTTTGGTATCTGGAAGTAAGCAGACCAATAACATAAAGCATGTGGAATCTACTTTGGGATCAAATAGCAAGCAGAAATTGGAGGGGTGTTAAGGAGACAGTTGGTAAGGACTTGAAGGGCAGTGAGCAAGATGTTACTGGAATTTGGAGAAAGACAAGGCTTATAGTAGCAGAATGTTTTATTGGAAAATAGAAAGGTTATCTAATTGACTAGGGAGATTGTTGAAGGTGAGCAGTTTGTTGAAATCATCTACTGGGTTTTTCTCACTATCTATGATAAAACATGAGGACTGAAGGTGAAACGTGTAAGGAAATGTACAGGTTCTAAGCAGAATTTATTGGCACAACAAGATAGTCTAAAGCAGTTTGGTCAGAGAGCAAGAACTTCTCAAAGGAAGTAATGGCATAGGGCAAATATCAAATCCACACCATAAAGACAGAATACAAAGGTAAAGATGTCAAGGGTGGAATGCAAAACTGCTTAGAAGACAGAAAAATATAAGGTGGTGTGTCATAGATCCTCTCAGCTACTTTAAACATTCTCAGTATTTTAAGAGTAAAACATTAACTCTGTTAATATTAAAAAACCTTCTAAGAATCTTTAAGGTGTCACACTATCATAGATTTTCAGGGATCAAAAGGTAGAGAAGGGCTTTGATTGAGTTGATTTATGTGTCTGAGTTGATTAACAGGAAACTACTGATGTTTTTAAAGGAAGTAACTAAAATTGGAGTAAAAAATTACAAAGGTTGTTCAAATTAAAAATAGCCCTTTGTACCCAAAATCAATTACAGATAAGACTAAGAAGATTAATGTCTGCAAAAAAAAAAAAAAAAAAAAAAGAACTGTTCTTAGTAAATGATGATTTGTAGTAGGTAGGGGAAAGATCACAGACAGTAGAGTTAAAAGCTGTGGCAATTCATTTCTAGGCAGCAAAACTGGGTGCAAATTAAGAAACTGGAAACATATACTGGGCTGAAATTCAGAACTGTTATGAATCAGTGATTGCTGTGGGCTTCCTTTTATCTTTCTTTTTGAGTAGGATTGTCATGACTCTTGATATCAAGCTGATATGCCCATTTCAAACTTAACATTGTAAAACTTTCTTGACTTTGTTTTATTTTATGTGAGTTCTTTTTTATCATTAAAAAAACTTACTTTAAAAAAAGCCTTATCTCATATTTAATTCAAGTATTTATTTGTTTATATTACTAAAGCATAAATATTTTCAAGATTATTATGCAGTTATTCTAGAAATAAATTTCCTTGGTGAAATTCAGTCTTACTCTGCAGTTATTTGGGGTATAGAAATATCCTGGTTAGATGATTACTGTATTCAACTATTTGACAAACATATTTTCCATGTGAATATATTTTCAATTTGATTCAATTTAGGTATATCTGCTTTTATGTACAGTTTTAGAATTTGTTTTTGCTCTTCATTAATATTTATTTTTCAAATAAATATTTAGATGATCCAACATCAAGGTAGTATTACATAAAAAAAAATCTGAAAGTCTCATCCATTCATTACTATTCTTAAGGAACAATTTTGATTAGATTCTGGTTTGATTTCTTATATTCTGATTATCAAAAAATAAAACATATATAGTTTTAAAATGATTTATTTTTAAAATTTATATTTCAATATTAAAAATAAACTATTAATATACTTTAATATTTTAAACTGACAGTTTAATATTACATATACATGACTTTGTGTGTACATTAGTATATTTGTGCATGTGTACATGCACATGTTATTTATCAAATTTAGAACTTTCATGTTTAGAAAGTTTATAAAATTTAGACCTGTCTGTATACTTAGATTTAGATATATGTTTTATTTTCTAAGGGGGGATTGATAGATGCAGATTAAATAAATATTTTGTTATGGTTACCATGAGCTATTACTATAGGAATCTCATTTTTCTGATGATTAAATTATTATGACTTTGAGATCTAAACTTATAAGATGATTAGTCCAAAATTTTCATTTTTAATGGTTTGCTTCACAGAAAATATATCGTTTGAAAACTGTTTCAGTAAAGATTCCATCAGAAAATCAAAAACACTTTAAAAATTTAAGGAGATATCTATCCATTGACAGATGGATAGATCTCATCTAAATGTGTATGTATATATATACATATATATATGCATATATAGCAATTCTTGGAGAAGGCAATGGCACCCCGCTCCAGTACTCTTGCCTGGAAAATCCCATGGACCGAGGAGTCTGGTGGGCTGCAGTCCATGGGGTCACTAAGAGTCGGACACGACTGAGCGACTTCACTTTCACTTTTCACTTTCATGCATTGGAGAAGGCAATGGCAACCCATTCCAGAGTTCTTGCCTGGAGAATCCCAGGGACGGGCGAGCCTGGTGGGCTGCCGTCTATGGGGTCGCACAGACTTGGACACGACTGAAGCGACTTAACAGCAGAAGCAGCAGCAGCAGCAGCAATTCTTAAACATTTGATCTTATAATGAATTAGAACCTTAAAAATGTTTTTAAAGTAATGAGTTTTGATTTGGTTATTTTTAATCTATTTTGTCTGTATTGAAAATGAAACAAATTTGTATATACTTTATTCACTTAGAAATAACAAAATAAACCCATTGGTTGTCAGCATAAAATATATTTTTAAGAAAAACTATTAGATTGAAATAACTATTTTTAAAACTCAAAAAGAAATTAGTGAGAAAAGTCACATTGCTATGTATTTTTATAGATATACTTTTGTTTTATCTGACAAATATAAGACAGTTAGACTTAAAGGGAGGAGTATTATAATACTTTTCAGGTAATTATTAATATTTTTGGTACTACACCAAAACATGATAGATGGCAGTTGCTCAAAGTTTATCTGTAATGTGGAATCTTCAAAAAAAAGCTGAACTTTCTCTAGTGCACGTACACATTAAAATTTATTGACCTAATTTGTATAGCAAAACCAATACAGTACTGTAAAGTTAAATAAAATAAAATAAAATTTAATGACCTAATTTGAACTTGGAAAAGATTTTTTCCTCATACATGCTTTGTATCTTCATGCGCTGGTCGTTTGAAATAGACTGATTCATTGAGTTATGGAGATGCCCTAGAAGTTGACATATTTTGTTATTTAATATAAAAATATAGCCAGTCTCATCTGAAGATCTTAAGTATTACAAATTTGTCAAAGTTACAGTGACAGGTATAAGCTTTATAAAATTATATTATTCTTCAAAGATTGAATTTTATAATTGGCAGCAGATCTGTCAGTTTTCTTAAAGTGGATGGCTCACTGGGTTCATTTTCAAGAAAGTGACCAGTACCCGAATCTGAGAGCTTATAGTCTATCACTTGTTCTTTTAAATAAAACTGCTATTCTGTGAAAAAAGCAGCTATTTGAGCTTATAACTCAATCACAGAATGCTTTTCCTGAAAATAACCATTGCAATTTTCCAAGAACTTCTCTTTTTGTCACACAGAGTATTTTTGTAAAGTACTTCAGATGTGAGATGTAAGAAAATGAATAATTTCCCTGCTTCATTAGGAACATGTTGCTGTTCAGTAGCTAAGTTGTGTCTGACTCTATGGCCTGCAGCACAGAAGACTTCCCTATCCTTCATTATCTCCCAGAGTTTTCTCAAGCTCACATCCAACAAATCTGTAATGCTGTCTAACCATTCTCATTCTCTGCTGCCTTTTCTCCTTTTGCCTTCAGTCTTTCCCAGCATCAGGGTCTTTTCCAATGAGTCAGCTCTTTGTATCAGGTGGCCAAAGTATTAGAGCTTCAGCTTTAGCATCAGTCCTTCCAGAGAATATTTAGAGTTGATTTCCTTTAGAATTAAGTAGTTTGATCTCCTTAGGAACATACTTAACTGAAAAGGGTGCCTCCCCATTCTCTTCCCAGCAAGTCTATGGCAGTGCAGAAGAGAAACTCCAGTCCACTTTGGAGAAACTGCCTTTATTAATATCAAGATGTAAGCAGTTTTATCTACTCTGATTGTGTAATAACTTTGCAAGAATCTGTAGAGTGAAAAAGGCACACACTGTCACTGTTTCTATGAAAACGATCCTGGAGGTCTCAGGGAACTTGGGGTTGTTGGAACTGCATCGCGAGACACAGTGATTTCCTGATTATTTCTATGCGTGTGTGTTTGAAATAAAATTTTCAAATCTTGTACTTTTTAAACTTCAAACAAAGTTTGCTTTCCTGTTTTATTTTTGGCATAAAATTTTAGAAAAGTTAACTTTTAAATTTCAGTACCATCATCTATGCTGACAGTGATTTATATAGATCACTTAATTTGTCTGTCCCCAAATATCTCTGATCTATAAAATCTAAACTGCCCAGACCCAGTTTAAAAGTTACTTATTAGTATTGGAAAATTGCTGTTATTTTAAATAATTTTGAATTCACATCAAATCCAACTTCAAATTTTTAACGTTTCAGCCTGAAGAAAAGCAATTAAATTAATATTGTCTATCTTCACTATATCAAGTTCATAACACTCTTCTCAAAGCTATTGGTTTATACTTCACTCTGCATTGTTCTTGCCATATTTATTTGTATGAATTAAACCAGTGGAAAAGTATTTGACACTATTTTCAACAAACTGCTTGTAAGAATAAAACCATTGGGTATATATTTTTCTTGTATTTGTGAATTTCACATCTGTAAAGATGTGTCACTGATTTTTTGGTTTTGCTTCTTTAGTGTCTATGCTTCTAAAAAGGGTCTGGTTCAATTGAATAAACGCACAAGAGTGACATTTAGGAGAGGTTTATTCTAATGCCCTATTCATCTTGTCTACAGTTGTTTCTTCATAAAATATTTATTTTTCCATTTCCCCTTAAGGAAATAAAAGTGAGGATGTTAATAGAAAATATGGAGAAATTTTCGTTATATGACTTTTTCACATTTAGCTACTTAATAAATTAAATTTGTTACTGAGTCAATAATTTTAAAAGCTCTTCATAGAAATTCATATTTTTATGAATTTAACATCTAAATTAACTTTAGAATCTAAAGATGGGTTTCCAGAATAGATTTGGAGAAAACGTTCTATTTTTTTACTTTGATAGTAATATGCTTTAATAAATATTTTTCATAATAATAAAATTTGATACACCCTAAAATCACAATGTTCCTTAAGACCTTGTTCATGAATTTTTACATACCTTTATTTGTACCCTAGAATACAGCAATGGTATTCAAAATAAACTTCATTTTATAATTACATTTACATTTATACTCTGCTTATAGCTCATGTTAAATATAAAGGGTTATTTTATACACATATGTTGGATACTAACCCCTTATCTAATATATAATTTGCAAATATTTTCTCCCATTTTTTAGGTTGCCTCTTTATTTTGTTGATTGTTTCCTGCTGTGCTGAAGCATTTTAGTTTGATGTATCCCATTTGTTTATTTCCACTCTTGTTGCTTGTGCTTTTGGTGTCATATCCCCAAATTAATTACAAAACCAATGTCAAGGAGGATTTTCTTACTTTTTTCCTGGAGTTTGATTGTTGCAGGTCTTATGTTTAAGCATGTTAAACATAATGTTTTACATTTTTAGTTAATTTTTGTGAGTGGCAGAAGATAGGAGTCTAATGTCATCCTTTTGCATGTGGTTATCCAATTTTCCCAACATCAGTTGTTGAAGCAACTTTTCTCCATTGTATACTCATGGCTCCTTTGTCAAATATTAGTTGACCATGTAAGTATAGATTTATTGGGGATTCTCTATTGTATTCCATTGATCTTTGTGTCTTTTTATGTCATCATGATACAGTTTTAATTACTATACATTTTTGTATTGCTTGATATTGAGAAGTGTTATGTCACCAGCTTTGTTCTTCAAGATTGCTTTGGCCATTTAGGAACTATTGTGGCTACCAATGAAGTTTTAGATTTTTTTCCTATTTCTGTGAAAAAAATTTGAAATTTGATAGAGATTGTATTGAATATGTACATCACTTTGTGTAGTATAGACATTTATTAATATTAATTCTTCCAATCTGTCAACATCGAATATTTTTCTATTTATTTGTGTCTGATTTCTTTCATCAGTGTTTTATAGTCTTCAGTGTGCAGACATTTCACCTCCGGGTTAAATTTATTCCTATGTCTTTAATTTCTTTGATGCCATTGTAAATGGGATTCTTTTCCTAATTTTTTTATTGGGTAGTTTGATTGCATACTGAATTTTGTATGTTGATTTCGTATCCTGCAACTTTACTGATTTTATTATTTCAAATATTTTTTGGCTGATTCTGTAGAGTGTTTTTTTTTTTTTTTTTTTTAAAGATGAAGTCATTGACAAACAGATGATTTTACTTGTCCCTTTCTGATTTGGATGCCTTTTATTTATTTTTCTTACCTAACTGCTCTTGCTAGAACTTCCAGTATTTTGCTGAATAGGAATGGCAAAAGGGGCACTCTCTTCTTATTCCTGCTTTTGAGGAAATACTTTTCACCACCAAGTATGTTAGTTATGGGCTTATCATATATGACTTGTATTTTGTCCAGGTATATTTCCCCTATATACAATTTGTTGAGAGCCTTTATTATGAAAGCATGTTAAGTTTTGCCAAACACTTTTCTCTGCATCTATTGAGAAGATCATATTTTTTCCTTCATTTCAACATTTTGCAAATGTATATTCCTAAATTGAAAGATATTCAATTTTTGTGAAATATTTTAGATTAAGCAGTCTTATAATAATAATAGTTGATAAATTCTCTTTTGGACAGTGGGACAACCTATATTAGATTTCTTTTTAGTAAAGAAGCAATGCTGATAAGTCCTCTAAGGAGATTCTGTATATTCGCCACTACTAGATGTGCCTTTATGGAAGAAAACTTTAATATTTTACTTTATAAAGTCTTTAAGAAAAGAGTTGCCAGAAATTATCAAGTGTCCAGGTATCAACACACTGAGGAATTCTACTGCGAGTTGAAAGCTAAGTATAAAGAAAAAAAAACTATATGAAATTCAAATTATTATGCTATCTCTAAAATTGATTTGACTACTAATTAGTTGTCAAAGGAGTTCAGAACACAGTTTCTTAAAACACAGAACAAGGTTTTAAAAGCAGCAAAAGATACTGACTGAAATAAAGAGCAACTTATTAGCATAAGGCACATAAATCATTTTAAAATGGAGTCAAAGATTGTCAGTGAAATAAATCAAAATTGAAAAGATCTTCATGTTTGAAACAATCAGCATTCTCACGTGTATGGACCAGGGTTAGCAAGTCCCTCTAACACTGATCTAACATTTGTACAATTATTATTTTAAGAAAAAGTTATTATCTGTATGAACGCTTTCAACATCAGATTCTGAAGCTCTGTAATGAATTTAACATAGAAATGTAACTGTGATTTTGTTATTTTTGCATTACTCTAGTAATACTAAGAACATTAATGCTATTTTTTTCATTTAGGCAACATGTATATTGAAAGGTTAATATTTTGAAATATCTTTGAGAAGAACAGATTCTACAGACACAATATAAAGATGAAATGATAATTTAAACATGAGATGAAATATGAAATGTTAATTCTTTTCACCAACACAGTTATATACAAAATGTCCATGAGATTTTTAGAAGAATCAGAAATGCATAAATTTTAAAATGTGTTCCATTTTAACTTCTTATGGTGAGCTCATTATTGCTATTTGAGAAGCTTTTATTTTTGAAAATAATTTCCTTCAAATGTGAGTTTATAGGAGAAAATATCTTTACTAGACTTTCAGAAAATATGAAATAAATAGTGGAAAAAAAAGTTAAAGGTATTACAAGGTAGGCATATGAAAGTCAAAGTGTTTTACTTTCTTTTTTTTTCAAGATGTAGTATACTCAAGTTTTATGAACCCTTGGAGATATTTCCTCGGCCAAAACAAGTAGTACCTTAGACTTTATGTCTTTAAACTGAGAGAAAGAGAGTTAGTAAACTTATACTCTTCTTTCACAGATCTTCAAGCACTTCAGTAATACAATATTGTAAAGTAATCAGCCTCCAATTAAAATAAATAAATTTATATTTTTTTTAAAAAAAGAACAAAAACCATCTTGAAGTCCTCATATAAAAACTAAACAAGATTGGGGAAAAAAGTAGAGAGCAAGGCAGAATAAAATTAGTGTGTTTAAATAAACTACAATGTGGCTCTTTTCTATCATTAGTATACTCGAAGTAACAAATATTTTAGGAAGTTTAAATAGATGGGGAAACAGTGGAAACAGTGTCAGACTTTGTTTTTCTGGGCTCCAAAATCACTGCAGATGGTGACAGCAGCCATGAAATTAAAAGACGCTTACTCCTTGGAAGGAAAGTTATGACCAACCTAGATAGCATATTCAAAAGCAGAGACATTACTTTACCAACAAAGGTTCGCCTAGTCAAGGCTATGGTCTTTCCTGTGGTCATGTATGGATGTGAGAGCTGGACTGTGAAGAAGGCTGAGCGCCGAAGAATTGATGCTTTTGAACTGTGGTGTTGGAGAAGACTCTTGAGAGTCCCTTGGACTGCAAGAAGATCCAACCAGTCCATTCTGAAGGAGATCAATCCTGGAATTTCTTTAGAAGGAATGATGCTA
This sequence comes from Tragelaphus eurycerus, assembly GCA_935064755.1. Lineage (NCBI taxonomy): Eukaryota > Metazoa > Chordata > Mammalia > Artiodactyla > Bovidae > Tragelaphus > Tragelaphus eurycerus. The sequence continues at coordinate 13,866,322 of CAKXYN010000061.1, forward strand.
AAGCTGAAACTCCAGTATTTTGGCCACCTCATGCGAAGAGTTGACTCATTGGAGAAGACTCTGATGCTGGGAGGGATTGAGGGCAGGAGGAGAAGGGGATGACAGAGGATGAGATGGCTGGATGGCATCACTGACTCGATGGATGCGAGTCTGAGTGACCTCCGGGAGCTGGTGATGGACAGGGAGGCCTGGCGTGCTGCGGTTCATGGGGTCACAAAGAGTCGGACACGACTGAGCGACTGATCTGATCTGATCTGATTCCTTAAAAAAAAAAAAAAAAAAAAACAGGAAAGTACAGAATGACCAATCAGATCACTTCAGAAAATTTTGAATTAAAGGCAAGCTATAGATAGAGCTCATTACTGTTCTAGGTCTGAGCACTAAGGATAGGGAAACACTGAATTCTCAGCAAATTAAAGGGACTCTGGGGAAATGATAAAGGATAAATGGACATTGGTCATATTCTCTTAACTTTTTTTTTCATTAAAGCAAAGGACTTTTGTAAGAAAAATCTATATGTGAGAGGTGCTAAAAAATATTTGTCCTTTAACTTAATATTTCAACAATGAAATCTGAAGAAAACAATGTTTTAACTTGGTAACTAAAAAAAGGTCCATGAAATTCTGCTTCAGAGGATGACCCAGAGGGATGGTATGGGGAGGGTGGAGGGAGGAGGGTTCAGGATGGGGAACACATATATATCTGTGGTGGATTCATTTTGATATATGGCAAAACCAATACAATATTGTAAAGTTAAAAAATAAAAAAAGAGCAATTTTTTACTGGCATTTATCTGAAGAAAACCATAATTTGAAATGATACATCATGTCAATGTTCATTACAACTCTATTTACAATAGTGCCAAGACATGGAAGAAACCTGTGTCCATTGACAGATGAATGGATAAAGATGATATGGCATATTTATACAATGGAATATTACTCAGCTGTTAAAAGCTGGGATAATGCTAATTTAGCCAACATGGATGAACCTAGAGGTTGTCACGATGAGTGGAATGGGCCAGACAGAAAGACAAATTTCACAGGATATAACTCATATGTGGAATCTAAAAAGAATAATAAACATATACAAGACTGAAACAGACCAATAGACATAGAAAACAAACTATGGATATAGAATTAGGAGTTTGGGATTAGCATCTACTGTATAGCCCAGCGAACTATACTCAATATTTCATAATAATCAATACAGGAAAACAATCTGAAAAACTATTTGTGTAACTTTATAACTTTGCTGTACACCTGAAACTAACACAACATTGTAAATTGATGTTATTTTAAAATTTTAAAAAGAGCAACTTTGAACATAAGAATTGATATAGATAAATGCTCACATGACTTGAAAGGCCTAAAGAAATGCATCTACAATAAATACTTATTCTAGATTTTAATTAAAAGAACTGAAAATGATTTCATGGATTTGGGGGACATTTTGAATGATTCCATTGGTTTGTCTGAATATTTCTAGGATTCAAATGCATTCAGGCAATAAAAATTATATTATTATTGACTATATTGTAGGCCCTATAGATGTAAATAACAGAAACACTTCCCTTAAAGCCCTGTAACAAGAAGCAGTATGTTGGTGCTGTTGTTCAGTTGCTAAATTGGGTCCTACTCTGTGCGACCCCATGGACAGCAGCATGCCAGGCTCTCCTCTTCTGCACTAATTCCTGGAATTTGCTCAAATTCATGTCCATTGAGTTGGTAATGCCATCCAACCATCTCATCCTCTGCTTCCCCTTTCTCCTTTTGCCTTCATTTTTCCCCAGCATCAGGGTCTTTTCCAATGAGTTGGCTCTTCCCACTAAGTGGCCAAAGTAATGGAGCTTTGGTTTCAGCATGAGTCCTTTCAGTGAATCTTCAGGGTTGATTTCCCTTAGGATTAACTAGTTTGATCTCCTTGAAATCCAAGGGACTCTCAAGAATCTTCTCCAGCACAATTTGAAAGCATCAGTTCTTCAGTGCTCAGACTTCTTTACATCCAATTCTCACATTTGTAAAAATGGGAGGAAAAAACATACCTTTGACTATACGCAACTTTGTCAGCAAAATGTGTCACTTTTTTAGTATGCTGCCTATGTTTGTCATAGTTTTCCTTCCAAGGAACAAGCGTCTTTTAATTTCATGGCTGCAGCCACTGTCCACAGTGATCTTTAGAGACCAAGAAAAGAAAATCTGTCACTGGCTCCACTTTTCTATTTCCATCTGCCTTGAAGTGATGGGACCAGATGCCATGATCTTTGTTTCTTGAATGTTGAGTTTTAAGCCAACTTTTTCACTCACCTCTTTCACTTTCATCAATAGGCTCTTTAGTCCCTCTTTGCTCTCTGTCATTAGAGTGGTATCACCCGCATATCTGAGGTTGTAGATACTTCTCCTGTCAATCTCGATTCCAGCTTGTTATACTCTGGCCTGGCATTCCATATGATATACTCTGCATATACATTAAATAAACAGGTAACAATATGCAGTCTTGTACCCCTTTCCCGATTTGGAACCAGTCAGTTTTTCCAAATCTGGTTCCAGTTGTTGCTTCTTGACCCACATACAGGTTTCTCAGGAGACATGTAAGGTGGTCTGAAATTCTTATCTCTAAGAGTTTTGCACAATTTGTTGTGATCCACACAGTCAGAAGCTTTAGCATAGTCAATGAAGTAGAAGTAGATAATTTTCTGGAATACTCTTGCTTTCTCATGATCCAACAAATGTTGACAATTTGATTTCTGGTACCTCTGTCTTTTCTAAACTGTTTGTACATCTGAGACTTCTCAGTTCACGTACAGCTAAAGGCTAACTTGAAGGATTTTGAGCATTACCTTAGCAGCGTGTGAAATGACTCCAGTTGTGCAGTAGTTTGAACATTCTTTTACACTGCCCTTCTTTTTGATTGGGATGAAAACTGACCTTTTCCAGTCCTGTGGCCACAGCTGTGTTTTCCACATTTGCTGATATATTGAGTGCAGTAGTTTAACAGCATCATCTTTTAGGATTTTTAATACCTCAGCTGGAATCTCATCACCTCCACTAGCTTTGTTCATAGAAATGTTTCCTAAGGTTATGTGACTTCACACTCCAACATGTCTGGGTCTAGGTGAGTGATCACACCGTCATGGTTATCAGGGTCATTAAGACCTTTTGTGTAGAGTTCCTTTGTGTATTCTTGCCACTGCTTAATCTCTTATGCTTCTGTTAGGTCCTTACTGTTTCTGTCCTTTATTGTGCCCATTCTTATAGGAGACACTTCTTCCCTTAATAACTCCAATTTTTTTAAGACATCTCTAATCTTTCCCATCTATTGTTTTCCTCTATTTCTTTGCATTGTTCTTTTAAGAAAGTCTTCTGATCTCTCCTTGCTATTTTCTGAAGCTCTGCATTCAGTTGGTAATATTTTCCCTTTCTCCCTTGTCTTTCACTTCTCTTCTTTTCTCAGCTATTTGTAAAGTCTCCTCAGACAACCGCTCTGCCTTCTTGCATTTCTTTTTTATTGGGGATGGTTTTAGTCACCACCTCCCATACAATGTTACAAGCTTATATCCATAATTCTTCAGGCACTCTGTCTACCAGATTTAATCCCTTGAATCTATTTGTCACTTCTACTGTATAATCATAGAGGATTTGCTTTAGGTCATACCTGAATGACCTAGTGGCTTTCCCTACTTTCTTCAATTTAAGCCTGAATTTTTCAATAAGGAGCTCGTGATCTGAGCCACAGGCAGCTCCAGGTCTGCATCTTTGTTTTTGTTTTTTGGTTTTTGCTGACTGTATAGATCTTCTCCATCTTCAGCTGCAAATAATATAATCTGATTTCAGTATTAATCATCTGGTGTTCACCGTGTGTAGTCATCTCTTGCTTGTTGGAAAAGCCAAGTTTTGTGTAACTAGCTTACAAAACTCAATTAGCCTTTGCTCTGAGTCATTTTGTACTCCAAGGCCAAAGTTCCTTGTTACTCTAGGTATCTCTTGACTTTCTACTTTTGCATTCCAGTCCTCTATGATGAAAAGGACATCTATGTTTTTGGTTTTAGTTCTATCAGGTGTTGTAGGTTTTCATAGAACCTGTCAACTTCAGTTTCTTTGCAATCAGTGGTTGGGACACAGACTTGGATTACTGTGATGTTAAATGGCTTGTCTTGAAAACAATCTGAGGTCATTCTGTCATTTTTGAGATTGCACCCAAGTACTGCATGTTGGACTGCTTTGTTGACTATGAGGGCTACTCCATTTCTTCTAAGGGATTCTTGTCCACAGTAGTAGATATAAGCATGATTTTCCCGTTTTCATCCATTTTAGTTCAATGATTCCTAAGATGTTGATGTTTAGTCTTGCTTTATCCTGCTTGACCATGTCCAACTTACCTTGATTCATGGAGCTAACATTCCAGATTCCTATGCAATATTTTTCTTTACAGCATCAGACTTTACTTTCACCAGCAAACACATCCACAACTTAGTGTCATTTCTGCATTGACCCAACTGCTTCATTCTTTCCGGAACTTCTAGCAATTGCCCCTGGCTCTTCCCCAGTAGCATGGTGAACACCTATAAACCTGGGCTCATCTTCTGGTGTCATATATTTTTGCTTCTTCATACTGTTCATTGTGTTCTCACAGTAAGAATACTGGGTTGGTCACCATTTCCACTTCCATTGGACCACATGTTGTCAGAATTCTTCATATGACCCATCACTCTTTGAGTGGTCCTGCAAGACATGGTTCATAGCTTCATTGAGTCATGCAAGCCCCTTCACCATGACTAGGCTGTGATCCATGAAGGTGTGTGTATGCTAAGTCACTTCAGTCATGTCTGACTCTATGTGACCCCATAGACGGCAGCCCACCAGGCTCCCTTGTCCCTGGGATTCTCCAGGCAAGAACACTGGGGTGGGTTGCCATTTCCTTCTCCGATGCAGGAAAGTGACAAGTGAAAGTGAAGTTGCTCAGTCATATCCGACTCTTAGCGATCCCATGGACTGCAGCCCACCAGGCTCCTCCATCCATGGGATTTTCCAGGCAAGAGTACTGGAGTGGGGTGTCATTGCCTTCTCTGATAAAGGTGTATAGCACAGTGAAATTACAAAGGTCTTTGAAACCAAAAGAATCTGAATTTAGACTTCATTTCTTATGTGAAATAGATACAGAATTATTGGTTCACCTTAACTCACTGAAACTTGGTTTGCCTTTCTGTAACTTGGGGACAGTAACACATAGCTCTTAAAGTGATACAGGATTATATATGAAAACTCTCTTGTACATAGCAGTGATAATACTATTTCATCAAACTACAATTGGCTTCTACTGGACTGTGAATATCTTGAAATAGGAAATATTTGATCTTTCATTATTCCAGTGTTTAAAACATAGCTTGAGTATGGGAATTATTTGAATTTAATTATGTACTGTATGCATTTGTTGAATTTAATTATTCACTGTAGCTTGATTTGTATAATATTAGAATACTGAAAACTAAGTAAACAAATCAAAATAAACTCCAAATGCCATTATGTCTTGAAAAAACAGCAAACAGTAAAAAAAAAAAAAAAAAAATTACTTATAAATATTCATTAGTTCTTCCAGTCCCCTTCCCATGATTAACTACAACACCATATAGAGGTGATGGAGTATAGTTTTACCAGGAGTTCCTGTTTCTAGACGCTGACTTCCTAAAGGCCAATCTTACTACTCCACTTATAAATAGTTTATAATTACATCAGCTACTTGTTCCTTAGAAGAGAGTGGATTGGAGATGACTGGGTATAATTGCTTAACAATGTATTACTTTTCAATCTGTAAGCAGAGGTACTTATGGACAGCTAATAAATTATATCCTTTGTCTTGATACCTAGTCTCTGTTCTCCAAGAGTCTAATTTAAGTAGCCCTCAGATCTTGTCTGTATATTAAAAATAATACATTTGCTTCACTCCAAATCAGTTAAATAAAAATCTCTAGTGTATTAGAGCTCTGGTATCAAAAATTTTACAGGTAGTTCCAATGAACAACTAGATTTGAGAACTACTTGACTGACAAAGCCTTATTTTCCTCAATAATTTCCATTTCTTTAGACTAGATCAAGGCCACTTGGAGAGGAAATATTAAAATAGTTACATTGAACTTAGTTACTACTGGTAATTTATCATGGAGTCTTTACTCCCATTTGAGTCTCATGGCTTGCCCATATTCCTTAATTTTCTTGCCATCCTGCTGAACAGCACACTCATCACAATGTTATCATGTTCCTTGAACCTAGTGATTAGATAGTAGCAGGTACACTAGATTTCCCAGTAAGACATGTATGTCAAAGTGTGGGATAAAAATTCTACCATGATTCAGGGGCTTTCCACAATGCTGAAGTTTTTAGGAATCAACTGATCTGGAGCATGCTAAGACTCATATTTACAAGGGTAAATGTAGAGTTTTGTATTTCATACCTCTATAAGAAAGAGGCACGATTGTTAAGGATCACCATGGACTTTTAAGGGAGCATTATGTCATTTGGAAATAGTTCTGCAATCTAGGATGGCAAAACAAGATTCCCAGCATATCTAGGATAGAAAAAAGTGATTTTTTCCACTTTTGCTATCTTGCTCAACATATACATTTTTTTTAAGGTGCTTCTGGTAGGTTAAAAAGCTTTGTGGAGATTTTAGGAAGTCCTAACAAAAGGGACTTAGCAAGTGAACAACAAATGGAAGGGATAGGGCTTCCTGGTGGCTCAGTAGTAAAGAATCCACCTTCAATGCAGGAGACTCGGGTTTGATCTGTGGGGTTGGGAAGATCCTCTGGAGAAGGGAAATGGCAACCTGCTCCAGTATTCCTGCCTGGAGAATCCAATGGACAGAGGAACCTGATGGGCTACCGTCCATGGGGTTACAAAAGAACTGGACACAACTTAGTGACTAAACAATAAGAACAGAAGGGATATATGTAGGCTCCAGTGATTCTGGAATAGTGCTGTGCCCTCTGCAGCAGAGAACTATGACTCATGTTAAAAAAAAAAAAAAAAAAAACTCATAGTGTTATAAGATATCAAGTGACCATAGATCCAATTATTGTTGAGATAAGACCATGAGCCATAAAGTCTGGTTAGGTCAGTTTTGTATCATCCTTAGCTGGTCTTGAAAGCATCAGTAAATTGCATGAAGAAATGGCCTTGGCCCCTATTTATGATACACTGGTACCTTTAACTCACTCAAGGCTGTGCCCCCACAAATGGCTTCTTTAGGTAACATGGAGGAAGAAAGAAATTGAGTATGACTTATGGACAGATTGGTGTAAGTCATTAGTGTTAGCTGAAACTACATGGTTGCTATGATATAGCCATTTTCTGAGGCGAATCTCAATAAGTGTGGTAAAGAGTAATCTCCCGAGTGGGTAGAAAGGCAAGCAGTACACCTGTCATTCAGTTTATAAAAAAGAAAGAAAGAAAGAAATGTAGCCTGATATGTGGATATACACTGACTTCAATGCATGGGAAAATGATGGGATATGGTTCAGGAATTTGAAGGGAACAAGACTAGAAATCCAGTCTAGGGCATCTGGGGAAATTTCACATGGATAGAACCTATGGGAGTGAGAAAAAAGCATGTGGGGCTCTGTGCCTCACATTAATGCTTTCCAGAAAATATCCACAGCCGAAGATAGTCTTGTCAACCCAGTGGGCAGACTGACTCCATGAAATCAATCACCTTTCTCTTTAACAACTGCAGGGCTAGCACAGGAGCCTCGTGAAGAAAGTGGCCATAATAGCAGAAATAAGGCTCAGTTTAGACCCAAAGCATCAATGCTTTCCCACTAAACCTCAGTGACTAGACCTAGTTGTCAGCAGCAGAAACTAATACTGAGGTCTCATTATTTACCATTCCTCATGTAAAACAGCCAGTGTGTGTGTGTTCAGTTGCTCAGTCACGTCTGACTCTTTGTGACCACCTGGACTGTAGCCTGCCAGGCTCCTCTGTCCACAGAATTCTCCAGGCAAGGATACTGGAAGGAGCTGTCATTTCCTCCTCCAGGGGATCTTCCCCACCCAGGGATCAAATCTGCATCTCCTGCATTGGCAGGCAGGTTATTTACCACTGAGGTCCCTGGGAAGCCCTAAAACAGTAACCTGTGACAAGTTTACCATAGGGGAATTCTTCCCCTTTGTGGGTCAGTAATTTTACTCAACACAATAAATATGTATTCTAGACATGGATTTGCCTCCCTTGCCCAGTAGATCTTCATCTACAATGCTGCTTGTACGATGACTAATGAAACAACTTAGCCTGCAACTTGGCATCAGGCAAAGGAATCCACTGCAGCAAAGGAGTAGAGACAACAAGTACATGATTACAGAAGCCACCGTTGTTACAGATTACCCCGGTGTGCCAGCACTGAGCAGTGACCGGCATTTTTGCATTTGGGAGTCTGCTGGGTTCTGGAAACCAAAGCACAAGACTGACTCATCTCCTTATCATTCCCAGGGTCCCACGTGTGCAATGCATGCTCCTCAGGCTTGGGCCCTGTGATGAAGGGAACCTGGTTCCACTTCGGGCAAGCGTCCTTTCAAGGGGAGACATAAAAATTTCACTGAACTGAAAGATGCAAATACAACCGGACCTTTTCGAATTGTCTCAGTCAGAGGACTAACATCCAGAGAAAGGAACTGAGGTACATACTGGAGAAAACAACTTTAAACACCGTCCGTGATTAAGTTTACTGATAAATAGGAGGACCAGGGAGGGATATTTCCAGAACTTAAACAATGTTCTTAGGTATGTTTAGATGCTTTTTATACCTTGAAGTTATGATACAGGGTCAATGGCAGCAGGCATGGCTTCCTTGGTGGCTCAGTGGTAAGGAATCTACCTACCAATGTAGGGGACACAGGAGATATGGGATCTCCCCGGGTTGGGAAGATCCCCTGGAGAAGGGAATGGCAACCCATTCCAGTGTTCTTGTCAGGAAAAATATGGACAGAAGAGGCTGGTGGGATGCACAGTCCATAGAGTCACAAAGAATCAGACACAACTGTGCTCATATGCCATGCCATGCCATGGCTCAACAGCTGTATGGCAGATGGAGGTCTGGGTCATTTGAACTGAAAGACCAGCAGACATAAGTGATGAGCACCATTAATCCCTGCCTTACCAAGGATTGCAGTTTGGTTTGCTCATCCTTTTTAGTCTTTCAAGAGACTCTAACTGGCCCTGACGTTGAAAGTTTGCACTTGCACCAACTCTCTTAGCAAGGAAATTAGTGTCTTTTATTCTAATTTAACATCCATAAATTCTAAAAGGGATATAAGTGGACACATGCCCAAGGAGAAGCTATGATTCACTCAGGATATGCATCATCTCAGATCTTGAGCACGTGCTTTCCTATCTGGCTTAAGTGGTATTACTCAGGGTTCACAGCTCCAGAGGCTAAAGAGCCAGATAAATGCTGCTGCCTCTACTTTAATCATAAATCAAGGTAACTTTCATGCCACCAACTGACATGGAAAGACCTTTGTGCCTCCTCAGTTACTAGGCAAGAACTATAGATCCTCTGGCAACACAGAAGCAAGAAAGAGTGCTTGCATAGATTGGATGTTAATCACTAGGAAATGAGTTTCTAGGGATCTATGGGTTATTTTTTTTCTTATTCTTCTTCCATTTAGATTACCATTCTAAGTTACAGTGAGCTCATTCGGTCTTTGTGAAAATGTCATCTGAGACAAAGCAATCAGTTATGCTTGTTACAAAAAAAAATATAAACGCAAAATGAATACACCTTTTCCTTTGTGCTTTTCTACTTCCCTTTTATCCTTTCATTCCCGCTTCCATGGGACTGCAGGCCCCCATAGAGTTTTAACCTGTAAGTTTTTCCTCAGGCTCTGTTTTCTAAAGAACTTGAACTAAAACATCAACCTGAAAAATTGTATCTTTATCAACAAATTGTACCCCAAATAGCAATATATTGCAAAGAAGTAACTAAAATTTATCTTATTGTTACTCATAGTATTTAATTGGTGGTTTAAAGGGGCTAATATATATCCGTGTGTGTGTGTGTGTGTGTGTGTGTGTGTGCGCGCGTGCACGCGTGCTCAGTCACTCAGTCATGTCCACCTCTTTGCAACCCCATGTACTGTGGCTCACCTCTGTCCATGGGATTCCACAGGTAAGAATACTGGAATGGATTTTGATGCCTTTCTCCAGGGGATCTTCCCAGACCAGGGATTGAACTCAAGTCTCCTGCCTTGGCAGGTGGGTTCTTTACCATGGAGCCACCAAGAAAGACCAGTTTGCTGGATATGTGATATTATAAACATTTCATTTTCTTTTTATATTTTATATATTTATAAATAAACATTGGCAGAAGGACAGTTGACTCTTGAAAAACAGTTTTGAACTGCTCAGGTCTACTTATACATAGATATTTTTTCAATAAATAATGAAGTACTAGACAATCCACATTTGGTTGAATTTGTGGGCACTGAATCATGGATCTGGAAGGACTTGAATGTCCTCAGATTTGTGAATCTAGTATGGGTCTTGGAACCATCCCCTGCAGACACGAAGGTATGACTGTATTCAGCAAATATAGTAAAAATGATACATATTTGCACTAACATAAACATTTAGATGGAGAAGGCAATGGCACCCCACTCCAGTACTCTTGCCTGGGAAATCCCATGGACGGAGGAGCCTGGTAGGCTGCAGTCCATGGGGTCACTAGGAGTCAGACATGACTGAGTGACTTCACTTTCACTTTTCACTTTCCTGCATTGGAGAAGGAAATGGCAACCCACTCCAGTTTTCTTTCCTGGAGAATCCCAGGGACGAGGGAGCCTGGTGGGCTGCCGTCTCTGGGGTCGCATAGAGTCAGACACGACTGAAGCAACTTAGCAGCAGCAGCAGCAGCAGCAGCAGCAAACATTTAGAAATAGCTTTTAATAGTGAAAGAAATTTTGGAAAAAATTTAGTTTTTTTATAGGCATTAAAGAAAATTTATATGTGAAAATATATCTTAAGGAGCTGGAAGGCAGTATTGTAAAGATGTTAATTCTTTTCATACTTACCTAAGTGGTTTGGTTTTAAGTCATGGGTCTCGTAAGAATTGTCTGTATCATTTCTGTTTAAATCTTATTGACCCTAAATTTAGTCACAAGGATAGAATTCTATTACAAAAGGAAAAATTGGTTTAGGGAGTATACTTAGTAAACTACCAGATGACATTGATCTAGACAACAAGATTGTAATCATGAGACTCTTGTCACTGGCAAAAATTACCCTGACTTCCTGGGTAGAACATTAGATTTAAAACAACCTATTAGTCACATCTGTCTTGTTTTTACCTGAACAAATTAAAAATTCACATTATCCAATAAGTAAATGCTTTACTACTTTCTGAGTAAATATAGGCAGCATAAATCTCCAATTAATTAAAAAAAAAATCCTAAATACAATGATTTCTTTTGGAAAATAGTAATATCGATGCAAATTACTCTTTGATATAAAAGAATTCAGTATGCACAGTCATAGAGCATAATCAGTTTAAAAATAGTGAGTTGCCTTCTTTTACAATATCAACTTTTCAGTTTGGTGACAAATTATATATACTCTTTTGTCATGATTTATTTATGTCATTTTGTAATATACATACTGGGAAAGTAAAATATTAAGTCGCACTGGTTTTAATTATACATAGTTTAACTTATTGTCTGTGGGTAATGTGTTATTTTAAAAATGGTATAAATGAGTATTTCCATTCCTAAAAGTGGGGACAAGCTTCATATGTAATGTATAGTTTTAACATTATAAATTACCAAGTCATTCTTTGGCCAGTTTCTATTCTCTATCAACACTCTGATGTAGCATCCTAATAAATCATTACTGAGACACCACTGTGAAGGTATCCTATAATAATGCATCATCAGAACTACCCTAATAAAAGCTGCCCTTGTGATGATGCATTGGTCTGACTCATATGCACACATTTAGAACATACTTGCTACAAGAATAGTAAGGCTTTTTGAAGAACTGAAATCAGAAAGTGCAGAGATGATAAGGAATACTGCTTGTTCAATTGCTATACAATTATTCATGCAAATGATAGCTGAGTGGAGAAAGATTATAAGAGTCACAGGAGGAAAGCTTCCTATAGTGTGTTTTCTGAATGAGTCATCTTTAGAGTTTTTCATTTTAAAGATTTTCAAGGTGGAGTACAAAGATATTCTCCCAGAATATTTCCTAATGGCACAAAGGTTCTAGTGCCTAAGAAGTCTATTACATCTAAGAAAAAGGTTGACTGAGTGATTGATTTTTGTTTCTTCTACAATATTTAGACCAATTAGTAAACTGCTTGTCAGAGGCTAAAGCCAGCATTCAAATAGAGGTCAATCTATATACAAAGCCAATTCTGGAAATTATTATTCCCTAAAGCTTCTCAGCAGTATTGGAAAGAAACTTCAATTGTTGTTATTTTTTGCCTTCTGATTTTTTATTAGTGCACTCTCTGGAGGCCACTATTAAATGAATTATTCAGCTTACTAAAATCTTTTGACATCAATGACTTATATGATGAACTTCTTGGAATATAATAGATATTCCTGATTACTAAGTCAATTCCTTGAATAATAAGAAGTAGGTAAAGATTCTTATGTTATCCTTCATCCTTTGTGGTCCCATCCTCTAGAGATACTGACAGTAAGATTAAAGGGTAACAAAATTAGGGAGCTTTGTCAGTTTACTCAGAGGTTATGCCAGCCTACTTCACAGCAGATCCATCCCTTCCATTTTTCTGATTAAGGGCTTGATTCCTGGTTTAGGGGATGATTGTTTAAACCATTCTTCCTTCCTTTATTTAAAAGAGTCATGAAACATTTTCTATGTGCCAATAACTATGAGAAAGCTGAGAATAATTGAGTGGAATGAACCTGGCTCTGTTCTTAAGGGTCTGACAGTCTGGAGACAGAAATAGTCAAATAATTTCAGCAATGCAAAAAATTATAGAATAAATGCAAGTGTCAATTAATACAAAGATTTTTACTTTCTAAAATTTACATTCACATACTTTAGTAAATAAAATTCTTTATTTATTTCAACATCAGATATTAATTTTACTCTATCAAGCTGAGTATTTTGTTTTACTGTAAGAAAAACCCAACTCCTACATTTTTCATAAATCATCTCTAAATTTCTGCAAAGATATAGAAGTAGTATTGTGTTTTCCATTATCACCATAGGAAGTCAAACAGTGAAGGTATCAAGTTAACAACACTATAGGGATTACCTCTATTAGATAAGGAGAGAAGAAAAGACTAGGTACAGTTTTAGTAAAAAGGTTTTATTTGTTGCTGTGTTTAAGATGCTTCCTTTTCTGTGTACTCAAAATAACTAATTCAAATATTTATGGCTTTGTTGCTGAAATGATTTTTGTCCTTACATTTAGACTAGTCTTCCTATTCCTCTTATGCCTTTTATAGTCCTTTTCAACTCAGCAGCCAGAATGTTAAAATGTTAAATTAAATTAATTGAGTGGCCCTGGAGCACAAGCTTCCACTGACTTCTCACATCACTCAGGTAAAAGCAAATATTTTATGGTTGCCTATAAGGCCCCACGTGACCATCTACATCTCTAACATCACTTCCAGTGACACATCCCATCATCTTCAACGTGCTAGGAGTACTCACCCCTTTGCTCTTCCTTGACCATACAAAGTGAACCCTTGAACCAAGGCTTCTGCACTTGACATTCTTTCGACCAGGGAGATGATACAAAAGAAACTTGGGAAATGTTTTCCCTAAAATCAATAGCACTGTTACATGGCTCTACCATTTACATGCTGTGAAACCAAAGATGATTTGCTAAAATAGCAAGTAAAAGCAAAAATAAGTTTTGATATCCCTTATGATTATACAGTGGAAGTGAGAAATAGATTTAAGGGCCTAGATCTGATAGATAGAGTGGCTGATGAACTATGGAATGAGGTTCGTGACATTGTACAGGAGACAGGGATCAAGACCATCCCGATGGAAAAGAAATGCAAAAAAGCAAAATGGCTGTCTGGGGAGGCCTTACAAATAGCTGTGAAAAGAAGAGAAGCGAAAAGCAAAGGAGAAAAGGAAAGGTATAAACATCTAAATGCAGAGTTCCAAAGAATAACAAGAAGAGATAAGAAAGCCTTCTTCAGTGGTCAATGCAAAGAAATAGAGGAAAACAACAGAATGGGAAAGACTAGGGATCTCTTCAAGAAAATCAGAGATACCAAAGGAACATTTCATGCAAAGATGGGCACGATAAAGGACAGAGATGGTGTGGACCTAACAGAAGCAGAAGATATTAAGAAGAGGTGGCAAGAATACACAGAAGAACTGTACAAAAAAGAGCTTCAAGACCTAGATAATCCTGATGATGTGATCACTGACCTAGAGCCAGATATCTTGGAATGTGAAGTCAAATGGGCCTTAGAAAGCATCACTACAAACAAAGCTAGTGGAGGTGATGGAATTCCAGTGGAGCTATTCCAAGTCCTGAATGATGATGCTGTGAAAGTGCTACACTCAATATGCCAGCAAATTTGGAAAACTCAGCAGTGGCCACAAGATTGGAAAAGGTCAGTTTTCATCCCAATCCCAAAGAAAGGCAATGCCAAAGAGTGCTCAAACTACCGAACAATTGCACTCATCTCACACGCTAGTAAAGTAATGCTCAAAATTCTCCAAGCCAGGCTTCAGCAATATGTGAACCGTGAACTTCCTGATGTTCAAGCTGGGTTTAGAAAAGGAAGAGGAACCAGAGATCAAATTGCCAACATCCACTGGATCATGGAAAAAGCAAGAGAGTTCCAGAAAAACATCTATTTCTGCTTTATTGACTATGCCAAAGCCTTTGACTGTGTGGATCACAATAAACTATGGAAAATTCTGAAAGAGATGGGAATACCAGACCACCTGATCTGCCTCTTAAGAAATCTGTATGCAGGTCAGGAAGCAACAGTTAGAACTGGTCATGGAACAACAGACTGGTTCCAAATAGGAAAAGGAGTACGTCAAGGCTGTATATTGTCACCATGTTTATTTAACTTATATGCAGAGTACATCATGAGAAATGCTGGATTGGAAGAAACAAAAGTTGGAATCAAGATTGCCGGGAGAAATATCAATAACCTCAGATATGCAGATGACACCACTCTTATGGCAGAAAGTGAAGAGGGGCTAAAAAGCCTCTTGATGAAAGTGAAAGTGGAGAGTGAAAAGGTTGGCTTAAAGCTCAACATTCAGAAAACGAAGATCATGGCATCTGGTCCCATCACTGCATGGGAAATAGATGGGGAAACAGTGGAAACAGTGTCAGACTTTGTTTTTCTGGGCTCCAAAATCACTGCAGATGGTGACTGCAGCCATGAAATTAAAAGACGCTTGCTCCTTGGAAGGAAAGTTATGACCAACCTAGATAGCATATTCAAAAGCAGAGACATTACTTTACCAACAAAGGTTCGCCTAGTCAAGGCTATGGTCTTTCCTGTGGTCATGTATGGATGTGAGAGCTGGACTGTGAAGAAGGCTGAGCACCGAAGAATTGATACTTTTGAACTGTGGTGTTGGAGAAGACTCTTGAGAGTCCCTTGGACTGCAAGAAGATCCAACCAGTCCATTCTGAAGGAGATCAATCCTGGAATTTCTTTGGAAGGAATGATGCTAAAGCTGAAACTCCAGTATTTTGGCCACCTCATGCGAAGAGTTGACTCATTGGAGAAGACTCTGATGCTGGGAGGGATTGGGGGCATGAGGAGAAGGGGACGACAGAGGATGAGATGGCTGGATGGCATCACTGACTTGATGGGTGTGAGTCTGGGTGACCTCAGCGAGCTGGTGATGGACAGGGAAGCCTGGCGTGCTGCGGTTCATGGGGTCGCAAGGAGTCGGACACGACTGAGCGACTGATCTGATCTGATCTGATCTGAAACCACACTAGAAAATGACTAAATTATTTTTGTAGCTTTCAAGAAAATACCATAATATTTTAAATCTGAATACCTGAAGAAGGAGTATGTGGCCAGATAGTATATAGAAAAAGTACTATAGAGATAGACCAGGTAGTTAATTATAAACATTATCAATATGTTGTAAATTTTATGTATATATAAAATTATTAATTTATATAATTTTAAATAATATAATATGGTACTTTTCTGGATTTTGACATGTATGAGATGTTCAGCTTAATTAAATGTATAATTGGCTTTGATTTCTTTTCCCTGTCTAAATAAATGTTTATTTTCACAACTAATTTTGTATAACTTTTCTTGAAAAAAAATTCTCATAAATTTCAGGTCCCACAAAGCAGAGACTTATCTAGTTCTTAGCACAAACAGAGGCACTGACAGTCCTTTCAATTATTCTTAAATCATGGATCTCAGGTCTCTAAGAGCCTAAATAAAAATATAACCTTTCTCTTTCCTGTGCTTCCTATATCCACATTATTCTTTTCAATTATTTTCATATTTGAAAATCCTATCAGTGAGACATAAATCCCATCAGTAACATATGTTGGAACTGAAGAGAACATAGAACTGAAAATATGTTTATTAATAAAAATTTAATATAAATATGTGGTTATCAAAACACATACTCATAGATAGAAGAAAGAAGCCCCAGCTATTCTAGCCATATTTACTTTTGAGAAAAAAATGAACATAAGTTAAATATACTATTTACCCTTCAAGATTCAAGAAGCAAGATTGCTGGGTAAAATATCAATAACCTCAGATGCACAGAAGACACCACTCTTATGGCAGAAAGCAAAGAGGAACTAAATAGCTTCTTGATGAAAGTGAAAGAAGAGCGTAAAAAAGCTGGCTTAAAACTCAACATTTATAAAACTAAGATCATGGCATCTGGCCCCATCACTTCATAGCAAATAGATGGGGTAACAATGGAAACAGTGACAGACTTGTTTTTCTTGGGCTCCAAAATCACTGCAGATGGGTGCCTGCAGTATGAAATTAAAAGACATTTGCTCCTTGGAAGAAAAGTTATTACCAATCTAGACAGCATATTAAAAAGAAGAAACATTACTTTGTTGGCAAAGGTCTGTCTAGTCAAAGCTATGGTTTTTCCAGTAGTCATGTATGGAATGAGAGTTGGACTATAAACAAAGCTGAGCACTGAAGAATTGATGCTTTTGAAATATGGTGTTGGAAACGACTCTTGAGTCCCTTGGACTGCAAGGAAATCAAACTAGTTAAACCTAAAGGAAGTCAATCCTGATTATGCATTGGAAGGACTGATGCTGAAGCTGAAGCTGAAGCTCCAAGACTTCAGCTTGGAACTGACTCATTTCAAAAGACTCTGATGCTGGTAAAGATTGAAGGCAGGAGGAGAAGGGGATGACAGAAGATGAGATGGCTGAATGGCATCACTGACTAGATGGACCTGAGTCTGAGTGAACTCCAGGAGTTGATGGACAGGGAGGCCTGGCGTGCTGTGATTCATGGGGTCTCCAAGAGTCGGACATGACTGAGCGACTGAACTGAACTGAACTGAACTGCAAGTGGCACTTGTATGTTCACATGAGTTCAATTCATTTCAGTCACTCAGTCGTGTCTGACTCTTTGCGACCCTATGAATCGCAGCACGCCAGGCCTTCCTGTCCATCACCATCTCCCAGAGTGCACTCAAACTCACGTCCATCGAGTCAGTGATGTTATCCAGCCATCTCATCCTCTGTCGTCCCCTTCTCCTCCTGCCCTCAATCCCTCCCAGCATCAGAATCTTTTCCAATGAGTCAACTGTTCGCATGAGGTGGCCAGAGTACTGGAGTTTCAGCTTTAGCATCATTCCCTCCAAAGAAATCCCAGGGCTGATCTCCTTTAGAATGGATTGGTTGGATCTCCTTGCAGTCCAAGGGACTCTCAAGAGTCTTC
Organism: Tragelaphus eurycerus; assembly: GCA_935064755.1. NCBI lineage: Eukaryota > Metazoa > Chordata > Mammalia > Artiodactyla > Bovidae > Tragelaphus > Tragelaphus eurycerus. The sequence goes on from CAKXYN010000061.1 coordinate 13,884,228, forward strand.
TCCAACACCACAGTTCAAAAGCATCAATTCTTCGGTGCTCAGCTTTCTTCACAGTCCAACTCTCACATCCATACATAACTACTGGAAGTTGGCAAAGTAATTGTCTCTGCTCTTTAATACGCTATCTAAGTTGGTCGTAATTTTCTTCCAAGGAGTTCACATCAATCAGCCCCAATTACCTAAAACCCTTCCGAAAAAGTTCCATGATAAGTCTCCCAAAGAAAGATAGCTAGAGATGAATTCAGTGGCAATATAGTAAATGTTTGCTTTTAATTAAATTTTGTGTTATTCAGCATCTGGAACAAAAAACACCATGGCAAGTATAAATCAATAAAAATAAATAATATTTTTTTATTCTCTTATAGCTGAGTGCTAAATTAAATAAATAGAAATTAGAAATGAAAGCTCAGAAACACGTTTTTCCATTTAGGATAAAAGCAATCCATTTATATAGCCAACAAGGAAAGAGATTTTTGATTTTTTTTTCTTACATTTGTCTAACAAAAGGTTGGTTTTACAATTTTACTCAATATTTATGGGAAATAAAAATGTTACCATGGTATCATATTATATTGATATTTTGGTATTTTGGTAGTCCCTCAACTCTGCTTTGAATTAAACAGTATTTCAACCTTAATGAAGTACCAAGCTATGTTGTAAATTTAAAACTCATGTTGAGAATTATATAAAAATACATATTTTTAAATGGTTTACACAATTTTTTCTTTTTACTTCCCCTTACACTATGGTTATTGACATAATACCCAACAATCCTGGAAAAAGCTATGGTTAAGGAATCCCACTCCCATCACCCTTTTGTGTTCTGGAGAATTGCTTACTGCCAAGAATCACCCTTTCTCACAAGACCAGAATAAGGTTCACCAATGCTCCCCTTGTTTACGGCTGACAAAGCCAGACACCGTACCTCCAAATTCTCTTTTGTCACATCATGAATTATTACCTGAGTTCTTCTGTCCCCACTTATCAACTGGAGCAAATGTTATTAATCAAAGTTTGAGTTAAGACTTTTCTCCTTCTGTGGGATCCATGCACTGAGTCCACCCTCAGACTGAGTTAGCACAGAGCCTTTCCTTAGAGGCCATTCCTTGCAGACAGGCTGGCCTCAGCATAATCCCTTTTCTCATCTACCCTACAAACTTGGCACTTTTTCATTTCTTGTGTCCATCCCTGGTTCTTTATAACCTTGTCTTGTCCTCTGCATAAAATAAAACCCCTTTTGCCTCTTATGAAATTTACAGATTTATATTCAGAGATAGTTTTTTCAAATACAGTCTCTCCTCACCTAAGTCTGATATGTTGTTAATATAACATGTTTGCATTAGGAGAAGTTCTGTGAAAAATTCTGTGAAAAGAACTCCGGATTATCTTTGCATTTCTTTTGTCTCTCCCTTGAAAATAAAAAGTTAAAGAAAAAAAAAATAGCATATGTCTTAGAATATAGAATTTGGGACTCTTGGATTTTTTTTAAATAAAACTGATAGATCAATCACTGATGAGGACAAAATGATCAGAGACTGAGATAGTTTGAAACATGACTTGATATTTACTCAATATCTGCCTGAAGATATTGATAAGGGGAGAGGGAATAAGCTAGCTTCTGGGAAAACCTCACCTAGGTTCTTGGCACATCTGATTTACCAGTTTTCTTTTATACATGACTGCAACCAAGATCTGCCCCCAGCACTTTATAGAAATTGCTTTTTTATTAGAATCTCTAGGGTCCTGCCCTCATAAATAAAATTTCAAAAGGCTATGTTAAAAGGAAAGCTGATAATATATATGTGAAGAAAAGGTGAACAAAAATGGAGTTAGATTTTTAGGTATGAAAGGAGGCCATATTTGTTCAAAAGAATGTAACACTAAGAACAATTTTGTTTTTTTAGGTTTTGACTGAGTGTAGGACCCGACCATCTCTTAATTATGAAGGGGTGCATTCTTTCCTCTCTACTCTTACTGAATGCAAGTATCTTATTATTGGGACTAATTTGATAGACTCTTCTCCTTTTCTTCCTGCTCCTCTGGCCGATTCCTTAGTTCCTTGCTGGCTGTTTTTCCAGCCGGTGACCTTCACACACTGTAGACTCTTTCAGTCCTAGATAATTCCATTTCCACACACACTTTATGTCAATGTCATCGTCTCCTCTGACTACATTTTCTATACTCCCACATCATAGCAGTTTATTTTTCCTTTTTGAAGGGCATATGAGTTTTTTTTTTTTTTTTACAGATATATGTTGTAGAATTCTTAAAATGGTTTTCAAGGTGGGAATAGAATTTGGAACAGCCACTTTGAAAGAAAATTTGGTGGTGTAGGGGAGGAAAAATGGTTTCCCTCTACTCTTATTTGTTTTTGACTGAGGACCCTTCTGTGAAAAAGACAGATTAACAAGGAAAAAAATCAGTTGTGTGCCTATGTACATATCAGATCAGATCAGATCAGATCAGTCGCTCAGTCGTGTCCGACTCTTTGCGACCCCATGAACCGCAGCACGCCAGGCCTCCCTGTCCATCACCAGCTCCCGGAGGTCACTCAGACTCGCATCCATCGAGTCAGTGATGCCATCCAGCCATCTCATCCTCTGTTGTCCCCTTCTCCTCCTGCCCTCAATCCCTCCCAGCATCAGAGTCTTCTCCAATGAGTCAACTCTTCGCATGAGGTGGCCAAAGTACTGGAGCTTCAGCTTTAGCATCATTCCTTCTAAAGAAATTCCAGGATTGATCTCCTTCAGAATGGACTGGTTGGATCTCCTTGCAGTCCAAGGGACTCTCAAGAGTCTTCTCCAACACCACAGTTCAAAAGCATCAATTCTTCGGCGCTCAGCCTTCTTCACAGTCCAGTTCTCACATCCATACATGACCACAGGAAAGACCATAGCCTTGACTAGGCGAACCTTTGTTGGTAAAGTAATGTCTCTGATTTTGAATATGCTATCTAGGTTGGTCATAACTTTCCTTCCAAGGAGTAAGCGTCTTTTAATTTCATGGCTGCAGTCACCATCTGCAATGATTTTGGAGCCCAGAAAAACAAAGTCTGACACTGTTTCCACTGTTTCCCCATCTATTTCCCATGCAGTGATGGGACCAGATGCCATGATCTTCGTTTTCTGAATGTTGAGCTTTAAGCCAACCTTTTCACTCTCCACTTTCACTTTCATCAAGAGGCTTTTTAGCCCCTCTTCACTTTCTGCCATAAGAGTGGTGTCATCTGCATATCTGAGGTTATTGATATTTCTCCCGGCAATCTTGATTCCAAATTGTGTTTCTTCCAATCCAGCATTTCTCATGATGTACTCTGCATATAAGTTAAATAAACATGGTGACAATATGCAGCCTTGACGTACTCCTTTTCCTATTTGGAACCAGTCTGTTGTTCCATGACCAGTTCTAACTGTTGCTTCCTGACCTGCATACAGATTTTTTAAGAGGCAGATCAGGTGGTCTGGTATTCCCATCTCTTTCAGAATTTTCCATAGTTTATTGTGATCCACACAGTCAAAGGCTTTGGCATAGTCAATAAAGCAGAAATAGATGTTTTTCTGGAACTCTCTTGCTTTTTCCATGATCCAGCGGATGTTGGCAATTTGATCTCTGGTTCCTCTGCCTTTTCTAAAACCAGCTTGAACATCAGAAAGTTCACGGTTCACATATTGCTGAAGCCTGGCTTGGAGAATTTTGAGCATTACTTTACTAGCGTGTGAGATGAGTGCAATTGTTCGGTAGTTTGAGCACTCCTTGGCATTGCCTTTCTTTGGGATTGGGATGAAAACTGACATTTTCCAATCTTGTGGCCACTGCTGAGTTTTCCAAATTTGCTGGCATATTGAGTGTAGCACTTTCATAGCATCATCATTCAGGACTTGGAATAGCTCCACTGGAATTCCATCACCTCCACTAGCTTTGTTCGTAGTGATGCTTTCTAAGGCCCATTTGACTTCACATTCCAAGATGTCTGGCTCTAGGTCAGTGAACACAACATCATAGAAGCACACAAAGATATGAAGTTCAAAAGGTGGCCAGGTGATTGAGACTTATATATATTCTGAACTAAAGAAAAGGACTGAGGTGTGGGGCTTTAAGCTGGGGAAGGGGATTTGTGGGAATGGGAGAAGAAGAGATATTTCGAAACAAAGGTTACCCTGCCTGGCAGATAAATCACATGAAAAAGTTATCTTTGGTACTAGCTCTCTCCCTAGTATAGGCCCCATTCAAATGTAAATTTCCCTTACAGAAAGGTAACTCTTACTCTGTCTACAGAGATTCTCCTGGGTCTGTGAAGAGAGGTGAAGTGAAAGTCTCTTGGTCCTGTCTGATTCTTTGTGACCCCATAAACTATTCAGTCCATGGGCTATACCCACTGGAGTGGGTAGCCTTTCCCTACTCCAGGGTATCTTCCCAACCCAGCGACCAAACCTAGGTCTCCTGAATTGCATGTGGATTCTTTACTAACTGAGCTATCAGGGAAAGCCTGTGTCTGTAGTTTCTCAAAATAATCTGCTAAAAATAATCCTAATGCCAAAGGCGCTTATTTTGGTGTGGCATAATGGAAACAGTGTCAGACTTTGTTTTTCTGGGCTCCAAAATCACTGCAGATGGTGACTGCAGTCATGAAATTAAAAGACGCTTACTCCTTGGAAGGAAAGTTATGAGCAACCTAGACAGCATATTCAAAAGCAGAGACATTGCTTTACCAACAAAGGTTCGCCTAGTTAAGGCTATGGTCTTTCCTGTGGTCATGTATGGATGTGAGAGCTGGACTGTGAAGAAGGCTGAGCGCCGAAGAATTGATGCTTTTGAACTGTGGTGTTGGAGAAGACTCTTGAGAGTCCCTTGGACTGCAAGAAGATCCAACCAGTCCATTCTGAAGGAGATCAATCCTGGAATTTCTTTGGAAGGAATGATGCTGAAGCTGAAACTCCAGTACTTTGGCCACCTCATGTGAAGAGTTGACTCATTGGAGAAGACTCTGATGCTGGGAGGGATTGAGGGCAGGAGGAGAAGGGGACGACAGAGGATGAGATGGCTGGATGGCATCACTGACTCGATGGGTATGAGTCTGGGTGACCTCCGGGAGCTGGTGATGGACAGGGAGGCCTGGCGTGCTGCGGTTCATGGGGTCGCAAAGAGTCGGACATGACTGAGCGACTGATCTGATCTGATCTGAATCTAATACCCTTCCAGGGAAGGCAATGGCACCCCACCCCAGTACTTTTGCCTGGAAAATCCCATGGACAGAGGATCCTGGTAGGCTCCAGGTCATGAGGTCGCTGAGAGTCGGACACGACTGAGCGACTTCACTTTCACTTTTCACTTTCATGCATTGGAGAAGGAAATGGCAACCCACTCCAGTGTTCTTGCCTGGAGAATCCCAGGGACAGGGGAGCCTGGTGAGCTTCCATCTGTGGGGTCGCACAGAGTCGGACACGACTGAAGCAACTTAGCAGCAATCTAATACCCTTCAAAGGTTTCTTACTAAACTAAACATACTCTAAGCATATGTGTGTGTGCTGTCAATTCACTTGTGTTCAACTCTTTGTGACCCTGTGGAACGTAGTCCGCCAGGCTCCTCTGTCCATGGGATTCTCTAGGCAAGAATACTGGAGTGGGTTGTCATGCCCTCCTCCAGGGGATCTTCCTGGCCCAGGGATTTAACCCACATCTCTTATGTCTCCTGCATTGCCAGGCTGATTCTCTACCACTAGCGCCAGCTGGGAAGCCCCTCTTAGGATGTGATCCAGCAACTGAACTCCTTTGTATTATTATAAACCAGATCTTTTAAAAATTCATTTTAAAAAGACTATAAAGGAATTGTTCAAATTTGAAAAACTTTAAAATGTCACATGCCCTTTACATGGAATTAGGAAAGATGGTTTATTATTATATTTTATTATTGTGTGTGTATGCTAAGTTGGTTTAGTTGAGTCCCATTCTTTGAGACACCATGAACTGTAGCCCGCCAGGCTCCTCTGTCCATGGGATTCTCCAGGCAAGAATATGGTATAGGTTATCATGCTCTTTCCCAGGGATTTTCCTGATGCAGGGATCTGCAATGGAAGGTGGATTCTTTACCACTGAGCCACTGGGGAAGTCCCTATTTTATTATTATTATATTACTATTAACTTTATTTGCTTAATAAGAGAAAGAATGATCTTAATAGCAGAAATCCCAGAGGCTTGTGACTGGCAGAGAGGAGGCAAGCTGACAATAAAAATAAGAATTGGAAAGTAAACAAAGTGCCTGAGGCCAGGTCCAAACAATACCTGGAGTGAGAGATTTCAGAAACTCTTGTTTAATATAGGCAGAACCTCTGGAGGCACACTTTTAAGCCAGGCATGAGTTACTTCCTGAAGGAATTCCCTCTGAAACCTAACTGCATTTTAAAGCCTAAAGTGGTAGGCATTTAACTCAAATGCCCCTAAGCTGCGATGGGAAAGGGGGAAAATCAGGAAGCAATGCCTGCATGGTGTAAGGCAAGTCAGAAACCAAGCTTTCAAAGTGAATTCAAGACAATCTTGCCCTGATTCTTGTTCAATGTATGTTTCTAATTAAATAGCAATAATTGAGTTCCACAGCATCTCTGTGGGATATTACAACATGTAGGAAAAACATCAAAGTGTTTGGTAATTGAAAAGCAGCAGAATACACCACCTCAAAATGATACCCCTCTATAATTCAGGACATTCTACCCCCAAGTATACTGCTTCAGTATATTGATTATTTTGAGCTATAGGTACTTGGAAAACAGCAAGTGCAGGCCGGGGTTTTCTCTGAATTCCCTTTCTGTGCCTAAAGACAGAGACTCCAAAAGGAACTGAGCTGTTATGAATTCCCTCCCTAAGAGTTTCATCAAGCAGGAAAGATTGACTTATCTCCCCTGGGAGAGGGGACTATACCCCCACACCACACCCAGACACACTTGTTCACAATCTACCATATGTCCCATCTGTTCTTCTAAGGGCCTGTTCACTTTTTGTAAAAATCATTTTCTCTCTCCTAACAGGCCCTCATTATTTCCCTTTCCCTATTATGACAGGATGTAAGTCTGATTTCTAAGCCATTTCAGGAAGTTACTAATTTTCTTCCGCATATACATGAGGTATACATATTGGCAAATTTATGAGTTACTTTTCCTCTTGTTAATCTATCTTTTATTGCAGGGATCTCACTTAAGAACTTAAAATGATAGAGGCAGACTAGTTTTTTCTCCCATATACCATCAATCATACTTGAAACCTAAAATTTAAAGTTTGATTCAATACTTAAAATCAAGTGTATTGCAGAGTGAAGCATTTGAAAAAGAGAAATGCATATCGGAGAGTAATTTTTTAAAATCATACAAACATAATACTAAGTTCCATTGTAAGGGGGAATTGGAGTGAAATATTTCTAAAAACTATTTCCAAAAGTTGCAAGCTGAATAAAGTAATGTGAAACTATTAAATGAGATGACCTGACCTGCTGAAAGCAATTTAAATCTCACTAAAGGAAACATTCAGCACTTTTCACATGTAGATAGAAACAGTTGTCTTCCAAAGGGTCTGTTATGTTAGAAAGACTAAAACATATGAGACGATATCAAAAAATTGCCCTTTGGATACTTAATGGAGAGCATTATAATGACTTTGTGCCTAGTGAATCTTCTCTGAAAAGATTCAGTCAGCTTGCACTGATGAGCATAGTATGCTTTTTTTTCACATTTAATACCTAGTTATATTCAGCCATTGGCAATTATTTTTTCCTGGCAGAGTAGGCACTTTGTGGATCCTATTCAAACTTGCAATTACAGAATATATCAGTTTTTGAATTTCAAATTTGAGCAAAACCTTTCATAAATACATGTATTTATTAATATATATTCACCCAAAATGTAATTTATTCTAAGAAACATATATGATGCAAAATTGTTTTTGATCTTTGTCAGATAATATTAACTTAGTAATTTGTATTTCAAATTATCAGAAAGGAATAGTATTCATTAAAATTTTATTCTAAGGGAAATCTAAAATAATGAGTTCTAGTTGTAAAATACATAATAATATACCTACTCAGGAAAAAAATCAGAAGGAAAAAGGAAAACAGAAATGAAAAAATTTCACAGGTGTCTATTTCATAATGTATATACAAAGCTAATTGTGAAAGCATTCATTATCTAAATGAAAACAGCAAATAGAACAATATAAATATCAAATACTAGGTTTCTCTATATTGTAACAGGAGATAGGAGATATGATTTCAAATATGTTTACCACTCTGAGACATGTCTAGCCCTTCAAATTCAAATGTGGATTCTAGAGTATGTTTCTAAAAGTGTTTATTGTTTAGAACTGACTCATAGGATTTCTTAGAACAAATGCCACCTTATTTGAAATACTAGACTCTAATCTCTGTAAATAGAAGGAATTTCTGTTTAGAAGACCTGGGACAAGTGGGCAGTCAATATTTATTGTCTGAAAATATGAAGTATATGAATAAATTTTCAAATATGAAAAAATTATCATATATTAATGTTCTTCTAAGATGATATATCATTATGCAATAATAGAACAGAAAGCCATTAGGATAATTTCATTACAGATAATTATTAACTATGTGACACTGGACAAGTCACATAGTCATTTGAGTCTGTGTCTTCATTTCTAAGATGTTGTTGTCGCTGTTCAATTGCTGAGTCGTGTTGCACTCTTTGTGACCCAGGATTGCAGGACACCAGGCTTCCCTGTCCTTCGCTATCTCCTGGAGTTTGCACAGACTTATGTCCATTGATCTAGTGATGCCATCCAACCATCTGACCTTCTGTTGTCCCCTTCTCCTGCCCTCAATCTTTCCCAGCATCAGGGCCTTTTCCAATGAGTTGGCTCTTCACATCAGGTGGCCAAATTATTGGAGTGGCAGCTTCAGCATCAGTCCTTCCAATGAATATCCAAGGTTGATTTCCCTTTAGGATTGACTGGTTTGATCTCCTTGCAGTCCAAGGGACTCTCAAGAGTCTTCTCCAGCACCACAGTTAGAAAGCATCAATTCTTTGTTGCTCAGCTTTCTTTATGGTCCCACTCTCACATCTGTACATGACTACTGGAAAAACCATCAAATCAGATCAGTCGCTCAGTCGTGTCCGACTCTTTGCGACCCCATGAACCGCAGCACGCCAGGCCTCCCTGTCCATCACCAACTCCCAGAGGTCACTCAGACTCACATCCATCGAGTCAGTGATGCCATCCAGCCATCTCATCCTCTGTCGTCCCCTTCTCCTCCTGCCCTCAATCCCTCCCAGCATCAGAGTCTTCCCCAGTGAGTCAACTCTTCGCATGAGGTGGTGAAAATACTGGAGTTTCAGCTTTAGCATCATTCCTTCCAAAGAAATCCCAGGGCTGATCTCCTTCAGAATGGACTGGTTGGATCTCCTTGCAGTCCAAGGGACTCTCAAGAGTCTTCTCCAACACCACAGTTCAAAAGCATCAATTCTTCGGTGCTCAGCCTTCTTCACAGTCCAGCTCTCACATCCATACATGACCACAGGAAAGACCATAGCCTTGACTAGTCGAACCTTTGTTGGTAAAGTAATGTCTCTGCTTTTGAATATGCTATCTAGGTTGGTCATAACTTTCCTTCCAAGGAGTAAGCGTCTTTTAATTTCATGGCTGCAGTCATCATCTGCAGTGATTTTGGAGCCCAGAAAAATAAAGTCTGACACTGTTTCCACTGTTTCTCCATCTATTTCCCATGTAGTGATGGGACTAGATGCCATGATCTTCGTTTTCTGAATGTTGAGCTTTAAGCCAAACTTTTCACTCTCCACTTTCACTTTCATCAAGAAGATTTTTAGTTCCTCTTCACTTTCTGCCATAAGGGTGGTATCATTTGCATATCTGAGGTTATTGATATTTCTCCCGGCAATCTTGATTCCAGCTTGTGTTTCTTCCAGTCCAGCATTTCTCATGATGTACTCTGCATATAAGTTAAATAAACATGGTGACAATATACAGCCTTGATGTACTCCTTTTCCTATTTGGAACCAGTCTGTTGTTCCATGACCAGTTCTAACTGTTGCTTCCTGACCTGCATACAGATTTCTCAAGAGGCAGATCAGGTGGTCTGATATTCCCATCTCTTTCAGAATTTTCCATAGTTTCTTGTGATCTACACAGTCAAAGGCTTTGGCATAGTCAATAAAGCAGAAATAGATGTTTTTCTGGAACTCTCTTGCTTTTTCGATGATCCAGCGGATGTTGGCAATTTGATCTCTGGTTCCTCTGCCTTTTCTAAACCCAGCTTGAACATCAGGAAGTTCACGGTTGACATATTGCTGAAGCCTGGCTTGGAGAATTTTGAGCATTACCTCCAGCGTGTGAGATGAGTGCAATTGTTCGGTAGTTTGAGCACTCTTTGGCATTGCCTTTCTTTGGGATTGGGATGAAAACTGACCTTTTCCAATCTTGTGGCCACTGCTGAGTTTTCCAAATTTGCTGGCATATTGAGTGCAGCACTTTCACAGCATCCTCTTTCAGGACTTGGAATAGCTCCACTGGAATTCCATCACCTCCACTAGCTTTGTTCATAGTGATGCTTTCTAAGGCCCACTTGACTTCACATTCCAGGATGTCTGGCTCTAGATCAATGATCACACCATCATGATTAAATGGGTCGTGAAGCTCTTTTTTTGTACAGTTTTTCTGTGTATTCTTGCCACCTCTTCTTAATATCTTCTGCTTCTGTTAGATCCATACCATTTATGTTCTTTATTGAGCCCAATTTTGCATGGGATAGCTTTGATTATATGGACCTTTGTGTCAAAGTGATGTCTCTGCTTTTTAATATGCTGTTTAAGTTTATCACAGCTTTCCTTCCAAGGAGCATGTGTCTTTTAATTTCAGGGCTATAGTTGACCATCCACAATGATTTTGGAGCCCAAGAAAATAAAGTCTGACACAGTTTCCATTGTTTTTCCATCTATTTGCCATGAAGTGGCATGATCCTAGTTTTCTGAGTGCTGAGTTTTAAGCCAGCTTTTTCACTCTCCTCTTTCACCCTCATCAAGAGGCTCTTTAGTTTCTCTTCACTTCCTGCCATTAGAGTGATATCATTTGCATATCTGAAGAATATACTACTACTAAGTCATGTCAGTTGTGTTAAACTTTGTGTGACCCCATAGAAGGCAGCCCACCAGGCTCCCCGGTCCCTGGGATTCTCCAGGCAAGAACACTGGAATGAGTTGCCATTTCCTTCTCCAATGCATGAAAGTGAAAAGTGAAAGTGAAGTTGCTCAGTGGTACCTGACTCGTAGTGATCCCATGGACTGTAGCCCACCAGGCTCCTCCGTCCATGGGAGTTTCCAGGCAAGACTACTGGAGTGGGTCGCCAGTGCATTTTCCATCTAAGGAATATAGCTCACATTTTTTAAAATTCTATTCTGTCTTGACCGGGTTCCTACAGACACATGTGTGAAGTTACTTTATTAACATAAAATTCTAGAAACTAGGGGAAAAATCAACTTGAAGATTCTCAAAATTAAAGCTTAAAATACAAAATTAAAAAATATTATTTATTGCACAGAGTAATTAAAATTTATATGCTTTGTAAAATTTATTTTTACAAAATTATATTATCAACTTTATGTCTTGATACAGTTATTTATAAAAATATGCTTGTTTAGCAGCTCTTTGAATATTTGCCTGAGGTTCAACAGGCAGTTTTAAATTAATTAATTTTATATCCTTCCCTACATTACTCATCATCATGGCCCTGACGTCTTTGATAGCAGTATCTACAGTTTGAAGTGATAATGCTTCATCAATTCTAGAATCATTCCTGTGCCAAGTTATCTAGTTACATTTTATAAGCAATATTTTAGTTCCTTAAATAACTCACTTAATATTATATTCACAACTTTACTTACATAATTTTTTTTTTACAGGTGTCAGTTGATGGAAATACTGCTGTTGCTTCTAAGTCGCTTCAGTCATGTCCGACTCTGGGTGACCCCATAGATGGCAGCCCACTAGGCTCCCCCATCCCTGGGATTCTCCAGGCAAGAACAACACTGGAGTGGGTTGCCATTTCCTTCTCCAATGCATGAAAGTGAAAAGTAAAAGTGAAGTCGCTCAGTCGTGTCTGATTCTTAGTGACCCCATGGACTGCAGCCTACCAGGGTCCTCCATCCACGGTATTTTCCAGGCAACAGTACTGGAGTGGGGTGCCATTGCCTTCTCCTGATGGAAATAAGCACTCATTAATTTTCTTTATGAAGATTTGCCTTTAAGATGATTAAGTGATTGTGTTCTTCACACAGCACTGTAATTTTCTTTCATGACTAAAATTCCTTTGATTCTACAAGGATGTCACACTTCCTAAACTTATTTGTTTCAAAATTTAAGCATGCTTATGTGGGAGTTCAGTGGGAGGAAAGATGTGCATTCATAAGGACAAACATCGATATCCCAATGAAGCCGCTGATTCATCAGGCTAAACAAATACATCACTAATTTATCTACCAACAGGACAATTTTACTAGGATTTTTTTTTTCTTTTCTCATTTTTATTATGTTCAATAGCTCTAGAAAATATTTTGAGGTGTCAGGGAAAGAGAAGTCATAGAGCTAGAGCCACTGGGAGTAATACAATTGGAAATAGATGCTCCTTTGCATCCCCTTTGGTCCTGGGCCTCCCTTTTAATATATATTTCTAGGACAAAAGTTCTTTATCTTGATCTGTGGCTCAAAATTTAAGCACAAGATCTGTGGCTCAAAATTTAAAAAGTAGAAGGAAGGAAGGCAAGTGGGTAGGATCAAGAAAAGAAAACAGAATATTAGAAGGCAAAAACAGGATAAAAAACTTAAGTATGAAGTGATTAGCTATAAAAAAAAATCTCAGTTTTACAATATTGTAAAGTTAAAAAATTAAATTAAATTAAAAAAATCTCAGTTTTAGATGACTCTATTAAGTAGAAGGTTATGTTTGAAACATTAAACAATTTCAGCCAAAGGAGACAAGAGCCTTATTGAGAGGGATTAAAAAATAGAAGTTATTATAACACATTCAAGAAATATCCTTTTTGTCACTTTTTATGATTCTGATAAATTTCAATTTTTGTAATATCATTCTTATTTTATATATGGGAAAGCATTTTAGAGGAGCTTAGGAATTTAATCTGGATATGGGTCTGGAAGAAGGCAAGTCATGTGGCTATTACTTTCTTGCTCATATTACCACAACCTTTCACTTTCACTTTTCACTTTTATGCGTTGGAGAAGGAATGGCAACGCACTCCAGTGTTCTTGCCTGGAGAATCCCAGGGACGGGGGAGCCTGGTGGACTATAGTTCATGGGGTCCCACAGAGTCGGACACGACTGAAGCGACTTAGCAACAGCAGCAGCAACTTGTGATAGTCAGATTTCGGTTTATTTTCTTTGGTTTAATTCATTGTATTCAAATTCATCGTAACTTTCACTATTGAGGGTGCATGCCAAAAAAATAGTCTACATTTCTGGTAGTACCCATATAAACAGACTGCTTCTTTGATAAAGCAGAACAAATCAAAAGGGAAAAAAGCATAACTTGATCAATGTACACTTGGGAGACATTCACAGTGCCAAAATATAACTTTAAATCCAGTATTTCAAACTTGTACAAGTGAAATCTCAATAGTATTCACTCTATTGAAGATAAAAATCAATAAAATATGTTTAATCTGGAAGAACGGTGCCCCTTTGATTGTGTTACTTCAAAAGGTGTTGAAATTATACATAAGCAACAGTTTCATACATTTTTTAAACTATTTTCAGAAGTATTCATGCTTTGGGATTATCTGTTCTTTTTCCGATTTTTGAATCGTTATCCAAAATGTTTAGTGGTCTTCGTCTTTCATCTTCCTGCCGTGACATCTCCTTTATCACATAGTTAGACACCTGCTCCAGGCATGGCTTTTCTCTGGGGTGAGCTGCCACCTAAGAATTATTGAAAGGTAACAGGCAGGCCACCTTCATTTAAAAACAAAAGCCTCCTTACTTCTTGTGACAAATGCTTGGATTCCATTAAATCATTTACTCAAATTACAGAGCGCTAAAAATGAAGACTGATGAGCACATTTATAAGTCATTTATCCACTGGTATGAAAGAATGGATCTTTTTAACCTGAAAAAATATCATTTATAAGAATCAGAAGGCTCTGCCTATGTAGAGAATGGTGTTGGAAATTACTTTAAAGTCAGGCAGGTCTTTGAAAGCTACGGTGTATCAACCAGCCACCAAAACAACTCATAAGGAATTAATTTGCATGGCTCATAAAATAAAAATATGAACAGTGAAATAAGGAGTAATGTTTCTATAAAGATTTTCTAGCTTTCTTGAACTCTTATTCAATTTTTATGAGCAATCCACAAGGTCAATACTATGGAAATAAACAGAAAGGCAAAAACAAAACAGACACTGGATGCACCCAGTACGTCTAAACTAATTTTATATAACTTGCCAAATTAGTTCATATGCACCCAATATTTTAAAGAAGTCAAGTTTCTTCAGGACAGTATCACAACACTGGCATCAGACCCAGTTCTTTTTCCACTTCAGTATTGCCTTTATTTGGATGTTTTATCAGGTAGGAAGGCTTTTACCACAGGTCACGGAAAAACTAATTAACAGAAACTTAGGTTGTGACATGTAAGGGAGGAAAAATCATTTTCTCTCTACCATTCCGAGTTCTTAGCTGAGATTCCTATAATAAAAGTCAGGTTGATAACAGAAAAAAAAAAAAAAATGAAAGAAAGAAATTTCTTAATGTATATACCTCATGTATACACAGGAGACACCCAGGGAAAAATGAGTAACTTTTCCAGGTGACTTAAAATTCAAATTTAAATGAGTCTTAATAGGGAAAGAGGAAGAGGGATGAGGCCTGTTAGGAGAAAGTAAATAATTTGGGGGAAAGCTGCATGGGTTCTTAGAGCTAACAGATGGGAGGCATGATAGACTGTGACAGAGTGTGTCTGGGTGTGGTATGGATGTCTTTTCTCTTCTCCTTTAATAAGAGTCAACCTTCACTTGTTGATGAAACTTCAATGCAGGAGGTTTATGAAAACTGAGTTCCTTTTGGAGAATGCCTTTAGGCAGATAAGGTGAGTTCAGAGAAAAATCCTTGCCTGCATTTGATGTCTTCCAAATACCTACAGATCAAAAGAACCAATGTAACCAAAGGGCCCGTTCTGGGGATGGAATATTCTGTTACCCTTCACTCACATTAAGTTTGCAGATAAACATTACTAGTTTAGATGCAGCAGCTCCAGGAAGCAGTCAAGATATTGGCCACCCTTAATCTCATGGGCTGAGGAGCCTGGCAGACTGCAGTCCATGGGGTTGCGAAGAGTCGGACACAACTGAGTGACTTCACTTTCACTTTTCATTTTCATGCATTGGAGAAGGAAATGGCAACCCACTCCAGTGTTCTTGCCTGGAGAATCCCAGGGACCAGGGGAGCCTGGTGGGCTGCTGTCTATGGGATCTCACAGAGTCGGACACGACTGAAGTGACTTAGCAGCAGCAAAAGCAATGTATATTAAATACATTCCAAAATCCTCAGAGACTTGGCCTTTTGTCTTGTTATTTCAGGTATTAACCTCCATTTGTGATAAGTCACTTCAGTTGTGTCTAACTCTATGCAACCATATCAACTTAGCCCTCCAGGCTCTTCTGTCCATGGGCTTCTCCAGACAAGAATACTGGAGTAGGTTATCATGCCCTCCTTCAGGGCATCTTCCCAAACTAGGGATCAAACCCACGTCTCTTACATCTCCTGCATTGGCAGGGGGGTTCTTTACCACTAGCGCCACCTGGGAAGCCCCATTACCTCCATATATTGTTTCAAAGAGGAGAAGCAAAGTGAGTCTGTAGGAGCTAGTTATCCTCATGATGTATCTGTTGTTAGAAAGCAAAAGTTTTCCAACAAAGGCTACCTATACCCTGAAGATTTCCTTCTTTGCTGTATTGGCCAAAACTCTGTTACATGGCCAGCCCTGGTATAAAGGAAATAGAAAACGTGAGTATCTAGTGCTTACCTGGCATAGCAGAGTGGGTTTGCTATAATTGGATAAATTTAATCAGGATATATCCCTGTGACCAGGAACTCAATGGTCTTGAAGCAGATTAGGGTTTTGTTGGCAAGGAAGGATAGAGAGCAGCTAATAATCGAACAAGTTTCTTCAGGGGAAAAATGATTTTCTATGCTAAATATCTGTTATACATTTATTTTTCTATGGTCCTTTGAAACCAATATAAGACATAAATAAAAGTATACCTAAGCCAAATTTTAAGGATCAGTAAGGCAATGGCACCCCACTCCAGTACTCTTGCCTGGAAAATCCCATGGATGGAGGAGCCTGGTAGGCTGCAGTCCATGGGGTCGCTAAGAGTCGGGCAAGACTGAGTGTCTTCACTTTCACTTTTCACTTTCATGCCTTGGAGAAGGAAATGGCAACCCACTCCAGTATTCTTGCCTGGAAAATCCCAGGGACAGAGGAGCCTAGTGGGCTGCCGTCTATGGGGTCGCACAGAGTCGGACACGACTGAAGCGACTTAGCAGCAGCAGCAGAAAGTTGATCTAGTGTGATAGACTTTGGTGAGAATGTTCTCTCATATCACTCCATTATGTTCTTTCACAATTTTTTTATTTCTCTGAGATGAGAGAGATGCTACATAATAACATTTCAATCAAGAAAGGAGAATGATATTTATTTGCACCTTCAATTTGGCAGTCGGTAGGTTAGTAACTTTTACATGTTTCACTTTTAATTATCAAAATAATAAGTGAGATGTCTATGAGTATATATATTTGCATACCAGTAGATACTCAGAAATGTTAAGTAATTCACCCATATGCAATATTTTATCAGTTAAAAACAGTAACAAAATTAGAAGAGTTTTGATATATGAATTTTTCTCACATCATTTGGAATAGTTTCATTCTGCAGTAACAGATTTAATATTAATATGGATTATTTTTCAGTTCAGTTCAGTCACTCAATCATGTCCGACTCTTTGTGACCCCATGAACTGCAGCATGCCAGACCTCCCTATCCCTCATCAACTGCCGGAGTCTACCCAAAATCATGTCCATTGAGTCCGTGATGCCATCCAATCATCTCATCCTCTGTCATCCTCTTCTCCTCCTGCCCTCAATCTTTTCCAGCATCAGGGTCTTTTCAAATGAATCAGCTCTTTCCAGCAGGTGGCCAAAGTGTTGGAATTTCAGCTTCAACATCAGTCCTTCCAATGAACACCCAGGACTGATTTCCTTTAGGATGGACTGGTTGTATCTCCTTGCAGTCCAAGCGACTCTCAAGAGTCTTCTCCAACACCACAGTTCAAAAGCATCAATTCTTCGGCGCTCAGCTTTCTTTATAGTTCAACTCTTACATTCATACATGACTCCTGGAAAAGCCATATCCTTGACTAGATGGACCTTTGTTGACATTTTTAGGTCACAATTTTAATGATGTCTGCTGAATGAATTAAGATACGATATAGGTATTGGTGCATAAATATGCAGAATATACTCATTTGTTTATCCATGCAACAAATGACTTTTGAGCATATAACAGAATGTGCCAAAAACCCAAAAAAATTTAATATTTTTTTAAATTTATTTTTTAATTGGAGGAAAATTGCTTTAAAATGTTGTGGTGGTTTCTGCCATACAACACAGACTAGTCATAATTGTGTGTGTATATGTGTATATATATATATATATATATATATATATATATATATATATATGTCATCTCCCTCTTAAGCCTATCTCTCCTCCCCTCATCCCACCCCGCTAGACCATCACAGAGCACCCGGCTGGGATCCCTGTGTTACATATCAACTCCTCACCAGCTATCTATTTTACACAGGGTAGTGTATGTGTCTATGCTACACTCTCCATTTGTCCCACTCTCTTCTCCCCGACTGTGTCCATTCTCTATACCTGCGTTCCCATTTCTTCCTTGCAAATAGATCATCAATATCATTTTTCTAGATTCCGTATAAATGTGTTAATATACAATATTTATTTTTCTCTTTCTGACTTACTTCACTCTGAATATCAGGCTCTAGGTTCATCCACCTCACTAGAACTGACTCAAATTTGTTCTTTTTTTATTGTATTTATGTACCATATTTTCTTTATCCATTCATCTATCAGTGGCTACCTAGGTTGCTTCTATGTCCTAGCTATTGTAAATGGTGATGCTATGAACACTGAAATATTAAAAATTATAAAAATATATATGATAAAATTTCTTTTCCAAAAAAGTCCTCAGGTTAGCCAGGTAAACAGATAAAGCCATGGGCACTGCTATGTTTTCTATTAATATTATGAAAGGGATATTCCCATGGATTGACAGACGATCACATCTATGCTTGCCATTGTTCTAATCTAATCCCTAATACAAGTTAGAAAGGTGATACTTCTAGAAGTCTCTCCAAAGTACATGAAACTTAAAATACCCTTCAGGATTCTCTCTACCTCAGTCTTTCCTGATTTTCTTCCTGGATTATTTGAGCTATATTCTAGGGTGGTGAGGACTGTCCATATGAGGGACACATGTTGGTAGTTCTGGATTCATATTTACAACTCCATGGCCTGTCAGATAAAACCTTCCCCACTAGTTGTAGTTTTATTAGTAAGATCTTAGAGAATGAATCAAATGTCTTGGTTTTGGTCCTGTTTATCTCCTTACTGAGGGAAGTGGGTTTGTACTTTTTAGCATCATTTAAGAAATGAAAGAAATAAAACCACATGAACACACACAGATGCACACACACCATATGCTCACATCTGTGTAAGACATACACATCTGTCTCTATAATGATAGAAATTACCAAAGCCTTCACGTAGTGACCTTATCTTCTCTGACTGGATTTTTAGCTTTTCCATCTTGCATTCTGCAATGTGGGTAGAATAAAGACTGTATGTGATTTAGTAATTGTTGTTTTTAATGAAATGTGCCTTTCAAGGAGTGCTGTTCTTAAGGCTTTCTTGAACTAGCCTTCCCTTTTATTCTGTCTTCTGTTACAGTCTCTTGTACTTCAATACAAAAGGGAATTTCGTTTTTCCTACTCTTTTGTTATTGATTAGGGAAAGCTCAAAGACCTTACTTTATCCTGATATCCCTACATAAAAAAGGTAGCACATATAACTGTGTAAGTTAGACAGGCCCCAATTCTAGGAGGTGCTATTTGCCTAGTCTATGAGATAACTAGTGTCCTCAGGAGCTCAAATATTCTCAAAAAGTTGTCCATTGTTACTGAAAATGCATATATTCAACACTATAAGAATAAATTAACCCCTAATGTTGGATATGTAAGCTTTCCCATGAAACTCAAACAGTCACTTCACTTATTGCCCAATATTGGACCTCTGATTCTTACAACATGTCCAAGTTTAAGGTTCTCCCACCTACGTTCTTGGGTCACATCTGTTAACAGACACAAACTTTGCAAAAATTAGCATTAGAAGTATGAAGACATAAAAATAGCATCCCAATCTTTCATTATTTTCCTATAGGATCAAAGAACAACTATTAGGAAATTCGACCAAGACTGTGTTCATATTTTTTATATGTCTATACATTCAATGAAGCCCAAGTGATTCAAACCTATCCAAGATTTTTGTTTTGATTAGTTTTTTTTATTATTATTAGCAGCCTCAACATGTTTCACTGATATTCTAAAGGCAATAAATAACTCAAAGAGTATATCCATTCCTGAATATTGGTTCTCTTTGTTACAATTATTTTCCTATTTGGAAATTAGTTCAAATTCTAGATATTAGTGTGTGGTGAAGATGTGTATTATTTATTCACAAAAGTTCTATATTTGAACTTCAAACAAAATTCTATATAAAAGTTTATGATGTAAAAATATGATATTTCCTTAACTCTTATTTTAAGAATCTAGCCTGTCAAAAATGTCAAATATTGACAAGGTCAACAGGTATATGCAAAGGTACTTAGCATCATTAATCATCTGTTGTTGTTTAGTAGCTAAGCTGTGTCTGACTCTTTGGAAATGCAAATAAATCATACTGAGATATCACCTTACATGGAAGTTCCACAAGAAATTAAGCATAGAATTGTCAAATGATCCGGCAATTCCAGTTCTGGGTATAATTTAAGAAAATAAAATCATTGTCTCTAAGAGATAGTTATACTCCCATGCTGACAGCATTATGTACATTAGTCAAGGTATGGAAATAACCTAAGTATCTGTCTACAAATTTAAAACACTATAGTACATATATACAATGGAATATTATATTCAGCCTTTAAAAGAAGGAAATCTTGGCATTTTCAACAATATAGAATAACATAGTGGGCATTATGGAGAAGGCAATGGCACCCAACTCCAGTACTCACTCTTGCCTGGAAAATCCCATGGACGGAGGAGCCTGGTAGGCTGCAGTCCATGGGGTCGCTAGGAGTAGGACGCGACTGAATGACTTCCCATTCACTTTTCATTTTCATGCATTGGAGAAGGAAATGGCAACCCACTCCAGTGTTCTTGCCTGGAGAATCCCAGGGGGAGTCTGGTGGGCTGCAGTCTATGGGGTCGCACAGAGTCGGACACGACTGACATGACTTAGCAGTAGCAATAGCAGCAGTGGGCATTATGCCAGACAGAGAAAAATAAATACTGCATGTTATCATGTATATGTGAAATCTTAAAAAAAAAAAAAAAAAAAAGAAGTACATATGTAAGGTGATGGATGTATTAATTAACTACATAAAGAAGAGACAGTCCTTTCACAGTGTTTATACATTTCAAATCATCACACTGTAAACTTGAAATGTTACAATTTCATTTGTCTATTATACCTCAAGAAAGATGAAAGAATGAGGATTTTTTTTTAAATGCATGGTAGTTAATTTTAGCGAATTTTTATGTCTAAAATATTTTTACTCTAATATTCAATCAATAGTTTATGAGCATATTATAGGGGTCGATCAAAGGAAGCCAAGCATGCATGGTCAGCTATTGTGTTAAGAAGAGGTTTTACTTGTTCATGGGGATATCAGGAAATGATGGAGACCTCTGAATTCCTCTTAATTTGCAGCATTAGAGTACTTGGGGCAAGACTTCTAGAATCTTTAGGGTCTGGAGCATTGAAGCGCTTCCTGTTGACCTTAATTCAATTGTCACCCTCTTGTTTCAGTTTCTTTTCTTTAATAATTTGCAAAAAATATTATCTATCTCATATAATCATGATGATTATGAGATAAGATTGTATGTTCCACAAAGATGGCATAGTTGTACACGTAAGGTATACTGGTTAAGAACTGGGGCTTGTGGAATCAGGATATTTGGATCTGACTCCTGGCTGTATCATTTGATGGTATGAAGTTTGGCAGGTATATAACCTCTCTGTGAAGAAGGCTGAGCGCCGAAGAATTGATGCTTTTGAACTGTGGTGTTGGAGAAGACTCTTGAGAGTCCCTTGGACTGCAAGGAGATCCAACCAGTCCATTCTGAAGGAGATCAATCCTGGGATTTCTTTGGAAGGAATGATGCTAAAGCTGAAACTCCAGTACTTTGGCCACCTCATGTGAAGAGTTGACTCATTGGAGAAGACTCTGATGCTGGGAGGGATTGGGGGCAGGAGGAGAAGGGGACGACAGAGGATGAGATGGCTGGATGGCTTCACTGACTCGATGGATGTGAGTCTGAGTGACCCCCGGGAGTTAGAGATGGACAGGAAAGCCTGGCGTGCTGCGATTCATGGGTTCACAAAGAGTCAGACATGACTGAGCGACTGAACTGAACTGAATTGAAGCCTCAATTATTCACCTACGAAATGAGGATAATAGTAGTTTGTTCATAGAATTGTTGTGAGGTTTGCACATGAAATAGAATTATTTATAAAGTATTTAGGACAGTGCTAGGTATGGAGTTAAAATACAGCAGTATTAAATACTAGTCTTTATGAAACATGGTCTAATCGGAGATTGATAAAAGTAACTCAAAAGCATAAAGTTTAAAAAATTCTCACCAATCTATTTGCTAGTATTACCTACCTACTTAGCTAGGTAATATTCAGTGATTTTTAAAAATGGTGACCTTAATCAAAAATCTTTGTTGGGGCTTCCCTGGTGGCTCAGCAGTAGAGAATCTGCCTGACAATGCAGGAGACACAGGTTTGATCCTTGGGCTGGGAGGATCCCATATGCTGCGGAACAACAAAGCCACAAAGTTATGAGACACAACAACTGAGCCTGGGCTCTAGAGCCTGGGAACTACAACTACGGGGTCGGTACCCAGAGCCCCTGCTTCACAACAAGAGAAGCCACCTCAATGAGAAGGCCATGCACCACAACTAGAGAGCAGTCCCTGCTCGCCACAACTAGGGAAAAAAGCCCACACAGCAATGAAGACACAGCACAGCAAAAATAAATAAATAAACATTAAAAAACCTGTTGTGAACATATGTGTTAGTATTTGGTGTGGAATCAGATTAAATGAACACTGTTTCAAATGTTTGAACTAAATGTGTACAACTACATTGGACATATAGTTCAAGCAAACTGTAGAATTTCATGAGTAGCATCACCAAAAAACTATGCAACATTTTTTTAACTGTCCGTCATTATGGAGCTCTTTCTTGAGGAAATTGAAGCCTGACAACCTTGCTGCCATCTGGAAACATCTAACATCTGTGACTGTAAACATCGAAACACAGCTGTTGCAGTTCTCAGTAAGCACTCCAATTTATTTATTTTTGACTTAAAAAAGTCTTCAGTTTTCATCAAACATCACAGTTGTTAAGCCATGTTCTTGCAGCAGGAGGAAAAACAATTAAGAGAAATCACTATATTAAACATTTAAGAGCAGTACTCTTTCTTGTATGTTATTTAAAGGAAATATAATCCCACTTCAATTAAAAAATGTATTTTGTGGGTGTGCCCAGGTTTTGGAAACCAAAGAATTTAAAGTTACAGGGATGTTAGAGATCTTTGAGTGCATTTTACAGTTAGAATACTATAAAAAGTTTTTCAGTGAGGCAAGTAGGGCTTCTCAGGGTTACACAAGCAGGTAAAAACAGAAGCACATTTTTATTCTGTTGTTTCTGCATTGTGCAAAACACAAGGTATTGTGCATGTGTGCTCAGTCGCTCCAGTCACGTCTGACTCTCTGTGAAGGTGTGAACTGTAGTCCACCAGTCTCCTCTGTCCATGGGATTCTCCAGGCAAGAATACTGGAGTAGGTTGCCATGCCCTCCTCCAGGGGATCTTTCCAAGCCAGAGATCAAACCTGGCTTTGATCTCACAGATCAAAGAGGAGGAGGAGGAGGAAAGATGTCCTTTGTGTCTCCTGTGTCTCCTGAATTGGCAGGCGGGTTCTTCACCACTGCCACCTGGCAGTGCCACCTGGTAGGCCTGCACAGGTAGTATTGTTCATTTCAGTTCATTTCAGTGGCTCAGTCGTGTCAGACTCTTTGCGACCCCATGGACTGCAGCAGGCCAGGCTTCCCTGTCCATCACCAACTCCCTGAGCTTGCTCAAACTCATGTCCATTGAGTCAGTGATGCCATCCAACCATCTAATCCTCTGTAGTCCCCTTCTTCTCCTGCCTTCAATCTTTCCCAGCATCAAGGTCTTTTCCAATCAGTCAGTTCTTCACATCAGGTGGCCAAAGTATTAGAGTTTTAGCTTCAACGTCAGTCCTTCCAATGAATATTTAGGACTGTTTTTCTTTAGGATTCACTGATTGAATCTCATTGAGTCCAAGGGACTCTCAAGAGTCTTCTTCTCCAACACCAAAGTTCAAAAGCATTGATTCTTTGGCGCTCAGCTTTTTTTACGGTCCAACTCTCCCATTCATACATGACTACTGGAAAAACTATAGCTTTGACTAGATAGACCTTTGTTGGCAAAGCAATGTCTCTGCTTTTTAAAATCCTGTCTAGGTTGGTCATAGCTTTTCTTCCAAGGAGCAAGCGTCTTTTAATTTCATACTAGTATTTTAAATAACACTAAAACTTGAATCATTTTCCCAATTTTAAATCATAGTTCTAATTCAGTTTCTGCTACATTAGCTCTCTTAATTGCTACCTCCCCATCAGCAGCCAGTTCAGTTCAGTTCAGTCACTTAGTGGTGTCTGACTTTTTGCAACCCCATGAATCACAGCACGCCAGGCCTCTGTCCACCACCAACTCTCTGAGCCTACCCAAATTCACGTCCATCAAGTTGGTGATGCCATCCAGCCATCACATCCTCTGTCATCCCCTTCTCCTCCCCCTAATCCCTCTCAGCATTAAAGTCTTTTGCAATGAGTCAACTCTTCTCATGAGGTGGCCAAAGTATTGGAGTTTCAGCTTCAGCATCACTCCTTCCAATGAACACCCAGGACTGATCTCCTTTAGGACAGATGACACCACCCTTATGGCAGAAAGTGAAGAGGAACTCAAAAGCCTCTTGATGAAAGTGAAAGAGGAGAGTCAAAAGTTGGCTTAAAGCTCAATATTCAGAAAACTAAAATCATGGCATCTGGTCCCATTACTTCATGGGAAATAGATGGGGAAACAGTGGAAACAATGTCGGACTTTATTTTGGAGGGCTCCAATATCACTGCAGATGGTGATTGCAGCCATGAAATTAAAAGATGCTTACTCCTTGGAAGGAAGGTTATGACCAACCTAGACAACATATTTTAAAGCAGAGACATTGCTTTGCCCACAAAGGTCCGTCTAGTCAAGGCTATGGTTTTGACAGTGGTCATGTATGGAGGTAAGAGTTGGACTGTGAAGAAAGCTGAGCACCGAAGAATTGATGCTTTTGAACTGTGATGTTGGAGAAGACTCTTGAGAGTCCCTTGAACTGCAAGGAGATCCAACCAGTCCATCCTAAAGAAGATCAGCAGCCAGGGAGACCTACAAAAAAGTCTTATAACTTTAGTACTTCAAGTAAGCCAACTGGATGTAACTCCTCATACTTCAGTCAAACTCCCCGAAGATTAGTACTTTTTGAACTCTTATATTATGTATTCCTCTGTATTTAAATCCAGCACCTTCTGACTGGTTCCATCTTTCTATCTACTTTGCCTCATCCTCATAGGTAGTCCTCTCCAGGCTTTGCTGTCTGAAGGCAGGTCCTGCCACAGCCCGGAACATCCTAGGCTACCTATCATCTGTCTGGAAGGGAAGGATGGGCAGTTTCCCATAACCTAAAGAACATGGGATCTTTTGGTAGTTTCTGTGTTCAGAACACAGTTGAAATAGTGACACCAATACTTGACCTGACAGTAAAGCCAGGTTCTGGTCAACAACTTCATTGATTAAGATGTGCAGATTTTACAGATTGCAGTTTAAGCCTCAGTCTTAACCTTTGAGTTTCCTGAGAAGCCAAGTTCAAAATCCATGAAGTTCTATCTAATGGTACAAGAGTGCCTCCAAGCGGCAGAAAATTAAGGTACCTTGAGTAAAACTAGAAATTAAAGGGCATGCCAGGGTTTCTCTGGTTGCTCAACTGGTAAAGAGTCTGTCTGCAATGTAGAAGACCTGGGTTTGATCCCGGGGTCTGAAAGATGCCCTGGAGAAGGAAATGGCAACCCACTCCAGTATTCTTATCTTGAGAATCCCATGGACAGAGGAGCCTGGTGGGATATATCCATGGGGTCCCAAACCAACCAATGGGCATGCCAAGATCACCTGCATGTCATTAGAACATTGACAGTAGTTCTTGCCACAACTAATATAACAGAAATTCACAAGTGATTAATATTTTCCCTTTGGATATGACTTTCCTCACATTTTTTAACTCTATGCTTTCTCTAGAATAGAAAATGAGAATAATATGGTTTGCATAGCCAATTTCA
Organism: Tragelaphus eurycerus; assembly: GCA_935064755.1. Lineage (NCBI taxonomy): Eukaryota > Metazoa > Chordata > Mammalia > Artiodactyla > Bovidae > Tragelaphus > Tragelaphus eurycerus. The sequence goes on from CAKXYN010000061.1 coordinate 13,910,088, forward strand.
ATCTTCGTCTATAGGATTTGGGAAATAAACTTTTCCTCAACTCAAGATTAATTATAAGAATTAAATGAATTAAGGCACTTATACAAGGGTCCGTTGCTGCTACTGCTAAGTTGCTTCAATCGTGTCCAACTCTGTGTGACCCCATAGACGGCAACCCACCAGGCTCCCCCGTCCCTGGGATTCTCCAGGCAAGAACACTGGAGTGGGTTGCCATTTCCTTCTCCAATGCACGAAAGTGAAAAGCGAAAGCGAAGTCGCTCAGCCGTCTCCGACTCCTAGCGACCCCATGGACTGGAGCCTACCAGGCTCCTCCATCCATGGGACCCTCCAGGCAAGAGGTGCCATTGACTGGGGCACCTGGGGTGGGGTGCCATTGACTTCCCCGATACATTGACTACACTTCATAAACACTCTGAACTTTCCTATTTTTGAGTCCCTTTATTCTTTTCTCTCTTTCAGTTGGAACTTCTCTTGCTATCACTCACTGATGATAGAAAAAAGTCATGCAGAAAGTTATGCCAACCTCCTTGTAACTGTCACTTAAATTATTTTCACCAAGATCTTTCCCTGTGCCACTTAGCTGAATCCTACCACATCTTCTTACCACATACTGGGCCTCCCAGGTGGCATTAGTGGTAAAGAACCTGCCTGCCAATGCAGGAGATCTGGGTTTGATCTCTGGACCAGGAAGATTCCCTGGAGTAGGAAATGGCAACACATCCAGTATTCTTACCTGGAAAATTCCATGGACAGAAGAGCCTGATGGGCCATAGTCTATGGGATGGCAAAGAGTCAGACATGACTGAATATGCATGAACCACATATTCAGGACTCAATTACCACCTCCTCTAAGAGCTGCTCCTGATAATTTCATCAAGAAAAGATGCTTATATGTTTTGTTCTAGTCAAGGCTATGGTTTTTCCTGTGGTCTTGTATGGATGTGAGAGCTGGACTGTGAAGAAGGCTGAGCATCGAAGAATTGATGCTTTTGAACTGTGGTGTTGGAGAAGACTCTTGAGAGTCCCTTGGACTGCAAGGAGATCCAGCCAGTCCATTCTGAAGGAGATCAACCCTGGGATTTCTTTGGAAGGAATGATGCTAAAGCTGAAACTACAGTATTTTGGCCACCTCATGAGAAGAGTTGACTCATTGGAGAAGACTCTGATGCTGGGAGGGATTGGGGGCAGGAGGAGAAGGGGACGACAGAGGATGAGATGGCTGGATGGCATCACTGACTCGATGGATGTGAGTCTGAGTGACGTCCGGGAGTTGGTGATGGACAGGAAGGCCTGGCGTGCTGCAATTCATGGCGTCACAAAGAGTCAGACACGACTGAGCGACTGATCTGATATACTTTTTATTAACAAAACTTGCTGTTTTGCTTAATCACGAAGTCATTTCTGACTCTTCTTCCAACCCCATGGACTGTAGCCTTTCAGCCTTCTCTGCACATGGGATTTCCCAGGCAATAATACTAGAGTGGGTTGCCATTTCCTTCTCCAGGGAATCTTTCTGACCCAGGAATCAAACCTTTGTCTCCTGCATTACCACTGAGCTACCAGGGAGGTCCAGTTAACAAAATTAGGCTCTTCCTATATAAATTTGGTATCCCAGTATAGTCGTTGTCCAAAAACTAAAGCTAATTTTAATGGCTTACATTTAGGTCTTTATTCCATTTTGAGCTTATTTTTGTGTATGTGTACGGTTTTAGAGGCTGTTCTAATTTCATTCTCTTAGATGTAGCTCTCCAGCTTTCTCAATACCACTTGCTGGAGAGACTGCTTTTTCTCCCTTATATATTCTTGCCTCCTTTGTTGAGGGTTAATTGGCCATAGGTGTGTGGGTTTATTTCTGGGCCTCTATTCTCTTTCTGTGGTCCATATATCTGGTTTTGTGCCAATACCATATTGTTTTGATTATTATAGTTTTGTAGCATTGTCTAAAGTATCATAGGGTTTTGCCTCCAGCTTTGTTGTTTTTCCTCAGGATTGCCTTGACGATTCTGGATTTTTTATCATTTCATACAATTTTAGGACATTTGTTCTAAGATTATTTGTCATGGGTAATTTGATAGATTATATTAAATCTGCAGACTGCTTTGGGTAGTAGCTTATATATGTTTTCAATGGCACCCCACTCCAGTACTTTTGCCTAGAAAATCCCATGGAAGGAGGAGCCTGGTAGGCTGCAGTCCACAGGGTGGCTAGAGTCGGACATGACTGAGCAACTTCACTTTCACTTTTCACTTTCTTGCATTGGAGAAGGAAATGGCGACCCACTCCAGTGTTCTTGCCTGGAGAATCCCAGGGATGGGGAATCCTGGTGGGCTGCCGTCTCTGGGGTTGCACAGAGTTGGACACGACTGAAGCAACTTAGCAGCAGCAGCAGCAGCATCCTGTATTATTTAATTAATAAAATTTATGATAACCTGAAATTAATTTGTACATGTATTTATTCACATGTAGGCCTTCAAACATTATTAATTTAATAAATGAAGAAACTGCTCATTATGCTGTTATTATAAACATTGTTCAATAAGAAGCTTTTAAGTCTATCTAGGAAGAAGAAATATTGGGAAAACTCTCAGCGATATAAGACTTTGAACCAGGTCTCAAAGATGAGTAAATTTTTTTCCTGTAGATAATAATTATGTATTTTAAAATAATACTTGTATTGGCACTGACTTTACATATACAGACCATGATACAATGATTCTTCCACATTTTCTATGTATTTCTTGACCGCTTTTCCATAAATATTTTTATGAATGTTTCTTATAAATGCTCAGTAAATTTGCAAATATGAAATCCACTTCAGGTGCCTTAATCCTATTATAATAAAGTGACTCAATCTCACCACAAATTTACTTTCTTTCCTTTTAAACCTAGCTGGCTATTTTAAGAAAAATGTTTACCTGCTATCTATAATTTAAATTTTTAATATGTTCTTAAATATTAATATTAAAAAGATGGAGGGTACATAGATTCTGAATTAAAAATTGAACTTCTGAACTCATTCTCAAATTGAGAAGCAGTAATTCTTTTATATCATTTCATGTCTTTTTCTATTCTTATTGGCCTGAATTTTTATCTGTAGCTTTGATGATCAGTAAAAGTCGCTGCTACTTTTCCTTACTTTGTGATTACTTCTGATGAACTGAAGTTCTAAGTGAATAATCAGTTTTCTTCTCATCCTCTCCATTTCCCCCATCCTTCTACAGTTTCTTCAGTGTCTGAGATGAGGAGTCAATATCATTTATAAATCTAAAGTCATTCATTCTATTCCACAAAGCAGGGCTTCTTTTTATCTTGTCTGTGGCCATTACTCTTCTCAGTATCAAGTTAAAGAAACAGGAAGATAATGTTCATGCTTCTATCACATTTTATTCATTTGAATCTGTCACACAGATCCTTGTACATTCTTATCACAGCCTTTGATTCTCAGTGTTTTCCACCACTGCATTCAGATTTTTTAAAAAAATTAGTATTGTTCATCATGAATCTTGACTAACATCTTTCATATTAGTTTTTTTGAGGTATCATATATAGGATTGCACACACTGATGTGTATGAATTATTTTCTGCAACAGACACACGCACACACCAATCTTAGCTTTTGTTAATCTATTGTCCATTGATAAAACCAAAAGGAAATTCAAGAGATTAGAAAACTGAAGAACATCAACCTTATTCTTCCAAAAGTAGCATTTCTAAGACATCAATTTCTGGCTTTGTAGCCTTATATTTAATGTTTTAAAGGTAAGAAATGTTTTCAGGAGCAAAATAATTGACAAGAGAAAGAATGAATATTAGAGCTTATGCATCAGAAAGAATGGCTTATATTGTATGAAAATGATTTAGATATTAATCAAAAAATATTATTTTATTTTTCATGTCCCTGATCATTCTTGTCATTTTCCTTAGTGCTTCCTTTTCACCACTTTTTAAAATGTTTTTCTCCCTATTCTTTCTATTTTCTCTTAAAACTAAATATGGCTTGAAATCCACTTTCAGGACTAGTAATAGCCAGTGGAAATGTGTAGGTTCTGAAAGCAGATGTGCAATAATAAAAACTGTTTTGCATTTATGTTGAATTTGAATGTTTAAGCAAATCAGCAAATGGAATTATGTACTAATCTCATTTTTTTCTCCACACAAGTCTATTATTACCATCAAAATGTCATATAACCACAATAAACATCAGTAACATTTCAGGGCACATAAACTTTTATGAACTTTTTGTCACCTAGCTACATAATCAAAATTTCCTGAACCACAAATACTTTCCTCATCTGCTACTTTCTTGGCCACTGGGAATTTTCAGGAGCTTTCTTCCTTGTTTTTAAGAATAAGTTTATGTCCTGCCTCATGGCTGCTTTTGCCCTCCTAATGTCCCTTTGCTGAGTACTGGCTTCTCCAGTAGGTATTCTTCAAGTCTTCTATCACTATTAACGTTTTGGAATACATATTGTTGTGGGCCATCCAAAGTTGTGACATTAACAAGGTGACAAAAATACTGCTTTCTCTCCAACTGTCATAGCTGACAGAACTTCACTCTTTTTGTCAGGTATGAGGAGATACCTTTTCTCCCTGTAGTCTTTTATAATTTTTGCACATCTTTGGAGCAGCACGATTTGTGTGCCAAGAGTTGCAATTGCCTGAGGGAAGTAGCTGTCTTTTGTTTGTTTTCATTTTACTATAACTAATCAGCCAAAGACCTCAAACAACATCCCATGGGTCTACCTAAGTGACAACACCATTGACTCCTGCCCCGTGCTGTATCCACCGTGCTTCTTACAGGCATGCCACAAAAATATCACAGTGTTTGTCTACTAGCTAAAAATTAAAAGAAAAAAACAATAAATTAAGAACCTATATATATATATATATATATATATTTTGTATGTATCATCTCATACAAAAGACACCAAAGGAAAAAAAGATTGGCTCATAACAAATTGACATCTAGAATCATAAATGACATGTCATAAAGAAAATTTTAAAAGACACATAGGTGAATTGGAAATAAATGCTCTATGAATGCAAAGAAATGTCATTCAATATATGAAAATTTCTTACAAATTACTGCTACTGCTAAGTCACTTCAGTCGTGTCCGACTCTGTGCCGACCCCATAGACGGCAGCCCACCAGGCTCCCCTGTCCCTGGGATTCTCCAGGCAAGAACACTGTAGTGGGTTGCCATTTCCTTCTCCAATGCATGAAAGTGAAAAGTGAAAGTGAAGACACTCAGTCGTATCCAACTAGAGTGTGCAAATAATTTCCCCAGTGGGGGGTGGGGGGGGGAATGGGCTCAAACAAGACTGCTGCTGCTGCTAAGTCACTTTAATCATGTTCGACTCTGTGTGACCCCATAGACGGCAGCCCACCAGGCTCCCCTGTCACTGGGATTCTCCAGGCAAGAACACTGGAGTGGGTTGCCATTTCCTTCTCCAATGCAGAAAAGTGAAAAGTCAAAGTGAAGTCGCTCAATTGTATCCGACTTGTAGCAACCCCATGGACTGTAGCCTACCAGGCTCCTCCATCCATGGGATTTTCCAGGCAGGAGTACTGGAGTGGGGTGCCATTACCTTCTCCACAAACAAGACTAGGTAACTAATAAAAGTACTGGAAACTCTAAAGTTCTATATTCACATATTTTTAACATCACTAAATTCAAGTTAAGGCAATGAAATATCAAGTTTTCTAATTTCAATTGGTTGGATTTTTAAAAAGACACTATTTCTTGACTTTGGACATTGTCAGACTTATATATTGAAATATTAAATGTAATTTGAATTTGATAAAATATCTATTAAATAATATATAGAATTAAATAAACATAGACTATAATAACCTTTCTTCTCTTATGTTTTTTAAAAATAGATATAATGAACATATAATTAGTAATCAGAATATTAATGAAAACAATATATATATAATTCATTTTAAAACATATTTGTTAATTCTGAAAATTAATTATTCAAGAAAATATCACATATTCTAGTTATTCCTGTTTAGATAGTAGTGTAGAAATATCTGATGTGTGTATTTTCCTTTTTAATAACTAATTATAAAGCACCACAATACAGAATATCAGTTTTAACTTTTTATCTTTTAAAATTGTATATTCCTTTCCCTTCTCTTTTTGATTTTTGTTTGTTGAGATGTTAAAAAAATATTATTTTCATTGATAACATTATATTATAACTACATTGCATTTAGTTACTTTTTGCCTTATATATTCCTTCTATACTCATCTCAAATTCTCATTGTTCTAACAAAATAATATCGATTAGATGGTTTAAACAGGAATTTACACCTTATTTACTGTTCTAGAGGCCAGGAATTCCAAGATCAAGTTACTGGTCAATTTGGTCCCTGGTCAAGGGCTTCTTACTGGCCTATAGGCTGTACCTTCTTGCTCTGTCCTTACATGGCTGAGAGAGAAACAGAGAGATAGAGTAAGACAGAGTACTCAAATCTCTCCTCCTTTTCTTATAAGAACACTAATCCCATTATGAGGTTCCACTTTCATGACCTCATTTAAATCTATTTTCTTCCAAGGTCCTCACTTCCAAACACCGTCACACTGGGGGTTAGGGCTTTAACATATGAATTTTCAGGGAACACAAATATTCAGTCCAGAAAACATGGAAAATAATTGTCCCTAAGTCTTTATATAATCCTAGGTTTTTGAACACTATGAATTACTTGGCTTGTTCTCTGTAACTAGGTATTGATTTATATAAATTTACTTATGAATTTGCTAAAAAGTTCACCTACAACTACAGTGTATCTTAATCTATTCTAATTTTACCTTTTATAATTCTCTCCACTGATGATCAACAATATGGGAAACTGTTGCCTTGAAATAAAACAGTAAACTATTCAGTTGGCAGGTTTTGAGTGTCAAGAAGGTTGAAAATTTCTACAGTATGAGATTTTGAGCTTCCAATTGAGAATCAGAAAGTAGGAAACCATGAAATCTATTCCTTAATTTTCTCTCTTGAGGAAAGGAATACAACTGAGAGAATAAAAAATTACACTTCTTATACCTTGATTTAAACCACATGGTACAATTTGAATCTTCCTAAAATGAGAACTCAATTTAAGAATTAAGAAAAAATAGTTACATTGACTATATTAATCTATTGGAATACAAGTCATTTAAAAGCAAGGATTTATAATGAAATATTATTTAGCCATAATAAGGAAAAAAAAAAAAAAAAAAAGGCCCTGCCATTTTCTACAACATGGATGAAATAAATACATCAGAAATAAATTGAATGAAAAAAGCAAATATGTATGATCTCATTGTTATACATAGAATCTAAAAACAAACAAACAAACAAGCTAAAAAATAAAAGCATTGGGTTGTTTTCCTGGACTCTGATGACACAAGGTCAGCAGCTGGCACTGACTGTTCCCTTAATTTATTTGGTAGCTACCTCAAAACTGAGATTTTCAGCAATACTGTCAAAGACAATTACAAGGAACTGCTGCACTTTAATTGAAGAGGAAAAAAAAAATGAAGGAGAAAAGTGTGAGGAGAGTTCATATATAATTAAAAATTAGCATTTAAGGTCCATTTTGGCAGTGAAAAGCCCTTAAAAAATTGAATTGACTGGAAATACGTGTCCAGAAAATGTGAAAACATTCTTCACAGTTCAAATATAACTGAACAATAGGACTGGGACAATAAGTGTCTGACGCCTATCCCCATGCTTATTTCAACAATATCAATAAAAATGTTAATAATACTAGGTAACATTGAAGGTTTTTTTGGTGACCAGGTGTTATCCTGTGCCTTTTTGTATACATTAATTCATTGATTCATTTTCATAATAATTTAGGATGTCACAAGATCTTTTATGGATGCAGCTTGCACCCTAAAACAATTACAATAGTGACATCAAAAGTCCCTGATCACAGACCACCATAGCAAATATAATAATAATGAAGAAGTTTGAGATATTGTGAGAATTACCAAAATGTGACACTGAGACAGAGTGATCAAATGCTTTTCGAAAAATGCTGCCCATAGACTTGCTTGGGGCAGGGTCGCACAAACTTTCAATGTGTAAAACACTTAATATTTCCAAAGTGCAATAAAATGAGGCATGTTTGTACTTGCAAAATAAGTGTTTTGAAGGAGTATAGAGTAGGCCTCCCAAGTTGGTCTAAAACAGTTTGAGAGAGCTGGGAAAGGAGACTGGCTTGGGGATGTTATTATGACGCAGGGGTAGGACTAGGCATAATGTTGCCAATTGTGAGCAGAGGATTGTGGAGGTGACCCTCCTGCCAGGGTTCAGATAAGGAGCACAAAGACTCTGTTCTCTGCTTATCTAAATGTGGGGCAGGAGGAGGGGAGAAGGGGTGGTGAAACTTGAAACCTGACAGCACTGAATCATTAAAAACTTACGTCTAAAAAATAAAGAAACTGACTTCTGACTTTGGTACCATTGTTATGCAGATATTTTTATCCAAGTACTGTCAGATTGCATTTCTTTTCCGTGGGGATGGTCTTGATCCCTGTCTCCTGTACAATGTCACGAACCTCATTCCATAGTTCATCAGGCACTCTATCTATCAGATCTAGGCCCTTAAATCTATTTCTCACTTCCACTGTATAATCATGGCATATGGTCCCATCACTGCATGGGAAATAGATGGGGAAACAGTGGAAACAGTGTCAGACTTTGTTTTTCTGGGCTCCAAAATCACTGCAGATGGTGACTGCAGCCATGAAATTAAAAGACGCTTACTCCTTGGAAGGAAAGTTATGACCAACCTAGATAGCATATTCAAAAGCAGAGACATTACTTTACCAACAAAGGTTCGCCTAGTCAAGGCTATGGTCTTTCCTGTGGTCATGTATGGATGTGAGAGCTGGACTGTGAAGAAGGCTGAGTGCCGAAGAATTGATGCTTTTGAACTGTGGTGTTGGAGAAGACTCTTGAGAGTCCCTTGGACTGCAAGAAGATTCAACCAGTCCATTCTGAAGGAGATCAATCCTGGAATTTCTTTGGAAGGAATGATGCTAAAGCTGAAACTCCAGTATTTTGGCCACCTCATGCGAAGAGTTGACTCATTGGAGAAGACTCTGATGCTGGGAGGGATTGAGGGCAGGAGGAGAAGGGGACGACAGAGGATGAGATGGCTGGATGGCATCACTGACTCAATGGGTATGAGTCTGGGTGACCTCCGGGAGCTGGTGATGGACAGGGAGGCCTGGTGTGCTGCGGTTCATGGGGTCGCAAAGAGTCGGACACGACTGAGCGACTGATCTGATCTGATCTGATCTGACTGTCAGATTTGTTATTAACAGAGGAAATCCAGCTATCTTTATAAATTTGCTGTAATGAAATAAGAAAACTGTATAGATGTATCAAATGTGTCAGCAACCTCATTTCAAACTACTCATTGCCACTTTGAGATTTGTGTATTATTAGTATATCGAGGGCTATTTATGTCAGTAGGTATTTTAATAAAGGATATATCCTTGAAGAAAGAAATTTAGTCTAGAAAGTGAAGATTATGAAGATAAAGTAGAAGGTTTAGATGATGGAGTGTCACAAATCAAATGAAATAGGTGAAGGGAAAACTTTCCTCAACAAATGGAATAAGTAGAGTACTGCTGCTGCTGCTGCTGCTGCTGCTAAGTCACTTCAGTCGTGTCCGACTCTGTGCGACCCCAGAGACGGCAGCCACCAGGCTCCCCGGTCCCTGGGATTCTCCAGGCAAGAACACTGGAGTGGGTTGCCATTTCCTTCTCTAATGCATGAAAGTGAAAAGTGAAAGTGAAGTCGCTTAGTCGTGTCTGACTCTTCGCAACCCCATGGACTGCAGCCCAGCACGCTCCTCCGTCCATGGGATTTTCCAGGCAAGAGTACTGGAGTGGGGTGCCATTGCCTTCTCCAAGTAGAGTACTAGGGTTTAAAATGTAAATGCTATTATTGATACAACATCAAAATAAATGAGAAATATAAATGTAAATAACATCAAAATGTATAATCAAAACTATCATAGTTTTATAAGTTGGACTTCTTAATAAGATATTTTTCTGGGCGAATAGAAATAAAAGCTATAGGAAACATAAAACAGAAGCAGGGAGAAGCATATGGCTTCATTATAAATGTTGATGAAATTCAATTTCAAAAAATTTATTTTGAATAAATGAGAAATTTATTCATGAAGAGAGAGTGAAAACATTAAAAATGACTCATGGGTATAAGATTCAAGACAGAAGACAGGAAAAAGTGGAAAGAGAAAGTGTCATGGAGACATTTTCTTTTTAAAGTTCAGAGAGCTGGTTACAATTGTCAGAGGGCTTGGCCATCAACTAGCTCTGTGTATTTTGTCTGGACACTTCACTTTTCTGAATATCAAATATCTTATTTGTAAAATTAGAGAGTAAGTCTTATAGATCTCTTAAGATTTTTCAATCAATCTGATTCTTGCTATATATGTATGAAAAAGTTGGAACACTTCTCAGCAATAAAAAGGGAATATATATTAAGAAATTAACATTCATTAATGTTAATGAAATATTAACATAATATTAATGGTTAAATTTCAAAACTTCATGCTAAGAGAGAGAATACTAACACAAAAGGTAATTATTGTATGATCTACTTATATGAATTTTTTAAAATAATACTTATTGGGAGTATAGTGATTTTCAGTGTGTTAGTTTCTGCTGTACAGCAAAGTGAATCAGTTTTATGTACATATATACACACATATATACATCTGCTATATTTTAGATTCTCTTCCTATATTAAGGCCATTACAAAGTATTGAGTAGAGTTCCTGTGCTGTGCTAGTTCTTATTAGTTATCTATTTTATACATAATAGCTTGTATATGTCAGTACCAATCTCCTAATTTGCCTCACCCCCTGCTTTTCCCCCCTAGTGACCATAAATTCATTTTTGACATTTGTGACTCTATTTCTGTTTTCTGAATAAGTTCATTTGATCTTTTTTTATCCACCTCCTAGAGTAATGAAAATAAAAACAAGAATTAAAAAATGGGGCTTAATTGAACTTGAAAGCTTCTGTACAGCAAAGGAAACAAGAAAACAACCATCAGAATCCTGGAAGAAAATATTTGCAAATAAAGTGACCAACAAAGCATTAAGCCCCGAATATACAACCAGCTCATGAAATTCAATATCAAAATCAAACAACCAATCAAAAAATGAGAGGAAGATCTAAGTATATTTTTCACCAAGAAAGATATACAAATAGCCAAAAAATAATAGTAAATCATGCTCAATATCACTAATTATTTGAGAAATGCAAATCAAAATGACAATGGGTTATCATCTCACACCAGTGAGAATGGACATCAACAAAAAAAATCTATTAGCTATAAATGCTGAGAAAAGGGAACCCTCCTACACTATTGATGGGAATGTGAATTGGAATAGCACTGTACAAATTGAAAGTTGGACAATAAAGAAGGCTGGGCATTGAAGAATTGGTGCTTTCAAACTGTGGTGCTGAAAATTCTTGAGAGTCCCTTGGACAGTAAGGAGATCAAACCAGTGAGTCCTAAAGGAAATCAACACTGAATATTCATTGGGCAGACTGGTGCTGAAGCTGAAACTCCAATACTTTGGCCACCTGATGTGAAGAACCAACTCATTGGAAAAGACCCTGATGCTGGGAAAGACTGAGGGCAGTGGGAAAAGAGAGTGACAGAGGTTGAGATGGTTGGATGGCATCACTGACTCAATGGACATGAGTTGCAAACTCCAGGAGATGGTATAGGACAGGGAAGCCTGGCATGCTTCAGTCCATGGGGTCGAAAACAGTAAGACACAACTGAGCAACTGAACAATAGCAACATGGATGTTCCTTAAAAAACTAAAAATATAGCTATGATATGATCCAGCAATCCCACTCATGGACATATATTTGGAGAAAATCATAATTTGAAATAATGCATGCACCCCAGTGTTCACTGGAGCATTATTTATATTAGCTAGGATAGGGACACAACCTAAATGTCCATCAACAGAGGAATGCATAAAGAAGATGCAGTACATATATACAATGAAATATTATGCTGCCATAAAAAAGAATGAAATAATGTCATTTGTAGCATCATGGATGAATTTAGAGGTTGTCACACTGACAGAAGTAAGTCAGAAGAAGACAAATAACATGATTTTGCTTGTATGTGGAATCTAAAAAGATGCTACAAATATATGAAATTTCTAAACACAGCAAGCCTACATATCAAAAAGTGATCCATATTTTCTTGAGTAAGAGATCAGATCAGATCAGATCAGTTGCTGAGTCATGTCTGACTCTTTGTGACCCCATGAATCACAGCACGCCAGGCCTCCCTGTCCATCACCAACTCCCAGAGGTCACCGAGACTCACATCCATCGAGACAGTGAGGCCATCCAGCCATCTCATCCTCTGTCGTCTCCTTCTCCTCTTGCCCTCAAACCCTCCCAGCAACACAGTCTTCTCCAATGAGTCAACTCTTTGCATGAGGTGGCCAAAGTACTGGAGTTTCAGCTTTAGCATCATTCCTTCCAAGGAAATCCCAGGGCTGATCTCCTTCAGAATGGACTGGTTGGATCTCCTTGCAATCCAAGGGACTCTCATGAGTCTTCTCCAATACCACAGTTCAAAAGCATCAATTCTTCGGCGCTCAGCCTTCTTCACAGTCCAGCTCTCGCATCCATACATGACCACAGGAAAAACCATAGCTTTGACTAGGCGAAACTTTGTTGGCAAAGTGATGTCTCTGCTTTTGAATATGCTATCTAGGTTGGTCATAACTTTCCTTCCAAGGAGTAAGTGTCTTTTAATTTCATGGCTGCAGTCACCATCTGCAGTGATTTTGGAGCCCAGAAAAATAAAGTCTGACGCTGTTTCTACAGTTTTCCCATCTATTTCCCATGAAGTGATGGGACTGGATGCCATGATCTTCGTTTTCTGAATGTTGAGCTTTAAGCCAACCTTTTCATTCTCCACTTTCACTTTCATCAAGAGGCTTTTTAGTTCCTCTTCACTTTCTGCCATCAGGGTGGTGTCATCTGCATAGCTGAGGTTATTGATATTTCTCCCGGCAATCTTGATTCCAACTTGTGTTTCTTCCAGTCCAGCATTTCTCATGATGTACTCTGCATATAAGTTAAATAACCAGGGTGACACTATACAGCCTTGATGAACTCCTTTTCCTGTTTGGAACCAGTCTGTTGTTCCATGTCCAGTTCTAACTGTTGCTTCCTGACCTGCATACAAATTGCTTAAGCGGCAGATCAGGTGGTCTGGTATTCCCATCTCTTTCAGAATTTTCCACAGTTCATTGTGATCCACACAGTCAAAGGCTTTGGCATAGTCAATAAAGCAGAAATAGATGTTTTTCTGGAACTCTCTTGCTTTTTTCAGGACAGAAATGGTATGGACCTAACAGAAGCAGAAGATATTAAGAAGAGGTGCCAAGAATACACAAAAGAACTGTACAAAAAAGATCTTCATACCCAGATAATCACGATCGTGTGATCACTGACCTAGAGCCAGACACCCTGCAATGTGAAGTCAAGTGGGCCTTAGAAAGCATCACTACAAACAAAGCTAGTGGAGGTGATGGAATTCCAGTTGAGCTATTCCAAATCCTGAAAGATGATGCTGTGAAAGTGCTGCACTCAATATGCCAGCAAATTTGGAAAACTCAGCAGTGGCCACAGGATTGGAAAAGGTCAGTTTTCATTCCAATCCCAAAGAAAGGCAATGCCAAAGAATGCTCAAACTACCACACAATTGCACTCATCTCACACGCTAGTAAAGTTATGCTCAAAATTCTCCAAGGCAGGCTTCAGCAATATGTGAACTGTGAACTTCCTGATGTTCAAGCTGATTTTAGAAAAGGCAGAGGAACTAGAGATCAAATTGCCAACTTCTGCTGGATCATGGAAAAAGTAAGAGTAAGAGATAAGAGAAGACATTTGTTTGAAAATGGGCATCAGGAAATGTTTAGGGGTGATGTAAATATTCCATATATATTCTAAGTATACATTAGACTGTGTTGATATAGTTATACCAGTATGTGCACTAACACTTAAATGGGTACATTTTATGGTATTGATCAGATCAGATTAGATCAGTTGCTCAGTTGTGTCCTACTCTTTGCGACCCCATGAATCGCAGCACGCCAGGCCTTCCTGTCCATCACCAACTCCCAGAGGTCACTCAGACTCACATCCCTTGAGTCAGTGGTGTCATCCAGCCATCTCATCCTCTGTCGTCCCCTTCTCCTCCTGCCCCCAGTCCCTCCCAGCCTCAGAGTCTTCTCCAATGAGTCAACTCTTCGCATGAGGTGGCCAAAGTACTAGAGTTTCAGCTTTAGCATCACTCCTTCCAAAGAAATCCCAGGGCTGATCTCCTTCAGAATGGACTGGTTGGATCTCCTTGCAGTCCAAGGGACTCTCAAGAGTCTTCTCCAACACCACAGTTTAAAAGCATCAATTCTTCGGCACTCAGCCTTCTTCACTGTCCAGCTCTCACATCCATACATGACCACAGGAAAGACCATTGCCTTGACTAGGTGAACCTTTGTTGGCAAAGTAATGTCTTTGCTTTTGAATATGCTAAGCATATTCAAGGTTGGTCATAACTTTCCTTCCAAGGAGTAAGCATCTTTTAATTTCATGGCTGCAGTCACCATCTGTAGTGATTTTGGAGCCCAGAAAAATAAAGTCTGACACTGTTTCCACTGTATACCTCAATTAAGCTGTCAAAGATAACAATGACAACAACAAAATATGTCAGAATATATCATATTACCATTAAAATCCTCCAGTGGTTTCATATATCACTCAGATATAAAATATAGTATTCTCAACTATAGTGACTATGTTGTCTCATCTAGAAATTATTCATGGTTTCTAACTGAAATCTAAAAGGGAGAGAACTTATTATTAACAGGGAGTCATGTGGATCTCCTAGGACTTTAAAGTTTGATCACCTATTACATTTCAGTACAGCATCTGAAAATTTTGAGACTGACAGAATCTTCACTGAGGAAATTCAGAATATTGTCATCAAATAAGCCTCACTTACAAGTGTCTCATTTAACTGCTTCCCAAGTAAAAGTTTCTTGCATTTTCACAAGGAAGACAAAAAAAAAAAAAAAACTTAAAAAATCAGATGAATATGTTAAATATGATCAGACTAAGCCATTGTATTTCATTGCTAAACATATCTTGCATACACTCTATGCGCATGTGTGTGTGTATATACATAGTCCTATAGTATTGTAATTTGCTTTATCAATTTTTAATAGCCATAGGATTCATTTTTTGAAATTCATAATATTATGCATTAAATAAATGTTTCTTAGTGTTATTAGGAGAATGCTACACCTTCCTGAAGTTATCGTTTTCTATGCTTTTTCCTTAAAACTCTAAATTCCTATTCTCTGCTTGTTTATGATTATCTGGATTGCCTTTTCTTAGAAGTTATCAACTACTCATTACTTGTCAATAAATTACTAAACTTATTCTCCTTATTTTTTGCTTTATTAAACTGTCTGTCAGCCACTTTATGCAAAAATATTTGAAACAGATTGTATGCTGTTCTGCTCTGTTTTCAATAGATGCCAAGTTAATTGGAATTTCTGAGTTGGGTCAATTGTGTTAGCTTCCTAGAAATACAGTAAGATCACAACTATATACACTTTCTGTTGGAAGTAAGCCATGGCTTTTCTTTTAGGTCCTACACTGATTGTCCCCCACTTACATGTACTTATTTAATTATTTGTATGTATACATTACTTTAATAAAAGTAAAACATTTCATTGGTTGATGTCTTTAACATTCATATAGGTGAAAAATGATCCAGGACTGGAGGAGATTCATGGACATGCCAAAGGGGTGGTGGGGTGGTGGAAAGAGGCAATATTTAAATAAACTGTGTTTATTTAAAAAAACTATGTTAAAAGTAAACATAGTTTGTTTTTCTCAGTAGCAAAATGCAACCAAGATTAAAAATATTATTATTTTTTTTTAGTAACCACTGATTTATAGGGATGCAAAAAGCAAATAACTGGGTTTGTTTCTTACATGATAAACTTGGGAGCAGATATAGAAATCATATTTATCAAATATGCAAATGGTACAACTTTCTCACATATGTTTACAGAAATCAGGATTTCATATTATTTCATGATATATTAAATTCATATAAATTTAATTTAATGAAATTTATTAAATGTATATAATATAAATGAGAATTTTACATCTTCAGCAGATTATATGTGTATTCTCAATTCCGACCCCACCTTTGAACTCCAGATTTATGCTAATTGCTTTTGTTCAAAATCCTCCAATGGTTTTCCTTTTTCCCTCCATTAAAAGCCTGCTGCTATTGCTGCTGTTCTGTGCTCAGTCAGGTCCAACTCTTTGCGACACCAAGCACTGTAGCCTGTCTGGCTCCTCTGTCCATGGTATTTTCCAGGCAAGAACACTGAAGTGAAATCCTACTGCAGGGGATCTTCCTGACCCAAGGATCAAACACGCCTCTCCTGCCTGCTTCTCCCGCATTGGCAGGTGGTTCTTTATCACCCGAACCATCCAGGAACCCAGAACATTACCATAGCCCAGTATTTCTGTACAAATAGCCTTCTGTTATCTTTTGAACTCTTTTCTTCTTTCTCTCCATAGCAAATATCATGACCCTTTACACATGTATGTTAGTGTTTTGATCCCAATTTTTCACTCAGAAGTGACCCCAATTTTTCACTCAACCCTGTATTCATGCTTTTGCAAAGTGATTTTGCAGCTTCTCTCTGTCAGAGGCAAAGCCCGTTTCTTCACATCCTGCATCTGTACTGTCCTGTGATTTCCTGTGTTTTTTAAGTGATGGTCTGCAACTTTCAAGTGCCTTGCCTGATTCTGTTCTCTCACTTGGGTACCTCCCTCCCTTGTGAGAAGAAACTAATCTGATGGAAAACACAGATCATTTGGAGAAGAGCCCATTTTCTCAGCTAAGGATATTCTAGACCATCCTTCAACCAGCCAAGCCCCAAATATATGAAAAACAAACAAACAAAAACCTGGGCAAATTTAGCAGGGTTGCCTACTTGATACACAGACAAAAGCAGACACATGAATGAGTCCAGCCAAAATTAGAAAAGCTACTCAGATGATCCATAGACTCATGAGAATTGATTATACACATTTCACCCTGCATTGAAGGGGAAGGTGAAATAGTATTATTTTCTGAGGGTATTCATTTATTATATTTCCCTTACAAAAATTTACCAGACTATTTCCTATGTTCTTCACTTTATGTGTACAATGGATAACTCTGGTTTCTTTGTGGTTTTTATGGCTAGCTATCACTTTCGCTTTTCACTTTCATGCATTGGAGACGGAAATGGCAACCCACTCCAGTGTTCTTGCCTGGAGAATCCCAGGGACGGAGGAGCTTGGTGGGCTGCCGTCTATGGGGTCGCACAGAGTCGGACACGACTGAAGCGACTTAGCAGCAGCAGCATACTCTCGCTGTTGTTCAGTCGCTCAGTTGTGTCTAACTCTCTGCAACCCCATGGACTGCAGCAAGCCATAGCTTCCCTCATCTTGGCCATTTACCTTTACCATGTCCCAGAGTTTGTTCAAACTCATGTCCATTGAGTCAGTGATGCCATCCAACCATCTCATCCTCTGTTGCCCCTTATCCTCCTGCCTTCAAGTCTTTTCCAGCATCAGGGCTTTTTTTCCAATGAGTTGGTTCACTGCATCAGGTGGCCAAAGTACTGGAGCTTCAGTTTCAACATCAGTCCTTCCAGTGAATTTTCAGGGTTGATTTCCTTTAGGATTGACTGGTTGGATCTCCTCGTTGTCCAAGGGACTCTCAAGAATCTTCTCCAACACCATAGTTTGAAAGCATCAGTTCTTTTGTGCTCAGCCTTCTTTATGGTCCAACTCTCATATTCATACATGACTACTGGAAAAACCATAGCTTTGACTAGATGGACGTTTGCCAGCAAAATGATGTCTATTTCTTACTACACTGTCTAGGTTTGTCATAGCTTTTCTTCCAAGGAGCAAGCATCTTTCATTTTCATGTAGCTGTCAATGTTCACAGTGATTTTGAAGCCTAAAAAGCCTATGATAGGTGATTTACATGAGCAATTTTAAATAACTTTTACACAGAATTAATGTTTCCAGAAAAAAATAATGTCATGTGCATTTGGAAATTTCTCCTTGAAAATGACTAGAAAACACAAAGAGAATCTGAAATTACTACAAGTAGAAACAAATACATGCCTACAGGCTTACATACATAATTATATCATGTCTAATGGGAGTTACTAAACAATCACATGCCTGGTAACTGGTGGGAGAAGTAACAAAGCTGCATTGCCCTTAATTATCACCACAGCTATAACTAGGAGCATGTTTATGAATCATGTAAAAGTACAGAGGACTTCCCTGGTGATCTAGTGGCTAAGATTCCGAGCTCCCAAAGCAGGGGCCTGGGTTTGATCTCTGGTCAGGCAATATACCCTGCATACTCCAACTAAAAATGCAGTTTTCTTTATAGTATTTAGTCCCTCCTCCTCCTTCCCCATGTAAGAAAAAAGTAAAGCAATGTATGTAGGCACTAACCACTTAGCACTTTGCATATCAGCACCAATATAAACTGAGGTATCTTCACTGATAATAAACTCAGGGTCATTCCACACAGGCACTGAAAAAAATTGTTTAATCTTCCATAACAGTGGTGGCTGCCCTAGGATTTCTCTATTGCAATGGAATATAATTGAAAGTGGGCAGGGGGACCATGAAAATCATTTGCATGAATCTAATATTTTGATTTGTGAGTATGCATGTGATGTGTCATGGTAGGGAGAGATTAGCTCTCGTGTGGACCTAGGTTTGCACAAAAATCACAATGCTTTTGCTTATGTCATCTCTTTGGAAGAGTATTGAATCAGGTTAATAGAGATCGGGGTGGTATAGCTAATATAAACTTCTTTTTTTTTTTTTTTTTTTTTGCTACCGTTATCATGAGAAGAAAAGTAGAATAGTTACCAAGAAAAGGTATCCTTGGACAATTGGATGCTCTTGGTCAGTTGGATAAGTAACCTACATCAAGAAGTGTCCCTTCCTCCTCCAGTGCAAAACTACTTTATTGTTGCAGGAATAGGTATCTGATATCAGGATGAATCTCACCAAATAGAATATGTCAAAATTCAACCTCAAAAATATATGGATTAAATCACCCTTCAAGAGGAGATCTGTAAAATAAACCTTTTCCACCAGGCAGTCCAACTACTGGGTGGTTACTTTACATTCTGTACCTTCCTTATCTTTTCATGCTGACTTGTAGAAACTTCCTCATTTGTCACATTTTCTGTACACAGTGAACTGAAATTATTTGGGCCTGTCTTTCCATCACAAACTGATATTATCAAAGTCTAGGACTGCCTCATTCATTTTTATATTGCAGTATGCGGTAAATTTTAGAGCCTCCAGATATACTTTACACTGAAGCAAAGAATACAGTGGGAAGGAAGTAGGAAGAGGAAAAATAATATATGCTACCAGTAATGCAAAAAAGGTAACTTGTTAGCAGCTATTTAAGTATTAATTTAAAATAATGCTTATTTATTTTATACAAAGGGAAATTTAGAAATCATAATGTAGTATAAAAAGATACTAAATAAAATTTGTATTATTTTTATATGTAATACTAAATTTCAGCATACATTTTTAAAAATTACATTATATATATTCTTGTACTGGGTTAGTCACTCACTCATGTCTAACTCTTTGAAACCCTAGGGACTGTAGCCTGCCAGGCTCCTCCATCCATGGAATTCTTCAGGAAGAAATACTGGAGTGTAAAACTATTCCTTTCTCCAAGGGATCTTCCTGACCCAAGGATCGAACCTGGGTCCCCTGTACTGTGGGCAAATTCTTTACCATTTGAGTCACCAGGGCTATCTACGTCCATTCAGCTTTATAAAAATCAAGCAGACTGCACGTTTCCTTGGATATTTGAACTTGTGAGGCAAGAAACCAGACTATCAAAAATATCAAAGAATCAATAAAAAACATTTTCGGTTTGAGGTAATTAAATCTTAAAAAACAAAATGCTGCTTCTGATATTGATAACTTTTCATGGTTGGGCTGCTAGTTAAGCTTTCACTTTGTTCCTGAAGGCCTCAGGCACACAATCTGCTGTCTTCTTTTCTCACTGGCCCCCAACACATACTGATCCCACCTGGTTTCCTGTTTTGCTTAAGCCTGCAGCAGATTAGAATGCTGTGTCTTCAGCTTTTCCATTTTTTATGAGTTTGTAAAGATAACACTGAGACAACTGTAATTTAAACCAGTTTACTATTAATTCCTGAAAGGAGACAATGGAGAGAAAAGAAATAAACTATCTTAATAATTAAGAAATAAAGAAGAAAATTTTAAGGCTCTATTATTTAACAAAACTCTCATTATTTTTTTTTAGAGCCTATAGTTCTTGTTTCTTATAGATATGATGTTCCTCTATAAAAATATGTTAGAATTTCTTTCTCCCTCTTCAGTACTGTGCAGGCAGAATTCTAATGCTATTCCTCTCTCTACAAGATTGCTTCACCTTTGTTTTTCAGTCAAACACTAATGTAGGAACTATTGGGAAGTAACTTTGCTGATGAAGAAGAGGAAGAAGGAAGTCACTTCATGTCCAACTCTTTGAGACCCAATGGACCATAGCCTGCCAGGTTCCTCTGTCTGTGGGATTCCTTAGGCAAGAATACTGGAGTGGGTTGCTGTAACCTCCACCATGGGATCTTCTCAACCCAGGATTGAACCCGTGTATCTTGAGTTTCCTGCATTGTCAGACAGGTTCTTTACCACTAGTGCCACCTGGGAAAGTGGGATAGATGAATACTATATTAAGGTTATTAGTCAGCTGACAACACAATAGGGAGATTATTTTTGATAATCTAGGGGGACCTTTTGCAATCACAAGTGTCTTTAAAAAGCAGGACAGAAGGCAGAAGAGCTGGCTTAAGTGGTATGTATAGAAGTCAAGAAAGATGATACAGAAGGAGAAGCAGCAGTTGGTAAGCAGATCATGTGAAAGTATGACAAGAAAAGCACCCAGCCTTTTGAAGCAAACATCAGCTGGAAATGGAAACCTCAGTTCCATAACTGCAACATCAACAACAGTTTGGTCAACAACCAGAATGAACTTATGAACAGGTTCTCTTCAGTGCATCTCATAGGACCATACTCAGCTCATCCCTTGATCCTGGCTTCATGAAATCAAGAGCAGAGGAACCAATTATACTAACCTTAACAACTGACTTACAGGATTATGAGATAATAAATTTTTGTCATTTGAAGTCAGGAAGCGTGCAGTGACTTTTATGAATACAGAGAAAATCTAATATAATACAAGTATTGAAGTCTTGCACCCAATTATCGGTAAACTGAGACCCTTGGTTGTGCATTCCCTAGTATTACATACACATAAAGAGTGAACTAGAAACATTTAACTTATTATTTGTAGATTTGTATATAATTCAACAAGATAAGAATTTGCCTTCAGAAGGCACAAAATTTTTTCAATGGATACACATTTTTGCATGTTCATTTTTATTTTTAATTAGAAATGGACAGTTCAGACTAAAATTGCTAGAAATCCCCATTGAGTAAATGAGGAAAAGAAAGCAAGGCACCAGAAAAACAATGTCAAATTTTAGGCAAAACAACAATTTAGCAAAATATGATGTGTGTATGTGTGTGTGTGTAAATGGAAAAGGAAAAGCTTAAATGAGTAAGACCAGATTTTAAAAGCCCTTCAATCCTTTATGAAACAATTGAGAGTGCATTTGTCACCTACTGTGTCAGTCACAGTCAATAGGAAAGAAAGGAGACTTGGTGTCTGTGTTGTGGGTATTCAGTCCAGTGGGAAGTCTGAAGTTTAATGACACCATCATTCTAGGAAGTATTATCACAATCTATGCAGTCTAGACAAGGCCATGTCAATCAATTTCAGACATTTAACCTTTAACCTATACACAACAGGAAGCTATTGCACAACTCCGCTTCAGATCTTAACATCTTCTTTGGGGAAAAAGGTGGCATGATCAGATGATGTCATAGAGAAATCATTCTGATTATGTGGTGTTAAACAGTTGGGGAAGGTGAGTCTAGATGGCAGGAAACCTGCAAAAAATTATTATGATAAATGAGTAAGAGACGAGAAAAAAATTAAAAACAAAATTCAATGATAAATAAAACAAGTCGTGAATTGAGCAGATTTTTTTTTAAAGAAAATAACAACTGACTTAGAAAATTACTGGATGTGGGAAAAAGAATATAGGATAATGATTAGCAACTAGTTGAGAAGTTGTTTTCATATATATATAACATATATATAACAGGGATATACAGAGGGAACTTTCATCAGAATATTAATATTAAACATTAAATTTTTTCTAATTGAAGTTTCTATGAAGCATGAAAGTAATGACACTCAATAGTCAGTTATGGAAAGTCAAATAAATATCTCCTCAAAATACGTGTGCCCTAACATGTGAAAGTTAATTTACATGGCAAAAGAAAATTTGGAGACAGAATTATATGCAAGCCTTTGAGATGGGATGATTATCCTGGATCACCTGGAGAGTCCTAGTGTAAGTACAAGTGTCCGTAAATGAGGGAGACAGGAGATCCGAGTGAGTTGTAAGAGATGTGACAACAGAAGCAAAAGGTTGGTGTAATGTGGAGAAAGAGCCAGGACTCAAGGAATCCCAAAGGGATCAGCACTGCCAACACCTTGACTTTAGTCCAGTCAGACTGATTTTGGACTTTGGACATCTAGACTTGAAAGATAAGACACTTTAAACCACTAAGTCTGTGTTAAGTAGCTACAGCAGCAATGAAAGAATACGGCAGAGATACATGTAATTTGAACATAGATGTGGGCAGTGGGGAGATATGAGCGATTCATATATCAACCCCTCAGACCCTCACCAACAAATCCCCATTACAAGTGTGGTCATACAGTTTAAGATACAAATTTATGCTCTAATGAACTCATGTGATTTACAAGCACTGAGTCTACTCTCAGTTCCCTTCTCCTCCATGACACCCTTCTCCCTAGGAAAAACAAACACACAATAAAAAAACAAAGTAAAACCAAAAGTTATTTGAAATCAGCAGCTTTTAAAATTCTCCCATAAAACTGAAATCCATTAAAAAAATCATGATAGAATGATGTGTAGAGGTGGGGATACTGTTCAGGACAGAAAATATAGCGCCTGAGGACAGCAAAGAAGAGAGATTTTGGATTTCAATACATGTGGAAAGGGTCCAATATTCGTTTGAAGCATTCATGTGGTTCTCTGAAGTATGTTGAGAAGGAAACAAGTACTCACAGGGAAAGGCTATGTGGGATATCTCTAAAGAATCTAGTGCCAGAATTCTGAGGCTTGGCAGCTTCCCAAGTATTGTTTACAGCCTGAACAGAAGATTTCAAGGATCTATGTGGGCTGGGACAATGAATAAATGACTTGGATTCTTCTCTTTTCTTTAAAGCATATAAAATTCCCAGACTTTGAGCAGGTTGGGAAAAAATACATGAACCACGTAAATGGTTGAGATATATTTTCTTACTAGCTGTTTGGGATAGGAATTAGAAGCTGGGTTTATGATTGGTTTTAATTGAGGGATTTCCCTAGCAGTTTAGTGGTTAACGGAGAAGGCAATGGCACCCCATTCCAGTACTCTTGCCTGGAAAATCCCATGGGCAGAGGAGCCTGGTGGGCTGCAGTCCATGGGGTCGCTAAGAGTGACACGATTGAGCAACTTCACTTTCACTTTTCACTTTCATGCATTGGAGAAGGAAATGGCAACCCACTCCAGTGTTCTTGCCTGGAGAATCCCAGGAACTGGGGAGCCTGGTGGGCTGCCGTCTATGGGGTCGCACAGAGTCAGACACGACTGAAGCGACTTAGCATAGCATTAATGGTTAAGACTCTGCCGTCCAATGCAGGCGCTTCCCTGGTGGCTCAGGTGTAAAGAAACTTCAGTAAAGAAACTGCCTGCAATGCAGGAGACCCAGGTTCCATCCCTGGGTTGGGAAGATCACCTGGAGAAGGAAATGGCAACACACTCACGTATTCTTGCCTGGAGAATTCCACGGACAAAGGAGCCTGATGGGCTACAGTCCATGGGGTCGCAAAGAGTCTTTCATGCTTCATGGCCAAAAAATCAAAACATAGAACAGTAACACTATAATAAAAAAATTCAATCAAGAGAAAAAATAAAATATCGAAAACAGTAATTCTTGCAAACCTTTTCTTCTGAAATAAGTTGGTCCACATACAGAACAGAAAATAATTTATAAATTATTAAAATTAATAGGAGAGTTCAGCACAATTAATGGACACAGGATCACTGCACAAATTCACTGAATTTCTACATACCAGCAATACCTTATCTAAACAAATGTTTATAAAATTGTTTTGCAAATATTTAAAATTTATAATAGACACAAAACATTCAAGATAAACTGGAATGAATTTTATAGACAATGAAGAAGCTATTTTTGGAGAGAAATAAATTCATTAAAAACATTAAAGAAATGTGAATATAATATTGATGTATTAGAAAACTCAGTATCTTAAAAAGATAACCATTCTCTTCAAACTGATTTGCTAAGAAAAAAAATTTTGAACAACAACAAAAAAATTCCAAAACAACTCACCATGGAGCATGAAACATATGGTACTGAGAACAAAGAAGAGCCAAAATCTGTTTCTGAAAATGATCAGTATTAGGAATTTGCCCTGGAGAAGGCAATGGCACCCCACTCCAGTACTCTTGCCTGGAAAATCCCACGGACGGAAGAGCCTGGTAGGCTGCAGTCCATGGGGTCGCTAAGAGTCCGACACGACTGAGCGACTTCACTTTCTCTTTTCACTTTCATGCATTGGAGAAGGAAATGGCAACCCACTCCAGTGTTCTTGCCTGGAGAATCCCAGGGACGGGGGAGCCTGGTGGGCTGCCGTCTGTGGGGTCGCACAGAGTCGGACACGACTGTAGCGACTTAGCATAGCATAGCATAGCATAGGAATTTGCCCAACAGAGGTTATGACTAACTTAAAGCTACAAAATAATATATAAAAGTTTGATGTAAGAATTTATAATTCAGTCAATGGCATAGAATAGAAAAGAAAACAGTAGATAGAAGCATATATAAAACCTTGATTTATGATGTAGTAGAATGGCATATCACTAAGAGTGATGATCTAGTCAGCAAATAGTGATTGGATGATAAATTTTTCTATTGGGGAAAAGAAATGAAAAGGTAATTCTCACCTCACATTACACAAGTATAAAAACAAATTAACATGAGATAGATTACCTAGATAAAAAGACAATGTTAAAATTAATTCTATTTAAGAGAA
This sequence comes from Tragelaphus eurycerus, assembly GCA_935064755.1. Taxonomy (NCBI): domain Eukaryota; kingdom Metazoa; phylum Chordata; class Mammalia; order Artiodactyla; family Bovidae; genus Tragelaphus; species Tragelaphus eurycerus. The sequence continues at coordinate 13,935,538 of CAKXYN010000061.1, forward strand.
TATTATTATGGGCTTAAGATAGAGAAGCATTTCTTAAATAGAATTTTACAAAAGTAAAATCATTTAATACACAAATTAGACTACATTAATATGAAAAACTTCTTTCTCAGTGCAATCTCAACCAAAACTCATTATTTTGTGAATATGAACACACTGTTTCTAAAGTTCACATGAACAGGCAAAAGACCTATAATAGTCAACCCAGCACTGAAAGACAAAACCTAAATTGGAGGACTAACCAATCCTACTTGTTTGAAGACTTACTATGAAGCTGCAGTAATCAAGACAGTGTGGAATTGGTGAAAGGAGAGACAGAAGGATAAATGGAACAGAACAGAGGACCTAGAAATATAAAAAAGTCAACTTTATTAATTAATGCCAGCATTGACATTTTTCTTTCCTCTTCGTTCTACAGTCAGTAAATCTCATATAACTCAACCAAGGTGCTTCTGCCCAACAGACCAGGATGCTGGGGAATTGCACATATCTGTTCCTCAAAGGTGGGTGAACCAGAACATGTAGAGGAGGCAGAATCAGGGGGACAGCAGAGGTGGTGCCTGTAAGCCTGGACACCCAGCCCCTGCATCTAAGCCTACAGCACCAGAGAATTTGGTAGCATCCGGCTGGGATGGGGGCAGCACACAAAGCTCTGGCTTCTCTCATGACCAGGGTGAACCGGGCAGAATGACTCCCCCCATCCGGTCATAAGGGCTTCCACGACTCTGGTCCCAAACACAAAGTGGAGGTGCACATAAACCTGAGAAGCTCAGACATGGCAGAAGCATCTATGATTCTAGTTAATTTGAATCTCTCCTCCCCCCATCCTCTCCTCCCTCCATGGCAAGTGAGCCTGAGACTCAAGAGACTCTGGATACGGTGGAAGTACCCAGTGTCCTGGTGCCTCAGGCAGCAACACCAATGGAAACAGCAGCAGCAGCTTGTCAACAATGATCCAAGAGGCACGAGAAGCAATGAGTGCACACATTTACATGTCCAACAGCGGTGACAGAGGGTGGAAAGTACCAGTTCTCAAATTCAACTAGAGGTAACTCAGATAATAGAAACCAAAAATTTGTGCCATATCACCACCTACTTGAAATCAAAAGAATGGCTTCTAATTTCTAACCTGTTCAATCTTTAGAAATGAAGGGAAATTTTTCTTTTTTTTTAATTATCTAAAGAAGAAATATGTGTGCTACTTCACGCGTGCTGGCAGAGAACCAACTCATCAAACACCATGAAAAACCACAGCAACACTGAGTCATAGACAGACTTTTGGACTCTGGGACAGGGAGAGGGTGGGATGATTGGGGAGAATAACATTGAAATATGTATAATATTATATCTGAAATGTATTAATTGTTCAAACTAAACACTGTCATGTTACAATTTGTTCATATTAGATGTTTGTAATGTTTCTGATAATCAATAAAAGAGATTCTTGATAAAAAAAAAAAAAAAAAGGAAATAATGATTCTCCAGATGACAAACTTTAAGTCATAGAATATTTAAATATAACTGATAACAATTCAAAATATCTGTCATAAAGAAACTCAACAAGCTGTAAGAAAACTCAGAAAGGCAGTTCAATAAGCCCAGGAATAACAATAATATATAGAAATAATAGTTTACCACAGGAGTGAAATTTTAAAAATTATTAGAAAACACTGGGAATACAGCAGATTATATGGAAGATAAAATTCATGAGCTTGAAGATAGAAATAGAAATAAAACAGGTAAAAGGGAGAAAATTAATTTTTTTAATGAGAAAAGTATAAGAGAACTATTCAACTCGTTTAATAAGGGCAACAGTAGAATAGTGGGTATCCCAGGAGAAAGGAGCAGAGAGTTTATTAAAAAAAATTGTAATAACTTCAAATTCCCAAACCTGAAGGAAGAACTGGATTTACCAGTTTGTAAAGCTAAGAGAACCGCAAATTATCTCAACATAAAAAACTTTTCTTCAAGACATATTGCAAAAAGTCAATGACAAAGAGAATCTTAAGGTAACTAGATTAATTTTCGAGGCAAGAGTACTGAAGTGGGTTGCCATATCCTTCTCCAGGGGATCTTCCCTACCCAGGGATTGAACCCAGGTCCCCCGCATGGCAGGCAGACTCTTGACCATGTGAGCCACCAGGGAAGCCCAAAGAGAGAATGGTAACCTACAAAGGAACTCCATTTAGGCTATCAGCAGATTTCTCAGCAGTATTTCTACAGGCTAGAAGTAGCATGACATTCTCAAAATACGGATGGATAAAAACTGTCAACCAAGAATACTCTAGCAAAGTTATCATTCAGAGATGAATGAGAAACACAGGCTTTGCCAGACAAACAAAATCTGAGGGAGTTCATTAGCACTATACCTGACTTAAAAGAAATGTTGAAAGGAGCTCCTCCACCAGAAACAAAAAGGTAAAAGTGCACAAAACTTTGAGTAAGATGCTAGGTAGGCAAACAGAATCAGAAAATTCCTAACTTTATATCAGATAGACTTTTAAACACTTTATACTGGGACGACCCAGAGTGATGGTATGGGGAGGGAGGAGGGAGGAGGGTTCAGGATGGGGAGCACATGTATACTGGTGGCAGATCCATCTCGATGTATGGCAAAAGCAATACAATATTGTAAAGTCAAGCAAAATAAAATTTAATTTAAAAAAAATAAAGGTTAAAAGCAGGGAAGCAGTAAAATTAACTACAGCTCCTTCAATTCTATAACAAATTCATAACATAAGAACAGATAATTTGAAACACCAAAACACAAAGAGGAAGAGGAAAAATAAAACCAAAATCCACATAGTCAAATGAAGATAAGATGCTATCAACAGAAAAAAACTATTATATTTAAAAAATGTTTTATACATATGCAATGGTAAACACAAAACAAAAATCTAGAGCAAAGACCTAAAACACAATCCAAATTGGAAAGGCAAAAGTAAATCTGCCACCATTTGTGGGCAATATACTTTTATATATAGGCAACCTAAAGACTTGAAGGAAATGGTAACCAACTCCAGTATTCTGGCATGGAAAAATCCCATGGACAGAGGAACTTGGTGGGCTACAGTCCATAGGGTCCACAAGAGTCAGACACAACTTAGCAACTAAACCACCACCAAAGACTCAACCCAAACACTATTAGAAATAATAAACAGATACGTCAAGTTAAAGGTACAAATTCAACTTAAAAAATCAGTTGCATTTTCCTTGTTTTATATCCTTGGATATGTTCCACTGTCTCCTGGTTTATAGCCTATGGGAACTTGAATAGAATTTGTATCCGAATGTTTTGTGAAAATTGTTTAAATTTTTTTATGTCAAATTGGCTCATAGTGCTTTTTAGGTCTACTATATCCTTGTACTTTTGTCTATTCATTCAACTAATTTTTGAGAGTTTGGTATTGAAACTCCCAACAAAAAATCTTAATTTAACTACTTATAAAATAGTTGTAATATGTAGTGGAACTATATGTAACTTTGTTCTGTGTTTTCCGTGTCTCCTGTAAATGTGTTATCATACTTTAATGATTGAAAAAAATAAATAAAACTTTAAAAAAATCAGTTGCCTTTTATATGCTAACAATAAATTAGCAGAAAGAGAAATTAAGAAAACAATCTCATTTCAAAGCACACACACACAAAATAAAATAAGCTAGGAATAAATACAACCACAGTGGTGAAAAACTTGTACAATGAAAACTATGACATTGTTGAAGTAAATTGAAGAAGACACAAATATATATTAAGTTATCTCATACTTATGAATTGGAAGAATTAATATTGCTAAAATATCCATATTAACTAAAGCAGTGTACAGATTGCATAAATCCCTATTAAAATTTCAATGACATTTTTCACAGAAATAGAAAAAAAATCTAAAATTTACAATACGTGAAGAACCACGAAAGTCTCTGAACATCCAAAACAATCCTGAGATAAAAGGACAAAGCTGGAGGTGTCACATTCCCTGATATCAAACTGCATTACATAGCTGAAGTAATCAAAACAGCATGGTACTGGCAGATAAACAGATACATAGATCAGTAGAACAGAATTAAGAATCTCCAAATAAACCCACACCTATATGAACAATTAATTTATGACAAAGAAGCAAAGAACATACAGTGGAGAAAGAATAATCTCTTCAATAGTAGTGTTGAGAAAACTGGACAGAAATATGTTAAAAAAATAAAAATAAAAAGAAATTAGACCACCATCTTACACCATATTCTAAACTCAAAATGGATTAAAGACTTGAACGTAAAACCTGAAACCATAAAAATATGGATTGCTAAAGCCACATTGAAAAACAGTATGGGAATTTCTTAAAAAATTAAGAATACAACTACCATATGATCCAGCACTTTCACTTCTAGATATCTGTCCAAAAATATGAAGTCGCTAATTTAAAAAACTATGCACCCTTATATTTATTGTAACATTATTTACCATAGACAAGAATGAAAAGCTGATGTACCTATGTACTCATCAATGAATAAATGTATAAAGATGTGATAATTATATACAATGGAATTCTACTCATCCATTAAAAAAAATTAAATCTTGCTATCTGTGACATTATGGATGGACCTTGACAGTATCATCCTAAGTGAAATACGTCAGATGAGAAAGACAAATACCTTGTAATTTCATTCATATGCAGGTTATGAAAAACAAACAAATGAACAAGCCAAACAAAAACAAACACATAGATACAGAGAACAGAGAAGTGGTTACCAGGGAGGTAAGTGGTAGGGAGGGAGAGAAATGGTTAGAGGAGGTCAACTGTATGGTGACAAATGGAAAATGCATTTTAGATGGTGAACATGCTATAGTGTATACGGAAGTAGAAATGTAATGTTGTATACATGAAATCAATGTTACCTTATAAAAATAAATTTTAAAAAATCTATATATATATATAATGTCAACATCTTCAACAAAGGCTCAAAGGCAATGTAACAAGTTAATAATAGTTTCTTCAACAAATGATGCTGATCAACCGGTATCAACATGCTAAAACATGAATCTAGACACAGCCTTTACACCCTCCACAAAATTAAATCAAAACGATCTAAATGTAACACTAAGAGTGAACCCCCTAAGGTAAATTATGGAGTTGAGGTGATTACCTGTCGATATAGATCATCCTTGGTTAAAAAAAAAAATTGTGATTGAGTGGTGAGTGGTGTTGCTAATGGGAGAGGCTATGACTATATAGGGACATGGGGTATATATGAAATCTCTGTATTTTCCTCTCAATTTTGTTGTAAACTTAAGCCTATCTCTAAGAAAATAAAGTCTTAATAAAAAGAACTTAGGTTCCTCAGGACAGGTTGAATGGTTCAGCTAAAACCTGGACAACAATGATTACAACATGCATAAATAAAAAAATAAATTCCAGAAACAAGAGAAAAACCATGTCAATAAAAATATGCAGAAGATAATGAGCAACACATAGGGTAGAAACATAAGTGATAATAAATACATGAAAGTATGCTCTAATCCACCAGTAAGGAGAACAAAGTTAATATAGTAAAAATTAAAGACAGTCAACATGTGATACTGAGTCAAACAAAGAGAAACTGGTCCCTTATATATTGCTATTGGGAATAAAAATTTGCCATTTTAATGATATTTCCTTGGCTCCTCTGTGTGGAATGTGAACGTGAACGTGAAGTCGCTCAGTCGTGTCTCTTTGTGACCCCATGGACTGTAGCCTACCAGGCTCCTCTGTCCATGGGGTTTTCCAGGCAATAGTACTGGAGAGGATTGCCATTTCCTTCTCCAAGGGATCTTCCCAACCCAGGGATCGAACCCGGGTCTCTTTCATCGTAGACAGACGCTTTACCGTCTGAGCCACCAGGGAAGTCCTCATGTATATAGTTTTCCTATTTAATGAATCTTACAAGTGATTTCCCTGGTGGCTCAGACGGTAAAGCGGCTGCCTACAATGCGGGAGATCCAGGTTCCACCCCTGCGTGGGGACGATCCTCTGGAGAAGGAAATGGCAACCCATTCCAGTACTCTTGCCTGGAAAACCCCAGGTATGGAGGAACATGGTAGGCCACAGCCCATGGAGTTGCAAAGGGTCAGACACAACTGAGCAACTTCACTTACAAGTGATTCATTCAGTTTTATCAGCAGCACTTTTTTCATTTCTTATGGCAGCCCACTCCAGTACTCTTGCCTGAAAAAAAATCCCACGGATGGAGGAGCCTGGTGGGCTGCAGTCCATGGGGTCGCTAAGAGTCAGACACGACTGAGCGACTTCACTTTCACTTTCACTTTCATGCATTGGAGAAGGAAATGGCAACCCACTCCAGTGTTCTTGCCTGGAGAATCCCAGGGACGGGGGAACCTGGTAGGCTACCGTCTATGGGTCCCACAGAGTCGGACATGACTGAAGTGACTTAGCACTAAGTCACTTCAGTCGTATCCGACTCTGCGTGAACACATTTTTATTTGGATGCTTTCTACTGCTTCCTGACCTGCGTACAGATTTCTTAAGAGGCAGATCAGGTGGTCTGGTATTCCCATCTCTTTCAGAATTTTCCACAGTTTATTGTGATCTACACAGTCAAGGGCTTTGGCATAGTCAATAAAGCAGAAATAGATGTTTTTCTGGAACTCTCTTGCTTTTTCGATGATCCAGCGGATGTTGGCAATTTGATCTCTGGTTCCTCTGCCTTTTCTAAAACCAGCCTGAACATCAGGAAGTTCACAGTTCACATATTGCTGAAGCCTGGCTTGGAGAATTTTGAGCATTACTTTACTAGCGTGTGAGATGAGTGCAATTGTTCGGTAGTTTGAGCATTCTTTGGCATTGCCTTTCTTTGGGATTGGGATGAAAACTGACCTTTTCCAATCTTGTGGCCACTGCTGAGTCTTCCAAATTTGCTGGCATATTGAGTGCAGCACTTTCACAGCATCATCTTTCAGGACTTGGAATAGCTCCACTGGAATTCCATCACCTCCACTAGCTTTGTTCGTAGTGATGCTTTCTAAGGCCCATTTGACTTCACATTCCAAGATGTCTGGCTCTAGGTCAGTGATCACATCATCATGATTTTCTGGGTCTTGAAACTCTTTTTTGTACAGTTCTTCTGTGTATTCCTGCCACCTCTTCTTAATATCTTCTGCTTCTGTTAGGTCCACACCATCTCTGTCCTTTATCGTGCCCATCTTTGCATGAAATGTTCCTTTGGTATCTCTGATTTTCTTGAAGAGATCCCTAATCTTTCCCATTCTGTTGTTTTCCTCTATTTCTTTGCATTGTTCACTGAAGAAGGCTTTCTTATCTCTTCTTGCTATTCTTTGGAACTCTGCATTTAGATGTTTATCTTTCCTTTTCTCCTTTGCTTTTCGCTTCTCTTCTTTTCACAGCTATTTGTAAGGCCTCTTCAAAAGCAGAGACATCACTTTACCAACAAAGGTTCGCCTAGTCAAGGCTATGGTCTTTCCTGTGGTCATGTATGGATGTGAGAGCTGGATTGTGAAGAAGGCTGAGCGCCGAAGAATTGATGCTTTTGAACTGTGGTGTTGGAGAAGACTCTTGAGAGTCCCTTGGACTGCAAGAAGATCCAACCAGTCCATTCTGAAGGAGATCAATCCTGGAATTTCTTTAGAAGGAATGATGCTCAAGCTGAAACTCCAGTATTTTGGCCACCTCATGCGAAGAGTTGACTCATTGGAGAAGACTCTGATGCTGGGAGGGATTGAGGGCAGGAGGAGAAGGGGACGACAGAGGATGAGATGGCTGGATGGCATCACTGACTCGATGGATGCGAGTCTGAGTGACCTCCGGGAGCTGGTGATGGACAGGGAGGCCTGGCGTGCTGCGGTTCATGGGGTCGCAAAGAGTCGGACACGACTGAGCGACTGATCTGATCTGATCTGATCTTTCTACTGCAAGGGTTAATGAAATGACTCATATGTGGCTGAAGCCAGCTGGGGAATTCATGGTCTGGATTTCAAATGTTCAGTCATGGGGCAGGCTTCAAATGCAGTGCATTCTAAGATCACATATGCTGCTTCAGGAACCGGGGTTGTAGACTAGGCTCAGGTCTACCCTTCTCTTTGTGTGGGCTTGCGTCTCACATGGGCTTTTTCATCCTGGCCCCGATACTTAGTTCCAGATCTAGCTAATGTCCCTGTAGCTTCTCATTCAATGGAGAAAAGACATCTTAGAAACCTCAGAACACTAAAGAGTTCTTTGTTTTTTAAAAAGAAGGCAGCTTATGTCTCCCTTTCACAGCCTGATCATCAGGCTGAATCTCTACTTCTAGGGGAATATGATTCTGCTAACAGTCCCAAGTAAGTCAGGACCCACTCAACAGAAAGGAGCCGTATGTTTCCCTTCAAAGGTTAAGTGTGCTGCCTGGAACAACTGCACAATTTTAGGAGGCCAGTGCAAAATGAAATTGCAGGGGCCCTTGTTAAAAGTGCTATTGCACAAGCCACATACTCCTGAAGCCCTGACTTGTGTACTGTTTAACCAGAAGAAGGGTTAAGGGTTATTCCTGGTACAAATAAATAGCATGTGTCCAAGACAGAAATTTAATTAAAGCTTTTACTCCACCTTGAAAAATTTAATCCCAACTAATAGTTTTGAGTTTTTGGAAAGTCTTACACTTTAAAAAACAAACTTTACTAAATAATAGTAGAAAAATATGAAACACATTCCTTTCTTTGACAAACTTCCTATGTTTTTACCTCTGTAGCCTAAATTCCTTGTTTTTTTTATTTTTAGGGTGTGTATTCCCATTTCTCCTTTATCTTCACTTACATATGCCATATTTCCTATCTGCAAAGATGCAGAAAGATGCTCTCAACTTAATATAGGTTTTTCTGCTTGTCTTCCCTCTGACTTCACCCTTTTTGACTCTTAATTATAATCATCTTCTCTGTTTTCCCAAAGGACTTCACATGTTCCTCATTTTTGTCATAATTTGTTTCCAGTGACAGGCTTTCATTTTAATTATCTTTGAATCTAACCATAATGTACATAGTATGGAGCTCTGTGCCTTGCACCTGTGGGGGGTGTGTGGAATAAATATTTGATGAGTAAATACATATCATTATATTCTTTCCCACTGTTATGCTTATTTGCATTCTGTGTTGCATTCTGTGTTGACTGAACTTCCCCATTTAATTAGATAACATATATCAGAGTACCAGCATAATCCCTGGCTCTATCTAATTCACAAAACAAAACATAATTTGATTTAAATTTGCATGATTAAATCATGTATTCACATGTGTCTTTTCGTATTTCAGAGAAATTCATTTTATGTGCCTTAATTTTCAACTCTGCCTTCAGTGCAGAAGGCATAGGAGGCATTATTTCTATAAATATAATTACAGCCTGTAATGTTTTTAAGTGAAAATTCTCTACCCACAAAGAGTATTGCTTCTTTAGTTGTATGTGTGTGATTTGCCTTGTATTATCTGAATTATGTTCCAAGCCCCATTATATTTTTAATTTAGGAAAGCATTATACAAACATGAAAAAGATTGGCTTGCTGGATGACTCTATAGTTGTTTCATATGCTAAGTTGTCATGATTAAATAATCACTTTATACTTTAAAATGAATACCAAATTAATGATACCCTATATTCTTAAATAAAATGATATTAGCACAATATTATTTTCTGGCTAAAGACCCTACTAAAGTACAAATAGGTTTGCCTACCTTATCTGTAATTGTAAGTGTCACTGTAGTAGGAAAGCTATTAACATTCTGAAGTGAACATTTAAAGAAATACTCATACTCAAAGAGATAATGTAAGGCAGATAATTTAATTATTGGTTTGATTGCTTTTTAATCTGGCTCATCAGCCTTCTCCCTCCGTGCTTATCATACTTTTTATTCTTGTGGTAAACTTTAACTAAAGTGATCAAGACACTCAAAATACTTCCCAAGCAATAAGTCTAACAACATAAAAAAATTTCCAAGATTAAATTTCATATTATTGGATGTAGCCTTGTCTCAAAAATTTATTATTTTATAATTGGAATTTCTTTGTATGTCTATAAATCTATAAAAGTATCTCATTTTATTTATATTTCCTTTATTCTATTTATTATTTATTTAATTGATTTTTAGTGTGTCTATTTATTATTGGTTTATTTTATCTTTTATTATTTTGTTTTCTTTTATTAAGAACCCAATCCAAAATATTTTCCGGAATGGATTGTACTGAAAGGTATTTTCTAATATGTTCACCTACTGATATGTTCTACTTACATTTCTCATGTGTTCTACTTATATTTCTCATGTGTTCATCTACATATATATTACTTATATAGATTCATCTACTTACAATAAGAAGAATTCTTAAAATACATATATAGACTTTAAAATAAGGTATATACAGTAGTTGCAAAGATCATATTTTCACAACATTGATCACAGTGAGATTCTATTATCATGAGACCACTTAACTTACTTATATGCTTTAAATTTAAGCATCAGAAGGTTAATTTTGTAAAAGTAACTTTTGCTTGATAACTTAAATGCTGATACTATAAGTTAGCCACTAATGTGACAATGAACTAGATGAAAAGTTGACATTAATTTAGGTGTTGCCAAGGTTGCAAATAGTTTATATTGTATAAGAATGTTGTTATTAGACTGTATTAGGAAATTATCCATCTATTTATAATTGGAAACTAGAAAAATGGAAAAGTATCAGACAAGATGTGCACAGAAGAAAAGGGGATTTTCTAACCCTAGTTGACCAGACTTGTCAGGAACATTGATTTAATTTAAGTCTGTAATCACACAATAACAATCAAATGGAGAATTAAGGAATTATTTAGTCAATTTTATCAATCTGGATAATCCAAGACTAAATCCTTCTTGATCTTCCATAGCCTGAGAGGATTTCAGCCATCTTTAACTTTTATATAATTGCTTTAATTCTTTAACTTTTTCTTCATTGAAATTTGCTCTTCAAATGTATGCAACAAAGTTCTCTGGACACAGAATAAATGATAAAATGAATACATTTAAAACATGTTCATAAAAGTAGATCACAGAAAAGCAAATGAATTTACATATGTTCCTTTTGGGGATGATAAGTGTATATATATATATATATATATGTTTGTGTGTGTATATCTTCTTGGTGTGCAACAGAAAAATATTTTCCTATGAAACTTATTTTATTTAGCACTTATATTGACTGGTAGAAGATCAACTACATTGCCTTGTGGAAATTAGAAAAATATAATGTGGGTATATGTTTTTTTTTTTAATTCTTAATTTGGAAAGTTAATACATCCCAACAACAATAACAACAAAACACTGTGTATATGATACATTTGAAGCACTTTTAAAAAGCCATTTTGTTTATCTAGGGAACCTGCAGATTCTAAGAAAATCAGTTAAATATAGTACATTTGCTGTGATAATTGTATAACCTAAAAAGGGATGAATTAAGATGTTATAGATGTGGTATACCATCTGTTTGTCTATTTTGTTATATTCATTACATGCATCTGTTCTTATTCAGCTATAAGGAAGCACTTTATCTTAATTTACATGTCAGAATATTGCAAAAAAAAATCAATTTAATACATGCAAAACTTGTTTTTTTCCTGAAACCTGTGCTAAGATCAAAAAGCAACAGATTATCAAAGGATTAAAATACCCTAATAAAAAAATCACTTTAAAAATGTTTCAACCTCTAATTTATTTGTTTAGCCTAAGAGCTGAGTATGAAATTCCCAGCCAAAGCACTGGCAAAAACCCAGAGAATAGGTGGGGACTGCAGGGCATGGGGAGGCAGGACAAGGTTCTGGGCTGGGGGTGAAGAGCGGCTATGGTTGTTTGAAGGTCCTCAAAAGTGTCTATTCATTCCATAGGTCCTGCCTTCTTCACAGAAGACAAAAAAAGGGGGAATGGATCCTCCAGTGTGGAGCCTAGCCTGGGGGGAATGGGTCTGAAGCAGGAGATGTCAGGAAGGTCAAAGAGTTAAGAAGGGGGAGGACCCTGTCCATCTGTAAATTACATCTATAGAGTCTGTGTATGCCTGCATGGCCCTGCCATGTCTACCCTCTGTCATCCTTATTCACTGCTTGCGCCCAGAGTCTTTTTCAAAGCGATTCAAAATTAAACAGGCATCACTGTATGCTTAATTCATCTCAGAGAACTATGAAAATTGATCTTATAAAGATGTACTAATTTCTTTTGTTGTATTTGACTATGTTAGTATTATCTAAACTCTAAACTTTATATAAATATATTTTTAAATAATGAAATAGATACACTTGTATGTAAAAGTATCATTTAAAGGTATATGTTAAGTAATGATCATCCTAATGTTTTATACTGAACAAGAATTATCAGGCATAAAGTTTTCAGTTTTATTCTGAAAACAAACAGAATCAAAGGAACTTACCCATAATTCAAGTGAATACTATAATGGGACAGAAGAAAAAAAAGATACTAATTGAAGTAGGTTTTGAACAAAGGAACCAATAATTGATTATGCACTGTCAGGATAAAGATAAATACAACTACAAATAAATCTTGAAATCTAATTAGAAGTTTTGTTTTTTTGTAGTTGTATTGATTCAGCAATTCTGCATTTTGTGAGTATCATAGAACTAGCAAATGAATAAATGTTTGATGTTAAAAGACAGGTTTCTAAGCAGTGTGAGAAGAGAAAGGCAGGACAGATGGGGAAGACAGAGAGAACCTTGGACTACTGAATGAAAAATTTAGGGGTATCAGTAGAAACTCATCGCTTTTAATATTCTCATAAACATATACATCTATACATATGAACATAAATTTTTAGCTATTTCTATAGTAGTAAGGACAAAAAATTCTCAACTTGGTTTCTATATACTTCACTGAACTAATGAACCCGGTTCTTGGAACCATGGTTGATTCTATGATTAAGACAGAGTTTTAGCTGAGCCTGAAACAACTACTTGTGCCTAAAGAATAAGGAAATGCACATAAGATTTATAATAATCCTAAGATCATAACAAAAGACATAGAAGACAAGTAGGTAGGAATTTCACTGGCCAGTTTGTAACAGTTTCAGTTGAGTTCAGTTCAGTTGCTCAGTCATGTCCAACTCTTTGCAACCCCATGAATCCCAGCATGCCAGGCCTCCCTGTCCATCACCAACTCCCGGAGACTACTCTAACTCATGTCCATCGAGTCGGTGATGCCATCCAGCAATCTCATCATCTGTCGTCCACTTCTCCTCCTGCCCTCAATGCCTCCCAGCATCAGAGTCTTTTCCAATGAGTCAACTCTTCGTATGAGGTGGCCAAAGTATTGGAGTTTCAGCTTTAGCATCAGTCCTTCCAGTGAACACCCAGGACTGATCTTTAGGATGGACTGGTTGGACCTCCTTGCAGTCCAAGGGCCTCTCAAGAGTCTTCTCCAACACCACAGTTCAAAAGTACCAATTCTTCAGTGCTCAGCTTTCTTCACAGTCCAACTCTCACATCCATACATGACCACTGGAAAACCATAGCCTTGACTAGACGGATCTTTGTTGGCAAAGTAATATCTTTGCTTTTTAATATGCTGTCTAGGTTGGTCATAACTTTCCTTCCAAGGAGTAAGCATCTTTTAATTTCATGGCTTCAGTCACCATCTGCAATGCTTTTGGAGCCCCCCCGCAAAAATAAAGTCTGACACCATTTCCACTGTTTCCCCATCTGTTTCCCATGAAGTGATCAGACCAGATGCCATGATCTTAGTTTTCTGAATGTTGAGCTTTAAGCCAACTTTTTCACTCTCCTCTTTCACCTTCAGCAAGAGGCTTTTTAGTTCCTCTTCACTTTGCCATAAGGGTGGTGTCATCTGCATATCTGAGGTGATTGATATTTTTCCCGGCAATTTTGATTCCAGCTTGTGCTTCTTCCAGTCCAGCATTTCTCATGATGTACTCTGCACAGAAGTTAAATAACCAGGGTGACAATATACAGCCTTGATGTACTCCTTTTCCTATTTGGAACCAGTCTGCTGTTCCATGTCCAGTTCTAACTGTTGCTTCCTGACCTACATATAGGTTTCTCAAGAGGAAGGCCAGGTGGTCTGGTATTCCCATCTCTTTCAGAATTTTCCACAGTTTATTGAGGTCTACACAGTCAAAGGCTTTGGCATAGTCAATAAAGCAGAAATAGATGTTTTTCTGGAACTCTCTTGCTTTTTCCATGATCCAGCAGGTGTTGGCAATTTGATCTCTGGTTCCTCTGCCTTTTCTAAAACCAGCTTGATTATCAGGAAGTTCACAGTTCACATATTGCTGAAGCCTGGCTTGGAAAATTTTGAGCATTACCTTACTAGCGTGTGAGATGAGTGCAATTGTGTGGTAGTTTTTGTGAGCATTCCTTGGCATTGCCTTTCTTTGGGATTGGAATGAAAACTGACCTTTTCCAGTCCTGTGGCCACTGCTGAGTTTTCCAAATTTGCTGACATATTGAGTGCAGCACTTTCACAGCATCATCTTTCAGGATTTGGAATAGCTCAATTGGAATTCCATCACCTCCACTAGCTTTGTTCGTAGTGATGCTTTCTAAGGCCCACTTGACTTCACATTCCAGGATATCTGGCTCTAGGTGAATGATCACACCATCGTGATTATCTGGGTCATGAAGCTCTTTTTTGTACAGTTCTTCTGTGTATTCTTGCCACCTCTTCTTAATATCTTTTGCTTCTGTTATGTCCATACTATTTCTGTCCTTTATCAAGCCCATCTTTGCATGAAATGTTTCCTTGGTATCTCTAATTTTCTTGAAGAGATTTCTCATCTTTCCCATTCTGTTGTTTTCCTCTATTTCTTTGCATTGATCATTGGGGAATGTTTTCTTATCTCTCCGTGCTATTCTTTGGAGCCTTGTAACAGTTAACAGAATTAAAATGAGTACTGAAAATAATGCATCATAATACCCTGAGTAATACTTAACTCTCTGATTTCCCAATGACATACATACATATTATACATACGTGTGCATGTATACACACATACAACACATTAACACATACAGCAAATGTCATTTAATAGGTGTTGAAGAAATGATAAAGTTAGTAAATAAAAACTTTACAACAATCATTGTAATAATTACGTTATGACAATGAATGCAAAACCAGTGGGTGGCTCTGTCAAGTACAAATTGGCACTTGTCAAGACCATTTGCTAGGACTGAACAACAACAAAAAGGGCATTTGCAATCTGCCTCTGCGAGATTGAATCCTGTGCTGCTGCAGCTGCTGACTTTCAACATCCACTGAGGGGAATCAGGGTGGAGAGTGAGGCAGTCTGTGCTTCAGGGAAACTGTCAGACAGGCCTTTACATAGGTAGATATTTTCAGGAACTGATTTCATGATCCCAATACTTGCATCTCTTCATATCTAGAAAAGTACTAAATCCCTTCATGATGACATCTGCATGAAAAACAGAAAACATAGTAGAAAACCTTTTGTAAACTAAGTGCTTTGATTGCAATGAACTCCCTCTTCATGAAAATCTTATGTATGGACCTTCTCTCACTGCCTCTTCGGAGCAGTCTCTCAGAGCTACCTGAGGTCCTGTTTCTCAGGCTGCAGCCCTCATTTTGCCCCAAATAAAACGTAATTGCCAAAAAAAGAAAACACAGTGGGTGAAATTTTTATGGACACAGAATAACTGCATAGTTAACATTATTTCCTTGTCAAGGTGTAAATGAAATCTGGAGAAGTTCAGACACTACCTCAATCAAGAGATCAAAGTTTATATGTTTATATGGTAACAGTGAAATTGACATCAACAAAGTGACTTAGCACGCACGCAGACACTCCATGGGCTGTGATACACCGAAAAGGGCACAGCTTCCCTTGTGTGGTATTCTCGCTAAATAACATGAATCTAATTATGAAGAAACATTAGAAAACCCAAACTAACTTTCTACAAAACAACTGGCTATCATAGTCTTCAACAAGCAAATAATAAATAAATACTAAACCAGCAAATAAAGAGCTATGTTGAGAGGGACAAGGAAAGATTGGCGAACAGTTTTGGATTACATGAAACTAATAGCACAGTGGTAAAGAATCGCCAGCAAGTGCAGGAGACACAAGAGACACAGATTCGGTCCCTGGGTCAAGGTGATCTCCGGGAGTAGGAAATCGTAATTTTGCTCCAGTATTTTTGCCTGGAAAATTAGGTGGATAGAGAAGCCTGGTAGACTATAGTCCACAGTGTCGCAAAGAGTTGGACACCACTGAGCACGCGCACACACAGACACACGCGCACACACAGACACACACACACACATACACACACACACAAAGAACATGTTAATTAAAGCCATAGGTGAAACAGGGAAAATTCTACAAAGTGGCTTATCAGGACAATGGAAAACCACCACAAAACTACCCAAGTAATGATGAGTGTAAAGAGATGAATTATATATCCCATATTTCTTGAAACTAGGAGACATCTGGAAAAAATGTAAAACAATCAAACAGAAGAGTGGTAGGTGATTTGTGGATCAGGAAATTTAAAACCTACTAGTCCACAGGAAAAAAAAAAAAAAAAAAAAAAGAACACAGAGAAGTCAAGCAGTTAAACCTAAAGAACTCATAAGTTTTCTGGAATTGGTAGCACAGCTACTATAGCAGGTGGCTAAAAGGCAGAATGTGAAAAAAATAGTTTTTAAGTTGTTTAAAGACATTTATACATGCACCATTGCCCAACAGGATACCTGGAATATAGTTTTTAGAGAAATTAAACACAACTGTTTTTAGACTCAAATACCTAAGGTGCCAATGTTGTGGGTAAATGTGGTGCCATTATAAAATTGGGTAATTAAGAAGAAGTCCTCATACTGAATAATGAGGCTGCTGAATCCACTTACATTTTTAAAAACAATCTCTCAAATTGGAGATTACAGGACACTAAATATATTTCTGAACTCCCATTTTGTGTTTTCTAACTATTAATTTCTTATTTAATCATTATTATTCTGTTTCTCCTGTTTACTTTGTGTTTAATAGGCTCTGTTTAAGCTAGTGTCTTAAGGTGAGGTCATAATTCAAGAATTTTCTCCTTTTGTAATGTAAATACTTAGGGTTACAAATTTCTGCTTAAATATAGCTGTAGAGCACTCCATAAATTCTTATACATTGTGTTTTCATTTTTATTCATTTATGATACTTTTTAATTCCCTTTTCAATGGGTTCTTTAATCTGATTATCTATGCATGTGTTATTTAGTTTCCAATACATCAGGATTTCTCCAGAGTCCTTTCTCTGATTGATTTCTGATTTGATTCTATTGTAACCAGAAAACATACTTGGGCTCAAAACCTTTAAAATTTATTGACACTTGTTTCTGTCCTGGAATATTCATCTCTTGATAAATTTTCCATTTCTTCTTTACAACGAATGTACATTTGGTTGTTATCGGGTGGAGTATTCTATAAATAATTACTTTATGTAGATCGACAGTGTTGTTAAAATCTTCTGTATTCTTATCTGTCTATTTGGCCTACTAATTAAATAATGAGTGCTGGATCTCCTGACTGCAATGGTAGATTTGTCTCTTTCCTTTTTACTTTTTCTTTTTTTTTTTTTTTTCAGTTTTTGCTATATATATATATATATATATATATATATATATATATTTGTATATCAGTTTTTAAGTAAATAAATAAAAAATTATAATTGGGGATCCTCCTAATAAATTCACTCCTTTATTTTTGTGAAATGACCCTGTTGTTCCCAATAATATCCTTTGCTCAGAAATTTTAACATAATTAATATAGTCACTTCAGCTTTTTTTAAACTTATAATAGTATGGTCTTAAATTCTTTTGAAAATTCTTGTGTTTATATTTAAAACATAATTCCAGTAGGTAGCATATAGCTAGGTCAAGACTTTTATTTAATTGAAGTAATTAGAAGATTAACATTTTGTGTGATTATTGAAATAGTTAGGTTTTAGTCTTTCATTTTGCTGTATCTTTTCCATTTCCTATCTTCTTTTGTTTCGGTATTCTAGTGAACCAGTGAAGTTGCTCAGTCGTGTCTGACTCTTTGAGATCCCATGAACTGTAGCCTACTAGGCTCCTCCATCTAGGGAATTTTCCAGGCAAGATTACTGGAGTGGCTGGTATTCTCAGATCAGATCAGTCGCTCAGTCATGTCCGATTCTTTGCAACCCCATGAATCGCAGCACGCCAGGCCTCCCTGTCCATCACCAACTCCCAGAATTCACCTAGACTCACGTCCATCGAGTTGGTGATGCCATCCAGCCATCTCATCCTCTGTCGTCCCCTTCTCTTCCTGCCCCTAATCCCTCCCAGCATCAGAGTCTTCTCCAATGAGACAACTCTTCTCATGAGGTGGCCAAAGTACTGGAGTTTCAGCTTTAGCATCAGTCCTTCCAAAGAAATCCCAGGGCTGATCTCCTTCAGAATGGACTGGTTGGATCTCCTTGCACTCCAAGGGACTCTCAAGAGTCTTCTCCAACACCACAGTTCAAAAGCATCAATTATTCAGCGCTCAGCCTTCTTCACAGTCCAGCGCTCTCATCCATACTGGTTTAGAATTCTACTCTTTAGAATTAAGAGAATCCACTTTTATCATGATTTACATTTAAATCATTTACATTTACATACTATGTGTGTAACTTCACACATAGTATGAAAATCTTACCATAGCAAACTTCCATTTTTACTCTCCTAACATAGAGAGAAGTTGGCCCAGAATAGGCACTATTATTTTCTTAATGAAGGAGGATTCTAAGAAAATGATTCAGTGATCACATAGTGTTCCAAGCTGAACATTGTCCATGTCTACTGAGATTCTCTTTCAAAGTCCAATGGTAAGAAGATTAAAAAGCAAACATGGCCCAAGTATCACTGTGGTAATATCTAGTTTTGAGTCAGTTTGGGTAAGACGTTTTATTTCCGTGTGTCTTTCATTTGTTTCACTTACAAATTCGTAAAATGAGGTATTTTATTTCCATTTATGGAAAGCTGAAGTACTTGGTCACCTAGAAGGTTGTTGAATTGACCATTGGTTTCTTAGTCTTATCCTCCATCCCATCCTGGCATTCGTTCTTTCTCCTTCTGTCCCTTGTTAATTTCTTGCTTCTCCCCTCTCTTCTTCCTTATTTCCACCATTTCTACTTTTCTCCTTACATTCTTTCTCTCCCTATTAATCTTTCTACCCTACCTCTCTCTTCCTTTTCCTTCTTCCTTCTCTCCTCTTCTATTTACATCTTCCTTCTTTCCTCTTACTTTTCTCTCTACTCTCCCATTCTCCAAATTACAATGTTCGTTACTGAAATGCATTTTAAAACACAATGTTCATTAATTTAAAATATTAAAAAAAAAAAAAAATGAATGCTCACAAACCATGTGCTAAGTTTTCTACTAAATGCTAGGGAATAATGTAGTGTGATAAAATATCTGCCCTCACAAAGTGTAGAATCTGCCAGAGAACAATGTATTTTACCAAACAAAAAAACAACAAGTCTGAAGTCAAGAGTTATGGTGTTTTTACAGCTAATCCACATTGATACATTGCATTTTTAACTGAATATTCTAAATAAAATTTTAAAATAAAATCTCTTTGATTTTCTAATAACACCAATTTTGTTTGACACTTGGTTTGTCTTAGAAAAAGGTCTTAAGAGCCTGTCTTAATAAAATTTAAATTAAAAAAAAATACACTATGTATATCATAGGAATAGGATATGTTCTATGTATGTGTGTGTGTAAAGGGTAGAGAGATAGAAATAGAGAGAGCAAAAATAATCAGTTACTTGCCAATAGCTTTGGTTTTCAAGCAAGCATCTGATATCCTCACTCAAGCAAAAGAAAATTTAAAATTTCCAGTACCAATCCAAATTATATAAGTACAGAAACTGAAAAGGAGTTTGCTTTCCCAATCACAAACAAAGACAAAACAAAAATCTGTACTTGTTCTATTATACCTTATGATATTAAAAAGTCATTGAAGTTTACAAAGTTTTACTTGTGTATCATTCTGTGAGACTATTTCTGTCTTATTCTGATGATTTGTGGAAATGTCAGGGGATTCCTGTTGAACAGTAAATAAGCAATACCTACAATGGTAACAGTTCCATTTATCTACCACCCTAAATATCTCTTAAATTTAGCTTCATATTGGCTACCACTGCTCTAGCTCAATCTTTCATCTCTCACCTGGAAAACTGTAATACTTTCCTAACAGAGAACCTAGATTCTACCTTATCATCCTCTATAGTATAGCCACAAAGATTTTGTGTTATTTGCTTTAAAACTTTTATCTGCTTATAAAAGTATAGTAGCTTTTAAAAGTAACTTATATGGAGTTCAAATCTAGACTTGATATTATTTGTAAATAATGGAAGTCATTTGACTTTTTAAAACTGCACTCTCATCTACATATGAAGATTGCTAATAAGTATCTCAGAATTTTTGTGAGAATTATATGTGATATGCATGTAAAGTGCTTCTAATGTTACATTGAATAAAGTAAATTCTCAATGGATATTCATTTTTGAGTGCTTTACTGCTCATGGAAAATAATTTGGAAAGTAAGAAAAATAATAATGAAGAACATAAAAATAATACTTTGTAGTCCATTAACCTCGGGGAAGGCAATGGCACCCCACCCCAGTACTTTTGCTTGGAAAATCCCATGGACGGAGGAGCCTGGTAGGCTCCAGTCCATGGGGTCGCTAAGAGTCGAACACGACTGAGCGACTTCACTTTCGCTTTTCACTTTCATACGTTGGAGAAGAAAATGGCAACCCACTCCAGTGTTCTTGCCTGGAGAATCCCAGGGACAGAGGAGCCTGGTCGGCTTCTGTCTGTGGGGTTGCACAGAGTCAGACACGACTGAAGCGACTTAGCAGCAGCAGCAGCAGTCCATTAATGCCTTATTGAATTTTCAATTTTTTTCTGGCTATTTACTGCAAATTATACACTAATCATACTTAATATTTAGGCCTACAAATTAAATTTATATTCTCTTATTTGAAATAACATTTCTTAAGGTAAGTTTTAGATAATGATAATCTATTTTTATCTAAACTATATAAGTAATGATTGCTTAAAATGAAACTTCATACCTAATATTCCTCTCCACCTCCTGTTCCCAAACTCTCCATTCCTCCCCCACTGCTTTATAGCTCTTCTTTCACAGGTTTTTCCTTCAGATGTATTTAAAGGAGATTTCGAATATTTGAAATATTGACTTTCTTACTTTATAAATAGAAGGCATTTTTTTTTTTATTAAATACTTTTGTTTCTTGCCAGTACACTTTTAGCCCTTGTATAGGTCTTAAGTAGTTTTCTTAGGCTTATTTTACTTTTTATAGATATTATTGCTATTAGGAAAGAAATGATTTATTTCATGATTAAATATTCTAAGTTGTTAATGTTATTATATGAATAAGCCATGGTTTTAATGTTGATCTTCTGTAGACTATAAATTTTCCAGGTGATCTTGTTTCATATTTTGGGTGACAATCATATCTCCAAATATTTTCAGTTTTGCTGCTTTGTTTTTCATAATTTTTGTTTTGAGAAAACATTTGAGGATATTAAATATTTGGAGTAAATAAGTGAATTCCAAATTATATTAATGCTACTCGTTTAATTGTGAATTTTAAATTGTTCGTGTGGTGAAATTCCAGTTCCAACTAATCTTTGTATATATATTTGAAGTTGTCTATTTACTATCCTCTAAAGAACCAATAAATGTATCAGTCATTCTTATTTATGCAGAAATAATACACATAACTCCTTTTTGAAATACCTAAATAAATTATCCACATACTCTTTGTGTTTATTATATTATATGATTTTTCTCTAGTCTCTCAAGCATTCTTGTGCAATTCATGTTAGACCTTAGATTTTCTGAATGCTCTTTATTGTTTACATTTTTGTCATCTTTCATATGTCTTTGCTGATTTGTAGCTCATTCTGAGATTTCTGCAATTCAATATCCCATGTGACAAATAAGTTGTGTCCATTCTATTCTGTAGCATGGATGCTAATTTATTGATGTGTGTGAGATAGAATAAATGAGGATTTTTAGAAATAAAATAGATCTCAGAAATATTTTTTTCTGTGATGCAATTAGTGGTGCTCAATGTATATAGATAAGAGAATATACTCTCTTATCCATTCTTAATAATCAGATCAGATCAGATCAGTCGCTCAGTCGTGTCCGACTCTTTGCGACCCCATGAACCGCAGCACACCAGGCCTCCCTGTCCATCACCAGCTCCCGGAGGTCACTCAGACTCGCATCCATCGAGTCAGTGATGTCATCCAGCCATCTCATCCTCTGTCGTCCCCTTCTCCTCCTGCCCTCAATCCCTCCCAGCATCAGAGTCTTCTCCAATGAGTCAACTCTTCGCATGAGGTGGCCAAAATACTGGAGTTTCAGCTTTAGCATCATTCCTTCTAAAGAAATTCCAGGATTGATCTCCTGCAGAATGGACTGGTTGGATCTTCTTGCAGTCCAAGGGACTCTCAAGAGTCTTCTCCAACACCACAGTTCAAAAGCATCAATTCTTCAGTGCTCAGCCTTCTTCACAGTCCAGCTCTCACATCCATACATGACCACAGGAAAGACCATAGCCTTGACTAGGCGAACTTTTGTTGGCAAAGTGATGTCTCTGCTTTTGAATATGCTATCTAGGTTGGTCATAACTTTCCTTCCAAGGAGCAAGCGTCTTTTAATTTCATGGCGGCAGTCACCATCAGCAGTGATTTTGGAGCCCAGAAAAACAAAGTCTGACACTGTTTCCACTGTTTCCCCATCTATTTCCCATGCAGTGATGGGACCAGATGCCATGATCTTCGTTTTCTGAATGTTGAGCTTTAAGCCAACCTTTTCACTCTCCACTTTCACTTTCATCAAGAGGCTTTTTAGCCCCTTTTCACTTTCTGCCATAAGAGTCGTGTCATCTGCATATCTGAGGTTATTGATATTTCTCCCGGCAATCTTGATTCCAACTTGTATTTCTTCCAGTCCAGCATTTCTCATGATGTACTCTGCATATAAGTTAAATAAACATGGTGACAATATGCAGCCTTGACGTACTCCTTTTCCTATTTGGAACCAGTCTGTTGTTCCATGACCAGTTCTAACTGTTGCTTCCTGACCTGCATACAGATTTCTCAAGAGGCAGATCAGGTGGTCTGGTATTCCCATCTCTTTCAGAATTTTCCATAGTTTATTGTGATCCACAAAGTCAAAGGCTTTGGCATAGTCAATAAAGCAGAAATAGATGTTTTTCTGGAACTCTCTTGCTTTTTCCATGATCCAGCGGATGTTGGCAATTTGATCTCTGGTTCCTCTGCCTTTTCTAAACCCAGCTTGAACATCAGGAAGTTCACGGTTCACATATTGCTGAAGCCTGGCTTGGAGAATTTTGAGCATTACTTTACTAGCGTGTGAGATGAGTGCAATTGTTCGGTAGTTTGAGCACTCCTTGGCATTGCCTTTCTTTGGGATTGGGATGAAAACTGACCTTTTCCAATCTTGTGGCCACTGCTGAGTTTTCCAAATTTGCTGGCATATTGAGTGAAGCACTTTCACAGCATCATCATTCAGGACTTGGAATAGCTCCACTGGAATTCCATCACCTCCACTAGCTTTGTTCGTAGTGATGCTTTCTAAGGCCCATTTGACTTCACATTCCAAGATGTCTGGCTCTAGGTCAGTGATCACATCATCATGATTATCTGGGTCTTGAAGCTCTTTTTTGTACAGTTCTTCTGTGTATTCTTGCCACCTCTTCTTAATATCTTTTGCTTCTGTTAGGTCCACACCATCTCTGTCCTTTATTGTGCCCATCTTTGCATGAAATGTTCCTTTGGTATCTCTGATTTTCTTGAAGAGATCCCTAGTCTTTCCCATTCTGTTGTTTTCCTCTATTTCTTTGCATTGATCACTGAAGAAGGCTTTCTTATCTCTTCTTGCTATTCTTTGGAACTCTGCATTCAGATGTTTATATCTTTCCTTTTCTCCTTTGCTTTTCGCTTCTCTTCTTTTCACAGCTATTTGTAAGGCCTGTGTTTTTGAGATGACTTGTTTATTGCAAACTGATTAAAGGACAGTCACTTGACATTGACAAGAAAATTTGTAGAACTTAGCATCTAGAATATTTTTCTGTTTGTTTTGAATAAATATCCCATATGAAGTAAGATAGAGTTAAAAAAAAAAAAAGGCAATGCAGAACAGTTTTTGCCTTCATTACAAAGTACAAATGCATCATCTTGGTGTACAGAAAACTTCTTCCACTTATCTCTGCAATATATTCTCACTTTCTTCTTTTTTTTTTTTTATTTTGTAGCAATAATAAGTCTTTTTTGAGGTTAATTTACTTTGTGCCATTTATCAAGCTAAATGCTTTACCAGGAATTATCTCATTTTACTCCTACAACAATGTTTTGAGGGTGAAAGTGAAACTGTTAGTCATCCAGTCATATCTGAGTCTCTGTGATCCCATGGACTATAGCCTCTGTTCATGGAATTCTCCAAGCAAGAATACTGGAGCAGGTGGCCCTTCCCTTCTTGAGGGAATCTTCCCGATCCAGGGATCGAACCCAGGTGTCCCACACTGCAAGTAGATTATTTACCATCTGAGCCACCAGGGAATAATGGTATGTATTATTATTATCCCCAGGTTACAAGAAAAATGAATATCATGAGATTAAGTAAATTGCTCAATGTTGCACAAGCAACAGATGTAAAATGTAGGATTTGGACACCAATTGACTTCAGATCCAAAGATCTTCATTCTGCAAATTACATTAATATCTTGTGAGTCCCTGCACCTCTCTGCCATGCTTGTCTGCCCATTGGACACAGAACTGTCTGAGCCCACGTGCAGCAACTACTGAAGCCAGTGCACCCTAGAGTCCATGTTCCACAAAAAGAAATGCCACGGCCATGAGAAACCTGTGCACTCCAACTAGGGAGTAGCTCCCTCTTGCTGCAACTAGAGAAAAGCCCACATAGCAACTATGACCCAGCACAGCCAAAAATAAATATATACATTTTAAAATTTCAGGTTCAGAATTATCTTCATTCATTTTTACAACATTTTGAAGGGAAAGGGCAAAGGCAGACTATGAGGATGTTACTTAGAGTAGGATGTAGAAGCCCAGTCATGTCTCAACAATGTGGGGTTACTATAGAGAGTCAGTATAGTTCAAGATGGCAGAGCCCATAATATTTACTGAGTTATAAACCTGTATGCTTAATAAGGAACTGTGTTTATTTACTTCTTCACTCCAGTACCTATTGGTTTTATATGCTGCAGTTTTAATATCTTCAGTACCTAACAAATCAAAAATTTTATAATTTGATAGTAAAAATTAAGTTCATGAAGGTCCTTTCAAAATGGAATTAACAGAAGTGATAGAAGCTCTGATTCTTTAACAGAATAAAGTGAAACTATACTAAAGATGTAGGAACATTTTTCGCTGCATTTGTAGAAGCTTGCATTTTTTGATTAGAACAAAGGTAAAAAAAAAAATCAAACCATAACAATAAAATTGTTTTGCCCCCAAAGATCACCTCTCTCTGAAGGCTTCCTGAAAGCTATTTCTTATTTTAAGTAGATGTCTAGTTTTGGTATTGCAGCTTCTCGGGGGAACCAAGAGGCAACTTCCTGATAAATTTAACATTTTTTTATACTGAGAATGTCTCCCAGGAGATACAACCTCTTGCAGCATCAGATACAGACTCTTGGTAAACATGTTGTGAGAGCAACTCTTCAGAGGAAACCAAGAACATCAGTGTAAGTTACCCTCCTCTCCCCTGGAGCCAATACTTGACTTCTAGCATGACATTCTCCTAAGAGTTCCAGAGGATTTACCTGTCTATGTAGATGAGTTTGTAAATTTTAAATGAGACATTTGTGATAAAATTTTTGATAATCCTTATTTACTTTTTCAATACTTAATAAACCACTAGTCTTCAGAACCACCTGTGAGGCCTTGAAAACTGCAGTACCTCCTATGTCTTACTTCTGAATCAGACTGTCTCTTCAGGTAAATATTTATAGATTTTCTGTAATAAATAGCAATTTTTTTTTTTTTTTTTTAATTCCAAGTTCAAGGCTTCCTTGGTGGCTCAGTGAAGAATCTACCTGCCAGTGCAGGGGACATGGGATGAATCCCTGAGCTGGGAAGATCCCACATGCCCTGAAGCAACTAAAATCCATGTACCACAACTATTGAGCCTGTGCTGTAGAGCCCAGAAGCCTCAACTACTGAGCCCATGAGCAGCGACTACAGAAGCCTGGGCACCCTAGAGTCCATGCTGCATAACAAAAAAGGCCACGGCAATGAGAAACCCATGGACTGCAACTAGAGAGTAGCTCCCTCTTGCTGCAACTAGAGAAAAGTCCACACAGCAATGATAACCCAGCACAGCCAAAAATAAATAAATATATATATATTTAAAATTTCAGGTTAAGAAGTATCTTCATTCATTTTTACAACAATTTGAAGGGAAAGGGCAAAGGCAGACAATGAGGATGTTACTTAGAGTAGGATGCAGAAGCCCAGTCATGCCTCCACAGTGTGGGGTTACTGTAGGGAGTAAGTATAGCCCAAGACAGCAATCATGTATTATCAGAGACTCAACATGGTCTGCAACCTCAACATTCCGTCATCTCTCAGAGGATAACTGAGAGCCATCAAGTTCACAGGCAGCAAGTGCAAAGTCAGAATATCTATCCATTTATCTACAATGAGAAAGACACATCTCGAGTTATTATACTCATGCCATTTGGACAGTAACATCTCTTTCTGTGTACATGCTACATGGGAAATCTTTCAAGACTTGGATATGGGAGCTCTTTCAATGCCATTCTCTGACATCTGGCCAAGTCACACATCCATCTCCACTTTATCCACACATCTCCCCCTTCGAATGAGTCTTTGTTCTTAGGCCAAGGAGCATCCCCCCTCTGAATGTCTGAAGAGACAAGCTTGGTATTTCCCTGTGTAGTTCCATTTTCTTTCTTTTTTTTTTTTTTTTTTTACAGAAGAGCAGCCCCTTTTCCAAGTGAGATTTTTTTAAATTATAATAATATCTTAACACTAGATTATAGTTTAATCTTTGAGTTTGTAAATCTTAAGGTATACAGTGGCTTGATATATTACCACTCTGATCCCAAATGCATATAAAGTTCAACTCTTTGAAAATCATATTTGATGTTGTCAAGTTCCTGAGATCATTAGTGATAGAACTCAACTTTCCTCCATTTGTCTCCTAAAAAATTTATTGTGGAGTTAAATATTTTATCGAAATTTGCATATTTAAAGGAAACATCTGATAAAGCACAGCAACTTATTAACTGATCTATCTCTAATACTACTCCCTTAAGAATCTTGCATTTAAATTTCCAAGATAATAGAAAAACTTAATCAGCATTAACATAACATTCTTATGTGCTATATGCTGCTAAAAGGTTACTTATTTCCTGACAATATAAGAACAGGAATAAGTTCACCTAGGCAACCGTTTTTATAACTCCTGTTTCTAATCTGGATAATTGATTGCATGCTATGTAGCTCAGAAAACAGTTTGTACTGTGGATAATTCTGCGGGTACAGAAAATTTTTTTTCTAAATAGTGCCCTACAGGCTATGCAAATAATATCTGATTAAATTTTAATAATGAATCAATCAATATACACACATATGTATGTATCATCTAAAGGTAAAAAAAAAAATTTGTTAAATTTCAAATATGCAAAGAGAGGTTGAGTTTAAAATGTTGAATCCACATCACAATGACAAATATATGTGGTTTATTAATGATTTAATGAGAAATGATCTAAAAGTTAGCTTTTTCTCTTCAACAAACACCTGTAGGTCTATTGGTTTGAAACAACAATCACTGTTTAGCTCAACATCTGGTCTTTCTAGATGTTTCTAGATGTGTGAGCTAAGATGGTCTCATTTGTCTGGTTGTTAGAAATAGTCATCCTGATTCTTTTCTACCTCTCTTCTCATCTTTCAGCATATTTGCCAGTGAAGTACCAACGGCAGCCTCAGATTTCTGAGCTCAGTGGAAGAGGGAAAGTTGCGGTGCACAAGCAGTGTCCAGTCTCAGCTTATGTTACACGTCTGTCTTAATGTTTCACCAGCCAAAACATATTCAAGGGTTTGGCAATTGACTCTATCTCTTGATGAGAGGAGCTGTGAAGTCACAGTGCAAAGGAGGATGCCAAATAATGCAATGGATTTGTAACCATTTTATAACCAACCACAAATGATACCTTTTATTTGTCATAGAAAGTTTTCAGAGCACTTGTGTCCAAGGCAGCAGTTTACAAGGCCCAGATACAATGGAAAGCAACCAATAACTCTTGCCTCAAGCCCTGCTTTCTACACATAATTATATGACTTTGCCACAGGGTTTTAGTTTGTGAACTTGGAAAGTACTCATATATCCCACTGGAAAAATTCTCCCAGCAGCTACAACTTGGGTTAAAGGCTGTCTATTTGCTGCCTGTGAAGTATTTCTGCTTTTTATGTATTCCACTTGCTGACATGTTCATGAACGCAGAATAATACTGGCAATTTTAATCTGTAATTACTCCTCGTTATCCAATTACTCTTTAGACATTTTAGAAGTTAGCCTTGAGTGGCTGCAGTGTAAGTTCATCCCGACAAGAAACTTGATCTATCTGCTAGCTCCTTCCTTGTATGGCTTCTATTGCTTCACTTTCAGCCATCAGAATTGTTAAATAAACTGTCGTTACTGACCCTTTTGAAGAGCTCATCCATTGCCTGGCTGCGCATTGATGACACTCAGAGACACTTAGGGCTATAACTACTGTATCCTTTGCAGGAAAAAGAGCTGGCAATTATAAATGGGGAATAAGTGATTTGCGGCTAGCAAATAAAGAGTTTGAGCCAGTATTCCAGCCAAATACCAAGAACTGCCAAGCAAGTCTGCCATTGTAATGCTTTTGAAATGACATTTGCTTGTTAACATTTTGCCTCTTTCCATACTCACTTTCGGAAATACTTTTTGTAAGAATTTTTACCCTTTATTCGTTTTTTCTTTAGGCCTGAGCCCAATAAGCTGCAGCAGGATTTATATCAGATGATTTCCTTTCCTGCCCTAACTTATGTTAAGGAATGACAATACCATTAGAAAGATAAAGTTCTGTGGTGTATGGAACTTACTAATTAAAGTAGAAGCTATGATAGTCCTTGACATTTGACTTTTTCATGTTCTGTGAAGTCATATGTAATGTGAAAAGTGGGATATAGTGAAGGGTGTTAATTAAAACAATCTGCAAAGTAAAGTATAGGTTATTCATCCCAATTGAGAGAAAAAGTCAAAAGAAAAATTTAAAGCATCAAATAGAGTAGCAATTGCTTGTTATATTAAGCAATCCTAGTGGATTCTTTTCCAAGAACCCTTTTTTTCCAATCATATGGTAAATATGTAGAGTGAACTTATATTTTATTGTTCAACTTCAACATATTTGAGAATGTAAGAAGTGCTATTAGTGATTATATGATGAAAGAGGCTTAGACCTGATTATGCCAGATGAGCCTTGGATGTACAATTTGTCTATAGATATGACATCCATCATAGTTCTCTAAATGCTGGCTTCTTACCTAAGTTATATTAAAGAAGCTAATTTGTCAATTTTGGGGAGAAAGAGCTAGAAGGCATTTTGCTCTCTGGTGGCTAAAGATGTAAAAGGTAGCCATCTCCCTCTTTAACAAGGACAAAGGCAGCTTTAAGTAAACTAAACGAAGCCATAATAGGAAAGTTAAAATAAACATACAAGAAAACATCAGACCATTTCAGAGATGAGCACACTGAGAAAGGGCCATCTCTGTTGCTCTTAAAGTCTAAATGAATGCTAGCCTTTTCTATGGTTTTGTTTTTTAGACTTTTATTTGATTCCTCTTTTCTTTTTTCTAATCTGAGATTAGTTTCTTTCATTTGCAACCAAAATAATCCAAATGAAAATAAAATTGAATGATTTATGTACCAGACAACATACTTTCTATTAAAATTATCCTGTAAGAAGCATTCAAAATAATAACTAGAAAACCCTACACATTGAAGAGGGCTTCCCTGGTGGCTCGGAGATTAAAGCGTCTGCCTGCAGTGCGGGAGACCTAGGTTCGATCCCTGGGTCGAGAAGATTCCCCTGGAGAAGGAAATGGCAACCCACTCCAGTATTCTTGCCTGGAGAATCCCATGGACGGAGGAGCCCGGTGGGTTACAGTCCATGGGGTTGCAAAGGGTCAGACACGACTGAGTGACTTCACTTCACTCACACATTGAAGGGAAAACAAAGATCTGGAGACATTATTTGATCTAAGGCTGTACCATGATTAATTAATTGTCAAATATTTAAATCCTTCTTTTGTGGCTGTATGCTCTCTAAAATTATATGTACCATAAAGTTAATTTTTTTCATAACCACATTTCTGTGTACTCCACAGGTGCAAAATATGGTTTTAAAGTGTGATCTTTTTCAGAAAACTGTTGGGCCATCTCCTACCCAATGCCTACTTTAGTCCAAGGATTGAAACCCAGTGTCATGAATCCTTACATGGAAGTAAATTCAGTAATAAGACACTACTTATGGTATTAAGTTCATAGCTAATTAAGAGATTTTTAACTGTATAATTATTTATTTAATACAACTCTAACTCATTTTTGGTTCACTTTTTAAATTAATTTTGCTGGCAGAGAGTATTTCTAATTGTTGCTTTGTCACCTATGCTAGGAATGTGTTAAATTGGAAACTCCAAACAGAAAAATAAGTTATGTTTTGAAACCTGAAAGGGAAAGTTGAAAAAATCAATAATATTTGAAACTAGATATAAGTACCCAGGAATATAGCATCTGTGGGGATTAAGGTAGGAGGATTAAGGGAACTATATCCCCCACAGGTTGTGTGCTTTGTGGCTCATCTTAATAAAAATGCTAAGTCAGTATAGGGATTGATACACTTAAGGCAGGGAAAAGTTGCTGTCACTTCAAAGTCATTTCTTAGAACTACACAGTTTTCATTGGTATTCTTTTAATAGGACAAAATACAAAAACTACATCAAACTTTTGATGAGGAAGACAATGTCGTCAGGTAGTTAAAAACAAATCTCATTTTCTTTAATTTTAAGCAGTTGACCTATAGACTGTACTTCCAAAAATGCTTGATGGTAGAGAACATAATTTTTATCCAAATATCCAAAATTATTGTGAAATATAATATTTTAAACTGATCCATTGATTCATTCTTATGAGCCAGAGTTGCCATTATAATGGGGAAATAATCAGGGCAATGATTATGTTTTATTTATACAGTTATTCCCAGACTTCACTAGAACCTTAGATATAGACTATGCTTAGTGAATATTCAGGAATGAATATGGTTGTAAGCTTTATGTTAATGCTGTATTAAGCATGTGACTTAAGATCAGTATGTATTCATATTAATTTTAAATATAATACTAGAATATTGGTATGAGTTAAGCAGTGCTTTTCAATTTTGACTGTGCATTATGCATTATAATGCCTTAGGAAAATATATGGTATATAATTGGCCATGACCTACTTTGAGAGGTTCTGATTCAGTTGTCAGGGATGGAGCAAGGGCATTGGTAGTTTATAAGCTTTCTGGGTATTTCGAATATCTGAGTAGCATTGAGAACCACCAATTAAGAGTCTGAGTTTTCAAAACAGATAGATATGTGCTCATTTTCCCAAATATGCCTTTTATGTCTTATATGGTTTTCAGAAATCATTTAAGCTTTCTGAACTTCATCAGTTATAATATAGGAAATAACATATTAAATACAAAAATATTAGAATGTCTCTGTTGCTATTATTATAAGAATAATATTCTCCATTTACATGGCTGTCTCCTAAAATTCTTCAGATCTCAACTGGGAGGTCTCTTTATAACAGCTTCTCGAATAACCATTTTAAAGGCAGAATCTCTCTCGAGTTCAGTTAAATAACTGCTTATCACACTATGTATTTAACTTTTAATGTTTAATAAAATATTTTTAAATGTTTGCTTGCTCTCTCTCTTAGACTATATAAACACGTGGAAGGCAAAAACTTTTGTCTCTCTTATTGACTCTGAATCCTCAATGCCAAGAACAACACCTGGTACATTTAAGTCCTGAGTAAACATTTACTGAATGCTGGGGTTAGCAAGGTTACATTTAAGTTTCCATAGCCTGACCTGAGAGGAAAGAAGTCCCAATGTTAGTGTGAGGAGAATATCTGAATTCCATCGATTATGAGTTTTTATAGCTGCTGACAGAGCAGTTAAACAATCAACTAGAATTATTTTGCATAGATTGGAATTTGTGGTATCAAGGAGGTTGAGAGGAACCACAGAGAAATTATACTCTAATAAACTGGGCAGAACACCTCCTTAAGATTTGATTTTCATTATGACTGTACTATCACAACAGGTTGGATGTGATGTCAAGTAATTTAAAGAAAAGGACTAGATTCTACATCTTTCCTCTATCTTTATTTAGAATCTCCTCTTGCTGGTAAGCAATATGATTATATGAGGTTTCACTTGGAAGCCAAATCACATATGTATTGAAATTTCTAAAGTATCATGAAATAAGAATCCTCAAGATAAATGTGAGATTTGCAGGAAAAAAGGAAAAAACTACCATGGTAGATAGCAACATGACTTGTTTGGAAAATGGATGAGATACTGGTTGAAGGGCATATACTTTGAATAGTTTATCAGAATAACTAAAATATGAAGAACAGAACAGATAAATTTGCTTAATGTTGACTGCCACCACAAACATATTATTGAAAACTTGCTCCTAAATCTGTAAAACTACACATTTTACTAGAAAATTATATGGTTAAGACAATTATATGATTTAGATATTTGTCTCTTACTTTAGAATGTAAAACTGTCATTTAATGAAAACAAATAATAATCAGGTAGTTTTTGTTTATTGAATATTTGAAGCAAGTTCAACAGGGCAACAATATAAAGGAAAGAACCTAAATGTAACATTGAATAAAAGCAACAATTTCATAAAAAAAAAAAGAACTGCAATTTCATCAAAGACAAGATGACTAATTTCGACTCAAGTATTGGGAGAACAGTTAGTGCCTACATTCTTGATGATAATACAATGCCAAATATGCTTAAGAAAAGATGCTTTTTTTCTTATTTATTTAAATCTAGGAAGAAATAATATGGTGACGGAAAATAAAGCACTATGGTAATGTGTTTGTCCATAAAACTTTCCCATTTCAAGGACAGAAACTGCATTTTATAATTTAGGGAATCACTCTTGAGAAAATATTATGAAAAGAAACACATTCCCCAAATATTGACTCTTGTAACTGACTTAAAAGCATCTGTTAAAATCAGATTCTGATACTGTGTCTTGAAATTTTATGATTACCTCAACTCTCTTACTAGTTTTGTTTCTATCACACTAATTGCTAGTAACTTCCTGTAACACAGTGTGGGAAATTGTGAACCAAATAAATTACTGTGCAGAAAAGAACAAGGGAGGAGAACAGGGAAGGATATAAGAAAAAATAAAAAAAACTATCACTTTTCAATAAGTCAAACACTTCGAAAAGAAAATCACTTGGATTATTTGCTTGTTTACTTTTTGCAAGTAAAAATCTTACTGCTGAGCTACCAGGGAAGCACCTTTTTGACATTAAGTAATATTTAAAAATAAATTTAATCAGTGGTCAATATTAATTTTATTTATTTATTTAATTATTTAATTTGCTTTTAGTAAATTCCAATTTGTGTTTTGTGTTTCATTTTTATATATAACACTGTGGCGAAAATCTTTGTACCAGTTACAGCAAGGGCTTATTGACATACAACTAATAGTTTATATGAGGGCACAAATTTGTTCCTAGTAAATGTGTCTGTCAAGAAAAGACAATTAATTGATCTATGTATCAACATCTTTCTGAGAAAAGTGTTTTCTTGGTTTTCCTCAAAAAAGAAAATGTTGAGTGAGAAAATAGAAATTATACTTAATTCTCCCACCCGGAGATAACTAATGTTAGTAACTGGATGTGTTTCTATATACAAATAATTTTTTACTCAGTCCCCCAAATTGAATATTAAAATAGTATTAGTAGATTCCAGACATAAGATTTAACATACTCTACAATTTTACCTTGAATATCATGGCCTCCGCTTTAAGTATGATAGCTAAAAATGATTCTGTCTACAGCTACTTGGATACAATGATTGGCATAAACTTTTACTCCTTTGTCTTTTTTCCTTCTCTACTTTTAACCCTGATTCATTCATGTGTTTACCTCTCTTACTATACTGTAGGATTTTTGAGTAGAGTTACTATAGTTTACTCACTATTCAAACTGCCCCCAGCAAATAAGTGTATCTTGAATTTAAAAAAAAAAATTCTTTATTCATATATAAGTCCAAGTCAACTGATATAATTAGTTTGCCAAAAATTATTGTCTAATATGAATAGATTAATTTGATATTAGGTTAGTGCAGTGAAATAAACTATAGAGAAAAAAACAAAACTGGCATCTAAAAAAAGTGAAATGATTTACGAAAATCTAGAAGCCTCGTGTAAATTTTAAAGAAAATCATTGAATGTAATAGTTCCTTTCATGATGACTTCATACAAGTAAAGTAAAATAAAAACTGAAATCTTATATTTCTAAATTCTGTGTGTAAGTGAAAATAAAGGCTTTAAAAGGGCCAGTGAGACCAAGAGTTGATATGATGGATGCTTACATTTCAGAATCATCTCTGAAGGACTCTACTTTCTCAGGTTCCTAATCTAGAACTCTGGTAGAACCTAGGAAGAAGCCTCCCATCTAAGTTGCACAGTGGTAATCATAGAAAGGAATACAAGAAAAACAGAGGAGACTTGTCAAGCTATGTTATAGCTAACTCAGCAGTCTCATATTCTGATGCATTGTATTGTTATTATTTACTTTCCAAAATTATTTTCCTGAACTTTCAAAAACTGTAAATAAAAGGTCAAAATAAAAAAATAAATGGATAAAAAGTACTAGCCAAACAAGACAACATCTCTTTATTATGACCGTGACAAATTTTCCAGGCATTTATCTAAACAATAAAAATGCTTAAAAATATTCAGAGTGAGCTTGGAGACATTAAACAGTGGAAAATCTACTTACTGCTGTGCCTTATCCAAAAGACAATATGAATAGATCGTCCCAGCTTTATGCTTGCCTAGATTGGATTATTTTAAATGAAATAAAGAATATGGGAAAAACTGTAGCTGAGGGAGAACAAGGCTGTCAGTTACACTCTGTGTGCACTCATGCTCATGGTACCTTTTCAGAGAAAGAGTGACCTTTTAAAGGAGATACATTGACATGACATTATTTTTTATTAATGGAATACATTAAAGAAAGCAGTGCTGCATCAGGTCCATGGTATTCATGGAGATAAAACATATTAGGGAATGGCATTTTTGCATGCTCCTTTTTGCACTAAAAGCACAAGCTTCAAATTATACTCAGTTATGCTCCACACTTTGATGTTAGAAGTATGCCTTCCCATGGAATAAACTAATTCACATCTAAACCTCAAAGCAGTATTAAGAATATATTTTCTGTTGAATATGTGAATGTAGTTCAGGAAGTTTGACTTCCTGCTCAACAATTTCAAGGTTCTATAATGGAATAATTAAATTTGTGGGGTTCAATTGCTCAGCTCAGAGGAAGTTTGTCTTTTTTTTTTTTTTTTTTTTGGTGAATTACTGAAAGGCACTAAATTTCAAAAAAAAATTGTAACTACTATAAGCCTATCACAATGCCATCCTTGAATTTCTAGAACATAGACATAGCAATGAGTGCCCTACAGCAAAGTAAAAATGGTTTACTAAGACTCAAGCTTGGTCTTTCAGGAGCTTCATTCCTAGTTGTATTAACAGTTGTATAATATGCAGGAGTCCGGACTATAGAGTTGGTCATAGCTCTTTCATGGTGATACATTAGCTTCATAGACTCTAAATCTATTTGTATGCTTGCATTTGTGATGTTATATATGGCTCACAAATAGCTCATTAAACTTTCTACGCTAAAGAAAATGTTGTGAGGTTAAGTCATGTACCCTATCATTGACACTATTATGAAACCAAAGGGAGAAGCAAAGATTTATCATGGTGACAACTCTGGGACATAACTCAGTATTTAACTATGATCTCTTAGAACAGCTATCTCATGTTGAAGGTGAGGAAAAGCAGCGGTGAGGAGATACCCCTTGTCCAAGGTAAGGAGCAATGGCTGCGCTTTGCTGGAGCAGATGTGAAGAGATACCCCAACCCCAAGGTAAGAGAAACCCAAGTAAGACGGTAGGTGTTGCAAGAAGGCATCAGAAGGCAGACACACTGAAAGCACACTCACAGAAAACTAGTCAATTTAATCACACTAGGATCACAGCCTTATCTAACTCAATGAAACTAAGCCATGCCCATGGGGCCACCAAAGACGGGCAGGTCATGGTGGAGAGATTTGACAGAATGTGGTCCACTGGAGAAGGGAATGGCAAACCACTTCAGTATTCTTGCCTTGAGAACCCCATGAACAGTATGAAAAGGCAAAATGATAGGCTACTGAAAGAGGAACTCCCCAGGTCAGTAGGTGCCCAATTTGCTACTGGAGATCAGTGGAGAAATAACTCCAGAAAGAATGAAGAGATGGAGCCAAAGCAAAAACAATACCCAGCTGTGGATGTGACTGGTGATAGAAGCAAGTTCCAATGCTATAAAGAGGAATATTGCATAGGAACCTGGAATGTCAGGTCCATGAATCAAGGCAAACTGGAAGTGGTCAAACAAGAGATGGCCAGAGTGAATGTCGACATTCTAGGAATCAGCGAACTCAAATGGACTAGAATGGATGAATTTAACTCAGATGACCATTAAATCTACTACTGCAGGCAGGAATCCCTCGGAAGAAATGGAGTAGCCATCATAGTCAACAAAAGAGTCTGAAATGCAGTACTTGGATGCAACCTCAAAAATGACAGAATAATCTCTATTCGTTTCCAAGGCAAACCATTCAATATCACAGTAATCCAAGTCTATGCCCCAATCAGTAACACTGAAGAAGCTGAAGTTGAATGGTTCTGTGAAGACCTACAAGACCTTTTAGAACTAACACCCCCAAAAGATGTCCTTTTCATTATAGGGCACTGGAATGCAAAAGTAGGAAATCAAGAAATACCTGGAGTAACAGGCAAATTTGGCCTTGGAATATGGAAAGAAGCAGGGCAGAAAGTCTTCCTCAGCAATCAATGCAAAGAAATATAAGAAAACAACAGAATGGGAAAGATGAGAAATCTCTTCAAGAAAATTAGAGATATCAAGGAAACATTTCATGCAAAGATGGGCTTAATAAAGGACAGAAATGGTATGGACATAACAGAAGTAGAAGATATTAAGAAGAGGTGGCAAGAATACACAGAAGAACTGTACAAAAAAGAGCTTCATGACCCAGATAATCATGATAGTGTGATCACTCACCTAGAGCCAGACATCCTGGAATGTGAAGTCACGCAGGCCTTAGAAAGCATCACTACGAACAAAGTTAGTTGAGGTGATGGAATTCCAGTTGAGTTATTTCAAATCCTGAAAGATGATGTTGTGAAAGTGCTGCACTCAATATGCCAGCAATTTTGGAAAACTCAGCAGTGGCCACAGAACTGGAAAAGGTCGGTTTTCATTTCATCCCAAAGAAAGGCAATGCCAAAGAATGCTCAAACTATGGCCCAATAGCACTCATCTCACATGCTAGTAAAGTAATGCTCAAAATTCTCCAAGCCAGGCTTCAGCAATATGTGAACCATGAACTTCCAGATGTTCAAGCTGGTTTTAGAAAAGGCAGAGGAACCAGAGATCAAATAGCCAACATCCGCTGCTGTTGCTGCTGCTAAGTCACTTCAGTCTTGTGGGATTCTGTGTGACCCCACAGACATCAGCCCACCAGGCTCTCCTGCCCCTGGGATTCTCCAGGCAAGAACATTGGAGTGGGTTGCCATTTCCTTCTCCAATGCATGAAAGTGAAAAAGTGAAAGTGAAGTCGCTCAGTCGTGTCCGACTCTTAGCGACCCCATGGACTGCAGCCTACCAGGCTCCTCCATCCATGGGATTTACCAGGCACGAGTACTGGAATTGGGTGCCATTGCCTTCTCCGCGAACATTTCCATCTCTTTCAGAATTTTCCACAGTTTATTGTGATCCACACAGTCAAAGTCTTTGGTATAGTCAATAAAGCAGAAATAGATGTTTTTCTGGAACTCTCTTGCTTTTTCAATGATCTAGCTGATTTTGGATTATTGAAAAAGCAAGAGGGTTCCAGAAAAAACATCTATTTCTGCTTTATTGACTATGCCAAAGACTTTGACTGTGTGGATCACAATAAACTGTGGAAAATTCTGAAAGAGATGGGAATACCAGACCCCCTGACCTTCCTCTTGAGAAATCTGTATGCAGGTCAGGAAGCAACAGTTGGAACTGGACATGGAACAACAGGCTGGTTCCAAATAGGAAAAGGAGTATGTCAAGGCTGTATATTGTCACCCTGCTTATTTAACTTCTATTCAGAGTACATCATGAGAAACGCTGGCCTGGAACAAACACAAGTTGGAATCAAGTTTGCTGGGAGAAATATCAATAACCTCAGATATGCAGATGACACCACCCTTATGGCAGAAAGTGAAGAGGAACTAAAAAGCCTCTTGATTAAAGTGAAAGTGGAGAGTGAAAAAGTTGGCTTAAAGCTCAACATTCAGAAAATGAAGATCATGGCATCCGGTCCCATCACTTCATGGGAAATAGATGGGGAAACAGTGGAAACAATGTCAGATTTTAGTTTTGGGGATCTCAAAATCACTGTAGATTGTGACTGCAGCCATGAAATTAAAAGGCGCTTCCTCCTTGGAAGGAAGGTTATGACCAACCTACATAGCATATTCAAAAGCAGAGACATTACTTTGCCAACAACAGTCCGTCTAGTCAAGGCTATGGTTTTTCTTATGGTCACGTATGGATGTGAGAGTTGGACTGTGAAGGCTGAGCGCTGAAGAGTTGATGCTTTTGAACTGTGGTGTTGGAGAAGACTCTTGAGAGTCCCTTGGACTGCAAGGAGATCCAACCAGTCCATTCTGAAGGAGATCAGCCCTGGGATTTCTTTGGAAGGAATGATGCTAAAGCTGAAACTGCAGTTCTTTGGCCACCGCATGCAAAGAGTTGACTCATTGGAAAAGACTCTGATGCTGGGAGGGACTGGGGACAAGAGGAGAAGGAGACGACAGAGGATGAGATGGCTGGATGGCATCACTGACTCTATGGACGTGAGTCTGAGTAAACTCCGAGAGTTGGTGATGGACAGGGAGGCCTGGTGTGCTGTGATTCATGAGGTCACAAAGAGCTGGACAAGACTGAGTGACTGAACTGACTGACTGACTGAGAACACAAAAAAATTGCCAGTTAAATGATGAGTCACTGGCATATGAACTATCATGTCCAGCACTAACTCAATAATCATTCATCCCCCAGATGAGCCAAATTTCAAATTATATAAACACTGATATAAAAAAAAATTCCATTTCCCTCTCCTCCTCTTTCTCTCTCCCCCTAATAATCTGTAAATAATTCTTTTTTTGTAAGTAATTCTTTGAATAGTACAACCCAAAATTTTATGACTTAGTGACTGAACCACAACAAAAACTCAGTTAAATAGAAGACTCAACAAGACCTAATAGTCACTAGATAGCATAGGCATAGCAACAGATTCATTAACAGAGAGAGGCAAGGACAAGATGTTACTCAAAAAATGAGTGTGAGTTACTGATGTGCTTCTGACAAATGACCATCTTGTGTGTGCATCTTTGAGCTGATCAAAATGATCTTCACACTGCAGTACACACTGACGTTCTACCTAAGACATCATTGGTAAATAAGTAGAATAAATAAGCCCCTTCCATTATATAATGAGTATAAATGTGAACATTTCAAGTAAACACTTCCTCAAGTAATAGTACCCTTTATTTCAAAAGAATGACATTTGGAATCTCCCAATTGTGGTGACATTTTTTACAGTACACAGGAGTCACTTCTCTGCTATACAATTAAGTAAATACTAGAGTCCTAGACTGAGCTCAAAGGTTCATGAGTTTTTTAACCCCTTTAAATCAAGTGGGCCTTAGGAAGCATCACTAAAGCACAAAGCTAGTGGAGGTGATGGAGTTCCAGTTGAGCTATTTCATATCCTAAAGGATGATGCTGTGATAGTGCTACACTCAATATACCAGCAAATTTGGAAAAATCAGCAGTGGCCACAGGACTGGAAAAAGTCAGTTTTCATCCCATTCCCCCCCCCCCCCCCGCGCCCCCCAAAAAAGGCAATGCCAAAGAATGTTCTAACTACTGCACAACTGCACTCATCTCACATGCTAGCAAAGTAATGCTTAAAATTCTCCAATCCAGGCTTCAACAGTACATGAACCGTGGACTTCCAGATGTTCAAGCTGGTTTTAGAAAAGGCAGAGGGACAGGGATTAAATTTCCAACATCCGTTGGATAAGAGAAAAAGCAAGAAAGTTCTACTTCTGCTTTATTGACTATGCCAAAGCCTTTGACTGTGTAGATCACAACGAACTGGGGGAAATTCTTCAAGTGATGGAAATGCCAGACCACTTTACCTGCCTCCTGAGAAATCTGTATGCAGGTCAAGAAGCAACAGTTAGAACCAGACATGGTACAATAGCTTGGTTCCAAACTGGGAAAGGAGTATGTCAAGGCTGTATATTATCACCCTGCTTATTTAATTTATATGTAGAGTATACCCCTTTCACTTTTCACTTTCATTCATTGGAGAAGGAAATGGCAACCCACTCCAGTGTTCTTGCCTGAAGAATCCCATGGACGGAGAAGCCTGGTAGGTTGCGGTCCACGGGGTCGCACAGAGTCGGACAAAACTGAAGCAACTTAGCTGCAGCAGCAGGGTATATCATGTGAAATGCTGGGCTAGATGAGGCACAAGCTT
Organism: Tragelaphus eurycerus; assembly: GCA_935064755.1. Lineage (NCBI taxonomy): Eukaryota > Metazoa > Chordata > Mammalia > Artiodactyla > Bovidae > Tragelaphus > Tragelaphus eurycerus. Next base: position 13,976,608 of record CAKXYN010000061.1, read on the forward strand.
GAATCAAGATTGCTGGGAGAAATATCAATCACCTCAGATATTCAGATGACACCACTCTTTTGGCATAAAGCAAAGGGGAACTAAAGAGACTCTTAATAAGTGAAAAAGAGATTGAAAAATCTGGTTTAAAACTCAACATTCAAAAAACTAAGATCATGGCATGCAGTCCCATCACTCCATGGCAAATAGATGGGGAGGCAATGGACCCAGTGACAGACTTCATTTTCTTGGGCTCCAAAATCACTGCAGAAGGGTGACTGCAGTATGAAATTAAAAGACGTTTGCTCCTTGGAAGAAAAGTTATTACCAACCTAGACAGCATATTCAAAAGCAGAGACATTACTTTGCTGACAAAGGTCTGTCTAGTCAAAGCTATGGTTTTTCCAGTAGTCATGTATGGAGTGAGAGTTGGACTATAAAGAAAGCTGAGCAATGAAGAATTGATGCTTTTGAACTGTGGTGCTGGAGAAAACTCTTGAGAGTTCCTTGGACTGCCAGGAGATCAAACCTGTCAATCCTAGAGGCAATAAATTCTAAACATTCATTGGAAGGATTGACACTGAAGCTGAAACTCCCAATATTTTGGCCACCTGATGTGAAGAACTGACTCCTTGGAAAAGCCCCTGATGCTGGGAAAGATTGAAGGCAGGGGGAGAAGGGGATGACAGAGGATGACATAGTTGGATGGTAGCACCAAATCAATGGACATGAGTTTGAGTAAGCTCCAGGAGTTGGTGATGGACAGGGAACCTGGCGGCATGCTGCAGTCCACGGGGTCACAAAGAGTCAAATATGACTGAGTGACAGAACTGAACTGAACTCTCTAAAAGTTATGGGGATAGCAAAAGAATAGAGAGTTTGGTGGAAGGTTTGTATTATACAAAATATTTCCTCAAGAACAAGGAGTCACTTCAAGTGAAAGAGGAAGAATCATACAGGACACTCAATCTTTTAATCTGGATTGCACCTTTAGAAAAATTCACCTTTAGTTCCCAAAGGTGGAAATTAGTTTCAAGGCTACTGACTCTCATTTCAAGGGAAGAAACATGGAGGTTTTTCTGGATGAAAGTTACATAAGAGGGTAAAGTCACAGAGAAAGTCTGAGGAAACAGAAATAGTAACAGCTTTTCGTTAACAAGGTTCTTTTTGTGTATAATGGTGTCCTTGAGATTTCTTGGGAATCAACATATCTAGGGCTTTCACTATAGTCAGACACCACTATAAAATCAATTTGTCATCTTCAGTGCATTAAGTAAAGAAAAAGAATGGATCAATTGCCCTGGAGTCAAAACAAATTTGGATTGTGGAGAAGATCAAGCAAACACTAAATTTACGATACAAATATGAAAGTAGGAAGCATGGCTTGAGCTCTTGCAACCATTTAAAATTACAGTTTAGTAATTATCTACAAAAATCACATTTGAGAAGGCAATTTTTTTCCTTCCTTGAAACTGGAACTAGAGTTGAATCTTAGCCAGGCTGCTTCCCAGGGCCACTGTCAGTAGCACGACCTTAATGAAGTTCAAAACATTTTTCATATATTGGATGAGAAAGAAGACAATTCCAAGTGGTACTAGCTATTAAATATATATCCACACTTGGAATAGATTGAAAATTAGTCCAACATGCCACAAATTAAATGGGACATGGGATGTCTTGAGACATTTATCTGTTTCTCACTCTTTCTAGACTGCATCTCTTTAAGCATTATAACCTAAATCAAATAGAATAGTAAAAAATGAGATACCTTATTGATAGCTATTATGTCTAATGGGGCATCCCTGGTAGTTCAGATGGTAAAGAATCTGCCTGCAATGCAGGATAACCTGGTTCAATTCCAGGGTTAGGAAGTTCCCCTCTTGAAGGGATAGGCTATCCATTCCAGTATTCTTGGGCCTCCCTGGAAACTCAGATGGTTAAGAATCTGCCTGCAATGTGAAAGACCTGGGTTCAATTCCTGGGTTGGAAAGATCCTCTGAGGAGAGCATGGCAACCCACTCCAGTATTCTTGCCTGGAGAATCCCCATGGACAGAGGAGCCTGACGGGCTATAGTCCATGGGGTCTCAAAGAGTTGAACACCACTGAGTGACTAAGCACAACACACACGTAGAGTGGAGGGGAAAATGTGAAATTTCTCTGAAAATATTGGATAATTAACAAATATTGGCCTCATGAAACAAACAGTTGTACAAACTGAAAAATCACAGACCAAGTAGTCTTATAGGTGCCTGTTGGGAGTTCACTTCTGCACTGAGTGGGAGCTCCTGTTTTAGAACTTAGTTCATATGGTCATTTTGATAGTATCTGATTCACCTCATTTTTTTTTTTTTAATAACTTAGTCCACCAGTAAGGAATCAAAGCCTCTTCTTCAATGTGGGGAAGAAGAAGAGAAAATTACTACAGCTGGTGGAGGCAGCTGTGATGTGAATCTTCATTTTTAACTCTCAACTCTCTGATATATTAATAGCCTGTCTGAAATTAAAAATGCTTGTTCCTTGGAAGAAAAGATGACACACCTAATTAGCATATTAAAAAGCAGAGACATTATTTTGCTTACAAATTTCCATATAGTCATAGCTATTGTTTTTCCAGTAGTCCTATATGAATATGAAAGTTGGACCATAAAGAAGGCTGAGTGCCAAAGAATTGATGCTTTTGAACTGTGGTGCTGGAGAGGACTCTTGAGAGTCGCTTGGACTGCAAGGAGACCAACCCAATCAATGCTAAAAGAAATCAACCCTGAATATTCACTGGAAGGACTGATGCTGAAGCTCCAATACTTTGGCTGCCTGATGTGTAGGAATTGACTTATTGGAAAATACCCTGATGCTGGGAAAAATTGAAGGCAAGAATAAAAGGGGATGATAGAAGATGAGATGGTTAGAAGGTATCACCAACTCAATGGACATGAGTTTGATCAAACTCTGGGAGATGGTGAAGGACAGGGAAACTTAGTATGCTACAGTCCATGGGGTCACAAAGAGTCAGACACGACTGAATGACTGAACAACAACAACAGCAGCAACAAATATTAATAGTCTGTAACCAAATGCTGCATTATGCTGAGCCTTCATTCCTAGAAGAAATATGATAGACTAGAAAACACAAGAAAGTGCAAAAGGGAAATTGAGAACTGAGTATTCTATTAGAAGTGACAAGTATGCCCCAGTGCCTAAAAGGTACAGACAGGAAGAAGCCTACCCTGAGAAGTATGACACAGCAGTCTTCACATACAAGTTACATGAGTAAAAATAAAATGCTGAGAGATTTATAGTAATTTTAGCAAAGTGGCTAAACAAGAATACACGAGTTTTTCTAATTAAATAGTAATAAGTGGCAACCCACTCCAATACTCTTGCCTGGAGGATTCCATGGATAGAGGAGCATAGAGGGTTATAGTGCATGGGGTCACAAAGAGTCAGATGTGACAGACAGACTAACACTTTGACTTACGATAAAGGTGAAAATAACTGGACTCATAAACTAAATGAAATTTACAGATGAGAAGTAAAATGTCTTTAGCAAGTAAACTAATGCTGGTATGATCCTAAAGTGGAATCATTGAATCTGGTAATGGTGAGGGCCTTGGGTATTGACCTATGATAAGGGATTGGAGATACAGCTAAGTTCTATGAGGCTTGAAGTTGGAACTGAGACTTTTCAGGGATTATACAAGGGAAAACCAAATTCCTTCTGGCTACCAGAACAGGGATATGATAAGCAGAGCAGTTTGTGCTTGGACTTTGGGGAAAGACTAAATATTTCCTCTAAAATATCAGAATATTGAGTCTCTCCTTTATATCTATTTATAGTTTGAAATTGTATATGGTGCAGGATATGCAACTTGAGAAATTAACATAAAAAACACTGTCATGTCTCCAAGGAGAAAACACAAAATTCTATGGACAGTCTTACAACTCAGCATACGCTGAATATAGACCTAAGAAACTCTCCACTGAAGATGGGCTCAGAAACAAGAAAAACAACCATAATAACAACACTTAATATTCATCAGGAAATACTTAACCATGAGTGATATTCAGTAAGTATTTGAACAGGGTAAATTACATTTCAATTACTTGAGATAGTAGAGCACTATATTTGAAAAATAAAGTAAAATAAACATGTTTACAATGATAAAAGACATAAAAAGAACAAGTGAAAGATCAAAGTTTATGAAATAAATGATCATCAAATTTGAAATTATAAGCAAATGGCATTTCTAGACAATATATATACTTTTTAAATTAAGACACTAACAGAGCAAATATTAAATTTAACAAAGCTAAATACAAATTTAATAAATTGAAATATAATTTGAAAGTATTTCAGAAAGGAGACCTGATGAAGATGCAGAGTTGTAAAATATGAATGCAACATTAAGACATATTCAACATAGATCTAAATTAACTTTGAGTAGAAAGGATAAAGAGGAAGAGAACTACTATTTAATATGATAATGACAAGAATATATTTTAAAAAATGATTCAAGTAGCACAAAATGAATCAGGAGATGATAAGCTAAAATAAACACAAACGCAATTATATTATAGTGAAACTGTATTCCTCATCCCCTCCCTCAAAAAAAAATAAAGCAAAGAGGAAAATCTAAAATTGTCAAGAAAAAAGCATATATACAAAGAAAAAACATATTCCAAGTACTGTGTGAAAATAATTGGCAGTGAATAATGGCTGGCTCAGATAACTATCAATTTAAGATTAAAAAATTAGGAAAATATTTCCATAAAAAGATCGAGGCAGTTTAGATATGTGCAGTGTTATAAAATCACTTACAAATTAATTACTTCCTTAAAATGTGAATTTGCAGGGGCAAAAATGGAGAAACAAACATGGAGAACAGACTAAGGACATGGGGCAGGGGAGGAGCTAGAGGGTGAGATGTATGGAGGGAGCAACATGGAAACTTATGACACCATATGTCATTTATGTCATATATCAAATGGGAATTTGATATATGACTCAGGGAACTCAGAAGGGGCTCTGTAACGATCCAGAAGGGGTGGGATTGGGAGCGAGATAGGAGGGCGATTCAAGAAGGAGGGGGCATATGTATAACTGTAGCTGATTCCTGTTGATGTTTGACAGAAAACAAAATTCTATAAAGCAATTATCCTTCAATTAAAAACTAAATAAAAAAAATGTGAACTGAATGCAGTAGGAAAGATAATAGTAAAGGCAAAAGCAAACTAATTTTAAAATGTTATGACAACTTAAACCATTATTGAGTCTAAATTTTATAACAAAATAGAAAACTTAAAATCAAAGTGGAACTCAAAAGACAACAGTATAATGTAAGAAGAATGGAAGTGCTTGGAACTGAAGCAATACTTTTAACAATTTCAATTGAATAGATAATTATCCCTTAAAATGTACACAAAAAAAAAAAACTACTAAAATAATCAAAATCAATAATTACTGAAAATATGAATTCAGTGTTTTAATATACCTTCAAGGATCACCAGGGAAGCAAATTCTAACAAGGGTACAGAAGGAAAAAATAACACTTGATAATAGATGAGAAAAAAGAGCCATAGCTAACAAAACCATACCTCCAAATTTTTAAAGTAATATATTTTATCATAACAATATAACAATGTATTAAAAGCTTAAACATGCCTATTATAGACAGTGAAGTAAGTCAGAAAGAAAAATGCCAATACAGTATATTAATGCATATATATGGAATTTAGAAAGATGATAATGATGACCCTATATGTGAGACAGCAAAAGAGACACATATAAAGAACAGACTTTTGAACTCTGGGAGAAGGTGAGGGTCAGATGATTTGAGAGAATAGCATTGAAACATGTATACTACCATATATGAAATAGATGAGCAGTCCAAGTTCGATGCATGAAACAGGGCACTCAAAGCCAGTGCACTGGGGCACCCCAGAGGGATGGGATGGGGAGGGAATGGGGAAGGGGGTTCGAGATGGGGGATACATGTACACCCGTGGCTGATTCATGTCAATGTATGGCAAAAGACACCACAATATTGTAAAGTACTGCTGCTACTGCTAAGTCGCTTCAGTCGTGTCCAACTCTGTGCGACCCCATAGAAGGAAGCCCACCAGGCTCCCCCGTCCCTGGGATTCTCCAGGCAAGAACAGTGGAGTGGGTTGCCATTTCCTTCCCCAATGGATCAAAGTGAAAAATGAAAGTGAAGTCGCTCAGTCGTGTCTGACTCTTAGCCACCCCATGGACTGGAGCCTACCAGGATCCTCCGTCCATGGGATTTTCCAGGCAAAAGTACTGGGGTGGGGTGCCATCGCCTTCCCCGATTGTAAAGTAATTACCCTCCAATTAAAATAAATAAATAAAACTTAAACATTTATGTAGAGCTTGTTCTAAGAGAGCTAGCATGATTCAATGCTTTACTAATTAAGTAACTTTTGTATTAATACATTAAAGGCTAAAACACTGAATACAGTAAATATATATTGAAATTTATAGACTAATGACCAAAGAAACTAGTCCATACATATACTAGTGACCAAAAGAAACAAAATCTTCATGCTTTAATGCTTTCATTCTACTGGAGGAGACAGATAACAGTAAGTCAAGCAAATGAATAAAATTCAACATTATGTTAAATACAAGAAAATTATTAACATGAAATGTGTGTGTACACAAAAGTGGATGAGGCTAAAATCAAACACACACATGCAGAATCACTGTAGAGCAAACTAAAAGAAGCTTTAGTAAAAAGGTACAGAAGACTGAAATATTTGGAAAAAAAAATTGGATTTCTTTTTCTTTAACTTCCATCATTTTTACATCATATACTTTTAAGCTCTCTTATCAGGTGTGTATTATTTAGGATTATTATATTTGCTTTTTAATTGATTTTAATATTAGAGTATGATTATTTTTATAGTTGGCAATATTTTTTGCTTTTAAAGGTTTTTGGTTTGACCTTCTTTTGACTAGTGTTAATATATCATATAATATTTTTACTTTGAATTTATTGGAATAATTATATATTTTTAGCATGTCTTTATTATAGGCAACATATAGGTAGAATCATTTTTCTTCTTTTAAAAATCTCTGTGTTTAATTAAGGTGTTTTAATCATGTACAGGCATTATAATTTTCAATGTGTCACCTTCATATTTGCTATTTTCTGATTCTACCCTTTCTTTTGTTGACTTTTCAGGGTAACCCTTTTTGTTGTTTTTTGTTGTTGTTTTTGTTAGTGCATGCTTTAGGGTTTATTGTATACATGTCCTTTTTACTTCAGGAAGCACAGAGGACTCACCTTGGGCTTCTTATATCTTAGCTGTTGCCCAGAAACTCTTGGCACTTTTCTGGTGTGGTTTTAGCTTATTATCTCATTTGTTTTTTGTTTCTACAGAGTCATTTTCCTTTACTACCTGATGCCCACTATCTTAAAAAGAATCATTTATTTTTTTTCCATGTTTTTGTTTGATTCCAGTGGAAGACCGCATGTGGTCTACATTTATAAATCCTGCCCAGAAGCTGAAGCCAATCATTGAACACTTTAAGTCAATTTCTCTGAGTTAAGCACTTATTATCATCATGTTTCTACTAAATCAATATGAAACAGCAGTTTTGCTTGAAGGATGTATTACTTTTAATGTTCTAGAAAAATGTTTTTAGGTAATACAGATACAAATGTATTACCAATATGAAAGTTGAAGGAAATTTAGCTCTTGAGTAATACTATTTTGACGTCAAATTTAGCATTGATTAATTTGAGTCAGCAGTAACAGTTGGCTTCAACTGAAAACAAATAATTGTCAACAGCCTCTCTACTTGTCAACAGAAGGAAAGAATATGGTTGGAAATAAAGTTATGCTTCATTCCTATCCTAATATTCTCATCTCTATGTTGACAGGTAATTAGGACAATTCACAGTTTTCTGGTGTTTTTCCTACACTGAGATTATTCCTACAATAATCTCAAGGAGATTACTACAAGGAGATTATTAAGTGCTACTATTATAATTCAGAGTCAGTCACTAGACTAAAAATGGTTTTAAGAGTTCTTATATTTAAAAATTAAAAATAATTTTCAGTCAGTTCATTTCAGTTGCTCAGTCATGTCTGACTCTTTGCAACCCCATGAGTTGCAGCATGCCAGGCCTCCCTGTCCATCACCAACTCCCGAAGTTTATTCAAACTCATGTCCATCAAGTCGGTAATGCCATCCAGCCATCTCATCCTCTGTCGTCCCCTTTTCCTCCTGACCCCAATCCCTCCCAGCATCAGAGTCTTTTCCAATGAGTCAACTCTTCGCATGAGGTGGCCAAAGTACTGGACTTTCAGCTTCAGCATCATTCCTTCCAAAGAACACCCAGGACTGATCTCCTTCAGAATGCACTGGTTGGATCTCCTTGCAGTCCAAGGGACTCTCAAGGGTCTTCTCCAACACCACAGTTCAAAAGCATCAATTCTTCAGTGCTCAGCCTTCTTCACAGTCCAACTCTCACATCCATACATGACTACTGCAAAAACCATAAACTTGACTAGATGGCCCTTTGTTGGCAAAGTACTGTCTCTGCTTTTGAATAGCTATCTAGGTTGGTCTAACTTTCTTTCCAAGAAGTAAGCATCTTTTAATTTCATGGCTGTAATCACCATTAGTTTTTCTCAAATGGTTAGCATTTTTTTCTGTAATTTTTGCTTATTGTACCACCATTTCCTGTATGTGATTGAATATGCAGCATGTACCTATTTGATTTGCTTAATAAATGTCATTAATTGCACCAAGTTTATGAATTTGTCTTATATATTAGAAAAGTGAATCTTTGTCCAACATTGAAAATATGTGCTTATTATTTTTCCTTCAATTTTTGTGACTGAGGTTTTTTGTCAATGCAATTCCCTCAACAGTCACCTTGAAAATATCCTTTTAATTATTTTCTGGAATCCTGTATCTGTTATCTGATATATTTTCTATACCTTTCAGACTCTTTCTCTCTGTTGACTTTTTTTTTTTGTGATTCTTCACAACTGAAAAGCAGTTCAAATCTCCTATTTTATAAAAACCCTATACGATTTGCTCATTTGTTCATTTACCTCAACCATAATATATTTAGACTTTTTAAAAATTTTGGATCTTGGAACTTAATTCCTTCTGATGCCATGTTTACTAACCTCCAATTAAATCCTTGGTTCTAGGTAATATAAATTCTCTCTCTTTTACTTTAGTAAAACTTCATAGATAGAAGAAGCCAACACCTTTCATGTTGCCAAATTAAATACACATACTTAATTCTTTTATTATTAGGCATTTCTGCTCCATTGAGCAGACTGTATGTTCAGTCACTGATATTCATTTTCAAACCAGAAACTCTGGTCTCAGTTCAATTCAGTCGCTAAATCGTGTCTGACTCTTTGTGACCCGATGGACTGCAGCAAGCCAGGCCTCCCTGACAATTGTCAACTCCGAGTTTACCCAAAGTCATGTCCATTGAGTTGATGATGTCATCCAACCATCTCATCCTCTATTGTCCTCTTCTACTCCTGCCTTCGATCTTTCCCAGCATTGGGGTCTTTTCAGATGAGTCAGTTCTTGGATCAGGTGGCCAAAGTATTGGAGTTTCAGCTTCAGTATTAGTACCTCCCATAAATATTCAGGACTGATTTCCTTTAGGATGGACTGGTTGGATCTCCTTGCAGTCCAAGGGACTCTCAAGAGTCTTCTCCAAACACCACAGTTCAAAAGCATCAATTCTTTGGTGCTCAGCTTTCTTTATAGTCCAACTCTCACATCCATACGTGACTACTGGAAAACCATAGCTTTGACTAGATGGGCCTTTGTTGGCCAAATAATGTCTCTGCTTTTTAATATGCTGTCTAGATTGGTCATAACCTTTATTTCAAGGAGTAAACATCTTTAATTTCATGGCTGCAGTCACCCATCTGCAGTGACTTTGGAGCCCCCAAAATAAAGTCTGTCACTGTTTCCACTGTTTCCCCATCTATTTGCCATGAAGTGATGGAACCAGATGCCATGATCTTAGTTTTCTGAATGTTGAGTTTTAAGCCAATTTTCACTCTCTTTCATTTTTATCACGAGACTCTTTATTTCTTCTTCACTTTCTGCCATAAGGGTGGGGTCATCTGAATATCTGAGGTTATTGATATTTCTCCTGCCAATCTTGATTACAGTTTGTACTTCATCCAGCTCACCGTTTCTCATGATGTACTCTGCATATAAGTTAAATAAGCAGGGTGACAATATACAACCTTGGCGTACTCCTTTCCCTATTTGGAACCAGGCCTATTTTTTCCATGTCCAGTTCTAAGATTGCTTCTTGACTTGCATACAGATTTCTCAAGAGGCAGGTCAGGTGGTCTGGTATTCTGATCTTTTTCAGAATTTTCCCCAGTTTGTTATGGTTCACACAATCAAAGACTTTGGCATAGTCAATAAAGCAGAAGTAGATGTTTTTTGGAACTTTCTTGCTTTTTTGATTATCCAACGGAGGTTGGCAATTTGATCTCCAGTCCCTCTTCCTTTTCTATAACCAGCTTGAACATCTGGAAGTTCATGGTGCATGTACTATTGAAGACTGGCTTGGAGAATTTTGAGCATTACTTTGCTAGCGTGTGAGAGGAGTGCAATTGTGCGGTAGTTTGAACATTCTTTGGCAATGTCTTTCTTTGGGATTGGAATGAAAACTGACCTTTTCCAGTCCTGTGGCCATTGCTGGTCTCAGTAATACTGTTAATACCCAGATAGTGAAGGAAGTCTCATGCTCAGGTAAATTGGAGGAAATATATCAAATAAAATTAGGTAACACTTTTATCTACAGAAGTTTTAAATACCAATACAGACAGATATATAACATGCTGAGACTCAAACAAGGAATATAAAACAATTTTTGAAGGACACAGGAAAATGTCTTTTTTTCACAACTTGAGCAATACTGCCTTGTCCTTTTGCCTTCCATGATACTTAGTCTTTCTTCATTAATTTTTTTTTCTCAGCATTTTAAGTATATATGTGAGTCTGTTCTTTAGTTCCAATGCTTTCATATTTATTCTTTTGCTTCTCTCTCCTTTCACTCTCCTATAGAAATACCACTTATTCTTAGAATTTCAACATCCTCTTTACCCTATGAATACTTATCTCTAGCTTTAGGGTCCAGACTTGATAAGTCAAGCTCAAATATCAGTTGGCTTACTGGATAACTTCATTTGTGTGTCTATAGCCTCATCACACTTATAATTTTAAATAATAATTATTAAAAATTTCCCCTAATTTGATCTGCTTCCACATTCCACATTTCTAGCAATGGCACCCAAAACAATCCAGTGATCCAAACTAGAAACCTGGATATCATTGAGACATTTTACATTTCTTTAGAATGTACACATTCTACAAGTAATTAATCAAACTGTATAGTCAATATTACTTCTTAAATTGGTTTTAAGAGAGGGTTGTCTGTGAAGATGCAAGTCAAATCTTTTGTAACATAACACAGGAGTAACAGTCCTTCAATATTGCCATATTCTACTAATTAGAAGGAAGTTACATAAACGGGAGAATTTTTATAAAAAATTACTTATGAGGGGCAATTTAGAGGCCTCCTGACAAACATTCCATAAAATGTGAGGGTTTTGAGACACATACTGCATTAAAGTCTTGTTATTATTGTTAAGTTGGTTTGGAGAGTACAATACAATGTGGACCCAGGGCCAAGGTAGTTTATCTATTCTACAGACAGAAAGGAGAGGGGGAAAGTCAAGGCTGCTGATGACAGGTGGTTTTGAAGTATCACCAAGAGACTGACCTTCAAAGGACTCAACAAATTCATTCTCTCATACATACAGAGGAGCAATTTAGCAATAAAGAGAAGGAAAAATATCTCCTCAGTATGTGAAACAACTTTTTTCATGAGAAGGTATTCATATATGCGAAAAAATGTTTTTTCCTTGACATCTAGAAGTCCTGATGTAACAAGCATATTATCATCTAGGCATCATTACATTTTATAGAATTAGTAGATTAACTTATCAATCTATTAGTAATTAACAGAGCTATACTGAGATCTCATTAGGTAAAGTATTAAGGTATTTATTAATACCTTTCAACAACATGAAAAATAAAAATTCTATCTTTGGAAAACTGATGGTTTCAGTTCTAAATTTTATTTGGCAGATCATCACTTCATATCAATGCCTAAATCTGTATCTATTAATATTAAATAGAGACACAATGCAGAATAACCCTACCCAGCATCAGATGTGAACACTTTAGTGTCAAAAGTAGTATTATTATTAAACCATGAACTCTGTTATTTATCATGAGTTTTAGAGGCTAATATTAAAGGATAAAAATTTGATAACTAGAACGCCCTTGCACTGTACCAGGCATCAGCTGACCTATCATTTACTTCTTATTTCTCTGTTGTTATACCTTCAAATAAGTCCATATTGATTCAGAAACTCTAGCTTCTATATATGTCACTGAGAGTTTCTTTACTTTCAGCCACTCAATTTTATAATGATCTTAAGTTTACAGCTAACTTCAGTTCCAATTATTTTATAGAAAGATATGTTATGTTATTCAACTCCCACACCAAAAAGAAAAAAAAAGTACAAAGGAATTGAATCAATTTGAGGTGAGATTTAGGTTAGATATGAGAAATACTTTCCAAATTTATGAAATGGGATGTCATTTTAAGTTTAGAACTATTTACATTGAAATCAATCAGAAATAATATAATATAAAACATTTGAGAAGACACTGAATTATGCTAATTCTGTAGTTAAGTTTAATGTTTTAATGATTTTATAATCTCTATATAGTAAACTAGAAACTAACTTATCTGCTTGGCAGTAACCTTCTCTCACTGATTTTCTCAGTCTCTCTACCACACTTTGCCATGAGTTTCTTAGTTTTGCATAGTGAGAAACTACATTGTGTTGAATGTAATTTTACTGTATAGTTTCCAGCAAGGTGTTGGAATTTTAATTTTAAAATGAATATATTTAGACAATTTATGTGCCAGATAAACTGTTTGATTCCAGATGGTTTAAACAAACTCAACAGCACTTTTAAAAAAGTCACATTGTCCTGTACCTCCCACATTGAAAATCTGTTGCTTAATTTTGTGATCTAAGATAGAAAATATCACAAAAGTCCACTAATTAACACCTATGTATTTAAGATTATAAATAAGAATATAGGAATAATATTTTAGCCAATGTGCCTTCTTAATTTTATCTTTAATTAGCTTCATGTATTATTTTAGTCAAATAAAATCCTGAAAAGACTGTCCAGAAGCAATTTGTAGTGAACATGTTATTGCTACTCAGAAATACATACTTTTATATATCTCTACATATATTTCTATATTGAAATACATGCTGCTTCTATTTTTTTATTGCTTCTATTTTTAAGAAATGATCAGTCTCCAAGAAACACACAACTACCTAAATTTCCACTTTCAACTACGGTTTTAGACAACATAAAATGGATCAGAAAAATACAATAACTCTAAGGAGTTTACATAGAACTGTTCAACTTTAGCTTCTTCAATGTTACTGGTTGGGGCATAGACTTGGATTACTGTGACACTGAATGGTTTGCCTTGGAAACGAACAGAGATCATTCTGTGGTTTTTGAGATTGCATCCAAGTACTGCATTTTGAACTCTTTTGTTGACCATTATGGCTACTCCATTTCTTATGTGGGATTCCTGCCTGCAGTAGTAGATATAATGGTCATCTGAGTTAAATTCACCCATTCCAGTCCATTTGAGTTTGCTGATTCCTAGAATGTCGACATTCACTTTTGCCATCTCTTGTTTGACCACTTCCAATTAGCCTTGATTCATGGTCCCGACATTCCAGGTTCCTATGCAATATTGCTCTTTACAGCATCGAACCTTGCTTCTATCACCAGTCATATCTACAGCTGGGTATTGTTTTTGCTTTGGCTCCATCTCTTCATTCCTTCTGGAGTTATTTCTCCACTGATCTCCAGTACATATTGGGCACCTACTGAGCTGGGGAGTTCCACTTTCAGTATCCTATCATTTTGCCTTTTCATAGTGTTCACAGGGTTCTCAAGGCAAGAATACTGAAGTGGTTTGCCATTCCCTTCTCCAGTGGACCACATTCTGTCAGAGTAATCCAAATCTATGCCCCAAACAGTAATGCTGAAGTTGAACGGTTCTATGAAGTCCTACAAGACCTTTTAGAACTAACACCCAAAAAAGATGCCCTTTTCATTATAGGGGACTGGAATGCAAAAGTAGGAAGTCAAGAAACACCTGGAGTAACAGGCAAATTTGGCCTTGCAATACGGAATGAAGCAGGGCAAAGGCTAATACAGTTTTGCCAAGAAAATGCACTGGTTATAGCAAACACCCTCTTCCAACAACACAAGAAAAGACTCTACACATGGACATCCCCAGATGGTCGACATCTAAATCAGACTGATTATATTCTTTGCAGCCAAAGATGGAGAAGCTCTATACAGTCAGCAAAAACAAGACCAGGAGCTGACTGTGGCTCAGATCATGAACTCCTTATTGCCAAATTCAAGCTGAAATTGAAGAAAGTAGGGAAAACCACTAGACCATTCAGGCATGACCTAAATCAAATACCTTATGATTATATAGTAGAAGTGAGAAATATATTTAAGGGCCTAGATCTGATAGATAGAGTGCCTGATGAACTATGGAATGAGGAGACAGGGATCAAGACCATCCCCATGGAAAAGAAATGCAAAAAAGCAAAATGGCTGTCTAGGGAGGCCTTACAAATAGCTGTGAAAAGAAGAGAAGTGAAAAGCAAAGGAGAAAAGGAAAGATATAAGCATCTGATTGCAGAGTTCCAAAGAATAGCAAGAAGAGATAAGAAAGCCTTCTTCAGCAATCAATGAAAAGAAATAGAGGAAAACAACAGAATGGGAAACACTAGAGAACTCTTCAAGAAAATTAGAGATACCAAAGGAACATTTCATGCAAAGATGTGCCTGATAAAGGACAAAAATGGTATGGACCTATAGAAGCAGAAGATATTAATAAGAGGTGGCAATAATACACAGAAGAACTGTACAAAAAGATCTTCAAGACCAAGATAATCATGATGGTGTGATCACTCACCTACAGCCAGATATCCTGGAATGTGAAGTCATGTGGGCCTTAGAAAGCATCATTACGAACAAAGCTGGTGGAGGTGATGGAATTCCAGATAGGCTATTTCAAATCCTGAAAATGATGCTGTGAAAGTGTTGTACTCAATATGCCAGCAAATTTGGAAAACTCAGCAATGGCCACAGGACTGGAAAAGTTCAGATCTATTCCAATCCCAAAGAAAGGCAATGCCTAAGAATGCTCAAACTACAGCACAATTGCACTCATCTCACACGCTAGTAGGATAAGGCAATGGCACCCCAATCCAGTACCCTTGCCTGGAAAATCCCATGGATGGAGGAGCCTGGTAGGCTGCAGTCCATGGGGTCGCTAAGAGTCGGACATGACTGAGTGACTTCACTTTCACTTTTCACCTTCATGCATTGGAGAAGAAAATGGCAACCCATACCAGTGTTCTTGCCTGGAGAATCCCAGGGACGGGGAAGCCTGGTGGGGTGCTGTCTATGGGATCCCACAGAGTCGGACACGACTGAAGCAACTTAGCAGTAGCAGCAGCAGCACATGCTAGTAAAGTAATGCTCAAAATTCTCCAAGCCAGGCTTCAGCAATATGTGAACCGTGAACTTCCTGATGTTCAAGCCGGTTTTATGAAAGGCAGAGGAACCAGAGATCAAATTGCCAACATCCACTGGATCAAGGAAAAAGCAAGAGAGTTCCAGAAAAACATCTATTTCTGCTTTATTGACTATGCCAAAGCCTTTGACTGTGTGGATCACAATCAACTGTGGAAAATTCTGAAAGAGATGGGGATACCAAACCACCTGATCTGCCTCTTGAGAAACCTGTATGTAGGTCAGGAAGCAACAGTTAGAACTGGACATAGAACAACAGACTGGTTCCAAATAAGAAAAGGAGTACATCAAGGCCTATATTGTCACTCTGCTTATTTAACTTATATGCAGAGTACATCATGAGAAATGCTGGCCTGGAAAAACCACAAGCTGGAATCAAGATTGCCAGGAGAAATATCAATAACCTCAGATATGCAGATGACACCATTCCTATGGCAGAAAGTGAAGAGGAACTAAAAAGCCTCTTGATGAAGGTGAAAGTGGAGAGTGAAAAAGTTGGCTTAAAAATCAACATTCAGAAAACAAAGATCATGGCATCTGGTCCCATTATTTCATGGGAAATAGATGGGAAAACAGCAGAAACAGTATGAGACTTTCTTTTTCTGGGCTCCAAAATCACTGCAGATGGTGACTGCAGCCATGAAATTAAAAGACGCTTACTCCTTGGAAGGAAAGTTATGACCAACCTAGATAGCATATTCAAAAGCAGAAACAGTGCTTTGCCAACAAAGGTCCGTCTAGTCAAGGCTATGGTTTTCCCAGTGGTCATGTATGGATGTGAGATTTGGACTGTGAAGAAAGCTGAGCACCAAAGAATTGATGCTTTTGAACTGTGGTGTTGGAAAAGACTCTTGAGAGTCCCTTGGACTGCAAGGAGATCCAACCAGTCCATTCTGAAGGAGATCAGCCCTGGGATTTCTTTGGAAGGAATGATGCTAAAGCTGAAACTCCAGTACTTTGGCCACCTCATGTGAAGAGTTGCCTCATTGGAAAAGACTGATGCTGGGAGGGATTGGGGGCAGGAGGAGAAGGGGACAACAGAGGATGAGATGGCTGGATGGCATCACTGACTCAATGGACATGAGTCTGAGTGAACTCCAGGAGTTGGTGATGGACAGGTAGGCCTGGCATGCTGTGATTCATGATGTTGCAAAGAGTCAGACACAAATGAGCGACTGAACTGAATTGAATTGAAGGAGTTTACATGTCAATAAGGTAGAAAAATGTAATTAGTACATTGAGTAATTTTTAGATTTTGATAAATGATGAAGGAAATAAACTGAATGATGTAGTAGAAAATAATGGAGGATAAGGTTTATATTCAGTTCAGTTAAGTTCAATTGCTCAGTCTTGTCCAACTCTTTGCCACCCCATGGACTGCATCACAATAGGCTTCCCTGTCCATCACCAACACCCAGAGAATGCTCAAGCTCATGTTTATCAAGTTGGTGATGCCGTTCTACTATCTCATCTTCTATCGTCCCCTTCTCTTCTTGCCTTCAATCTTTCCCAGGATCAGGACCTTTTCCAATGAGTCAGACCCTGATGTTTATATTAGACAGGGATATCAGGAAAGATAACTGAGGCCTCAAGGTAAGAAGGGTTTAGTAACATTACAGCAGGGAAATAAGCATTTGAAGTGTACATTTGAAGTACAAGAAAACATGCAATATATTATCTGTAGTCAACATGATTGAGTGGTAGGAAGGTGCTGGGGTCTTGTGAGCAAAGAAGAAAGAGGGTGAAGAAAAAACTTAAGTGTGAGAAGGACAAACCTACAGAAGGAACAAATTAATATTTTAAAGAAGTGCAAATTTACATAATTTGTCTTACCAGATAGCTATATATTTATCAAAGTACAGTAATGAAGAAATGTGGTATTGACACAAAGATGGATAAACAAACCAATGTAACACACTTGAGACATTATAAACAGGCCCTTAATACACTGCTGGTGATTGGAAAAGCCATGATATTTTCAAGAAATGATGCTGGAACAATGTGCTACCTACATTTTAAAAGCAGTAAAATATTTTCTCCAAATACAAAGATTTACTTATTATAGATTAGATAATGATGTCAAAATAATAAAACTAGATCTTTCAGAAAACAAATGGGAAAATACCTGCATCACCAGACAAATTAGTTATGTATTTCTTAAGTAATATAATAAAGCAGGAGCAATCTTTGAAAAATTACATTTTTATATCATAAAAAGCCTTAGCATACCATAAGAGAAAAACAAAAGAAACTATTCACTGAGAAGACATTTACACCCATACAAGCAAAAATTATTAGTGACCAGAAGGTATCGAAACACTAACAACTCAACAGAAAAACTGGCAAAAGTTAAAAACAATGAATCAACATAAGAAAAGTAAAAATGGAAAATAAACATATTCATGGAGGCTTAACTTCCTTTGAAACAATGAAATCCAATTAAAATTAGAACAAGATATGATTTTATCACATCAGAAATAGAAAAGTTTAAAAGGCTTAGCATATCAAATCTTGGCAAGGATTTGAAGTAATAGAAACTTTAATCCAATACTGCTTGTGCAGCAAAGTTGTTTCAGTAATGTATGACTCTGTGACCGCATGGACTGTAGAGCTCCAGGCTCCTCTGTCCATAGGATTCTCCAGGCAAGATTATTGGCATCGGTTGCCATGTCCTTCTCCAGGGAATCTTCCTGGAGATTCACATCTCATAGGGGAGGTACACAATTAAAATTCTTTGGAAGAATTTGACAAATCTCAATAAAATGTGCATTTTCTATAACTCAGTTTAACTCAGTTCAGTTCAGTCCAGTCTCAGTCATGTCCGACTCTTTGTGACCCCACAGATGGCAGTATGCCAGACTTCCCTGCCCATTACCAACTTCCAGAGCTTATTCAAACTCATGTCCTTAGAGTTGGTGCTGCCATCCAACCATCTCACCCTCTATCATCCCCTTCTCCTCCTGCCTTCAATCTTTCTCAACCTCAGGGTCTTTTCCAATGACTCAATTTTTCAAATCAGCTGACCAAAGCATTGTAGTTTCAGCTTCAGCATCAGTCCTTCCAGTGAATATTCAGGACCGATTTCCTTTAGGATTGACTGGTTGGATCTCCTTGCAATCCAAAGGACTCTCAAGATTGAGCCTTCTCTAACATCACAGTTCAAAAGCATCAATTCTTGGGTGCTCAGCTTTCTTTATAGCCCAAACCTCACATCCATACATGATTACCAGTTTAACTCATATTGCTTTAAATTTTTTTGAATCTATACCAAAAATAAAGTAATAATCCAAGCACAAGTGTTTGCATTTTATAAAAGGAAAAAAAATTAAATTTTCATCATCAGTGATAGTGAATCAAAGAACTTATAAAATAAACTCAAATGAATCTCAGATACATAATAGAAAAACAAAATGAACTATAAAAAGTATTGAAACAAAACACAAAAATGGTAGTTATATAACTATTGATACAGATGCAATAGACAGATTTAGACACATATGTGGTGGAGAACCACAAACCAGTTGCTTAATGATTATTTGCATCAGATCAGATCAGATCAGTTGCTCAGTCGTGTCCGACCCTTTGCAACCCCATGAACTGCAGCATGCCAGGCCTCCCTGTCCATCACCAACTCCCGGAGGTCACCCAGACCCACATCCATCGAGTCAGTGATGCCATCCAGCCATCTCATCCTCTACTAAGTGACCTGATAGTGTTTTTTACAGTCAGATCAGATCAGATCAGATCAGTCGCTCAGTCGTGTCCGACTCTTTGCGACCCCATGAACTGCAGCATGCCAGGCCTCCCTGTCCATCACCAGCTCCCGGAGGTCACCCAGACTCATACCCATCGAGTCAGTGATGCCATCCAGCCATCTCATCCTCTGTCGTCCCCTTCTCCTCCTGCCCTCAATCCCTCCCAGCATCAGAGTCTTCTCCAATGAGTCAACTCTTCACATGAGGTGGCCAAAATACTGGAGTTTCAGCTTTAGCATCATTCCTTCTAAAGAAATTCCAGGATTGATCTCCTTCAGAATGGACTGGTTGGATCTTCTTGCAGTCCAAGGGACTCTCAAGAGTCTTCTCCAACACCACAGTTCAAAAGCATCAATTCTTCAGTGCTCAGCCTTCTTCACAGTCCAGCTCTCACATCCATACATGACCACAGGAACAGTACTTATTAGTTATTTCTGATTTGAAAGTATTTGTTATAAAATAGTTGACACCAATATTTACCGTATTTTGGTGCAGGATACATTATACATATACATATAATTTGAAGCTTCCTTGCTGGTTTATCATCAAAGAATTTAATACAGGAGACTCTGGTTCAATCCGTGGGTCAGGAAGATCCCTTGGAGAAGGAAATGACAACCCTGACAACCCTCTTTAGTATTCTATGGACAGAGAAGCCTAGTGGGCTACGGTCCAGTTCAGTTCAATTCAGTTCAGTTCAGTCGCTCAGTCGTGTCTGACTCTTTGCGACCCCATGAATTGCAGCACGTCAGGCCTCCCTGTCCAACATCAACTCCCAGAGTTCATGGGACTATGGTTCATGGGGTTGCGAAAAGTTGGACATGACTTAGTGACTAATATAGCAACAGCTAATATATATATATATATATCAGATCAGTCGCTCAGTCGTGTCCCACTCTTTGCGATCCCATGAAGCACAGCACGCCAGGCCTCCCTGTCCATCACCAACTTCCGGAGGTCACTCAGACTCACATCCATCGAGTCAGTGATGCCATCCAGCCATCTCATCCTCTGTCGTCCCCTTCTCCTCCTGCCCCCAATCCCTCCCAGCATCAGAGTCTTCTCCAAGGAGTCAACTCTTCGCATGAGGTGGCCAAAATACTGGAGTTTCAGCTTCAGCATCATTCCTTCCAAAGAAATCCCAGGGCTGATCTCTTCAGAATGGACTGGTTGGATCTCCTTGCAGTCCAAGTGACTCTCAAGAATCTTCTCCAACACCACAGTTCAAAGGCATCAGTTCTTTGGCACTCAGCCTTCTTCACAGTCCAGCTCTCACATCCATACATGACCACAGGAAAAACCGTAGCCTTCACTAGGTGAACCTTTGTTTACAAAGTAATGTCTCTGCTTTTGAATATGCTATCTAGGTTAGTCATAACTTTCCTTCCAAGGAGTAAGCATCTTTTAACTTCATGGCTGCAGTCACCATCTGCAGTGATTTTTGAGCCCAGAAAAATAAAGTCTGACACTGTTTCCACTGTTTCCCCATCTATTTCCCATGGAGTGATGGGACCGGATGCCATGATCTTCGTTTTCTGAATGTTGAGCTTTAAGCCAACCTTTTCACTCTCCACTTTCACTTTCATCAAGATGCTTTTGAGTTCCTCTTCACTTTCTGCCATAAGGGTGGTGTCATCTTCATATCTGAGGTTATTGATACTTCTCCCAGCAATCTTGATTCCAACTTGTGTTTCTTCCAGTCCAGCGTTTCTCATGATGTACTCTGCATATAAGTTAAATAAACAGGGTGACGATATACAGCCTTAACGTACTCCTTTTCCTATTTGGAACCAGTCTGTTGTTCCATGTTCAGTTCTAACTGTTGCTTTCTGATCTGCATACAAATTTCTCAAGAGGCAGAACAGGTGGTCTGGTATTCCCATCTCTTTCAGAATTTTCCACAGTTTATTGTGATCCACACAGTCAAAGGCTTTGGCATACATATATATGTATACACACACACACTATTTAGTGAGCACAAATTATATTTTCAGGAATTTTTACATACATTATTTTGTTTGCTCTTTATAACTGTCCATTGGATAAACAGTTTTGTGTTCACTTATAAGCTGCCCATTTTTTTTTCAGAAATGATAAATTACCAAGTTCTTAATTCTATTTGTTTCTGAACACTGGAAGTTGAAAAAATAATACTTTCTATCCCTTTAATAAGCAAAAGTGAGAATAAACAAAAATAACTTTGCTGTTCAATCCAGAATATTTGCTGCTGAAAATCTGTGAACCAACTAAAACTGATGCTTTATCAACACTTCCAGATTTCCCATCAAAGCTTCCTTTCTCTTTCTTCCACTAACTCAAAGTCAGCATGCTGTAAATTCAACCGAATACCAACCAGTTTTCCACCTTGCAAAACCACTATAAAATCACTCAACCGGTTAAGTATTCTCCCTTCTAATCTCTTCTTTACTGAGTAGTTTAAATAAAATCAATAGACTGGTTTGGTGCTTTTGGTAGGGAGTTACCTGACAATCCAGAGTATCTGTTGTATATTTTGTTTCTAGAAACCAAATAATAGGTGATTTTAAACTTCTTATATTATTCTAATCTTTTTTATTCAATTGCCTTATAAAATATTTTTCAGTTATTGAAATGCTATTTTTAGAGTTGATTTACATTGTTTATATTAGTTTTAGATGCAAAATCACACGGATTGGATGTTTTTATAGGTTTATACTCCATTTAAAGTTATTTCAAAATAATGGCTGTTTCTCCCAGTGCTGTACAATATATTCTTGTTGCTTATTTATTTTATATTTAGCAGTTTGTGTCTTTTAATCCCATGCCCATTTTCATCCAGCCCTTCCCTCTCCATACTGGGGTGTGTGTGGGTGTTTGCTAGTTGCTCAGTTGTGTCCAACTCTTTGAGACCTCATGGACTGTAGCCTACCAGGCTCCTCTGTCCATGGGATTTCCCAGGTGAGAATACTGGAGTGGGTTGCCATTTCCTTCTTCAGGGAATCTTTCCAACCCAGGGATTGAACCTGTGTCTCCTGCATTTCAGGCAGATTCTTTACCATCTGAGCCACCAGGGAGGCCCCCTCCATACTTGTAACCACTGATAAAACAGTTTGTTCTCTACAACTCTTATTATATATTTGTTTTAGATTCCACATGTAAGTGATAACATAGTTTGTTTTTCTCTAATATTTCACTGTCTTCCCTAGAGTGTAGTACACTCCACATTTTTACAAATGGAATTTCATCTTTTTTATGGGTAAGTGTTGTTATATTATGTGTGTGTGTATCTATATACATATGCATATCTATTCTCACATCTTTATCCTTTCATCATTTGGTGAGCACTTAGGTTGATTATATATCTTTGCTATTATAAATAACGCTGCTATGAACATTGGGAAGATACATATTTTTGAATGAGTGTTCTCATTTTCTTTGAATGTATACCCAACCATAGAATTGCAGAATAATATGGTGGTTCTATTTTCAGTTTTTTGGAAGAAACTCCAAACTGTTTCAAACAATAATATTTAATAAAGTAAAATTGAAATTGAGTTTTAATAAGAAATTACTTTCTAGTTTTTGTGCAAATGAAAGTTAATCCGTGGTAATGATGTTATTATTATTACATTCTCCCTGTCATGACCATATTTGTATAGAACATGTTAGCTAAAAAACTAATAAATAATAGTAGAAGGCAATGGTGCTGGTGGAAGACAAAAGAAAATGCTGAAAAGAGTTATGTGTGTGTGCAAACATGTGTTCTAAAAGAAGCCATATTTTCTAGGTCTTATTCTGGAAATATATTCTTTAAATACATATTTAATTAATCTGGATCATTCAATTTGATTTATTTTGGATTTTTTTTTCTCTAGTTTGTGCCTGAATTTTGTTCTTTTTATTCCTTTCAGTTCCTAATATAGTTCTATTAATTTGTATAGAATACACTTGAAGAAAGATGATGACAGAGTACTGGATGGAAAAATGCTAAATATTTTAAAAATTTTATCACTTGGTAGTTATCACATGTAGCATTGTGATAAAAAAATGAATATTGTGGGTTATTAGAAGGGATATGAAGAGTTGGGATGAGCACACTCTTCAGTGGTTGATCTTTGGGTGTCTTCTCTATCATTGATTAACATATAGGTGTTCTTTCAGTTTCCAGAAAGTTCATTTTTGTTATACCACCTATGATGCTGCCATATAAATCTAATAATTTCATTGTGGGGGGAATCCCTATTTTATTGTATTTTCAGATTAAGAAAAATTTTGCAGTAATCATTCAGCATCAAACCTCTCATTTCAAAAACTGTCTGCATGTCTTCATCTACAACCAAATCTCCTACATTGCCACTCATCCTGTAAACTTTTGTCTGTCTTCCCTTATTGATAAGTCCATGAACTTCTTCAAGGAAGATCTGTCTACATCCTAGCCTTTCCCTCAGTCATTCAAATAAATCCTATTTATTCACTTATACTTTATCTTTCTTAAGATGAAAATGTATGATCAGCATTACCCTGCTTCAAAATATTATTTCAAATTATTCCATCCTCTTTTAAAATTTAATGGATCCCATCATTCCAATAATATCAAAAACCTCAAATATTTAGATGCAGATAATACCACTCTAATAGCAGAAAGTGAAGAGGAACTAAACAGCCTCTTGATGAGGATAAAAAAGAAGAGTGAAAAAGTTGGCTAATAACATTCAGAAATCTAAGACCATGGTATCTGGTCTTATCACTTCATAGCAAATATAAGGGGGAAAAGTAAAAGCATTGACAAATTTTATTTTCTTAGGCTCCCAAACCACTGAGGACAGAGACTGCAGCCATGAAATTAAAAGACACTTTCTCCTTGGAAGGAAAGCTATGACAAATCTAGACAGCATGTCAAAAAGCAAAGATCTTTGCTAACAAAGGTCCATATAGACAAAGCTATGATTTTTCCAGTAGTCATGTATGGATGTGAGAGTTGGACTGTAAAGAAAGCTAAGTGCTGAAGAATTGATGCTTTCAAACTGTGGTGCTGGACAAGATTCTTGAAAGTCCTTTGGACTGTAAGGAGATCTAATCAATCAATCCTAAAGGAAATCAATCCTGAACATTCATTGGAAGAACTGATGCTGAAGCTGAAATTCCAATACTTTGGTCACTTGATACAAAGAGATGACTCACTGGAAAAGACCCTGAGGCTGGGAAAGATTGATGGCAAAAGAAGACTAGGGAAGCATAGGATGAGAGGGAGACAGGGAAGCCTGGGATGCTGCAATACTGCTGCTGCTGCTGCTGCTGCTGCTGCTGCTGCTGCTAAGTCGCTTCAGTCGTGTCCGACTCTGTGCGACCCCATAGACGGCAGCCCACTAGGCTCTCCCATCCCTGGGATTCTCCAGGCAAGAACACTGGAGTGGGTTGCCATTTCCTTCTCCAATGCATGAAAGTGAAACGTGAAACTGAAGTTGCTCAGTCATGTCCGACTCTTAACGACCCCATGGACTGCAGCCCACCCGGCTCCTCCATCCATGGGATTTTCCAGGCAAGAGTACTGGAGTAGGGTGCAGTTGCCTTCTCCATGCTGAGTACATGGGGTCATAAAAAGCCAGATATGACTTAGCAACTGAACAACAACATTATTCTGAAAAGAACATTACTTTGAGATTCATGCTCATTCACTAATCTACTTTCCTTTACTTGTTATTTACATTATGTGGGCATAAGAATGTCTTTCCTAAATGTAAGATTGTAGCTTGCCAAATATTAATTAATTATTTGACACATTCCTTTCAAAATGTAAAATCAAGATTTATATCTCACCTTTTTGTCTAACACCCACTTCTGTGAAGTTTAGTATGAGGTATTTAATCATATCTAACAACCAAAAGAAATAATTTCCACACTTAAAAAATAATGAATTGAAAAATCCATTGTATTAAACCTAATAGTAGAAACTGAGTTATAGTTAGTATTGCACAAGCATTAGAGTTCATGACCACAGAGCACTGTCTATGTAGTCTCCATGTGAAATGACACTTACAGAGCACCACAGATTGATTTTTGTCTCTGGAATAAATTGCACTAATTTAAAAGGATAGATTAATAAATGGTTGATCTTGATGGAATTTTCCTCTGGGTTTTAGTGAGCTATAAAACACTATTTTTTGGCCAAACCTTGGGAAATTGGAAGGGTTTTAACAAATGGAGATGTAGAAGACACATTATTTCAAGAATGAGTCATTACTGGAGAAAATGTATGAGGAAGGGAAAACATGAGATGTTTATTTTTACAAAGGTTGTAAATGCTAAGTGGAGTATATGAATGGTCAATAGTTTGGATCACATTTTAAAACACTGAAGAGTTTTATTTTTCTTAATTGGTTTGGGATTTTTTTTTTTTAATCAGAGATGTGTTTTAGATAGCTCAGTCTAAGTGAAATTCTAAAGGAGGAATTAGAGCAGAAAAAAAACAACTGGTGTTGGCAAGCCAATTATCAAGCCTTTACAAGAGTCAAACTAAGAGGTATAGAGAAGCTGTTTTAAGAGGGTGACAATGGGCAAGGAAAAAGAAAGAAGGGTATACAGGGAACCAAATAACCACTGATTAGAAAATAAAGGGGTTAGAAGAGAGAGAAAAAGTTGTGGTTAATTTTTAACTGAAAAATGGAAATTCACTTATCAAAGGTTTTAATATTTAGATCATAGTTGTGACATTCATTTTGATATGTTGGCACTAGGGTGCCAGATTGCTCATCTGGGTAAAATTACTCCAATTTAAAACATACTTTGAGAGCTTCCTGATCTAAATGAAAGACCATGATGACCATCATGTACATGGCAATACTGTGTCAAAGTGAGATCCTGACAGCCTAGGTCACAAACTAGAACCATCTCATTACCGCTAGTACACCGTTTTCTTTTTTCTCATTTGCCAATGTGAAGCTGTATTTCTGCCAGGGGAGTTTGTAATTTCCTCAGTTCTGTCTCATTGCAACAAAAATTCGAAGCAATGGATGGACCAGTTTTACAGCTCTCAGATGGACCGGTGTTACAGCTCCGGGTTACAGCTTAGTTTTATTTAGAAAATAAAGGAAAATACATGCCTGAGACATGAGGGCATGCTGACCCAAAAGACAAAAGAGAAGAGAGGCCCCCAGCCCAACTTTGGCTCCTCTTTTTATATGTTTTTTCTCCTCCCCCTGGGCCTGCCTTATGTAAATTGGGCTAGCCAGAAGTGCTGTCTGTTCTACTTGAGGTCCTCACTCCATTCCTCAGACCTTCCTTTGTTCTATTTTTGCCGGCTTATCCCTTCCTTGTGTTTTAGCCATCACCATTCCAGACTCATTTTTCCTATTCTAACTACCTAATATTTCCCCTTTTCCATTTCATAAATTTACTCTTGGACAACAAAATATTAACTGTTTTTGAATATTAGAAGTTTTCCTCAGTCATTGTTTTAAATATAGCCTTGAATTTAATTAGCTTGTGTCCTCTCTAAGCAAGAACTAACTCTACCTAACCTAACCCTGAGAATCCAGAAACAGAATCAGACTTTAGTTTATCTTCTCTCTTTCTCCCTTCTCACTTTAGGCCCCATGAAAATCAGCCTCTACAATGGGAAAGTGGGGTACTGGACAGGAGATTAAAAAACAACAACAAAAGTAGTAAGGCCTCAAGTTTTAATATATTTAACATTCTCTCACAGAAGAAATTAGACACTGAATCATACACCAGTGGTATGCGCTGAACTGTCCCTGCCCCAAATATGTAGGAATCTTAATTCCTAGAACTTGTGACTGTGACTACATTTGGAAACATGATATTTGGAGATGTAATCAAGTCAAGATGAAGTCATACTAGTTTAGGGTAGGCCCTGCTCCAAGGATTGTGATCCTTATAAAAAGAGGGAAGTCTGTACACAGACACACAGGTGAGAAAGCCATGTGAACATGATGGCAGACATTTACTAATGTATCTACAAGACAAGGAAGGACAAGGTTTGCTGGAACCACTGGAATGTTGTCAATGTAATGGTTGTAAATGTAAATGACAAGGAAGGATTCCTCCTGTAGAGCCTTTAAAGAAAGCCAGGCCCTACCAACAACATGATTGTAGGCATATAGCTTCCAAATGGAAAAGGTCAGTTTTCATTCCAATCCCAAAGAAAGGCAATGTCAAAGAATGTTCAAACTACCACACAACTGCACTCATCTCATACTCTAGTAAAGTAGTGCTCAAAATTCTCCAAGCCAGGCTTCAGCAATATGTGAACTGTGAACTTGCAGATGTTCAAGCTGGTTTTCGAAAAGGCAGAGGAACCAGAGATCAAATTGCCAACATCTGCTGGATCATGGAAAAAGCAAGAGAGTTCCAGAAAAACATCTATTTCTGCTTTATTGACTATGCCAAAGCCTTTGACTGTGTGGATCACAATAAACTGTGGAAAATTCTGAAAGAGATGGGAATACCAGACCACCTGATCTGCCTCTTGAGAAATTTGTATGCAGGTCAGAAAGCAACAGTTAGAACTGAACATGGAACAACAGACTGGTTCCAAATAGGAAAAGGAGTTCATCAAGGCTGTATATTGTCACCCTGCTTATTTAACTTATATGCAGAGTACATCATGAGAAACACTGGACTGGAAGAAACACAAGTTGGAATCAAGATTGCTGGGGGAAATATCAATAACCTCAGACATGCAGATGACACCACTCTTATGGCAGAAAGTGAAGAGGAACTCAAAAGCCTCTTGATGAAAGTGAAAGTGGAGAGTGAAAAAGTTGGCTTAAAGCTCAACATTCAGAAAACTAAGATCATGGCACCTGGTCCCATCACTACATGGGAAATAGATGGGGAAACAGTGGAAACAGCGTCAGACTTTCTTTTTCTGGGCTCCAAAATCACTGCAGATGGTGACTGCCGCCATGAAATTAAAAGACGCTTACTCCTTGGAAGGAAAGTTATGACCAACCTAGATAGCACGTTCAAAAGCAGAGACATTACTTTGCCAACAAAGGTCCATCTAGTCAAGGCTATGGTTTTTCCTGTGGTCATGTATGGATGTGAGAGTTGAACTGTGAAGAAGGCTGAGCACTGAAGAATTGATGCTTTTGAACTGTGGTGTTGGAGAAGACTCTTGAGAATCCCTTGGACTGCAAGGAGATCCAACCAGTGCATTCTGAAGGAGATCAGCCCTGGGATTTCTTTGGAAGGAATGATGCTAAAGGTGAAACTCCAGTATTTTGGCCACCTCATACGAAGAGTTGACTCATTGGAAAAGACTCTGATGCTGGGAGGGATTCAGGGCAGGAGGAGAAGGGCATGACAGAGGATGAGATGGCTGGATGGCATAGTGACTGAATGGACATGGGTTTGAGTGACCTCCGGGAGTTGGTGATGGACAGGGAGGCCTGGCGTGCTGTGATTCATGGGGTCACAAAGAGTCGGACACGACTGAGCAACTGAACTGAATTGAACTGAGCCTCCAAAACTGTGAAAGAATAATTTCTATTATTTTAAGCCACACAGTATATGGTGTTTTGCTACAGCAGCCCTGGAAAACTAATACAACCTTTAGGTGACATTTTTAGTATTCTTCAACTCCCCACATATTTATGCCAAGCATTTCATAAGGTCAATGTTCTTTTGTAGTCCTTTTGATCCCCTCCTCCATTTATGATGTCTCATTTAATGCAATACATGTTTCCATTTGTTTATTTTCTTTAACTTCAAGCCTCCCACTTTTAACATGCTTATTTATCATAAACAAAAACTTTATTACTCATGGAAAAAGCAGAAGGCAGACTTCACATTTGAGCCAACAAGAGGATGACACAGATTGGCCTGCATGGGCTCCAGCACAAACAGTGGGCTGCATTATAAGAAAGTAACTCAGGACTTGGGCGAATCACTGTTTTTACAGTAAATGGTAGCAGACAATGCCCTTCATTCCAGAGAATTATATACTGCCTTATGTAAGTGCTTGCTGTGAACACAAGCCTGAACAATAGCCCAGATAAAGAACTGGTGACACCTTGCATTCTTGGCATCACTATCATGAACTTTTAGGCATGTTCAGGACCCAGGACATATTGCGTCCTTCCTAGTGGGAGAAGAGTAGAAATGTCCCACTGAAAATCTGAGGGCCATTGTGGTTTATATTAACAGGTAAAAAAGATAAGACACAAAATGAAGTTGTTCGTTTTAATTAAGACTCTAGGGGAGAAGTCTTTTCTTGAAAAAAGTCTTAGATTATCCCAAACCAGACCTATATCCGGAGGTTGAAAAGCAATGTTCTCAATCCACTGTATTAATATATTGATTAAAACTATACCTGGAATATTACATTCATTCTGAGTGTCATATTTTATACTAAAGCATAATATATTACATTTAATTTAAATGGCTGAAAAGAATTATAACTGTGCAAAAGCTTTTCAGTTTAATTACACAAAGAACATTTAAGATAGATAATTTCCTGGGCCATAAAACAAGTCTCAATAAAATGTGACTTAACTCATAGGATGCATATTCTTTGACCATAGCAAAATTAAACTAGAAATTAATATGAGGAAAATATCTAGAAAATTCTCAAATGTTTGAAAACTTTATAAACACACTTCTAAATAACACACATGTTAAAGAAAAAACCAAAAGGGGAATTAGGAAGTATTTTGAAATAAAAGAAAATAAAAGCATTATTCATGAAAGTCTGTGAAATGCAGCTAAATCAATACACAGAGGGAAATTCATAGCACTAAAATTTCTATATTAAAAAATCAAGCTCCAGTATCAGCAATCTTAGTTTCTACCTTAAGAAACTAGAAAAAGAAGATAAAATTAAACCCAAAGCAGGAAGAAGAAAGGAAATAATAAAGAGCAAAGCACAAATTTTGCACAGTGAAGAAAACTATAAGCAAGGTGAAAAGGCAGCCTTCAGAATGGGAGAAAATAATAGCAAATGAAACAACTAACAAATAATTAATCTCCAAAATATACAAGTAGCTCATGCAGCTCAGTACCAGAAAAATGAATGGCTCAATTAAAAAATGAGCCAAAGAACTAACAAACATTTCTCCAAAGAAGACATACAGTTGGCTAACAAACACATGAAAAGATGCTCAACATCACTCATTATCAGAAAAATGAAAACCAAAACTTCAGTGAGGTACTGTTTCACACCAGTCAGAATGGCTGCCATCAAAAAGTCTACAAACAGTAAATGCTGGAGAGAGTGTGGAGAAAAGGGCACCCTCTTAACACTGTTGGTGGGAATGCAAACTAGTGCAACCACTATGGAGAACAGTGTGGAGATTCCTTCAAAAACTGGAAACAGAATTGCCATATGACCCAGCAATCCCACTGCTGGGCATACACACTGAGAAAACTAGAAGTGAAAGAAACATGCGTACCCCAATGTTCATTGCAGCACTGTTCACAGTAGCTAAGACATGGAAGCAGCCTAGATGTTGCATCCATCAGCAGACGAATGGATAAGAAGTTGTGGTACGCAATGGAATATTACTCAGCTATAAAGAAGAATGCATTTGAGTCACTTCTAATGAGGTGAATGAAACTGGAGCCTATTATACAGAGTGAAGTAAGGCAGAAAGAAAAACACCAATACAGTATATTAACCCATATATATGGAATTTTAAAAGATGGTGAAGATGATCCTATATGCAAGACAGCAAAAGAGACCCAGATGTAAAGAACAGACTTTTGGACTCTGTGGGAGAAGATGAGGGTGGGATGATTTGAGAGAATAGCATTGAAACATGTATATTACCATATGTGAAATAGATTTCCCATCTAAGTTGGAGGCATGAAACAGGACACTCAAAGCCAGTGCACTGGGACAACCCAGTGGGATGGGATAGGGAGGGGATGGGAGTGGGGTTTGGGGCAGGGTGGGGGACACCTGTATACCTGTGGATGATTTATGTCAATGCAAGGTGAAAACCATCACAATATTATAAAGTAATGAGCCTCTAATTAAAATAAATTTTTTAAAAATGTGAAAAAAAAGAATTATAACTATTTCCTGACACATGAAATTCAAATTTCAGTGTCAATAAAGTGAAAGTGTTAGTTGCCTAGTTTCATCCAGACTTTTTGTGACCCCATGAACTATAGCCTGCCAGGCTCCTCTGTCCATGGACTTCTCCAGGGAAGAATTCTGGAGTGGGTAGCCATTCCATTTTCTAGTGGATGTTCCCAACCCAGGAATCAAACCCAAGCCTCCTTCATTGAGAACTCAGGTATCCTGCATTGCAGGTAGATTCTTTATCATCTGAGCCACCAGTCTGACTGACATATTTTATACCAGAGTATAATACATTAAATTAGATTTAAATAATTGAAAAAAACACAAAAGACGACTATTTCCTGACACATGAAATACAAATTTCAGTGTCAGTAAATAATGTTTATTGGAATATAGTTATACTTACTCCTTTAAGCATTGTCTGTTTCTGATTTCCTGTCAAAACAGCAAGCTTGTGGAACATAGAGGGACTAGACAGATTCAAATATTTATTCTCTGACCCTTTATAGAACAAGTTGGTGGCTCTGAGCATACATAATAGGGTAGAGGTTTAGGTCTACTGGGTAAGTCAAACACTAGGCAAATTAATAAAAAGAGCAGCACTCCTAATAAAACCCAGCTAGGAGAGCTTTGAGGTATGGAAGTAAAGGGGTACTGAGGCACATCACCAGAAGGCCAGGTCAAGAACGGAAGGATGGTGAAGTGTGTTCAAGAAGCAGCCAAAGTTGCCCAGAGAACTCTGGATGACCCATGGCGCCCTCTGCAGACCACTCCATGCCTGTGCGTCTGAAACCTTTTCTTTGCATATAGGGGTATTTCCGCCCCCCTCCCCCAACCCCAACCTTTTCCCCGTTTATAAAACTTTTTCTTAATGAGAATGGAGGCAGGCAGTAGGTGGACACATGAGAGTGTTACTTGAGACGGTTACCTGAAATGGGTTTTAAATAAGGATGACAAGATCATTTTGAGAAAGTAACAGTTGTGGAACGTATCAGGCACATGATAATACCTAATTGAAGTAAAAGAATCTGAACTTGTTTTCTGAAGATACTAAATGATGAATAAATGTTTAGGACCATTTGTAAAATGTTTAAGGCTCTCAAATGTGAGCATATAAACCAGTATTTTTTTGTGAAGCTAGTGAACTTATCTCTAGGAGTATCATTTAAACTGCTAAATTAAAACATTAGGCACAGCTTTTATTAGAAACACAGAAAATGTGTTACTTCACAAATGATCACATTTCCTTTGAAATATTTAAGCAGGGTTTAATTAAAAAGTATCACAATTAGATAATCAATACTCTCTGCCACTAAAAATATTATCACACAGAAGATGTAGGCATACCTTTTGGAAGCAATTTTCTCACTACACTGCTTAATTTTAGTCATTTTTCCCTCAATGTCTGACATTCTAACACAATAAGGTAAGTATTAAGATATTGGAAAAATTCAGTGCCAAATGGACTTGACACTCAGCAACAAAAATGTACAATACATATAAAAAATCAAGTTTCAGATAAAAATATACAAAGGTTTTCTGCCAAATGATCATTTAAAAAATAAGCCTTGAATTTTTTATTTCTAACAATTAGGTGTTATTGACATATATAGGATTACATATTAATTTGCCCTAAAAGTGAAGGTGTCTGGAGAAGGAAATAGCTACCCACTCCAGTATTCTTGCCAGGAGAATCCTGTGGACAGAGGAGCCTGGCGGGCTATAGTTCATGGGATCGCAAGAGTCAGACACAACTTTGTGACTAAACCAACAAGTGAGGATCACAGTAAAGTATACATTTTGCTGTATATATAAACCTTGTAACCCAAAATATAACTGCACAAAGTATCTAAAGAAAAAAAAAAATAGCAATTACCTTGTAACAAATTAATACTTTATAGAGGTGTTCAGATCAGATCAGATCAGATCAGTCGCTCAGTCGTGTCCGACTCTTTGCGACCCCATGAACTGCAGCACGCCAGGCCTCCCTGTCCATCACCAGCTCCCGGAGGTCACCCAGACTCACACCCATCAAGTCAGTGATGCAATCCAGCCATCTCATCCTCTGTCGTCCCCTTCTCCTCTTGCCCTCAATCCCTCCCAGCATCAGAGTCTTCTCCAATGAGTTAACTCTTCACATGAGGTGGCCAAAATACTGGAGTTTCAGCTTTAGCATCATTCCTTCCAAAGAAATTCCAGGATTGATCTCCTTCAGAATGGACTGGTTGGATCTTCTTGCAGTCCAAGGGACTCTCAAGAGTCTTCTCCAACACCACAGTTCAAAAGCATCAATTCTTCGGTGCTCAGCCTTCTTTTGCACTCAATATGCCAGCAAATTTGGAAAACTCAGCAGTGGCCACAAGATTGGAAAAGGTCAGTTTTCATCACAATCCCAAAGAAAGGCAATGCCAAAGAATGCTCAAACTACTGCACAATAGACGTGTTACTAATTATTTAATAAATATTTTTACAATATAATCCAGGTATTTATATAATCCAGGATTATATTTACAATATAATCCGTTTGTTACCTCACCCCCTTCTTTCCTTAAAGACAGATCACATTAATTTATCATATTCAGTAAACCCCTATCTAGCTGATTAACTGTCGCATTTAGGGCTTAAAAAAACAATGCACGTCTTTTTTATAGTAAACTATTTTCTACCAAGGACTAAACCGACTGTTAAAGTGATACATTTCTATGAACTTTCCATGTAACTGCATGACCATTTAATTTGGGAATCACATTGTTGTAGAAACCAGTAACCGAGAAACCAAGCACCACACTCGGAGAGTTGGAGAACTCAGGTTTATTATGTTGGTGGGCCCAAAGGACTTAACACTCCAATCTCTCAGCCCTGAACAAAGGGGTTATAGGGTTTTTATAGACAGACTATAGTGGGCAACTGCTGCTGCTGTTGCTGCTAAGTCGCTTCGATCGTGTCCAACTCTGTGTGACCCCATAGACGGCAGCCCACCAGGCTCCCCCATCCCTGGGATTCTCTAGGCAAGAACACAGGAGTGGGTTGCCATTTCCTTCTCCAATGCATGAAAGTGAAAAGTGAAAGTGAAGTTGCTCAGTCGTGTCCAACTCTTAGCGACCCCATGGACTGCAGCCCACCAGGCTCCTCCATCCATGGGATTTTCCAGGCAAGAGCATTGGAGTGGGGTGCCATTGCCTTCTCCCATAGTGGGCAACACTAGCTACTAATAGGCTGATTCAACCTAAGAAGTTTCATGTGTGTGGGAACAACAGTCAAGATGAAGAGGGAGATGTCTGATCTTCACATGGATAGGCATGATTAAGCATATTTGCAGGGGCTGGACAATTGCAAAGAGCAAGACAAGGGTGAGTGTGATAAGCTCTAGCTCCTAGTGTTGTAAATTCCCACTTTCTGAGACTATGTGAGCTACATGATCCAGACTTTGCAAGGAGCAAGCTGAGTTATAGAGGCAGAATGAGCAGGAAGTTATGTAAAATTTTAA
Source organism: Tragelaphus eurycerus (assembly GCA_935064755.1). Lineage (NCBI taxonomy): Eukaryota > Metazoa > Chordata > Mammalia > Artiodactyla > Bovidae > Tragelaphus > Tragelaphus eurycerus. The sequence continues at coordinate 14,011,612 of CAKXYN010000061.1, forward strand.
CTTTTTCTCTTCATTCCCCCGCTTGATGCTTCTATCACTTGTAGAAAGCATCATCTCATGTTTTGGTAGGACATTCAGAGCTCCCCATTGTTCAGGGGCCTATATTGAGCTATTACCATTTGTAACTTTATGGATTTAATTTAAGAGGTTATGACCTGGGTAACTGCATTGAGAATACAAGGGCCAAACAAGAGTGCTGCAAAGGCATAAAGAGAGGACTTGTTAAAGGGAGAAGCCACGATGCCCAGCTACAGATATTATTCCAATTACTCCGGGAATTAGCTAGTTTCTGTCTCCTTTTTATGATTTGTTTCCTTAGCTGTTGGCTGTTAGGCCATGTCCCTGACTATTTCTGATTGGTTTACATGAAAGTAGCATTCTTTATTCAAGAAGAGGCAGAGTCCTCTTTTCAGCTGTCAGTAGGTCTGCTACTGCTAAGTCACTTCAGTCGTGTCTGACTCTATGCGACCCCATAGACAGCAGCCCGCCAGGCTCCCCCATCATTGGGATTCTCCAGGCAAGAACACTGGAGTGGGTTGCCATTTCCTTCTCTAATGCATGAAAGTGAAAAGTGAAAGTGAAGTCGCTCAGTTGTGTCCGACCCTCAGTGACCCCATGGACTGCAGCCTTCCAGGCTCCTCCGTCCATGGGATTTTCTAGGCAAGAGTACTGGAGTGGGGTGCCATGTTGCCTTCTCCGGTCAGTAGCTCTAGCCCTCTCCTATTCTGTAGAACCACCTCAGCTAGGGAGTCTAGTTGGACCTCTAATGAAGAGCACAGCAATAATACCTTTTAGGGATAGAGGCCAGGGTTGAAAATGAAAATCCATCGATATTTTGATAGCTGATTCCTCAAGCTTCTGCTGTGTGTTGACCAGTTAGCTGCCAGAGTGTGGCTGGAGAAGGGCTGAAGAATCCTCAGCTTCTCCCTTGCATTAACTAGTCAGCTTCCAATGTGACTAAAGCGGGACTCAGTGTTCTTCGTGGGTGAGGGATATTGTATTTAGAACTGGACCTTGTGGAGGTTTTGGGGGTCCTGAACTGCTTTCCAGGTGTCCTCATCACAGGAAGTCGCTGCTTTCTTGACTCTGATGTAGTGGATCCAGGGGATGGAACCTGTAACTTTAACAGCAGTAGGATTTGCCAGGATGACCATGTGAAGGCCTGTCCAAACTGGCTGAACTGGTTCCTTTTTCCAATCTTTAACCCATATCTCATCTCCCGGCAGATAGGGATGAACTGAGTTGCCCAAAGGAATGGGTGTCCTTTCTAAGGTTTCTCAGGTGATGTGGCAGAAGACTTTTCCAGGGCCTGGAGGTGTCAGGACATCTCCAGGTCAGCTAGTTGCTGGTGGTCTCCCTTGAGCTTTTGGTGGTCTCAAGTGAGACCATCACTGGGGGTGGTCTCCCATATAAGATCTCAAAGGAAGAATAGACTGAGGACCTCAGGGTGCATTTTCAGAGGGAGATGAGAGTCCACAGAATGATAAGGCAGCTTGTTCCAGCATTGTCTGGGTGTTGGCCAGGGGATATTCTTGTTGTACCACTACTTGGAGAAACAAACAAAAATAAAGTTAAAGATACATGGCCCAAAGATTAATAGCTGTAGGAAAGCTGCTGAGGGGCTAGCCAGGAGAACCAGCTCCAGACACTGATTCATGACATTAGTGTTTCTCTAGGTATAAGAAGATGCAAGAATTTGGGCTCATAAAAATCTTTACCTGAAAACATCTGACTATCTGAAGGACTGTTTTTCTGAATATTTCCCAGAGCACAGAGTGCCTTATTTTTTTGTCTCCACCCTGAATGCCTTTCAAGAGGGTGTTGAAGGTCAGCATCTTGTAGTGGTCATGATTTAATATTTGTAGAGACGTCTGGCAGGGGCCAAATTCCAGTCAGCAAGGCCCCTTGGTAGCCACATATTTGACCATGTTTTGGGTGCATTTCTTGGTTATTGTTTCCCCTGGTGCTGGAAAGGCTCATTCCCAGATCTAACAAAGATTTCATTGGTAGGCCACTCAATGGTGTTGTCACTAGATCTGGCCTTGTAAGTAGTGAAAGTCTCTCAATCATACCTGTCTTACTAGCCTCTTGGTCCAGGAAAATATTTCCTCTTGTTGCTTCTTACATTATCTAGAGTTCAATTCAGTTCAGTTGCTCAGTTGTGTCCAACTCTTTGCAACCCCATGAACCACAGCATGCCAGGCCTCCCTGTCCATCACCAACTCCCAGAGTCCACCCAAACCCATGTCCATTGAGTCAGTGATGCTATCCAACCATCTCATCCTCTCTCGTCACCTTCTCCTCCTGCCCTCAATCTTTCCCAGCATCAGGGTCTTTTCCAATGAGTCAGCTCTTCACATCAGGTGGCCAAAGGATTGGAGTTTCAGCTTCAACATCAGTCCTTCAAATGAACACCCAGGACTGATTTCTTTTAGGATGGACTGGTTGGATCTCCTTGCAGTCCAGGGGATTCTCAAGAGTCTTCTCCAACACCACAGTTCAAAAGCATCAATTCTTCAGTGCTCAGCTTTCTTTATAGTTCAACTCTCACATCCATACCTGACCACTGAAAAAACCATAGCCTTGACTAGATGGATCTTTGTTGACAAAGTGATGTCTCTGCTTTTTAATATGCTGTCTAGGTTGGTTAAAACTTTCCTATATAGAATTACATTATTACAATTATTGATCTCATATGGAACTGCATATCAGCATTTTATCACGGGCTCAGTCATACATTTGGTAATGTGAGAAATAATCTTCTTAAGCAAGGTACATAGGAAATAATATAGTTAGCAGCTACTAGTAAGGTCAAAAGCAAGAATTTAAGTCAAGAACTTTCATTGGGTATATATAGCCTGGTATAGCCCAGGTCATCTGACTCAGTTAAATGATTATAGCCAAGTGTTAATCTCCTGGTTGTACATCATGGAGCATCTGACCTTTATCCAAAGACTGGTTACTGAGATAAGCTTTAGAAACAATCTTAGAGTGTCCTTTTAATAACTCAATTAAACCTTTTAGCAATGTAATGGGGAAGTATCTCAGAAGTGAGTCTTAGTAAGCACAGACCTTAATTAACAAAACTAGAACTTAATATTCAGTGAAACAAATTTTTTTCTTCTTCTTTTTCTTTTTTTGCTTTTTTTTAGAACTTATTGTGAAGACATCAACACTGTAGCCAGGGAAGGTTATAACCCATCAAATAAAAATGAGGTCTGTCAGGGAGCTGGGAAAAGCCAAGTGGCAGTCTTGGATTTCCCATAGCCCTGGCTCTTTGACTTTTAGCTGTTGTTTATCAATTTTCAATTTCTTGATTTAGAAACAGACTATTGCCATGTTTTAAGGAGTTCAGGATAGCAAAAGTCTAACTATGAGGGGTTATGTTTTGTAGAAGCAGAATGAAACTTTGTTTACATGTAACATAATCTTAAATAATGTTTATTTACTTTACCAAAGTAAAAAAAAGATTTTAAAAGCAAATAAAAATCACTTAAAGGCAAGGAAATTCATAATCTTTTATTGAAAGCTGCATTCTAAGAAAACTTTGTTCTCTAAACAGAGAGAAGACCAAATTCCAGTCTGGTATCAGCTTACTGTTAATAACAAAAGTTTTTTTATCTGCTTAATATTAGAAAGTCTTTCTCATAAACCATGAAAAACTAGCAGTATTCTTCTAAAAGCATGAGAGTAAGATCATAGAAGGAATGAAAACCTTCCTTTCTATTTCTTTCAGGAATAGAAAACCTGATTCTATTGCAATAGACAAAGAAAACTGGTCATTGCTGTTGATATTTAACATTTTAATATGATAACTAGAATTATAATTGACCACATTTTATCAAGGCATATCAGATCTATATGAATTTCACACAGTTTCAGAATATCTATATTAGTAACATCTATTTCTGCTTTATTGACTATGCCAAAGCCTTTGACTGTGTAGATCACAATAAACTGTGGAAAATTCTGAAGGAGATGGGAATACCAGACCACCTGATCTGCCTCTTGAGAAATCTGTACGCAGGTCAGGAAGCAACAGTTAGAACTGAACATGGAACAACAGACTGGTTCCAATTAGGAAAAGGAGTACGTCAAGGCTGTATATTGTCACCATGTTTATTTAACTTATATGCAGAGTACATTATGAGAAATGTTGGACTGGAAGAAACACAAGCTGGAATCAAGATTGCCGGGAGAAATATCAATAAACTCAGATATGCAGGTGATACCACCATTATGGCAGAGAGTGAAGAGGAACTCAAAAGCCTCTTGATGAAAGTGAAAGTGGAGAGTGAAAAGGTTGGCTTAAAGCTCAACATTCAGAAAACAAAGATCATGGCATCTGGTCCCATCACTACATGGGAAATAGATGGAGAAACAGTGGAAACAGTGTCAGACTTTATTTTTCTGGGCTCCAAAATCACTGCAGATGGTGACTGCAGTCATGAAATTAAAAGACGCTTACTCCTTGGAAGGAAAGTTATGACCAACCTAGATAGCATATTCAAAAGCAGAGACATCACTTTGCCAACAAAGGTTCGCATTAGTCAAGGCTATGGTCTTTCCTGTGGTCATGTATGGATGTGAGAGCTGGACTGTGAAGAAGGCTGAGCACCAAAGAATTTATGCTTTTGAACTGTGGTGTTGGAGAAGACTCTTGAGAGTCCCTTGGACTGCAAGGAGATCCAACCAGTGCATTCTGAAGGAGATCAACCCTGGTATTTCTTTGGAAGGAATGATGCTGAAGCTGAGACTCCAGTATTTTGGCCACCTCATGCGAAGAGTTGACTCATTGGAGAAGACTCTGATGCTGGGAGGGATTGAGGGCAGGAGGAGAAGGGGACGACAGAGGATGAGATGGCTGGGTGGCATCACTGACTCGATGAATGTGAGTCTGAGTGACCTCCGAGAGCTGGTGATGGATAGGGAGGCCTGGCGTGCTGCAGTTCATGGGGTCGCAAAGAGTCGGACATGACTGATCGACTGATCTGATCTGATCTGATATTAGTAACATCAACCATACAGCATAACCTGAAAAGATTTATCACTGCTTCAACAGGACTTCCCATGTAATTTAACATGTCCAATGAACTCAAGTAGCTTAATAGCTCTTTGGGCTGTATCAGGGGCCCTCTGAAGCATCCTAAAGTTAGCTAGAAGTCAAGTTATTTAGGAAGTTTTGTCAATAAATATCATAAGGGTTTATAACAGTCAAGTAGGATTGTATAAGTTCCTGTGAAATAATGGTTATTTACTTAACCAAAATTAACAAAAGATTTCAAAGGTAAATATAGAACAGATCAATTAAGAGGTAAAGAAACTTAAATCTATTATTAAAAGCAGTTCAACACCTGAAGAAAGTATGTTCTCTTAACAGAGAGAAAGGCCGAATTCAAGTTTTGCACCAGCTTACTTTAAACTCATTTAGATAAACTTAATTAAATTTATTTTGAACTTGGTCCTAACAATGCACAAAACTATTTTTCAGGGTCCACTTTCCACAAATTTTTAATCGCTTTCTGTAACAGCCACCTGTAAGTCAGACCTACTTTCTTTTCCCTTTATAAAATGTAATTTTAGTTTTTATACCTTCTTTATTAAAAACATACATTCTACTTTCTTATTAGATAGCAAACATACATTATTATTATATATTTTATATTGACTACTTTCTAGTTTATGTGAATCTGAAATTTATTTAGGTTAATTTTTCTTGTATTTAGAATTGTTTGATTTGTAAGCAATTACTTTTCTTTAGATCAATTAAATTAGAAATTATTTACAACGTCAACAATATTATCAGAAAAAAACAAAACACATACAGTAAAACATATATAAATCCAGACAGATGGACAGAGATCTTATAGTTTTCTGTTTGAGAGTTAAAGTATCTCTTTGATCTCCCACCCCCCTCCTTTTTTTTCTTTGCTTGAAGTTCTAATTTGCCTGAGGCTGAGGTCTCACGCAAAGTGGGCTGTGTATTTCAAGGACATGGAAAGGGTTAACTTCAAGCTTTTCCTAGGCAAGCCTTTTAACAAGATAGTTGTTTTTAATTGCATATGTGAAAAGAATTGGTTTTTCAGTTTCCAAAAAGAAAATTTTCTCTCACTCCTTCAATTAGCAATCACACACTCACAGTCATTCAGAGGCTATCACAGTGCCTCCCTTCTCCTGAGTCCCCAGGTTTCCTTAACTGTTGCTCCATTCCTGGGAACTCCAAGGAGGTGATCAGTCTCCTCTTCTACCCATTTGGGTAGATCTGACTGGGGACAGGCCCCAGGGCCTTACCTGATCCTGTGGCCATTCCTGGTGAGTTGGTTTGTCCCTCCAATGAGCCCGGTCAGGGCCTGGCTGTCCAGACAGTCGGAACACTGGTCTGAAAGAGAACCCAGAGTGCCGTCAGGTGGAGCCCCTCCTCGTTTGTCCTGGGGTTTCTCTGCTCCAGCTCAGCTGAGCCACCAGTCTGGCAGTTCAAGGGGCCAGCATGGTTGGAATCTCACTGGGGCCTCCAGAAATGTTGCAGAAACCAGTAACCAATCCATAAAATAGCTCCTTTTGTCACTCTTAGAACTTATTATTAAATTCAGTGATATACGGAAATATTTTTTATATTTCAGTGGAAAGTATTACTTTATATCTTTCTTCTACCAGGTTCTTCTACCACAGTTAATTTAATATATATAAATCAATGTTTTATAAATTGATTTTTTTCTTTCTTGCATGCAATTTATTTTTTATTCTTTGATCATCTTTCATTTCCCTGAAACATGTTCTATGGCAAATACAAATAGTTTCTTAAATTTCTTCATTATTTCAAATCTGAAGTTAGTATTAATAGATAGACCAATCTCTCTCTCTTTGTGTGTGTGTGTCTTATATTACTAGAGATAAGGCACTAGGTATATTACACAATTTACTCATGTATATCTCATAAGACAACCTTAACTAAAAGACCACAAATTAACTCATCAGAAGAAAAGGTTAAATAAGGCCAATTTCCATACTTGGGAAGTAAAATATAACATGATCAAGATACGAGAAAAATTAAGTGACCACTATGATTTTGAAAAACATGGTCTGTTAAAAACTAATCTTAGGGAGGCTAGGGGAAAACGGAGAATGGACATTAATATTTTCAAAATAACACTAAAAAGTAAATTTTAGTGTATAAAACTAAAAGATGCAATTGGTTGATAAAATATATTTCACAAATAAACATACATGTTCTTCATACATTAGGCTTTTTTCTCCCTCCAAACAAAAATGTTCATTATAACAAAGAATATCACAATATAGCAAGGTGTGGCTTGTCAGTGAGATTCCCCACTTTATTAAAATGCCTCAAATAATAATGGTTGTAATGACTTATGCTATTTTTTCAGACTATCAGCTATTTAAGTCTTTCCTCTAAAAAGAGTCTAAGAAATGTGTTACATTATGAGAACTTCATGAATTACATGAAACACATTTTTCCAGGTAATTCATGATCTGAGATTTATTCTAATAAGTCTTTTTCATGTTATTATATTCTTATGAAAGGAGATAAAAATAGTGATACCATTTTTAAAAGACTATGAAAGCAGTGGTACAATCAGATTATTAAATTGGGTCCTGAGATGAGACAAAAATATATTGAAATCTGCCTTTATCACTTACTAGTTATGTTACTTTGAGCTTTGGTTTTCTTATCTGTAAAACATATAATAATAATATCTTATTCATAAGAATGCCTTGAAGATTTAATGAATACTGAATGTTCTTATCTCAGTAACTGGTTCACTTCACAAAGCTAAATAATGTTTAATGAATAATACTGGTTTCATTAGTATTATTGACTATAAGGATTATTTGAGTGTTAGCTTCTCAATTCTGCCTCTATCTTATTATAGATCAGTTTGCCTTATCAGTATATATAACTACTAATAACAAAATAATATTCCTTTACTTACTTTATGGTTGCCTAATTTTCACTTCGAAAATTTCATCTGAAAGTGAAGATACAAGTGGTGAAAACTATCCACTGCGTGTGTAGCTATGGTCTTGGGCCAAGGAGGAAAATACGAGGCCCCTTTTGTACATGGCAGAGAAACTGTGTTCTCATTTCTTCCCGATAGTGTGAGGAGAGATGGAGAAGACTGTGAAAGAAGTGGAAGGAAAAAGACTCCTTAATCACACAGCACTTTTGCGAGCCACATTTGTCACTGGTCCTTAGTTAAAGCCACTTCGGATGATCCATTTTACACCCCCAGGTTGAACAGTTTCAAACTGAACACTTTTCCTCGCTCATTCGCTCAGTCTCTCATGCTTTGTACGAGGATCTTGCATCTCACATTTCAGATACAGAGCATTTTTTACATGATAGTATTCTTTATGAATTCATGCCAGAAATCCATGTATTTATGACTATTTTTCTTTCCTAAATTACAGACCAAGAAGAGAACAAGACTCATGAATGTCAAGTAAGTCAGAGATATGAATACCAAGATGGAGTGAGTGACATATGATAGGTGAATTATTGAACATAAAAAGATCATGTCAGCAAAGAATTATGACTGGAATATGTATGAGTTTATGTTCTTTCTCCTTTTAAGCAATCAGAACTGAGAAAAACATAAATATTATGATTAAAGAGAAACAATACATACATAAAGAGGTACAATAAATAATTACAACCAAATAAAATCAATACCTTACTAGTATTTCTGAAAAAGTAAAATGTAGTTCTCAGATGAATTATACAGACTGTTTACACCTAATTTTATATAAATATTTAAATATTGACTGTATGACTCACAACTTAAATACTCAAAAGTATTTAAGTTCCATGAGTAAACAAGACATATTTACATAATCAAATGGAATACAGGTTTATATAAATGAAATAGGGCTAGTAGTCTAGCAAAAATTATTTGGGTTCCTATAACATTATATATAAATCAATAAAACCAGAAAAAATTGCCTCTGGCAAATGCATTATAGATATATTTATTTTAAATATGTTTTTATTTATCTCAGTTCAGTTCAGTAACTCAGTCGTGTCCAACTCTTTGCAACCCTATGAATTGCAGCATGCTAGGCCTCCCTGTCCACCACTATCTGCTGGAGTTCACTCAGACTCACGTCCATCGAGTCGGTGATGCCATCCAGCCATCTCATCCTCTGTCGTCCCCTTCTCTTCTTGCCCCCAATCCCTCCAGGCATCAGAGTCTTTGTCAATGAGTCAGCTCTTCTCTGAGGTGGACAAAGTACTGGAGTTTCATCTTTAGCATCATTCCTTCCAAAGAACACCCAGGACTGATCTCCTTCAAAATGGACTGGTTGGATCTCCTTGCAGTCCAATGGACTCTCAAGAGTCTTTTCCAACACCACAGTTCAAAAGCTTCAGTTCTTCGGCACTCAGCTTTCTTCACAGTCCAACTCTCACATCCATACATGACCACTGGAAAAATCATAGCCTTGACTAGACAGACCTTTGTTGGCAAAGTAAGGTCTCTGCTTTTCAATATGCTATCTAGGTTGGTCATAACTTTCCTTCCAAGGAGTAAGCGTCTTTTAATTTCATGGCTGAAATCACCATCTGCAGTGTTGGAGTCCAGAAAAATAAAGTCTGACACCATTTCCACTGTTTCCCCATCTATTTCCCATGAACTGATGGGACCAGATGCCATGATCTTCATTTCCTGAATGTTGAGCTTTAAGCCAACTTTTTCACTCTTCTCTTTCATTTTCATCAAGAAGCTTTTTAGTTCCTCTTCACTTTCTGCCATAAGGGTGGTGTCATCTGCAATATCTGTGGTTATTGACATTTCTCCTAGCAATCTTGATTCCAGCTTGTGCTTCTTCTAGCCCAGAGTTTCTCATGATGCACTCTGCATATAAGTTAAATAAGCAGGCTGACAATATACAGTCTTGACGTACTTCTTTTCCTATTTGGAACATGGTCCATGTCCAGTTCTAACTGTTGCTCCCTGACCTGCATATAGGTTTCTCAAGAGGCAGCTCAGGTGGTCTGGTATTCCCATCTCTTTCAGAATTTTCCACAGTTTATTGTGATCCACACAGTCAAAGGCTTTGGCATAGTCAATAAAGCAGAAATGGATGTTTTTCTCGAACTCTTTTGCTTTTTCCATGATCCAGCGAATATTGGCTGTTTGATCTCTGGTTCCTCTGCCTTTTTTAAAACCAGCTTGAACATCTGGAAGTTCACAGTTCACGATTGCTGAAGTCTGGCTTGGAGAATTTTGAGCATTACTTTACTAGCGTGTGAGATGAGTACAATTGTACGGTAGTTTGAACATTTTTTGGCATTGCCTTTCTTTGGGATCTAGTCCTTATTAATTAGATCAGTGTGTTCTCATTCATTCACTGGACAAAGCATACATATAATTTTGCTGGTATATTTGGGATTTTTAAGGTTCTGTTATTGATTATCTCATTCTAGAAGATGATGCAATAGAAGTTGCTAATCTATTTCTGGAGAATATCCTACATAAATTATGTCATCACTTAAGGAGAGAACTAGGGAGAGAAAAAAGAGAAACCAAGCACCACACTCAGAGAGTTGGAGAACTCAGTTTTATTATGCTGGCAGGCTCAGAGGAGTTAACACTCTCACCATGGAAGCCTGGTGTGCTGCTATCTATGGGGTTGCAAAAAGTTGGATACGACTGAGTGACTGAACTGAACTGAAGTGAATGATAATTCTGAGTGAATAGAACTGCTGGTTGAACTGGGCACTACTTGTCTGTACTTTTGGGTTTTTAATTAGTTTCTAGTAGCTTCACTGCCAAAAAAAAAAAAATTGAACTGATAATAATTACGTGTCAAATCTATATGTGATTCCTAGCCTATAAGTTATTCCTTGAAAAAGAAAACAATGTCACAGGCTCCTTCTCTTGAAGTAATAGCCTTGGGAGAATTTCAGCACATGGAATTTATGTAGTCCTCAGAGATTAGAGTCTGAAGGAGGCAGATGATAATCATTCTAAGCCATCATTACAATATAGGACTGCTATGGTTATCTTCTATTTATCCTGTTCAGAAGAATACCTGAAACCCAATCTCTTACTACCCTTCTCAAAAGGAAGTGAGGTTTTCAATGGCTTAATATGGCCAATAAATTATATAGGGGGAAATTATATATTTCTTATTAAGCACATTCATCTCCAGTGGGAAATGCATCTGAAGGCAAGACTAAGTCAAAGGAACAAGAGAGCACCACTGAATCACCCCTTCCTTTTTGTCAATTATATTATTTAAGTAGTACTATTGCAACTCACATTTATCCCCTGACTCCTCCCCTCAAACCAAGCATAACTTAAGTGTATGATGCTCCTGCTCAACTTGATTTGGATAATATGATTTTTCGAGTTAACTTAAAAGTTATTTTGTGTAAATGACATGTATGTAATGGTGCTAAAGCAGACATGGCCTATTCTTAAAGTAGTAGGGGAAGATCCTTTCATTCAAGTCAGTTTTTCTTGGAGGCTCAGCTGGGTAATTAGAAGGCTTAAAAGGGCTACTTGCCGAATCCTGATATTCTATAAAATTGTCTTAGTCGTTTAATTCACTATTAGAAGTTGTGGGAGCCTGTACAAGATCTTCAGAGACGGCAATGGCAACTGACTCCAGTACTCCTGCCTGGAAAATCCCATGGATGGAGGGGCCTGGTAGGCTGCAGTCCATGGGGTCGCTAGGAGTCATATATGACTAAGCGACTTTACTTTCACTTTTCACTTTCATGCATTGGAGAAGGAAATGGCGACCCACTCCAGTGTTCTTGTCTGGAGAATCCCAGGGACGGGGAGCCTGGTGGGCTGCTGTCTATGGGGTCGCACAGAGTTGGAAAGGACTGAAGCGACTTAGCAGCAGCAGCAGCAGTACAAGATCTTGTATTTCAGAGTATCTCAAAGTATTTTATTTAGCCTTAAACTAGTTACCTTAATATTCTTTAAATACTTTTGTCCTTAATAGACTGTTTATTTGGTGTTATGCTATTTTTTTCAGCAGTTACTCATTATTATTTGTGTTTTGTTTAGTTTGCAGGAACTTTGAGGCCTTAATAATTTTTTGCTATACTGCAAAGGAATTTTAGGTTATTGCAGTATAGCAAAAAATTTTAAATTATTTTATGGTCTTATCGTTTTTGAGTAATAACTCAAATTTTGGAAAGCAGTAGTAAAATGAAATGGAATTGGGTATCAATATAGGTAAACATGGAATTTGGGCAAAAGGTAATTGTAAATTTGTAGGCAAAAATAACATGACAAAATACCATTTAATACCTAAAATATGCTAAAACCAACAACAATGCTATGATTATTAACTTCAAGATATAATTATCAAAGATGATAAAAACAAAGGAAAAAAAGGTATGAAAGTTATTTTACATATAAGTTAATCAAAATTATCATTATTTTCTTCAAAAAGGTGATATAAATTAGTTAAATAGTGATGTGACTATTTGGAAACTATTCATGATGTAACTTAAATAAGCAGGTATAGCTATCAAAAAAAAAAAAAAAAACCCAAAAGCAAAAAAACACACGCTGACTGTAAGAATATAGATTATTGCAATATGCATTTCTTTCCTGGATTAGTATAATGTTTAAAGACATCACATTTAGGTGCCAGGAACCTTTATGATGCTCTTTGATCTCAAAAGCTTTAGAGCTGAAAGGATTTGGAAGTTGTCATCAGCAATTGCTGAAAGCTGCCATCTTATTTGATATCCCTTTGATATTTGGCCTCTTTTTAGTTCTATGGATTTGAAAGTCATTTGGGGTCATGTATTAATATTCAGTGTACAATGCTATTGTCTTCATATAGAGATAAAATATTAAAAAATATTTTTAATATCAAATACTTGCTTTGGTTCCAAATTATCAATAATCTTATATAATTTAAAATAATTTATCTTGTCCACTTTGCTTTTTAATCAACCTAGGAATAGTAGAATCTTATTTGTTTTTCCCTGATTCTAGTTTCATGACAATCCAGGAAAGGGGATTTAACTTTATCACTTTTCACTGAGTAAAAGGGGTAATATAAATAAAACTACAGTGTAAGAATAAAATGTCAATGGCTGAGCAAATATTCTCCCTTTGTTTTATTTCCCTGATGCAATTGGAACTGATAAAAGATGCTATAAAAAATGAAAAGTCACAAAACACATGTATACCTGTGGCAGATTCATTTTTATATATGGCAAAACCAATACAATATTGTAAAGTTAAAGTGAAGTCATTCATTCGTGTCTGACTCTTTGAGACCCCATGGACTGTAGAACCTATCAGGCTCCTCCATCCCTGGGATTTTCCAGGCAAGAGTGCTGGAGTGGATTGCCATTTCCTTCTCCAGGGGATCTTCCCAACCCAGGAATCGAACCCGAATCTCCCACACTGCGGGCAGACGCTTTACCATCTGCAGGGAAACCTAAAGTTAAATAAAACAAAATTTTAAAAAAAATGAAAAGTCAAAATGAAACAAAGATTCTAAATTGATTTACCAAAATTACTACCAAGTCATCATTTCTTTTGATAGATTCCTTAAAAAGTAGAATGGGAAATACAAGTGAAAGACTTGAATGTAAGTTTACCTGAATACTGTATTTTATTTTTTGGAAAAATCTGTTTCTCTAAGAAATAATCAAACCTATTTTAGGATTTCTAAGTAACACAATATTTACCAATGCCAACCTTACTAGGATTTATAAAGCGTAATATTTTCAAATGTAGAAACATAGAATTTAAATTTTTATTTTTAATAAATTTGACTGTTAAGGAAAGATGACAGCATTTTAAGTATTAGAATAAGATAGAGACAACTGGGCCAGAAGTATTGTGGGGTATTTTTGTAGCAAATGCATGTCAATTTTCTCCTATGCTTTTCTCCAAAGCTAAACCTACAACTGCACAATCTACTCTCTGTTGTCTGATTATCTTTATACATTTTGTCTGATTATCTTATACATTCGGTCTACATAAATTTGGGTGTCCCTGGTGGCTCAGATGGTAAATAATCAGCCTGCAATGCAGGAGACCCAGCTTCAGTCCTGGGTTGGAAAGATTCCTGGGAGAAGAGAATGGCTACCCACTCCAGAATTCTTGCCTGCAGAATCCCATGGACAAAGGAGCCTGGTGGGCTATGGTACTTGGGTTCGCAAAGAGTCGGACACGACTGAGCGACTAAGCATACAGGCTCACTACACAAGTTTGCTCATGGCCTTTGACCACTTGAATATTTTCACTATCCTCATTGTCAACAAGATCATAAAAATCTTACACACTATGAATTAACTGCATATTTAAAATATTTGAATCCTGTAATATGAATAGAAATATATATATACATATATATATGCTATGAAACATAATAATAAAATGAAACTATGGAAATGATCCATATAACCATGATGGTGTGATCACTCACCTAGAGCTAGACATCCTGGAATGCTAAGTCAACAGGGCCTTAGGAGGGATCACTAGAAACAAAGCTAGTGGAGGAGATGGAATTCCAGCTGAGCTATTTCAAATCTTAAAAGATGATGCTGTGAAAGTGCTGCACTCAATATGCCAGCAAATTTGGAAAACTCAGCAGTGGCCACAGGACTGGAAAAGATCAGTTTCATTCCAATCCCCAAGAAGAGTATGCCAAAGAATGTTCAATCTACCTCACAATTGCACTCCTCTCACACACTAGCAAAGTAATGCTCAAAATTCTCCAAGCCAGGCTTCAACAGTATGTGAACCATGAACTTCCAGATGTTCAAGCTGGTTTTAGAAAAGGCAGAGGAACTAAAGATCAAATTTGTAACATCCGTTGGATCATAGAAAAGAAAGAGAATTCCAGAAAAACATCTACTCCTGCGTTATTGGCTATGCCAAAGCTTTTGACTGTGTGGATCACAACAAACTGTGGAAAATTCTTAGAGATAGGAATACCAGACTACCTTTCCTGCCTCCTGAGAAACCTGTATGCAGGTTAAGAAGCAACAGATATAACTGGACATGGAACACCAAACTGGTTCCAAATCAGGAAAGGAGCATGTCAAGGCTCTATATTGTCACCCTGTTTATTTAACTTATATGCAGTGTACATCATGTGAAATGCCAGGCTGGATGAAGCACAAGCTTGAATCAAGATTGCCAGGAGAAATATCAACAACCTCAGATACACAGATGACTTACATGGACTCTGCATATAAGTTAAATAAACAGGGTGAAAATGTAGATCCTTGACCTACTTCTTTCCTGATTTGGAGCCAATCTGTTGTTCCATGTCCAGTTCTAACTGTTGTTTCTTAACCTGCATACAGATGTCTCAGGAGGCCCAAGTATTGTAGTTTCATCTTCTTTGGTGAAGAACTGACTCCTTGGAAAAGACCCTGAAGCTGGGAGAGACTGAAGGCAGGAGGAGATGGGGACAACAGAAGATGAGATGGTTGGATGGCATCACTGACTCTATGGACATGAGTTTGAGAAAACTCCAGAAATTGATGATGGACAGGGAAGCCTGGTGAGCTGCATTCCATCAGGTCACAAAGAGACCAGACACAACTAAGCGACTGAACTGAACTGACAGAAAGGCAGCCAAGAACCCACTGCTTATCTTAAGAATAACATTATCAAAGCCCTGGTATTTAATTGTGTGCTATACTTCTCTCAATACTTTCACCTGATTCAAGATATTGTTTTTTGTCATTACCTTCCTTTATATTATATATTTTACCATATATGGATACATCCCCACACAATATAATGTATAGCTTAGGTTATTTTTAAATTTTGTATACACATTTTTATGTGTATATGGGCTGCCGTCTATGGGGTCTCACAGAGTCGGACATGACTGAAGCGACTTAGCAGCAGCAGCAGCAGTGAAATGTTGCTTCCTAGAAAGTAAAACAACTACTCACCTAAATCACTATTTTAATTTGTATATAAAATGATTTTTAATTATAATTTCATTTGTATATTGCCATGTAATTTGTTGATTGTTAATAAATTTTAAGATGATATAAAAATTCCGATATTCCTTTGTGACTGCATATATTAAATATAATATATTAACACGAGTAATTCTTAGCGATTATTCTTGTCCTTAAATAGAATGTTTATATTTTCTGGGCTGTTTATTCTGGTACATTTAAATATTTTCATACAACTCATCTAACACAGAGAAGGGTATAGTTAATATCATGGAAAGGATTCAATTTACTAAAACATAAGGGTCATTTACTTATTAAATACAAGGTCACTGTATTATTGCATCCTCTTAGTTGATGACATATTCCATCAACTCTCCTAGTTGAAGATTGATCTCTAGCTTCTGCTTGCCATCTAGTCAAATAAATAGTTTTATTAGGATTGACTTGTCAACCATGAGATGTTGTTGTCAGCTACAACCCTGGAAAACAAAAATAGTTTATATTTATCCACAGCTCCAAAATGTGTTCAGGCACATCTTCTGGTATGTATGACTCATTATAAGGGATTCCATCAATGAATCCTTTAGTTCAAGGCCAAGACCCTTACATTAAAATGAGTGTGATATATCCCATTTGGAAATTGAGTAGAATTGTGCTGTACTTAGTCGCCCAATCATGTCCGACTCTTTGCGAACTCATGGACTGTAGCCCGCCAGGTACCTCTGTCTATGGGGATTCTCCAGGCAAGAATACCGGAGTGGGTTGCCACTCCGGGGATCCTCCTCCAGGGGATCTTCCCAACCCAGGGATCGAAGCCAGTTCTTCCACACTGCAGGCGTCTGAGCTTTACTGCTTTACCATCTGAGCCACCATGGAAGACTGAGTAGAATTGTGGTTAAATGTAAAAAGACTTCTTCTGAGATATAACATGCCATCAGTTCATTCAGTTGCTCAGTCGTGTCTGACTCTTTGCCACCCCATGAATTGCAGTACACCAGGCCTCCTTGTCCATCACCAACTCATCACTCACTCAAACTCATGTATGTCCATTGAGTCGGTGATGCCATCCAGTCATCTCATCCTCTGTCATCCCCTTCTCCTCCTGCCCCCAATCCCTCCCAGCATCAGGGTCTTTTCCAATGAGTCACTCTTCGCATGAGGTGGCCAAAGTATTGGAGTTTCAGCTTCAACATAAGTCCTTCCAATGAACACTCAGGACTGATCTGCTTTAGGATGGACTGGTTGGATCTCCTTGCAGTCCAAGGGACTCTCAAGAGTCTTCTCCAACACCACAGTTCAAAAGCATCAGTTCTTCAGTGCTCAGCTTTCTTTGCAGTCCAACTTGCCATAGATCCTTTTAAATAATTCATTTTATGTATAAAAGTTCCATTGTGAGAATAACTATTCCCATAGATTAACATACCTTTTTTTTTTCTGTTTTCTCTTATTAGAAGTTGTTTAGATTATATTTTCAAGCTTAGAATTCACTGTTTTACAGCTGACGTCATTAATATATACTGTTGCTGCTGCTGCTAAGTCACTTCAGTTGTATCCGACGCCGTGCGACCCCATAGACAGCAGCCGAGCAGACTCCCCCGTCCCTGGGATTCTTCAGGGAAGAACACTGGAGTGGGTTGCCATTTCCTTCTCCAATGCATGAAAGTAAAAAGTGAAAGTGAAGTCGTTCAGTCGTGTCCAACCCTCAGCGACCCCATGGACTTCAACCTTCCAGGCTCCTCCATCTATGGGATTTTCTAGGCAAGAGTACTGGAGGGGGTGCCATTGCCTTCTCACATGCAAATAGTCATGCCAGATTTTGTGAGACAGAAATAATTAAAATTATAAGTTAAGCAGAATTCTTGATTACGGACCCCAAAACTTAATAAATATGTATTTCTCCAATGACTTTTAAATCTATCTGGCAAAAACTGATCTTTAAAATGTGTTTATTTAATGGCTAGAATTAAATAAGGGCACACTGATGTTTCTCAAAGGCTAAAATTGAAGCCTATTATCTTGTCCCACTGTATTTTCTATTTCCCTTCTTTAGCATCCAGTTCTTTTCCACAGTCACCTATGCACAATCACACATATTTGACCTGGTACTTTCTGTAGCTCCTCTTCTTTTGCTTTAATTTTTACTGGGAAGCCAGATGGTGTCTGACCCTCACTCATCTATAATACTCAAGCCAGCATCACCCTTGGGCCTCACCCCAAATCTAACTGCTGGCTGGCCTTTTGAAAGGGAACATTCTAAACTAGCAAATGAGAATAGGAGACTAATAATCCATTTTTAAATTTTTTTCTTTCCTAATGATTTACATTAGTTTTCATGAACCCCATAAGAAATGTAAAATATTCTGTACTTACAGGGACATATTACTGAATTTTTTTTTTTTTTTTTGGCCAAATTCATCAGGTCCAATTCTCTTCTTTATTTTATCCTTTAATCTACTTTTTTAATGTATGTAAAGAGAACCTCTGACTGAGCTATGTAATTTGTGTCCACGTATTTGGTAGAAGTCTGTTTTAGAATGGGTCTGGAAAACAGCAAAGAACCTGGAGGGCTGGGATCGAGTAGGAGGCAGAAGGGAGGTTCAAGAGGGAGAGGACATATATATATACCTATGATTGATTCATGTTGATGTATGGCAGAAACCAACACAATATTGTAAAACAATTATATTTCAATTAAAAATAAATAAATTAAAAAAAATTTTAAAGGGTTAAGGCATCTCAGTGAAGGTCAGGTTCTTTCAGAGGGCATTTAAAAAGAAGCAATGGCTGAGTCAATGTTCATTATGTCTTTATTATCTAAAATAATTATGCCTGATTTGAAGAAGTATGGAGTTGAAATAGGATGAGGTCCCTGCTTAATATTCCAGCTTCTTATTTTGCTTGTTTTTAGCAACTTCCAAGCTTCCCTATGGGGCTTCCCTGATAGCTCAGTTGGTAAAGAATCTGCCTGCAATGCAGGAGACCCTGGTTGGATTCCTGGGTTGGGAACATCCCCTGGAGAAAGGATAGGCTAACCACTCTAGTATTCTTGGGCTTCCCTTGTGGCTCAGTTGGTAAAGAATCCGCCCACAATGTGGGAGACCTCGGTTCAATCCTTGGGTTGGGAAGATCCCCTGGAGAAAGGAAAATCATTTTTTGATTATCATGTTGTTAATACATTCCAAAAGCCATCCTAAAGTTTCATACCTCTGTATATATATTTATTTTTGCCACTTAATCAGGAACCCTTCTTATTCTTTTTAGCCTAAGGACCTTCTATTTGGGCTCTAACTCAGCTCAGAAGTTATGCTTTCTATGAAGCATTGTTATCAGTTTCCATCTTAATACACTCCTTTTATAGCTTGCCTGAGATGGCTGGATGGCATCACTGACTCGATGGACATGAGTCTAAGTGAACTCTGGGAGTTGGTGATGGACAGGGAGGCCTGGTGTGCTATGATTCATGGGGTCGCAAAGAGTCGGACATGACTGAACTGAACTGAACTGATACTTCTAGTGGTGTAAAATCATCTATATGCAATTAATCAAATATACATATTATATGTATTAATCTATAATATATATCTATAAAACTATTTAATTTACATATTTAGCATTATCATATATTTGAGCTCCTTAAAGCCAGAAATTGTATTTTATTCAGCAATCTGTCTTCAACTAACATGTTATTACACAGAAGATGCTTAATAAAAAATACTCAATCACCCACAACTGAAATGAGTGAATGGGATGGTCGTTTAGATATGTATGCAGGCTGGAAGACAAGCATGTTAATTTGAAAAATGACTGTCTTCCTTTTCAAATGGAATACTACCAAGATAGTACCCTCCTATCCCTGAATCATGAACTTTATGTCTACATATTTGCTATAATAGTATATATTACATATAATTTTATGAAATATATACACTTAAAAATTCATTCAGAGAAGTTTTTACTCTTCTTTGGCTGAGAACAGTCTCTAGTTATGTGGAATAGCAAACCACAGTGGAGACTGCTACAGGTTGCAAATAATATAATGTGTACCTATGTGACAATGACATTTGAAAGATTGGACCCTTAGTAGACATTTTTACAATTTAGAGTTTTGAAAATAATGGTACTAATGTGGAGGGATTCAAACTAACTCATGCTAAAATATCACTGTCGCCTGGCTCCCTGCCAAAATGTTAACTCAAGTTATGGGTCACTAGATAAATCTTCAGATGCTTCGAAGATCCATGCAGATCAGTTAAATGTGAAGGTGTTGCACCCTACATGAAATAGACTTTCTGTTAAATGGGACTGTACCTTCTTAAAAACATGATATATAGAAACAAACAAACACAATCTCCAAAACCCTAAAACAAGAAATATCTGCATTAACCAAATCAGATAAAACTTTGCCTAAGAAAAATATGACCAAGTAGGGTGCCATAATGATCACTGCCAGACCAAAAGCAAAGAATCTTTATCTGTAATTTTTTTCAGTCTCAACTTGTATCATTTGATTCTCTTTGCAGTTCCAAGATCTGCATACTCCCTCTGTGAGATGATTAACATTTCCTGCAGTTTTTAAAAACTTTTAATAACAGCTATATTGAGGTATAATTGATATCCAAGAACTGCACATATTTAATGTAAACAATTTGATGATTTATGATATGAGCATACACCCATGAACTGCAAAGTAATGGACAAAACCGCAAAGTATGCCCAAAGTAATGGACATATCTATGAATTCCAAAAGTTTCCTTGTGTTCCTCTGAACATTTGTTTTAATTTCATTTTTATCATTGTGTGGTGTACATGGTAAGAACACTCAAGATGAGATCTACCTTCTTAACAAATTTTTAAGTGCACAAAACATTATTGTTGATTATAGGCACTCTGATAGTAGATCTTTAGAACTTAACTCATTTTACATGACTGAAACTTTATACCCATTGAACAACTTTTCCTCTTCACCTCCAGGCCCTGGCAACCACCAATCTGTACTCTAAGTAAGTTTGACTAGTTTAGATAGCTCATGTAAGTAGAATCATGCATGATATGTTCTTCTGTGAATGGTTTATTTAATTAAACACAATGTTCTCCAAGTTGTTCATCCATGTTGCTGCACACTGGGTTTTCCTTTTTTATGGGTGAATAATGCACCATTGTAGGAATATACTACATTTTCATTATTCACTCATCCATCCATGGACACGGAGGTTTTTCCATATTTTGTCTAGTATGATTAACACTGCAGTGAACATGAAAATGCAGATATCCTCCTCAAGATCCTGCTTTCCATTCTTTGGGCTATATACCCAGAGGTGGAATTGGTAGATAATATAATAGTTGTATATTTAACAATGTGAGGGCATGTGATACTGCTGTGCTCTCCACTTTGCTCCATTATTTTACAGACCCGCCAACAGTATACAAGATTCCAGTTTCCCAGATGCTTATCAGCACTTTTTTTTTCTAGTAGCAATCTTACCAAACATGAGGTTATAGCTCATTATAATTTTGATTTGAATTTTCCTGATTATTAGGGATATTGAGCAACTTTTTATGTACATGTTGGCCATCTGTATGTTTTGCTTTGAGAAATATCTGATCAGGTCCTTTGTCCATTTTTTAAAAAATCATGTTATTTGCCTTGTTGTTATTGAGTTGCAGAAGTTTCTTATATATTCTGGATATTAACCTCTTATCTGATATATAATTTATGGATATCTTCTCATATATTTTGTAGATTCCTCTTTTATTCTATCAATTATTTTTTGAAAATCACACTATTGTCTCAATATGCACAGAAAAACCATTTGTAAAAATTCAGCATACTTTCATGATAAAAACTGTAATCATTAAGGAAATGCAAATCAAAACCACAATGAAATATCTATCACCTAACCACAATGAGACACTGATTTTCAGAATGGCTATTATCAAAAAGAACACAAATATCAAATATTGGTGAGGATGTGGAGAAAAGAGAACCCTCCTACACTGTTGGTGAGAATATAGACTGGTACAGCTACTGTGGTAAACAGCATGGAGGTTTCTCAAAAAACTAAAAATAGAATTATCATATGACCCAGTAATTCCACTCTTGGGTACATATCAGGGTGAAAAAAAAAAAAAAAAAAACAACACTAATTTGAAGAGATACATGCATCCCAATGTTCATAGCAGCATTATTTACAACTGCCAAGATTTGAAAGCAGCCTAAATGTACATCAACAGATACATGGATAAGGAGGATGTCACACACACACACACACACACACACACAGAATGGAATACTACTCACTCATAAAAAAGAATGAAATTTTGCCATATGCAGGAATATAGATAGACTTGGAGGGCATAATGCTAAATGAAATAAGTCAGATACAGAAAGGCAAATACTTTATGATATCACTTATATATAATCTAAAAATACAAGAAAATAATGAATATATTAAAAAAGAAGCAGATTCACAGAGAACAAACTAGTGGTTATCAGTAGGGTGGGGAAGTAGAAGGTACACATTATTAGAAGGTATAAAGACAGGCTACAGGGATATTTTATACAACCCTGGTAATATAGACAATATTTTGCTACAACTGTAAATGGTGTGTACTCTTTAAAAATTTCATAAAAATTAAAAGTAAGCAGAAAAAACAAAAAAGACTTTTAACAGACTACATATAAAAGAAGTGTATCCTAGTGTAATAAAATATGACAAGCCCACAGTTAACATCATGCTCAATGGTGAAAACTGAAAGCTTTATCTCTAAGACCAGGAATAACACTCACCACTTCTGCACAACATAGTACTGAATTCTATCTAGAGCAATTAGGGAAGGGATACAAAGGCATCCAAATCAGTAAGTACGAAGTAAAATTGTCTCTGTGCCAGATGACATGATCTTATATGTAGTGATCCTTAAAGACTCCACAAAAAATGATTAATACTAATATTTACTGAAATTGAAGAATATAAAATCAACATACAAAACTCAGTTGCATTTCTATACACTAATAATAAATTATCCAAAAAGAAATTTAAATATTTCATTTATAATAACAGGAAAATAATAAAATATGTGGAAATAAGCTTAACTAACTTCCCATCAAAATCCCAATGAAATTTTGAAAAGAAAGAGAAAATAAATCCAAAAAATCACATGGGTCCACAAAAGACCTAAAACTGCCAAAGTGAATTTAAGAAAGAAGAACAGAGCTAAATGCATCACATATCCTGATTTTAAAATGCATTACAATGTTATAGTAATTAAAACAGCGTGGCTCCGGCATAAAGTAGACCCTTAGACCAATGGAACAGAATTGAGAGCCTCCAGATAAACCCAAACATATATGGTCAACTGATCTTTGACAAGGATGCCAAGATTATGTAACAGGAAAGAGTCTTTTCAATAAATGCTGGGAAAACTGAATATTCACATGCAAAAGAATTAAACTGGATCTCTGTCTTACACCGTACACAGAATTCAAATCAAGATTTATTAAAAACTCACACATAAGACCTGAAACTCTAAAGCTATAAGAATAAAACATAGAAGAAAACCTTCTTGATGTTGATCTTGTCAGTGATTTCTTGGCTATGACAGCAAAAGCACAGATAACAAAAGCAAAAATAGACAAGTGGTACAGCATCAAATTAAAAAGCTTTTGCACAGCACAGGAAACAGTCACTTCTCTCAGTTTCAAGTACTCCACTACAAATTTTAGCTTTTCGACCTCAATATTTCAATACAGCTCAGTCTGCAAATTACATTTTATCTTTATAAGTGTGAAAACTAATTTCGACTGCTCTAGGCTGTCAAAAGACTTCCATCTGTATTGGACTGGTCTCTCCACAATTATCACAGGAAAGGAGAGAACACTGAAATATCTGGATGGGACTCAAAAAAAAAAAAAGTTACAAGAAAAAAACTTTAGTTTGAGTATTCAAGAGGTTTTTTTGTTTGTTTGTTTGTTTTTCAACTATTTTTAAATCTGTAGGCAAAAAGGTAATATCAGATTTCAGTATGATTCTTTCAAAAAGAGAATTACACAAAACATTCTCTCTGTTGGCTAACACTGCAAAATAGTTTTAATATTTTCTGCCTAATTTGCTCTATATCTTTTAAGCTCCTGATGTTTTGCTCACAAATAAGTAAAATGTCAATTGTTAATAGATGAAAAAATATATCATTTGGACAAATATAATATTGCCTAAAAGGAAATATTTGTAATGATATTTAGCCGTGAAATCATTTATTGAGCAGACCTTCTTACTGGGTACATTGAGATTCAAAACTGCTATCAAAAACATATTTCTAAAGTAAAAGTTTTTTTTTTTTCTTATAGTAAGTTACATCAAGGGACTATAAGAGAATAGACTCAAATCACTTCTTAATGAAAGGAATTCTTTGGTACATCAAGATAATTTGATCAAAGTAAAAAGTTTCTCATGTCATTATTGAATTATGAATCTGACTATCAGGAAAAGATAAATTCTTTATTCTTAAGTAATTCATGAAGTCCATATTCTTACATGAAAATCAAAGAACCTAACTAACACTTCAACCTAGAAGACAATTATTGTATCTTGACAGGGGAGTTGGGATCAAATTAAATATGGTAATTTAATGGTGTAAAATGAAAAATGATAAATGATTAAATAGTTCTTTGTCTCCCATTCTGGAAGACAATAAAATACTCCTATTCTTTCCTATTTCTGGTGATTTAATTATTTTCTTAAATATGATGCAGATACAAATTTTACAAATCAATAAAGTAAAACTAAAAAACTGAGCCATATGGAATACAGTTACTTATTTTCTATTTTTCTATAACAGATGTAATACATTCACCTTCTTTCATTTCAGTTCAGTTCAGTCACTCAGTCATGTCGAACTCTTTGCAACCCCATGAATCGCAGCACGCCAGGCCTCCCTGTCCATCACCAACTCCCGGAGTTCACTCAGACTCGTGTTCATCGAGTCAGTGATGCCATCCAGCCATCTCATCCTCTGTCGTCCCCTTCTCCTCCTGCCCCCAATCCCTCCCAGCATCAGAGTCAACTTTTCCAATGAGTCAACTCTTTGCATGAGGTGGCCAAAGTAGGTGTTTTTGGATATTTTACCTTTTGATAGTGAAATTATTAATACTTATTCATGTTTCAAGATTTACTCAGCATCATAATGAAGGTGAATGCCTACAGCCTCATCTTTATGCATTTTTGGGAAAAGGCACTATTGTTATAAAGTGGTACAACTATCCATATACAAATCTTTGCTTCTTAAATATAAGCAATTAGTCAAAAGTCTTTATAGAGTTCATTTATCTTTAAAAGTATATTACATATACAAATGTGCTTAATGTGCTTACTTCTTTGTTGGGGGGCAAGGGAGGGACAGAAATCTTGCTAGTTTCTTTTCCCCTCCAAAATATATTGACTTGTTTTTTATTGTAGATCACACTTATGAGGGCAAAGTGCTATACACATAACTATAAATGATTTGGGGGAAAAAGAGCTTTAAAAATAATCTGCAACAATTTTAGTTGCAGCTGCTGCTGCTAAGTCGCTTCATTCGTGTCCGACTCTGTGAGACCCCATAGACGGCAGCCCACCAGGCTACCCCATCCCTGGGATTCTCCAGGCAAGAACACTGTACAGGTTGCCATTTCCTTCTCCAATGCATGAAAGTGAAAAGTGAAAGTGAAGTTGCTTAGTCGTCTCCAACTCTTAGTGGACTGCAGCCCACCAGTCTCCTCTGTCCATGGGATTTTCCAGGCAAGAGTACTGCAGTGGGGTGCCATTTCCTTCTCCGAACAACTTTAGTTACGTAGTTCCAAACTAAGGAATCCATATTGGTAAAGGAGTTTGGAGTCCTAAGAAGGGGTTCTTGATAGTGGCTGCCCTAGATTTCCCCAGCTTCAGGCCTGAACCTTGGAAGACAAGGTCCCCTACAGTGGTGGCAGCCTAGAGCTGGGAGGGCTTCTGCTTTTAGCCAGACTCTTCAGTCCTAATGAATCTAGATCAGCAAAACTTTATAGCTCTCGAGGATCTAGTGGGTAGAAACTGCCACAGACTTCACTTTTTTCTCTTCATTATTATTTTTAAAAAGCTTCTTCCTCATTTCCCATATCACTGAGGCAGAAAAGGTGTTATCAAAGCCAATCTATTGACACTGGGTTGGGGCTAAGGAAAGTGCTGTGTTTACCACAAGGCTGTTAAAGGAGTAGGGGAAACTAATTGTCAATGGCTATTGGGAAATTTTTTAAAGGCACGGTGAGGGAAAGAGTTGCAGGGTGCATGAACAGCTCGTGGTCAATAATCAGATTTGTTGAGGATGAGATAGGAGTGATATTATAGATGTTAACATCACGGTATGCTCATGGTCATCATGCAGTTAGCTTCATCCATCTGCTGGGGGTTTTAGTATGCGTAAAACAACTCAGGAATGTCCATCAGACACTGTTATCTATGTCCCTCAAGGGAGAAGTAAAGATTCTGTGAGTCTATAACTATTATTTAATTGTTACCAGTTCTCTTGATCCAACTGCCATATTTTGTTATTGCATGTTCATATTCTTCCAGTTATTAACCCTGAGCCAGTCTTTTGTGATTCAGGGGAGGCCTGGGAGACTAACACTTTTCTACAAACAAGAGGCAGAGGAAATGGTGGTAGTGGTGGGGGTTGGGTGATGGTGAGGTGGGGGTGGGGGGTAGGGGGATTATCTGTCTCAGGAAAGCCTTGTAGGGTCTTGCTTGGTTATAGAGGCACCTACCCAGTCTGTAGGCCTGAGCTCTTGTCTGGATGCTTGCTGCAGGCAGACAAAGGGGTAAGCGCCTTCCTAGGAGATGACATGGGAGAAGACCCAAATAGGCCAGTGTAGGAGAAAAAAAAACAAAACAAAAAACCCAGGAGACAATAGGAAAAAATTAAAACTCAAAACAATTTCCATAGTTTAGGAAGAAACTTGCCCATTTGACTCCAAATGAGTAAAAGTGAAGTTGTCCCTGTTTTCCCATTAAACTAAGTAAAAGACATAACCATGTTTGAAGTTCTCTCCTTACTAAAATTCTTGTTCTGCAGTACCTAATGGAGAAAGCAATGGCACCCAACTCCAGTACTCTTGCCTGTAAAATCGCATGGACGGAGGACCCTGGTAGGCTGCAGTCCATGGGGTCACTAAGAGTTAGACACGACTGAAGCAACTTAGCAGCAGCAGAAACATGAAGTTAAAAGTAAAAACATTTCCAATTTTTTTGCTGTTTGATTATCCAATCCGTTCCCCAAAGTTTCCTAAAATTTTCCTGAGGTATAGCAAAAAGCATGAATAATGAGAAGCTTTTTTCAAAAACCTATTCCTGAACTTTCAGGCAATCTTGCAGACTTTTCCTATTTTTACTCTCATGCATTTTTCAGAAGAGATCACAAAATCCAATGTGAAATATTATCCTTTATTCATTTTTCAATTTTAAATAAGAAAATTATTTTCTGCACATAATATTTTACCACCTTTCCTATGAACATCTATAGCAATGTCATCAAAACTATACTATGATGCTGCTGCTGCTAAGTCACTTCAGTCGTGTCCGACTCTTTGTGACCCCATAGACGGCAGGCCACCAGGCTCCCTGTCCCTGGGATTCTCCGGGCAACAACACTGGAGTGGGTTGCCATTTCCTTCTCCAGTGTATGAAAGTGAAAGGTGAAAATGAAATCGCTTAGTCGTGCCTGACAACATGGGCACGACAACATGGACTGCGGCCTACCAGGCTCCTCCGTCCGTGGGATTTTCCAGGCAAGACTGGGGTGCCATTGCCCTCTCTGATACTATGATACAGGTCATTTAAAAAAAAAAAAAAAACAAAAAAAACTATAGATTTTATTTTTCAGAAAATGTAGGTTTTTAGAAAAAAAATGAGCAGAAACTACAGAGAGTTTCCATATAATCAATTTCCTACTTCCTCTCCTCCACGGTTTCCTCTATTATTAACTTCTTGCATTAATACAACAAGCATGTTAAAATTGATGACACAATATTGATACAGTTTACATTAGGGTTAACCCTTTGTCTTGTGTTCTCTGGATTTTGACAGAAGCATAAAGTTATACATTCACCATTACAGAGACTACAGAATAGTCTCATTGCCCTGAAGGTGCCGTTTCTCCCACCTGCTCACCCCTTCTATTTTCCCTCCCAGATCCTGGGAACCACAGATTTTTTAAATTGTATCCAAAGTTGTGCCTTGGGGCTTCCCAGGTGGCACAGTGGCAAAGAATCTGCCTACCAATGCAGGAGACACAAGAGATGTGGGTTTGATCCCTGGGTTGGGAAGATGCCCTGGAGGAGAAAATGGCAACCCACTCTAGTTTTCTTGCCAGGAAAAACTCATGGACAGAGGAGCCTGGTGGCCTACAGTCCATAGGGTCACAAAAAGCTGGACACAACTAAGCATAGCACAGCAGCATAGTTCTCCCTTATCCAGAATGTCATGTAGTTGTAATTAAACATTACATAACATGTTTATACTTGCTTGTATCATACATCTATATGTATGCAATGTTCTTCCATGTCTTTTTCTGACTTGGTAGTTCATTTCTTTTAATTGATGAATAACATTCCAAAGTTTGGGTGTATCATGGCTTGTTTATTCATTTGCCTATTGGTTGCTTACTGTTTTAGGAAGTGTAAACAAAGCTGTTTTGAACATTAATATGAAAGCTATATATGAACATTTGTTTTTAACTCATTTTTTTTCAAGATTTCTAAAATCATTTGAGTGTGATTGCTGGATCATAAGGTAAGGCTAAGTTCAGGTTGGAAGAAACTGCCAGGCTACCTTGCAAAATGACTGTTGGACTTCCACCATCAATGAGAGTTCCTCATGTTTCATTTCCTTGGGATGATTTGCTATGGTATGTGCTTTCGGATTTTAGTAATTCTAATAAATAGGTGCATAGTGGTATATCATTGCTTTAATTTATTCATTATAAATGATGACAAACATCTTTTCATATACTTACTCACCATCTCTAAATATTCTTTGGTGAGATGTTTATTCACATATGTCGCCTGCTTTTAACTGAATTGTTTGTTACCTTCTTCTTAAGTCTAAGAGTTCCTGGCATATTTTGAATACAAGCCCTCTATCAGATGAGTGTTTTTGCAGATATGTTGTCCCAATTTGTAGCTTACCTTTCAAATATCTTTAACAATATTTTGCCTAGAGTATTTTAATCAAGTCCAGCTTATCAATTTTGCCTTTCATGGATCATACTATACAGTCCATAGAATTCTCCAGGCCAGAATACTGGAGTGGGTGGCCTTTCCCTTCTCCAGTGGATGTTCCCAACCAAAGGATCCAACCCAGGTCTCCCCCATTGCAGGCAGATTCTTTACCAGCTGAGTCACAGTGCCATTATATCCAAAATATCACTGCAAACCCAGTTTACATAGATTATCTCCTATTTAACTTCTGAAAGTTTTATTGTATGTTTAAATCTATGATTCATTTAGAGCTACTTTTATGAAAGTTAATAATTATTTTTACTATAATTTATTCCTGTTTTTCCTGCTATAATATAATCTATAAAAGAACAGGGTCTATTACCTACTTTAAATTATATCTCTACTACCAAGATCTGTGTTTGGGAGCAATAATGCTTTTTAATGAAGGAATGAGAGAAATGATAGCAGGTAATATGAGGTAACTCTGTGCTAAACTGCTTATTCTTAATTATTCAATTTTTATAATTTGTTTGAAGTGACTTGGCAAATAGCTCAGTATTTCACATTTATATTGGTATAAGAAAGATAACATAAAGGAAAATATTTAAAATAAATAATTTAGCCTAAAATATTTCAGTGCTAAAATATTTTTAATGCTTGTCCTTTGAAAATAGGGGTGGGGAGGGGGGACTACAGTGAACTGCAAACAGTAATAATATAAATGGGCTTCCCTGGTGGCTCAGATGAATCTGGCTGCAATGCAGGAGACCTGGGTTTGATCCCTGGGTTGGGAAAATCCCCTGGAGAAGGTAACAGCTACCCACTCTAGTACTCTGGCCTGGAGAATTCCATGGACAGGCAGAATAGATACTTACAATAATGTCTATAATGTGGAAAACCTTCATTAGCTATAATCTCAAATATTTATAACAGTATTTTAAATAAAAATAAATTTTCTGACAAAGATAACACAATTATCTGGATATTTTAAATACATATTGCTTATATTTTATTTTATTTTTTTGAGATTTTTTTTTAAATTTTATTTTTTAACTTTACAATATTGTATTGGTTTTGCCATATATCAAGATGAATCTGCCACAGGTATACATGTGTTCCCCATCCTGAACCCTCCTCCCTCCTCCCTCCTGTACCATCCCTCTGGGTCGTCCTAGTGCACCAGCCCCAAGCATCCAGTATTGTGCATCGAACCCAGACAGGCGTCTAGTTTCATATATGATATTATACATGTTTCAATGCCATTCTCCCAAATCATCCCACCCTCTCCCTCTCCCACAGAGTTCAAAAGACTGTTCTATACATCAGTGTCTCTTTTGTTGTCTCGTATATTTTAAAGATAAAATGGAGTTTTATGTGAAATATTATACATAAATTATGCTCAAAGAAGCTCAATCTTTCCAAGCTACCCAAGTATTCTCACCTTTGGACATGCCAAATTAAGTTGCACATTTAAAGGATTATTGTTGCTGTTTAGTCCCTAAGTGGTGTCTGACACTTTGTGACCGCAGCCTACTAGGCTCCTCTGTCCAAGACATTTCCTGGGCAAGAATACTGAAGTGGGTTGCCATTTTCTTCTCCAGGGGATCTCCCTGATCCATGGATCGAGCCCATGTCTCCTGCACTGGCAGGCAGATTCTTTACCACTGAGACACCAGGGAAGCCCTTTAAAGGATTAGCATTTTGTATATCCAAAACTTTTTATATCAACATGTCTGCTCAATATTTTAATACACAGATATAGAATTTGAGCTATTCAAATAGAAATGCCTTACATTTCAATAATATCATAAAATTGCATCCAGAAAGCACTTTTAGGATGTTCTGAGTAATGGAAACAGGTCCTACATAATTTAAAATGCTGCTGAATGAGACAGTAGAGACTACTTAGATGGATAATTCTACAGTATATGGTAGCTAAGGGATTGCGGATCAATCTTGAATGGAATTGACTTGTATTAGAATCTGAATGGAGTTAAGATATAGGAGAACAGCACTTCTGATATCTACAAGTAACTGCTAATGCAATGAAAATAAAAAATAAGCATAGCTGAAATGTAAGCTACCCTAAAAAGACATATTTAAACACTAATTCATAAGTTCACTATTAAATAATTTGTATATTAAATATATGGTTATGAGAAAAAATGTTGTTTCACATTTTATTTTAAATTGTAACACTCAATGTGTTCATGCTCAATCTAAAGTAATATTATATTTTACAGTAGGAAAAAAAAGGCAAAGGTGTGTTTTAAAGAGAAGAGATTTTTCTTCTGAATCTATTTTATGCAATTGAATTTTTCAATACAAATAAATGCAGTGCCATAAATCAACATGTTTAAGGCAGAATTTTTATTCTTTTTTTGTTTTGAACAAAGGTTTGAGATGTTCATAATTATTTTATTTGGAATCAGGGTATAGGATTTAACATGTATGGGTATGTACTTGTGCTTGTGTATGTGTTTGATAAGCTATAGCCTTTCAATTAAGGAAAATAAATATGAGCAAAATTTTGTTGAAACAAGTACTATCCAGATAATAATGTCAATTTAATTGTTAAGCTTTCATTACTTTGCAGATATAGTGAGTTAAATTCCTTGATATACTCAAGAAAAACTAAACTACTATTTATTTAACATTATAAAGGAAATATCTATATTGCTTGGGAGGCTAGAGTACAGAATCAGGTTATTAGAACTAATATTTTACAAGTTATTAGTTGTTCCTTTTTTATAGATATGTTTCCTACATGAAAATCAATTTTGGTAAATGTATTAACATGTATTTTTAAGTAAATACCTCATATCAATAATATTGAAAATTTATCTTTGACAGGGTAATTCCACTTTGAGTGTTGTTATCTTTTATAGGTATGAAAGGATATTCATCTACAGTTTGTGAAAACTAAGTATAAATAATAATAAAATAATAGAATAAATAAATATTAAATAAGAATAAATAAAATAATAGAATAAAATAATTAAATATATTTTGGCACTTCTATATTTTTGAATATATTTTACCCTTTAATATGAAGTAGACCTATAATTACTGACCTGGAGAGAAGTAATATTACTGCATTAAACTAAAAAGGATAACATAAGAAATATGTGTAGTATGCTCTCTTTTACAAAAATAAAACTTTCCATACAAACAGTCAGATATATATATGTATGTAAATATATCAAAAAATAATCAGATCAGATCAGTCGCTCAGTCGTGTCCGACTCTTTGCGACCCCATGAACCACAGCACACCAGGCCCCCCTGTCCATCACCAGCTCCCGGAGGTCACCCAGACTCACACCTATCAAGTCAGTGATGCCATCCAGCCATCTCATCCTCTGTCGTCCCCTTCTCCTCCTGCCCTCAATCCCTCCCAGCATCAGAGTCTTCTCCAGTGAGTCAACACTTCGCATGAGGTGGCCAAAATACTGGTTTCAGCTTCAGCATCATTCCTTCCAAAGAAATTCCAGGATTGATCTCCTTCAGAATGGACTGGTTGGATCTTCTTGCAGTCCAAGGGACTCTCAAGAGTCTTCTCCAACACCACAGTTCAAAAGCATCAATTCTTCAGCGCTCAGCCTTCTTCACAGTCCAGCTCTCACATCCATACATGACCACAGGAAAGACCATAGCCTTGACTAGGCGAACCTTTGTTGGTAAAGTAATGTCTCTGCTTTTGAATCTAGGTTGGTCATAACTTTCCTTCCAAAGAGTAAGCGTCTTTTAATTTCATGGCTGCAGTCACCATCTGCAGTGATTTTGGAGCCCAGAAAAACAAAGTCTGACGCTGTTTCCACTGTTTCCCATCTATTTCCCATGCAGTGATGGGACCAGATGCCATGATCTTCGTTTTCTGAATGTTGAGCTTTAAGCCAACCCTTTCACTCTCCACTTTCACTTTCATCAAGAGGCTTTTTAGCCCCTCTTCACTTTCTGCCATAAGAGTGGTGTCATCTGCATATCTGAGGTTATTGATATTTCTCCCGGCAATCTTGATTCCAACTTGTGATAGTTAAAGTAAATCCTTAGGAACCAAATTCATGGTAAGTTTTAATTCTGAGCATTAAATGGGTATTTTATAAATATTTGTTTTGTTTCAATTTATCTTATTTTTGTCAATTATCAAAAGACAAAAGCTTTCAAAGAATCACAGATTTTTAGAAATAAAAAGAATCATAAGTAAATGTAGCTCAAGAATCATCTATATTTTACCATAACCATTACAACAATCAGATAATCATGGCTTTGAGAAACCAGATTCCTTACTGAAGTAGCTATAAAATATGGCCCAAGTCTTCCAGATATTTGAACCAGTTTTTCCCAGATATCTCTTTTGTTTTGTTGTACATGTATTCCTCTTTCAAATATGAACAATTCAACTATCTAAGGAGAGCAGAAATTCTCAGGGTCTTTCCAACTTGTTCATGTACTGCTGACACTCTTTCTAACTGCACTCAATACACATATTCTTCCTACTCTTCTTCAGCTAGAACATCTACAGTTTCTGCATTTATTTCTTTTCAAATGTGGTTTGAGTGCCAAGTCTGTACTGGTTATCCTCTTGCCAGCTTTCAAGTTTTTGTTAATGTATCTCAGTAAAATCCCAGAACCAGTCTCAAGGTATTGTCTGTCTAAATCACCTTGAAGTATCATTATGACTGCTCTCCAGACTGCAGCTAAGGCAACCGTCACCACTGGGAAGGTACCCATACAATTGCTGATTTACTATTCTTTTACATTAACCAGCAATTCTATTTGCAGCAATTGATATTAATCTATGCCTCTCCTGTGGAGAAGGAAATGGCAACCCACTCCAGTATTCTTGTCTGGAGAATTCCATGGACAAAAGAGCCTAGTGGGGTGACAAAGAGTAGGACACGACTGAGCATGCATGCACATGCCTCTCCTGTTCTAAATTTTGAAAGTTGTATTACTTGCTCAGTCATGTCCAAATCTTAGCAACCCCATAAACTGTAGCCCACCAGGCTCCTATGTCCAAGGAATCCTCCATGGCAAGAATATTAGAGTGGGTAGCCATTCCCTTTGGAGGATCTTCCCCACCCAGGGATCAAACCTGTGTCTCCTAAATTGCAGGCAGATTCTTTACTGCCTTGGGGACTTCCCTGGTGGCTCAGATGGTAAAGCATCTGCCTACAATGCGGGAGACTCGGGTTCAATCCCTGGGTCAGGAAGATCCCCTGAAGAAGGAAATGGCAACCCACTTCAGTACTCTTGCTTGGAAAATCCCATGGACAAAGGATCCTGATAGGGTACAGTTCACGGGGTCACAAAGAGTTGGACATGACCGAGTGACTTCACTTTCAGTTTTACTTTTCTTTACTCCCTTAGCCAACCTACATTTTGAGGCTCAGTTCAAATGTTTGATTTTGATTTGGGGCTTTATAAATTTTCCAATGAACTGTTGGTGGGAATGCAAACTAGTACAGCCACTATGGAGAACAGTATGGAGATTCCTCAAAAAACTGGGAATAGAACTGCCTTATGATCCAGCAATCCCACTGCTGGGCATATACACTGAGAAAACCAGAACTGAAAGAGACACGTGTACCCCAATGTTCATAGCAGCACTGTTTGCAATAGCCAGAACGTGGAAGCAACCTAGATGTCCATCCACAGATGAATGGATAAGCAAGCTGTGGTACATATACACAATGGAGTATTACTCAGCCATTAAAAAAAATATATTTGAATCAGTTCTAAGGAGGTGGATGGAACTGGAGCCTATTATACAGAGTGAAGTAAGCCAGAAACAAAAACACAAATACAGTATACTAATGAATATATATGGAATTTAGAAAGATGGTAAAAATAACCCTATTTATGAGACAGCAAAAGAGACACTGATGTATAGAACAGACTTTGGACTCTGGGACCAGGAGAGGGTGGGATGATTGGGGAGAATAGCATTGAAACATGTATAATATCATATCTGAAACGAGTCGTCAGTCCAGGTACGATGCCCGATAACAAATGCCTGGGGCTGGAGCACTGGGACGACCTGGAGGGATGGTGTGAGG
The DNA here is from genome assembly GCA_935064755.1 of Tragelaphus eurycerus. NCBI lineage: Eukaryota > Metazoa > Chordata > Mammalia > Artiodactyla > Bovidae > Tragelaphus > Tragelaphus eurycerus. The sequence continues at coordinate 14,046,826 of CAKXYN010000061.1, forward strand.
AGGGGAGAGGGAGGAGGGTTCAGGATGGGGAACACGTGTATACTGGCGGTGGATCCATCTTGATGTATTGTAAAAGCAATACAATATTGTAAAGTTAAGCAAAATAAAAATAAATAAATTAATTAAATAAAAAAAATTTTCCAATCAAAAATGGACTTGGTAAGTGTGGTTTTGGTGAGCCCTTACAAACTGTATTTTGTACTGTCATCACATCTTTGTTTTCAAAGGAAATTTTACAATCAATTTATTGTATTTCATATTTAATCAAGTAATTCATAAAAATACCAAAAACACAAGTCCTAAAATACAACTCAGGGATTGAAATCTTCCTTCACATTAATGGTGGTTGCTTTTTAATAACCCAAATGATTTCAAATTAGTTATAATTAATTTATATTTTGACAAGGCTCTCACTGTTTGTGAGAAACAAATAAATAATATTTTGTGATTTTATTAAAAAGATATATGGGACCAAGTGGTAAAGAATGGGCCTGCCAAGGCAGGAGTGGCAGGAGACATGGCTTTGATCCCTGGGTCAGGAAGACTCACCCCCCTTCCCCTAAAGAAGGAAATGGCAACCCGCTCAAGTCCTCTTACCTGGAAAAATCCCATGTACAGAGGAGCCTGGTGGGCTACAGCCCATGGGGTTGCAAACAGTTGGACGTGACTGAGCACTTGTCTGTATTCCAAGGCCAAATTTGCCTGTTACTCCAGGTGTTTCTTGACTTCCTACTTTTGCATTCCAGTCCCCTATAATGAAAGGGACATCTTTTTTGGGTGTTAGTTCTAAAAGGTCTTGTAGGTCTTCATAGAACCTTTCAACTTCAGCTTCTTCGGTGTTACTGGTTGGGGCATAGACTTGGATTACTGTGACATTGATTGGTTTGCCTTGGATACGAACAGAGATCATTCTGTCATTTTTGAGGTTGCATCCAAGTACTGCATTTCGGACTCTTTTGTTGACCATGATGGCCACTCCATTTCTTCTGAGGGATTCCTGCCCACAGTAGTAGATATAATGGTCATCTGAGTTAAATTCACCCATTCCAGTCCATTTTAGTTCGCTAATTCCTAGAATGTCGACATTCACTCTTGCCATCTCTTGTTTGACCACTTCCAATTTGCCTTGATTCATGGACCTGACATTCCAGGTTCCTATGCAATATTGCTCTTTACAGCATCGGACTTTACTTCTATCACCAGACACATCCACAGCTGGGTATTCTTTTGTTTTGGCTCCATCCTTTCATTCTTTCTTGAGTTATTTCTCCATTGATCTCCAGTAGCATATTTGGCCCTTACTGACCTGGGGAGTTTCTCTTTCAGTATCCTATCATTTTGTCTTTTCATACTGTTCATGGGGTTCTCAAGGCAAGAATACTGAAGTGGTTTGCCATTCCCTTCTCCAGTGGACCACACCCTGTCATATCTCTCCACCATGACCCGCCCATCCCAGGTTGCCCCTGGGGCATGGCTTAATTTCATTGAGTTAGACAAGGGTATGGTCCTTGTGTGATTAGATTGACTAGTTATCTGTGAGAATGGTTTTAGTGTATTTGCCCTCTGATGCCCTCTTTCAAGACCTACTGTCTTACTTGGGTTTCTCTTACCTCGGGCGTGGGGTATCTCATCCCGGCTGCTCCTGGCTGCTCTCGGCCAGCGAAGCACAGCCATCGCACCTTACCTTGGACGAGGGGTCTCTCCTCACCGCTGCCCTTCCTGACCTCGGTAGTGGGGTAGCTCTTCTCCGCCCTGCTTAGTGCCCTGGCCCTCACCGCCGTCCTTCCTCGGTCGTGGGGTAGCTCCTCTCGGCCACGCTCTTAGCGCGACGCAGCCAATGGGGGCGCTCTTAGCGCGCGACGCAGCCGGCGGGGCGCTCTTAGTGCACGAATACGGAATGAAGCAGGGCAAAGACTAACAGAGTTTTGCCAAGAAAATGCACTGGTCATAACAAATACCCTCTTCCAACAACACAAGAGAAGACTCTATACATGGACATCACCAGATGGTCAACACCGAAATCAGATCGATTATATTCTTTGCAGCCAAAGATGGAGAAGCTCTATACAATCAGCAAAAACAAGACCAGGAGCTGACTGTGCTTCGGACCATGAACTCCTTATTGCCAAATTTAGACTGAAATTGAAGAAAGTAGGGAAAACTACTAGACCATTCAGGTATGACCTAAATCAAATCCCTTATGATTATACAGTGGAAGTGAGAAATAGATTTAAGGGCCTAGATCTGATAGATAGAGTGCCTGATGAACTATGGAATGAGGTTCGTGACATTGTACAGGAGACAGGGATCAAGACCATCCCCATGGAAAAGAAATGCAAAAAAGCAAAATGGCTGTCTGGGGAGGCCTTACAAATAGCTGTGAAAAGAAGAGAAGCAAAAAGCAAAGGAGAAAAGAAAAGATAAAAACATCTAAATGCAGAGTTCCAAAGAATAGCAAGAAGAGATAAGAAAGCCTTCTTCAGTGATCAATGCAAAGAAATAGAGGAAAACAACAGAATGGGAAAGACAAGGGATCTCTTCAAGAAAATCAGAGATACCAAAGGAAAATTTCATGCAAAGATGGGCACGATAAAGGACAGAGATGGTATGGACCTAACAGAAGCAGAAGATATTAAGAAGAGGTGGCAAGAATACACAGAAGAACTGTACAAAAAAGAGCTTCAACACCTAGACAATCATGATGATGTGATCACTGACCTAGAGCCAGACATCTTGGAATGTGAAGTCAAATGGGCCTTAGAAAGCATCACTACGAACAAAGCTAGTGGAGGTGATGGAATTCCAGTGGAACTATTCCAAGTCCTGAATGATGATGCTGTGAAAGTGCTTCACTCAATATGCCAGCAAATTTGGAAAACTCAGAAGTAGCCACAGGACTGGAAAAGGTCAGTTTTCATCCCAATCCCAAAGAAAGGCAATGCCAAGGAGTGCTCAAACTACCAAACAATTGCACTCATCTCACACGCTAGTAAAGTAATGCTCAAAATTCTCCAAGCCAGGCTTCAGCAATATGTGAACCGTGAACTTCCTGATGTTCAAGCTGGTTTTAGAAAAGGCAGAGGAACCAGAGATCAAATTGCCAACATCCGCTGGATCATGGAAAAAGCAAGAGAGTTCCAGAAAAACATCTATTTTTGCTTTATTGACTATGCCAAAGCCTTTGACTGTGTGGATCACAATAAACTACGGAAAATTCTGAAAGAGATGGGAATACCAGACCACCTGATTTGCCTCTTGAGAAATCTGTATGCAGGTCAGGAAGCAACAGTTAGAACTGGTCATGGAACAACAGACTGGTTCCAAATAGGAAAGGGAGTATGTCAAGGCTGCATATTGTCACCCTGTTTATTAAACTTATATGCAGAGTACATCATGAGAAATGCTGGACTGGAAGAAACACAAGTTGGAATCAAGATTGCCGGGAGAAATATCAATAACCTCAGATATGCAGATGACACGACTCTTATGGCAGAAAGTGAAGAGGGGCTAAAAAGCCTCTTGGTGAAAGTGGAGAGTGAAAAGGTTGGCTTAAAGCTCAACATTCAGAAAACGAAGATCATGGCATCTGGTCCCATCACTGCATGGGAAATAGATGGGGAAACAGTGGAAACAGTGTCAGACTTTGTTTTTCTGGGCTCCAAAATCACTGCAGATGGTGACTGCAGCCATGAAATTAAAAGACGCTTACTCCTTGGAAGGAAAGTTATGACCAACCTAGATAGCATATTCAAAAGCAGAGACATTACTTTACCAACAAAGGTTCGCCTAGTCAAGGCTATGGTCTTTCCTGTGGTCATGTATGGATGTGAGAGCTGGACTGTGAGGAAGGCTGAACGCCGAAGAATTGATGCTTTTGAACTGTGGTGTTGGAGAAGACTCTTGAGAGTCCCTTGGACTGCAAGAGGATCCAACCAGTCCATTCTGAAGGAGATCAATCCTGGAATTTCTTTAGAAGGAATGATTCTAAAGCTGAAACTCCAGTATTTTGGCCACCTCATGCGAAGAGTTGACTCATTGGAGAAGACTCTGATGCTGGGAGGGATTGAGGGCAGGAGGAGAAGGGGACGACAGAGGATGAGATGGCTGGATGGCATCACTGACTCGATGGATGCGAGTCTGAGTGACCTCCGGGAGCTGGTGATGGACAGGGAGGCCTGGCGTGCTGCGGTTCATGGGGTCGCAAAGAGTCGGACACGACTGAGCGACTGATCTGATCTGAGCACTTGTCAGCAGCATGTGAAGTGGAATCGGGACTGAGTTGTGGTAGCCGTTAGCAGCTTATCAGTGTTGAGCCCTTCAAATATGACTATTCTTTACTGAGATGTGTCACATTTGTTTTAGAGGAAAAAAACAGAATGCAAAATATCTCAATTAATACATATTATGTTGATTATAAATTGATATGACAATATTTGTGATAAATAGTATAATTATTTCCATTTACTTTAATTAACGGCATTGCTAGAAACTCTAAAAACTACGTATTTATCTTGCATTTTATTTCTAGTTTAAAGCTCCTTTCAGAGAAGACAATGGCACCTCACTCCAGTACTCTTGCCTGGAAAATCCCATGCATGGAGCAGCCTGGTAGGCTGCAGTCCATGGAGTCTCTGAGATCGGACACGACTGAGTGACTTCACTTTCACTTTTCACTTTCATCCATTGGAGAAAGAAATGGCAACCCACTCCAGTGTTCTTGCCTGGAGAATCCCAGGGATGGCGGAGCCTGGTGGGCTGCCGTCTATGGGGTCTCACAGAGTCAGACATGACTGAAGCGACTTAGCAGCAGCTCCTTTAGGGAATATCATTTTCAAAGTCCACAGATAGTACACATAAGTCATAGGCCCTTAAAGATTTAAGGCAGTTCTAGACCAATAAGTAACACAGCAGTTAGTAAATCCTTCTACTAATGTTCCACTATTACAATCTGATTTTCTTTTTGTCATGTTGTTATACACTATCTCCTATATCTTCAGAATTTTCCTTTCCCTTCTTATTTCTGCATTCACATGACATTCCTCCCATTGTATTTTTATGTATAAGAAATATCATAATCTTCCTACTTTAACATGTGAACTCATTGTAAGTTTTGTAATACTTAATTTTTTTGTGTATTTGTTTCCAAGAAAGGAAACTTGAAACTGATTGATACAGGAATACCTTCATCAGAAGTTCCTGGCAACCAGATACATTAAAGTTTTATAAAATCATAGTAACCTTGTTTGACTTAACTATAGCTAATAATATTGATCTTTTCATATTTTTACACAAACCTTGGGAAATTTAGATAAACTACATTTATATATACCACATTATTCCAATAAGACATGAATATGAATGTGAAATATTACTGTGCAACAAAGTAATGAAATCAAATTAAAACTCTGCTGCTTAAAGGTACATTATATCTTGATTTCTGCAAATCAGGAATATAGGTGTGACTTAATTTAGTACATCTGAATCAGAGTACCTCATAATATTGTAGTTAAGGGTCAGTCAGAGATACAGTAGCATCTAAAGGTTTAGCTGGAGGAGTTAACTAAATTCAATTTGAATTTCATTTACATCATTATTAAATGGTGTTCTGAATGTTGAACTGAGGGCCTCAGTTCATCACTATTGGCCAGAGGGCTCTCTATTTCCTGTGACTCAGGAATTTCAATAAGCCAGCTCACAACTTCTGAGCTATCTTATCTAAAAAGAGAGGAGCAAGCTCTCGAGATAAATCGTCCTTTTGTCGTCTAGTACTGGAAGAAATGTCTCATTTGTTTTTTGTGGTTTATTTGTGTGTGTTATCAGTCATAAGGAATTTAATTTAGGTCACATCTGAATGGTCTAGTGGATTTTCCTATTTTCTTCAATTTAAGTCTAAATTTGGCAATAAGGAGTTCATGATCTAAGCCACAGTTAGCTCCCGGTCTTACTTTTGCTGACTGTTTAGAGCTTCTCCATCTTTGGCTGCAAAGAATATAATCAGTCTGATTTCTGTATTGACCATCTGGCAATGTCTATGTTTAGAGTCTTCTCTTGTGTTGTTGGACGAGTGTATTTGCTATGACCCATGCATTTTCTTGGCAAAACTCTATTAGCCTTGCTTCATTCTGTACTCCAAGGCCAAATTTGCCTGTTCAGATCAGATCAGATCAGATCAGTAGCTCAGTCGTGTCCGACTCTTTGCGACCCCATGAATCGCAGCACGCCAGGCCTCCCTGTCCATCACGAGCTCCCGGAGGTCACCCAGACTCACACCCATCAAGTCAGTGATGCCATCCAGCCATCTCATCCTCTGTCGTCCCCTTCTCCTCCTGCCCTCAATCCCTCCCAGCATCAGAGTCTTCTCCAATGAGTCAACTCTTCACATGAGGTGGCCAAAATACTGGAGTTTCAGCTTTAGCATCATTCCTTCTAAAGAAATTCCAGGTCTGATCTCCTTCAGAATGGACTGGTTGGATCTTCTTGCAGTCCAAGGGACTCTCAAGAGTCTTCTCCAACACCACAGTTCAAAAGCATCAATTCTTCGGCGTTCAGCCTTCCTCACAGTCCAGCTCTCACATCCATACATGACCACAGGAAAGACCATAGCCTTGACTAGGCGAACCTTTGTTGGTAAAGTAATGTCTCTGCTTTTGAATATGCTATCTAGGTTGGTCATAACTTTCCTTCCAGGGAGTAAGCGTCTTTTAATTTCATGGCTGCAGTCACCATCTGCAGTGATTTTGGAGCCCAGAAAAACAAAGTCTGACACTGTTTCCACTGTTTCCCCATCTATTTCCCATGCAGTGATGGGACCAGATGCCATGATCTTCGTTTTCTGAATGTTGAGCTTTAAGCCAACCTTTTCACTCTCCACTTTCACTTTCATCAAGAGGCTTTTTAGCCCCTCTTCACTTTCTGCCATAAGAGTCGTGTCATCTGCATATCTGAGTTTATTGATATTTCTCCCAGCAATCTTGAGTCCAACTTGTGTTTCTTCCAGTCCAGCATTTCTCATGATGTACTCTGCATATAAGTTAAATAAACATGGTGACAATATGCAGCCTTGACGTACTCCTTTTCCTATTTGGAACCAGTCTGTTGTTCCATGACCAGTTCTAACTGTTGCTTCCTGACCTGCATACAGATTTCTCAAGAGGCAGATCAGGTGGTCTGGTATTCCCATCTCTTTCAGAATTTTCCATAGTTTATTGTGATCCACAAAGTCAAAGGCTTTGGCATAGTCAATAAAGCAGAAATAGATGTTTTTCTGGAACTCTCTTGCTTTTTCCATGATCCAGCGGATGTTGACAATTTGATCTCTGGTTCCTCTGCCTTTTCTAAATCCAGCTTGAACATCAGGAAGTTCACGGTTCACATATTGCTGAAGCCTGGCTTGGAGAATTTTGAGCATTACTTTACTAGCGTGTGAGATGAGTGCAATTGTTCGGTAGTTTGAGCACTCCTTGGCATTGCCTTTCTTTGGGATTGGGATGAAAACTGACCTTTTCCAATCTTGTGGCCACTGCTGAGTTTTCCAAATTTGCTGGCATATTGAGTGAAGCACTTTCACAGCATCATCATTCAGGACTTGGAATAGCTCCACTGGAATTCCATCACCTCCACTAGCTTTGTTCGTAGTGATGCTTTCTAAGGCCCATTTGACTTCACATTCCAAGATGTCTGGCTCTAGGTCAGTGATCACATCATCATGATTATCTAGGTCTTGAAGCTCTTTTTTGTACAGTTCTTCTGTGTATTCTTGCCACCTCTTCTTAATATCTTTTGCTTCTGTTAGGTCCATACCATTTCTGTCCTTTATCGTGCCCATCTTTGCATGAAATGTTCCTTTGGTATCTCTGATTTTCTTGAAAAGATCCCTAGTCTTTCCCATTCTGTTGTTTTCCTCTATTTCTTTGCATTGATCACTGAAGAAGGCTTTCTTATCTCTTCTTGCTATTCTTTGGAACTCTGCATTCAGATGTTTATATCTTTCCTTTTCTCCTTTGCTTTTCACTTCTCTTCTTTTCACAGGTATTTGTAAGGCCTCCCCAGACAACCATTTTGCTTTTTTGCATTTCTTTTCCATGGGGATGGTCTTGATCCCTGTCTCCTGTACAATGTCACGAACCTCATTCCATAGTTCATCAGGCATTCTATCTATCAGATCTAGGCCCTTAAATCTATTTCTCACTTCCACTATATAATCATAAGGGATTTGATTTAGGTCATACCTGAATGGTCTAGTAGTTTTCCCTACTTTCTTCAATTTCAGTCTAAATTTGGCAATAAGGAGTTCATGGTCCGAGCCACAGTCAGCTCCTGGTCTTGTTTTTGCTGATTGTATAGAGCTTCTCCATCTTTGGCTGCAAAGAATATAATCGATCTGATTTCGGTGTTGACCATCTGGTGATGTCCATGTATAGAGTCTTCTCTTGTGTTGTTGGAAGAGGGTATTTGCTATGACCAGGCAAAACTCTATTAGTCTTGCCCTGCTTCATTCCGTATTCCAAGGCCAAATTTGCCTGTTACTCCAGATGTTTCTTGACTTTCTACTTTTGCATTCCAGTCCCCTATAATGAAAAGGACATCTTTTTTGGGTGTTAGTTCTAAAAGCTCTTGTAGGTCTTCATAGAACCTTTCAACTTCAGCTTCTTCGGCGTTACTGGTTGGTGCATAGATTTGGATTACTGTGACATGAATGGTTTGCCTTGGAAACGAACAGAGGTCATTCTGTCATTTTTGAGGTTGCATCCAAGTACTGCATTTCGGACTCTTTTGTTGACCATGATGGCCACTCCATTTCTTCTGAGGGATTCCTGCCCACAGTAGTAGATATAATGGTCATCCGAGTTAAATTCACCCATTCCAGTCCATTTTAGTTCGCTAATTCCTAGAATGTCGACATTCACTCTTGCCATCTCTTGTTTGACCACTTCCAATTTGCCTTGATTCATGGACCTGACATTCCAGGTTCCTATGCAATATTGCTCTTTAGAGCATCGGACTTTGCTTCTATCACCAGACACATCCACAGCTGGGTATTCTTTTTGTTTTGGCTCCATCCCTTCATTATTTCTGGAGTTATTTCTCCACTGATCTCTAGTAGCATATTGGGCCCCTACTGACCTGGGGAGTTTCTCTTTCAGTATCCTATCATTTTGTCTTTTCATACTGTTCATGGGGTTCTCAAGGCAAGAATACTGAAGTGGTTTGCCATTCCCTTCTCCAGTGGACCACACCCTGTCATATCTCTCCACCATGACCCGCCCATCCCAGGTTGCCCCTCGAGTAATTTGCCCCCTTGAGTAATTTGCCTGTTACTCAAGGTATTTCTTAACTTCCTACTTTTGCATTCCAATCCCCTATAATGAAAAGGACATCTTTTTTGGGTGTTAGTTCTAGAAGGTCTTGTAGGTCTTCATAGAGCCATTCAACTTTTGCTTCTTCTGCATTACTGCTCAGGATATAAACTAGGATTATTGTGATATTGAATGATTTGCCTTGAAAATGAACAGATGTTCCCTTATGACTGAGCACACACACATGTACACAAATAAACAACAACAACAAAAAGAAAGAACAATGGATGGAATTTTGTGACATTGTACAGGACACAGGAATCAAGACCATCCCCAAGAAAAAGAAATGGAAAAAGGAAAATGATTCTCTTAGGAGGTCTTACAAGAAGAGAAGAGAAAAGACAAAAAAAAAGAAGAGAAGCAAAAGGCAAAGGAGAAAAGGAAAGACATACCCATTTGAATGAAGAGTTCCAAAGAAGAGCAAGGAGAGATAAGAAAGCCTTTCTCAGTGATCAATGCAAAGAAATAGAGGAAAGCAATAGCATGGGAAAGACTTGAGATCTCTTCAAGAGAATTAGAGATACCAAAGGAACACTTCATGCAAGGTGGGCACAATAAAGGACAGAAAGAGTATGGACCTAACAGAAACAGGAGATATTAAGAAGAGGTGGCAAGAATACCAGAAGAAGCATACAAAAAAGATCTTTATGACCCAGAAAATCACAGTGGTATGATCACTCACGTAGAGCAAGACATCCTGGAATGTGAAGTCAAGTGGGCCTTAGGAAGCATCACTACAAACAAAGCTAGTAGGGGTAATGGAATTCCAGTTGAGCTATTTCAAATCCTGAAAGATGATGCTGTGAAAGTGCTGCACTCAGTATGGTAGCAGATTTGGAAAACTCAGCAGTAGCCACAGGACTGGAGAAGGTCAGTTTCATTCCAATTCCAAAGAAAGGAAATGCCAAAGAATGCTCAAACTACCACAAAACTGCACTCATCTCACATGCTAGCAAAGTAATGCTCAAAATTCTCCAAGCTGGGCTTCAAAGAAACATGAACCGTAAACTTCCAAATGTTCCAGCTGGATTCAGAAAAGGCAGAGGAACCAGAGAACAAATTTCTAACATCTGTTGGATCACTGAAAAAGCACAAGATCTCCAGAAAGGCATAAGTTCAATTCAGTTCAGTTCAGTCACTCAGGTGTGTCCGACTCTTTGTGACCCCATGAACCACAGCACGCCAGGCCTCCCTGTCCATCACCAACTCATGGAGTTCACTCAGATTCACATCCATCGAGTCAGTGATGCTATCCAGCCATCTCATCCTCTGTCGTCCCCTTCTCCTCCTGCCCTCAATCCCTCCCAGCATCAGAGTCTTTTCCAATGAGTCAACTCTTCGCATGAGGTGGCCAAAGTACTGGAGTTTCAGCTTTAGCATCATTCCTTCCAAAGACATCCCAGGGCTGATCTCCTTCAGAATGGACTGGTTGGATCTCCTTGCATTCCAAGGGACTCTCAAGAGGCATAAATTTCTGCATATTGATTATGCCAATGTAAGGCAAGTGCAGAGAAAAAGAGTGAGCTGGGCAGTCAGGCAATAAAAGGAAATTTATTAGAGGGAAAAGAGAGTGACTGGCTCTTAAGGAGAACCAGCATTCTCCCTTTCTGATGGAGTACTTCTTATACCCCAGCAATGAAAAATTCCCTGAAGGAATGGTCACATAGCCAGAGGTCTGGAATCTGATGGTATCACAGCTTTGATAAGATAGGCACCAGTGAGATAACAGGATGCCATTTGGGCAATTTGGTCAGTCTCACAGATCACTGTGATTTAGTCTTTTTTTGTGAGGTCTACGTAAGGAGCCATCTTATCAATGAGACCCCATGTGGGCTCTATCAGCCAAAGGCTTTAACTGTATGGATCACAACAAACTAGAAAATTCTTAAAGAGATGGGCATACCAGACCACCTGACCTGCCTCTTGAGAAATCTCTAAGCAGGTCAGGAAGCAACAGTTAGAACTGGACATGGAACAATAGACTGGTTCCAAATAGGAAAAGGAGTACATCAAGACTGTATATTGTCACCCTGCTTATTTAACTTATATGCAGAATACATCATAAGAAACACTGGGCTGAATGAAGCACAAGATGGAATCAAGATTGCCGGGAGAAATATCAAAACCTCAGATATGCAGATAACACCATCCTGATGGCGGAAAGCAAGGAAGAACTAAAGAGCCTCTTGATATTAAGTGAAGAAGGAGAGTGAAAAAGTTGGCTTAAAACTACACATTCAGAAAACTAAGATCATGGCATCTGGTCCCATCACTTCATGGCAAATAGATGGGAAAACAGTGGAAATGGTGAGAGACTTTATTTTTGGTGGGCTCCAAAATCACTGCACATGGTGACTGCAGCCGTGAAATTAAAAGACGCTTACTCCTTGGAAGAAAAGCTATAACCAAACTAGACAGCATATTAAAAAGCAGAGACATTACTTTGCCAACAAAGGTCCATCTAGTCAAAGCTACGATTTTTCCAGTAGTCGTGTATGGATGTGAGAGTTGGACTATAAAGAAAGCTGAGCAATGAAGAATTGATGTTTTTGAACTGTCGTGGTTTGAGGACTCTTGAGATTCCTTTGGACTGCAAGGAGATCCAACCAGTTCATTCTAAAGGAAATCAATCCTGAATATTGATTGGAAGGACTGACGCTGAAGCTGAAACTCTAATACTTTGGCCACCTGATGCCAAGAACCGACTCCTTGGAAAAGACCCTGATTCTGGGAAAGTTTGATGACCGGAGGAGAAGGGGCAACAGAGGATGAGATGGTTGGATGGTATCACCTACTCAATGGACATGAGTTTGAATAAACTCCAGGAGTTGGTGGTGGACAGGGAGGCCTGGTGTGCTGCAATCCATGGTGTCTCAAAGAGTTGTACACAACTGAGCAACTGAACTGAACTGAACTGTGCTCAGTCGTGTCCAACTACGACACCATGGACTGTAGGCTGCCAGGCTCTTCTATCCATGGAGTTTTCCAGGCAAGAATACTGGAGGGGGTTGCCACTTCCTACTCCAGGGAACTTTCCTTACTTCTCTTGTAGTCTAAATTAGAGGAAACTCACATTTCTTGCTTGATTATGTCAATGTCTCTACTTTAAATGACTTGTTGCTATTATACTTAAATTAATTGAGATACTTGAGACAGATTAAAGTCCTAATATCAACTATGTTCTATAGGCACACCAGCCTTCTTTTAGTAACTTGAGAATAAAAGCTTCTTTCTTGTTTTATGATATTTCCATTAGTATCTCTTCTGCTCAGAGATAATCTCTGCCTCCATCTTCAGCTGTCTGGACACTTTCTGCCTTCCAAACAATAGATAAAATACCATCTCCATTGACCCATCTAGACTAGTTAACATGTCATTATATATTTCCTTATCATTTTAATTTTCTATATGGTTCTTAATAACAGGAGATTTTTTTCCCCCTACTTTTATGTTTGATTATTTGATGCCTGATATAATAGGATATGTACTCAGTATGTGCTAAATTGCTTCAGTTTTGTGTCTCACTTTTTGTGACCTCACAGACTGTAGCCTACCAGACTCCTCTGTCCATGGGATTCTCAAGGCAAGTATACTGAAATAGGTTGCCTGCCCCTCTATAGGTGATCTTACTGACCCAGGGATTGAAATAATGTCTCTTACATCACCTGCATTGGCAGGTGGGTTCTTTACCACTAGCATCACCTGGGAAGCCCCAGTGCTGCTGCTGCTGCTAAGTCACTTCAGTCGTGTCCGACTCTGTGTGACCCCATAGATGGCAGCCCATCAGGCTCCCCTGTCCTTGAGATTCTCCAGGCAGGAACACTGGAGTGGGTTGCCATTTCCTTCTCCAATGCATGAAAGTGAAAAGTGAAAGGGAAGTCGATTAGTCATGTCCAACTCTTCGCGACCCCATGGACTGCAGCCTACCAGGCTCCTCCATGCATGGGATTCTCCAGGCAAGAGTACTGGAGTGGGGTGCCATTGCCTTCTCCGGGGAAGCCCCAATAGAGACTCTCTAAAATAGCAGGGAATTATCTGTTTAATAAAAACTGTTCTGAAAACCTGTAAATGTCATCATCACATTAAAGGCAGATAATTATTAATAAAGCATGAGAAGCATTCACAGCATGCTAAGAGAACAAAAGTATGAATCTAACTGGAGAGAAAATGACAGATTAAGCCATATATAGACAAATAAGTTTTTTTTTTCTTCTTAATCAAAGAAAGAAGTCCCTTCCCCTTCCCTTTCCTTCCCTTCTGTTCTGTTCTTTTCTGTCCCTTCCCTTCCCTTTCTTCTCTTTGCCAATTTCTGCTCTTGATCGATCTTCCATCCATCAAGGATGGATCAACAATAACAGCAGGAATAGGCTTCAGTGGTCTTCAGCAGCATCAGAACTGTGAGACTACTATTTTCCTACTTGACAGTAGAGCTGTTTTAATGGAATGAATACAAAAGGCAGAATATCCAGAGTATCCAGTATCATCTATATGAAAGTCTTGTGTTTGAGCTAAGGTAACTCTTCTTCCATACTTTCATCATCTCCTTTCTCTTTTGGCTCCACCAATAAACATCATCTTCCAACATTTACCTAACCAATTTTATACAGCAAACATGGATAAAAACTTTAGTTAATGGTCTTCAGATGGAAATTAAGAAAACATGCACTAAAAGCAATGACCACTGATAGAGTATGAAAAAATATTTCTGAAACGTCAATGTTGGAAGCTTGAAAAGGGTTTCTATTCTATGCTTAAATATACTGCCTAGACTAAGGCTTGAATATGCTACCAAATTCAAGGAGGGTATATCTGTTTCAAGGACTGACATCAAATGGTTTGGTCTGCCTAATAGATAATCAATCTGTATCTGGTTTTCAGCACATTATTCATTCAAAAATAATTATTGATCTATTAGTTCAGTTCAGTTCAGTTCAGTCGCTCAGTCATGTCTGACTCTTTGCAACCCCATGAATCGCAGCACACCAGGCCTCCCTGTCCATCATCAATTCCTGGAGTTCACTCAGACCCACATCCATCCAGCCATCTCATCCTCTGTCGTCCCCTTCTCCTCCTGCCCCCAATCCCTCCCAGCATCAGAGTCTTTTCCAATGAGTCAACTCTTTGCATGAGGTGGCCAAAGTACTGGAGTTTCAGCTTTAGCATCATTCCTTCCAAAGAAATACCAGGGCTGATCTCCTTCAGAGTGGACTGGTTGGATCACCTTGCAGTCCAAGGGACTCTCAAGAGTCTTCTCCAACACCACAGTTCAAAAGCATCAATTCTTTGGTGCTCAGCCTTCTTCACAGTCCAACTCTCACATCCATACATGACCACTGGAAAAACCATAGCCTTGACTAGACAGACCTTTGTTGGCAAAGTAAGGTCTCTGCTTTTTCAATATGCTATCTAGGTTGGTCATAACTTTCCTTCCAAGGAGTAAGCGTCTTTTAATTTCATGGCTGCAGTCACCATCTGCAGTGATTTTGGAGCCCAGAAAAATAAAGTCTGACGCTGTTTCCACGGTTTCCCCATCTATTTCCCATGTAGTGATGGGACCAGATGCCATGATCTTCGTTTTCTGAATGTTGAGCTTTAAGCCAATTATTTCCCTCTCCTCTTTCACTTTCAAGAGGCTTTTGGGTTCCTCTTCACTTTCTGCCATAAGGGTGGAGCCATCTGCATATCTGAGGTGATTGATATTTCTCCCGGCAATCTTGATTCCAGCTTGTGTTTCTTCCAGTCCAGCGTTTCTCATGATGTACTGTGCATATAAGTTATATAAACAGGGTGACAATATACAGCCTTGACGTACTCCTTTTCCTATTTGGAACCAGTCTGTTGTTCCATATCTAGTTCTAACTGTTGCTTTCTGACCTGCATACAGATTTCTCAAGAGGCAGATCAGGTGGTCTGGTATTCCCATCTCTTTCAGAATTTTCCACACTTTATTGTGATCCACACAGTCAAAGACTTTGGCATAGTCAATAAAGCAGAAATAGATGTTATTCTGGAACTCTCTTGCTTTTTCAATGATCCAGCAGATATTGGCAATTTGGTTTCTGGTTCCTCTGCCTTTTCTAAATCCAGCTTGAACATCAGGAAGTTCACAGTTCACATATTGCTGAAGCCTGGCTTGGAGAATTTTGAGCATTACTTTACTAGCGTGTGAGATGAGTGCAATTGTGTGGTAGTTTGAGCATTCTTTGGTATTGTCTTTCTTTGGGATTGGAATAAAAACTGACCTTTTCCAGTCCTGTGGCCACTGCTGAGTGGTAACTGATCTATTACTATTTGCAAATAAATTTATATAAGTATTTCATCAATGACAATTTTAACATATTTCTTGTTCTTTTGAATGTTTAATGAGTAAAATTATTCATACATGCAAATGAGAGATAGTAAGTTCATTGTTCCTCTACTGTCATGACAAAAAAATTCTCAGAGATATTTGTTTAAGAATTTGAAGTTAACAAAAAAAGAATTTGATTTTGAAGTTGATTAAAACATTCAATGTTTAAGAATTTTAACAGTCTTTTGGACTCTGTAGGAGAAGGAGAGAGTGGGATGATTTGGCAGAATGGCATTGAAATATGTATAATATCATAAATTAAATGAGTCGCCAGCCCAGGTTCGATTACACGATACTGTATGCTTGGGCCTGGTGCACTGGGACAACCCAGAGGGATGGTATGGGGAGGGAGGAGGGGGAAGGGTTCAGGATGGGGAACACATGTATACCTGTGGCAGATTCATTTTGATATATGGCAAAACCAATACAATATTGTAAAGTTAAATAAAATACAATTTAAAAAAAAAGAATTTGAAGTTGATAAAACATTCAATGTTTATGGAAGAATCCTAATAATGGTATACCAGTATCTTCATCATTTACCAGGGCAGAACTTGTAGGCTATTATCTTAAATCACTCTCCAGTATTTATTATGCTTTAAGAATAAAAAAAAAAAAAAAAAAAAAAAACACTCAAAAATATTTAAACTGATCAAATCACTTCACAAATAAGAAATTAAATTTTGCTTCTTATAATCCAAAATTATTTATAATAGCCTGTTAATTTCTTGCATAAAAACAATAGTTACTGAAAAAAGACTAAAAGAGTAGCTACTCAAAAAGTAGATACTCAAAAGAGGACTTTAGTGAACAATTTGACAATGCAGGAGACTGGAGGTGCACTGTACATGAAAATAAAAAGTGCCTCATTTCAGCAACATGTGTAGCTTGATATCCTGATCAGAAGTTTGGCATATTCAGAACTTCATCAGTTTTAGAGATGAATTAGTTGCCACTACATGCCAGGCCTGGTTCACAGTATTTACTCACACATACTCAATGATGACAGGAATCAGCAAAAAGATTTGTGCAGCCTCACTGTAAAATGGAAATGCAAGTCTCTTTTTCAAAAGTTTTCAAGAATTTCAAGATGGCAGCCATAAGGAAAATCATTTTCCTAATGAAAGATTATATTTCCTACAATACCTTATGCCTAAAACCCACAAAATAGTAAAGTAATACCTAGATTTTTACTGAAGCAAGTCCATTAAGTAACACAAAAGTTATCATTTTGGCTAATCCCTTTAAAAGATGCAGTGTATTTACAACATTGTCCTTTCAATAAAGCTCAGTGTAAACACGTGGGAAAAAAAAATAAGAATTTCAAGATAGCAATAGCAAAGCATTAAAGCATGGATCCTGCTGAAGAGATATTAGGAAATTGTCCAAAATAACAAAGGCTACTAAGTAGAAGTGTAGAGAGTTTTAACTCAGGTAATTTCAGACTGAAACTTGTTTATATTTTTTATGCTATAATCCTGCTTTCCCCACCATATGATAGAAGACCTAAGTAAAAATGAGATACTTCTCTGATACATAACTATCAGAAAAGTTATTAATCTAGATAAACATTTGAGTCACTTATATTTTTACAAACATATATTTAATATACGATTTAAAACTTCTCCCATCAGTTTCAGCACACTTTAAAAATTGTTACACACATTCTGCTGCTGCTGCTAAGTCGCTTCAGTCGTGTCCGACTCTGTGCAACCCCATAGACAGCAGCACACCAGGCTCCTCTGTCCCTGGGATTCCCCAGGCAAGAACACTGGAGTGGGTTGCCATTTCCTTCTCCAACGCATGAAAGTGAAAAGTGAAAGTGAAGTCGCTCAGTCGTTCCGGACTATTAGCAACCCCATGGACTGCAGTCTACCAGGCTCCTCCATGCATGGGATTTTCCAGGCAAGAGTACTGGAGTGGGGTGCCATTGCCTTCTCCATGTTACACACATACACACATATATATGTAATTGCTAAATATATACACATATATACATATTATACAAATATATACATGCTTATATATAGAGAGAAGGGGGCTTACTTGGAGGCTCTGTGGGAAAAATTTTGCCTGCAATGCAGGAGACATGTGCTTGATCCCTAGGTAGGGAAGATCTCCTGGGGAAGAAAATGTCAACTCACTCCAGTATCTTTGCCTGGGAAATCCTAAGGACAGAGGAGCCTGGTGGGCTACAGTTCATGGGGTTGCAAAGAGATGACGTGATTTAGTGACTAAAACAACATATATATGTATGTATATATATATATGTGTGTGTGTGTGTGTTATACTTTATTCTCTTCCAAACCACAGAACTTCAGGTTAATACACTCTGACTCAAGTTTAGCAAACAATGTCTCTGAAGTCTAGATGAGAACTAATAATGAAACTAACATTGTATTTTCAGTAGAAATAATATAATCTCTTACCCTAAACAACTTTTATTAAGCTGGTTGTTCATAGAACACTAATGATTTTATATTAGAAAAATATATAAATGCCTTTTTATATTTAATAAATTTTACTGCTATTATACAAAGCAGTAAGTTCTTTTGTTTCTATAAAAGATTAATTTGCCTTTTATTCTTTTAGAACTTAAAAGTTTGTGCAGTCGTTTGTTATATGTATATAAAAATCTCACAGTTTTAATTAGATCAGCATGGTATGATTTAATTAATTGTTGAGCTTGATAACATTTTGTGTATAGAAAATACTCTTGTTCTAATAAATTTTACTTTCTACTTGATTGGTATATATATTTCTGTTATTTCTCATATGAATTTCCTATTATCTAGTTATTATTATAATGGGTACCAGTTAACTGGAACTAGCTTCTGATAAGAAAATATAGTTTTGTTACATTTCCTATAGAACAGTAAGAGAGTCAATAGAGATAGAGACGTGAGGTTGGGGTGAGAGAGAGAAGTTGTATGAAAATATATCAACACTTATTTTATCTACCTGCAGCCCAAGAGAGAAAGAAGATACGGGTTTGATCTCTGGATTGGAAAGATCCCCTGGAGGAAGAAATGGCAATCCACTCCAGCATTCATGTCTAAAAAAATCTCATGGAGAGAGGAGCCTGGAGGGCTGTCAACAGGTCCAATGAAGAATTTGATAATAAAGTGAATTTTCATACATTATGGTACACTGGCATGTAACTTTCTGGTTTAGCCAGAGATTTACTTTTTAAAGAAAATAGGAAATGATTGGTCTAAATATTTGATGCAAGAAATAACTTATTTAAAAAATTGTTAGCATTACAAAACATTCTCAAGTAAGTAGATATTTGTTCATTTTATTGACAAAAAGCTCATTTGTTCAAAGCTCCTTAAAAAAAATTGCTTCACTTTCACTCCATCATATTTAATATGTAAAAGCTGTATTATTAGCCTTTTCTTCCCCCAGCAAGTAACATAACTACTTTATTGTAAAAGCAGGATGATTAAAGAATACAAATATTTAATTATAGTAGCTTTCTAAAACTTTATTTAATGAACACAGTTCACTCAGTGAGTTCATTCGCTCAGTCGTGTCTGACTCTTTGAGACCCCATGGACTGCAGCATGCCAGGCTTCCGTGTTAATTGCCAACTACTGGAGCTTACTCAAACTCATGCCCATAGAGTCAGTGATGCCATCCAACCATCTCATCCTCTGTCGTCCCCTTCTCCTCCCGCCTTCAATCTTTCCGAGCCATCTGGGTCTTTTCCCAGGAGTCAGTTTTTGGCATCAGGTGGCCAAAGTATTGGAGTTTCAGCATCAGTACTTCTAATCAATATTCAGGACTGATTTCATTTAGGATGGACTGGTTGGATCTCCTTGCAGTCCAAGGGACTCTAAAGAATCTTTTCCAAACACCACAGTTCAAAACCATCAATTCTTCATAGCTCAGCTTTCTTTATACTTCAACTCTCACATCCATACATAACTACTGGAAAATCCCTAGCTTTGACTAGATAGACTTTTGTCAGCAAAGTAATATCTCTGCTTTTTAATATGCGGTCCAGGTTGGTCATAGCTTTTGTTCCAAAGAGCAACTGTCTTTTAATTTCATGGCTGCAGTCACCATCTACAGTGATTTTCAGTTCAGTTCAGTCACGTCAATTCTTCGGCGCTCAGCCTTCTTCACAGGGTGGTGTCATCTGCATATCTGAGGTTATTGATATTTCTCCCGGCAATCTTGATTCCAGCTTGTGTTTCTTCCAGTCCAACGTTTCTCATGATGTACTCAGCATATAAATTAAAAAGCAGAGTGACAATTTTGGAGCCCCCCAAAATAAAGTCTGTCCCTGTTTCCACTGTTTCCCCATCTATTTCCCATGAAGTGATGTGACCAGATGCCATGATCTTAGTTTTACTTTAATATTTGCTTTTTATCTTTCTGAAAAAATAAACATTTAGAAAGCTAATTTTAAACACTATATTTGTGTCTACATCACAGTTTCAGAAACAGTTGCTTAATTTTATCCTTAACCATCTGAATAGGCTGCTGCTAAGTCACTTCAGTCGTGTCAGACTCTGTGCGACCCCATAGACAGAAGCCCACCAGGCTCCCCTGTCCCTGGGATTCTCCAGGCAAGAACACTGGAGTGGGTTGCCATTTCCTTCTCCCATGCATGAAAGGAAAAGTGAAAGTGAAGTCACTCAGTCATGTCTGAATCTTAGCGACCCCATGGACTGCAGCCTACCAGGCTTCTTCATCCATGGGCTTTTCCAGGCAAGAGTACTGGAGTGGGTTGCCACTGCCTTCTCCTCTGAATAGGCTGAGAATATCTTAAATCCTCAAACCCTCTCTTGTTTCTTTTTTATTTATTTGGCAGTTCTTCCCTCAATTTATCTCCTCCCTGTGACTTTTTATTATATATAGCAAGACAAAATCAGGTCACATCAATAACATTGTACTTGGAAATCACTTTAGTTAAACATCCAATTTAGTTATTTGTAAGTTATTCTTTCTACATAAGTGAATGAGACAATTCCTTTACGTTTTCAGCCACTAACAAGTAAATATGTTACTTTCCTTGAATTTCTAATAATATGCGTCTCACTTCTTTTTAAGCATCAACAAGTCATTAATAATCATATTTCTGCTAATATTAATTGTTCAGGGAAATCTATACTTTTCATTATGCTCCTTAAAGTTAGCTCTTCAATTCTTCTCTCATTGACTATTTCCAAAGACACTCCCACATTTTACGTGTTTGTCAAGGCAGAGACCCATTTCCAGGTACCAAAATCTGTGTTAATTTTCTACAGATGGGCAACAAATTCCCAGAAACTTAGCAACTTTCAACAACACTAATTATCTTACAATATTGAGGGCATAAGTCTGGTGAAGTTGGCTGGGCTTTCTGCTTATCAAGTCACAGAAGGCTAAAGTCCAATTATCAGCTGAGCTGGACTCTTACCTGGATGCTCTTTGGAAGAATCCTCTTCTGAGATCACTACGGTTGGTAGAATAACCCAGTGCCTTGTGGTAAGTCTGAAATAGCAATTTCTTTGTTGGCAGTCAATTGAGATGTGCTGTCTACACATGGGTTCAATCCCTGGGTTGGGAAGATCCCTTGCAGAAGGGAAAGGCTGCTTGCTGGTGCTGCTGCTAAGTCGCTTCAGTCGTGTCCAACTCTGTGTGACCCCATAGACGGCAGCCCAACCAGGCTCCCACGTCCTTGGGATTCTCCAGGCAAGAACACTGGAGTGGGTTGCATTTCCTTCTCCAACGTTGAAAGTGAAAAGTGAAAGTGCAGTTGCTCAGTAGTGTCTGACCCTCAGCGACCCCATGGACTGCAGCCTCCCAGGCTCATCCGTCCATGGGATTTTCCAGGCAAGAGTACTGGAGTGGGGTGTCATTGCCTTCTCCGAGGGAAAAGCTACCCACTCCAGTAATCTGGCTTGGCGAGTCCCATGGACAGTATAGTTCATGGGGTCGAAGTAAGTTGAACACAACTAAGTGACTTTCGCTTCACTTCACTCTGCATCTATAAACTGCCGGCCTTGGCTCTTATCAGACACTTCTATTTCCAAACCAGCAAGGGTGTAGTGAATCCTTTTTACAGTACTAACCTCTCTAACTTCTGTGCCAGTCAGAGAAAACTATTTGTTTCTAAGGTAATTATGTAATTAATCACATAGTTATATTAGACTCGCTGAGATAATTTATATTTTGCATATAATACAAATAAGCACAAGAGTAATACAGCAAGACAAAGGTCATGAGAGTCATCATAAAATTCTACCTGTCCCATCTACTAATTTTTAATTCAATGATTTATCATGTGACCAGTTCTTGGGAAAGCTGAGAGTCAACTATATTGAAGTCAAAAATTTAGAACAATTGATTTTCATGATGGATATCTGATTAGATGACTACAAGATTAACTTCATTATCAAATGACTTACACTCAGAAGTCTCCAATTTCTTCATTGTTTTCCTTGCCTCACCAAATATTGTAGACAGACACTTCTCTATCACTACTAGCCAGTCCCTCTCACAATAATACAAAAAATAGTCTTTTAAGTTAGATTATAGACTACAGCAAGTATTTGTCTATATAAAATATGTGTCTACACAGAAACCTGCACAAAGATGTTTATAGGAGTTTTTATTCATAATTGCTAAAACTTGGAAAGCACGTAACATCCTTCAGAAGGTGAATGAATAAATAAACTTTGGTACATCCAAACAACAGAATATTATTCCATGTCAGAAATAAGTGTGTTATTGAGTCACAAGAGACATAGAGTAAACTTAAATGCAACTTAAATGTGTAAAGTTAATAAAGTGAAAAAAAGTCAGTGTGAAAATGCTGCATATTGTATGATACCAATTACTGGACATTCTGGAAAAGACAAACTGGGAAGACAGAAAAATATTTAGTGGTTGCTGGAGGTGGAGTAAAATGAAGAGGGGGAAGCACAGAGAATTTTCAGGACAATAAAAACTGTGCTTGATATTACTGTTATGATATTATGTATAATGATGGATATTTATTATGTATTTGTTCAAAACAAAGAATGCAGAATGCCAAAACTGAATCAGAACGTAACCTATGGACTTTGGGTGATTATGATGTATCAGTGTAAGCTCATCAGTTTTAACAAACATATCACTCTAGGGATGTCGATAATGGGGAAGGCTATGCATGTGTGCGAACACAGGGTTATGTGAAATCACTATACCTTCTATCCTCTCAGACTTGCTCTGAACCTAAAATAATCCTGAACAAATTGTCTTAAAAAGAGTCACATTCATGACCTGCCTCTGCCTGGTCCTCATATCAAGTTAATTTATAAACTGATACCATGTTGATGTGTGATTAACCCCCACAAACAGAATTGTAGAATATAAAGAAAACACTTGTTTTCTTATGTGTGTTCCAGCAGTAGTATGTAACAATGTAGGATACCAGTCAGGGTGAGTACAAACCACATCCGCTAAAGAACTCCTAAATTTCTCACAAACTGGTCAAATACTATCCAATTCAAAATCCTCTAAGCAGGTCATCGATGATAGTGTGTGCAGAATCTGTTGTCTTACTAGACTGTGTGAATTCTAAATCTTTCTATTTGTATTGTAACATTGCACCATTCATTATCTGAGGCTTATTTGTAATATTAAGAGTTAATATCAGAATTTCTATTAGTATATGCAATATAGTTTAGCAATCTTCTCTCTCCATAACTCATTTCAAACAATTGTGATCGATTTACAACTCAAAAAACTGAAAACTCAGGCAGAGAATAAAATGATTATGCCCTCACTGATACTTGCTTTGAATTGTTTCTGTTACTTATATTTTGATTTATGATTATGGTTAATTAATGGTATAACATTGGTGGTTTTCAGTGATTAAATTGGAATGAAATCTTGCCTATAATGAAACACTGTAATGTTTGCAGATTATCTGTTGTTACCTTAAAAAATTGTAAAACATATCTTCACTTCTGCTCTCAAAGAAAAGCCTTAGAATTACCATCGAATTCACACACACACACACACACACACATGAATGAGATTCATACAGATATATATCTTCATAATATTAAATTTTAAAAGATGAAATAACATTCTCAGGAAAAGCATAATATGTATTTTGTTATAGTCTGAATTAGAATGGATTAAGAGAGAAAGAAGTTGCTTATCACTGCTTTCTGCAGAGGAAATGATAAAATGAAACACACTTCATATTATTACTACAAAGAGCTTTAGTCTTTAAAAAATAAAAATGCTCAACTTCTCAGAAGTAATCTGAAATGAGACACAATTTGGAAAATATCACATGGACGTGCTAGAAATTTTGAAAGTAGTGGAAATTCATAAGGTCTAGTTACCTATGAAATTGAGCAATGCATATTCCTCAGCTTCCAAAGAAGAATAAAATAGATTTATACCAGTCAGAACTTAAAGTCTGCAGTGCTACTAGCCTAGAAGAATAAACCCAATATACTATGCTGTTGCTATGTGAACAAGGTCCTCCTCCATGTGATTTTTTTAAAAAACAAAAATTCAACTACAATTGCTAATACATGAACAACTATAATCTTCAAAGTGAAAGAGAATTACTAGACATAGGTATTCATTTGAATGAATTTCTTTTCAATTTGGATTTTATAAGTGTTGCAACTTAAAGCCTTGAGATTTCTCAATTATAGTCAAGAGACCGAGCCACTTTGGGCAGTTAGAAGATAATTTTATTATATTAAAAGGAAATGTCAAAGTCAGAATACTTATTAGGCAAGTCATTCACCAAAACTGCTCTGTAGAAACCACATTTGCTTTCTCACTAGGATAACAGCATAACTCTAATGCTCTTTATTGGAATTTCTTTCTTCAAAAGATAAAATTATGCCACTAAATGTGAAACAATATTTGTAAAACATACAACTGATAAAAGACTGATGTCCAAAATATACATGAAGATTGTGTATAAATCAAGAAAGTCAGACAACCTAACTGAAAAATGGGCAAGAGATTTGAAGAGATACTTAACTAAGGAATATGAAAAAAGTGTTCAACTACTTTAACAATCATGTGAATGCATAGTCTGAAACAATGCACATTGATACACACTCACTTGAAAAGTTATGAGAAAAAGACTGGCAAAGCTAAGTATTGATAAAGATATGGATCTATAGAAATTACTGTATACTGTTGCTGCTGCTGCTAAGTCACTTCAGTTGTGTCCTACTCTGTGTGACCCCATGAACTGCAGGCCTACCAGGCTCCTCTGTCCATGGAATTTTCCAGGCAAGGGTACTGGAGTGGTTTGCCATTGCCTTCTCCGTGTATTCTGTTGATAGGAGTGAAAATCTGCCAGCTGGTATAATTCTTAAAAATATTCTGGATAAGTTGAATATATGGACACATCCAACAGAAATGTTTGTAAGTGTCCATCAAAATATATCAATTAGAATTTGTATATTATTAATAGTTGCTAGAAATGGAGAAAAAGTCTAGTGATCATCAACAGTAAAATGGATAATAAATTTGTTATAGAATGTTACACGCCAGAGGAAATCACTTAATTACAGATGTAAACAACATAAATAATGAAATATGAGATCAGATCAGTCACTCAGTTGTGTCTGACTCTTTGCAATCCCATGAATCCCAGCACGCCAGGCCTCCATGTCCATCACAAACTCCCAGAGTTCACTCAGACTCACATCCATCAAGTCAGTGATGCCATCCAGCCATCTCATCCTCTGTCGTCCCCTTCTCCTGCCCTCAATCCCTCCCAGCATCAGAGTCTTCTCCAATGAGTCAACTCTTCACATGAGGTAGCCAAAGTACTGGAGCTTCAGCTTCAGCATCATTCCTTCCAAAGAAATCCCAGGGCTGATCTCCTTCAGAATGGACTGGTTGGATCTCCTTGCAGTCCAAGGGACTCTCAAGAGTCTTCTCCAACACCACAGTTCAAAAGCATCAATTCTTCGGCGCTCAGCCTTCTTCACAGTCCAACTCTCACATCCATACATGACCACAGGAAAAACCATAGCCTTGACTAGATGAACTAAGATAATGCTTAATCAATGAAGGAAAATTTGAAAGAATATACACTATATTATTTCTTTATATAAGGTTATAAATCAAGTAAGTAATTTTATATTTTAAAAGGCTATTACATAAAACTTGCGCTGCTCCCTACATGACAGGCCAAGAACTCTGAGACAAGATATTGAGGCAAGGAATACAACCTTATTCAGAAAGGTGGCTGACTGAGAAGATGGCAGACTAATATCTCAAAATAGCCATTCTATGGGGTCTGTATGCCTGGTTCTTTTACAAAACACAGATGGGGAGAGGAGGTAAAAAAGAAAAAGAAAGAAAGAAAAGAAAAAGCCCATTAACTTGTAAATATCTCCTAGAATGGCAAGTCTTGGGGAGGGGATGTGTTAATTTTTCCCTTTGTGTAACATCCACAGTGGGATAGGGTCCTAAACAAATGCACTTTGGTTTAATATTTAGGCAGAGGGGCAGGGTTCCCTGAGGCAGGCTATTATCTATAAACAGTATCCTTTTAGTGAACCAAAACAACAGGCAAAGGTTAAAGTAACAGATCCAACATGGAGTCAGAATTGGCTCTTCCCTAAAACAATAATGGGCTTCCCTGGTGGCTCAGACCTTAAAGCATCTGCTTGCAATGCAGGAGATCTGGGTTCAATCCCTGGGTTGGAAAGATCTTAATAGTTGTAAACATTGGTTTTCCAGTAAAGGCTGGAGATTCATTTTCAAGTTATTTGACCTTGGTTAGGTTGCTTCACCATTAGGTGCCTCCTGCCTTTATTGGCAAATAAGTCACTGTACTAACACTAATTTTATATGGTTCCTCTGTGCTCAATGCAATAATGCAAATAAAGTGCATCTCAGTATTAAGATTCATTTCACACTGAAAATACTCAATAAACACAATTACATTTACATAAATAACAATGTATCATTATAAAAAGAAATAAGAAAAGCCATAAATAGAAATATCAATGGAAATCTAATTAAATCAAAATTGCACTATGCTACATATAATTAATTTCTACTTTCTTGAGTAGCTCAAATATTTTAGATTTCTTTTTTAAAGATTCCACTGTATTCAATTCCTTTTTGATTAAAACACACTGAATTGCAGCTGAAACCTTAGTGAATCAGCATTCAGTACTACACATGGTTACAAACAGCTAACTCAAGGATAAGATTTTGATATTGGCTTTTTGACCAGCTTTACGTTTAAAGGCAATGAGGATAAGGCTAACTGTATGGATGGAACTGTAATACTCTAAGGAAATTGGTGTCAAAACTGTCACTTAAACAATCACAGCAGTGTGTGGGTGTGTGCGCAAGCGTGCTCATGCTCAGTTGTGTCTGACTCCTTCCAGGTCCATGGACTGTAGCCTGCCAGGCTCATCTGTCCATGGGATTTTCCAGGCATGAATACTGGACCAGATTGCCTTTTCTTCTCCAGGGAATCTTCCCAATGCAGGCATCAAACCTGCATCTCTTGATCTCCTGTATTGGCAGTGGGTTCTTAACCACTAGCACCACCTGGGAAGCACTAAAAACCTGAAGAACAAAACCAACAGGCTTTTTTGAATTCAGCATTCAAGGTGTATGGAGAGAGCCAGTAAATTTTCTATTGCTGCCAATTAAAAAAAAAAAAATCAAACAGCCAAAAAAGCCATAAAAAGAATTTGTTACTGGTGGGTGATAAATTATTATGTATGTTGAGTTCACAAACTTATCAGATTTCTTTGGTTATTCATTTGGGAGAAAAATGAGACCTGAAAGTTTGAATGATAACATTTAGATAATTTTGAGGATCAAAAACTCCAAATCCCACTGAACATTTCTAGTCAGCAGAGACAGCTCCTTTCCCACTGTCTGATGCAATCTATCTTGCATTAATTGGAAATCCATTAAGACTTTAATTTAGATACCTATCTTTCAAGGGCCTGTCAATTTTCTTCATTCCTACCACTCCCAAGTGAGTCTTGAACTGTAATTATATTCAGATTCCAGCCTATCCCAGGGTCTCAGTTAAGAAATTGAACCTGGAATAGCAAAAGTGTGCATGGTTTTCAAATTCATGTGTTCAAAACCATAGGTAATTTTTGAAAGAATTTAATAAACCGAGAGAAGAAAAATGTAAGTTCAAAGCATTGCATCTAGCATCTGGGTATCCCTTTCTCTCTCTCCTCTTTTTCTCTTCCAGTTAGATCTCGAAATATATTCAATGCTAGTATACTCATTTTGAGATTTAAGTACTAGAAGTTTCTGAGTATAGTTAAGAACTGTATCCAGTATCCAGTAGACAAATGTGGCTATCAAGCAATTTAAATGTGGTTATCCAAATGAACCTGTGTTTTAAGTGTGAAAAACACACATCAAATTTTGAAGATTTGAAAGACTTATAGCTTGACTTCATTTGTACATCTTAAAAGTAAAATATCATTAATGCATTTTTATATTTATTACATGGTAAAGTAATGATATTTTAGATATACTGGATTAAATACAATTTATTTTAAAATTATTCTACCCAATTATTTTTTATGTGTGTACTAAACATTTAAAATACTTAACTGGCTAACAGTGTATTTGTATTCAATATTATACATCTGGAAGAAAGTATCTAAAGATTTATAGAGTGCTGACATAAATTTATAATGTACTTTTGGTTTATACACCTATAAACCCTGTAACAAGGCCCAGAATTTACTTTCTTCACCAATACTTGAACAGTTATTTGCTGAGAAGAGGGCCAAGATCCTTGAAAAGTGCACAAATGAAAATATCTTGAATCCTATAATAGAGTTTTGGGATTGTGACATTGAATCAGACCCACAACTTCAGTGGGGAGGATAGAATTCAGCTTTTACACATGATTGGTCAGTTTTCACAGATACTGTAATGGACAGCAAAGGCAGAGTGAGGATCACTGACTCCCTCTGGGCTATAGTGTAGGATATAGCATTTATTTTAAACTGGCCACTAACAAACTCTTTGACTGTGTGGATGACAAAGAACTGTGGAAAGTTCTGAAAGAGATTGACGTACAAGACCACCTGACCTGCCTCTTGAGAAATCTGTATGCAGGTCAGGAAGCAACAGTTAGAACTGGACATGGAACAACAGACTGGTTCCAAATAGGAAAAGGAGTACGTCAAGGCTGTATATTGTCACCCTGCTTATTTAACTTATATGCAGAGTACATCTTTGGAGAAGGCAATGGCACCCCACTCAGTACTTTTGCCTAGAAAATCCCATGGACAGAGAAGCCTGGTAGACTGCAGTCCATGGGGTCGCTAGAGTCGGACACGACTGAGCTACTTCACTTTCACTTTTCACTTTCATGCATTGGAGAAGGAAATGGCAACCCACTCCAGTGTTCTTGCCTGGAGAATCCCAGGAACGGGAAGCCTGGTGGGCTGCTGTCTCTGGGGTCGCACAGAGTCAGACACGACTGAAGCGACGCAGCAGCAGAAGCAGAGTACATCATGAGAAACGTTGGGCTGGAAGAAGCACAAGCTAGAATCAAGATTGCCGGGAGAAATATCAATAACCTCAGATATGCAGATGACACCTCCCTTATGGCAGAAAGTGAAGAAGAACTAAACAGCCTGTTGATGAAAGTGAAAGAGGAGAGTGAAAAAGTTGGCTTAATGCTCAACATTCAGAAAACTAAGATCATGGCATCTGGTCCCATCACTTTATGGCAAATAGATGGAGAAATAGTGGAAACAGTGGCTGATTTATTTTCTTGGCTCCAAAATCACTGCAGATGGTGCCTGCAGCCATGAAATTAAAAGACATTCCTTAAAAGGAAAGTTATGACCAACCTAGATAGCATATTGAAAAGCAGAGACATTACTTTGTCAACAAAGGTCCATCTAGTCAAGGTTACGGTTTTTCCAGTGGTCATGTATGAATGTGAGCGTTGGACTTTAAAGAAAGCTGAGTGCAGAAGAATTGATGCTTTTGAACTGTGGTGTTGGAGAAGACTCTTGAGAGTCCTTTGGACTGCAAGGAGATCCAACCAATCCATCCTAAAAATTGGTCCTTGGTGTTCATTGGAACGACTGATGTTAAAGCTGAAACTCCAATACTTTAGCCACTTTATGTGAAGAGCTGACTCATTTGAAAAGACCCTGATGCTGGGAAAGGTTGAGGGCAGGAAGAGGAAGGGATGACAGATGATGAGATTGTTGTATGGCAACACCGACTCAATGGACATAGGTTTGCGTGGACTCTGGGAGTTGGTGATGGACAGGGATGCCTGGCGTGCTGTGGTTCATGGAGTCACAAAGAGTTGTACATGACTGAACGACTGAACTGAACTGAAATACACGTAGTATACATAGTATAAGCTTATGGACTATGCACGGAGAGTATTTTAGACAAACTCTAAGAATTCTTACTTTTGACTATAGGAGAAATTTGAAAAAAAAATAATTCAGCTGTGCTTCTAAATATGCATTTTCAATCTTTTATTGAGGCAAAAATAAAGTACATATCAAACATGCTTAGGCTAGTCTGAAAACCACACCTGCTTCAATTGCCAAGATAAAATGACCTGGAGACCTGGATCCCATTATGTTGTGGTGATTATACAAACACTGCTTCTTCTCTAGAGGCTACAATAAATCAGAAACCAACCATATTCTTAGAATGTGCAGTGTCAGAGAACTGGAGAGAGAATTTTAAATGGTGGTTGGTTCAATATGCAACAGTAGAGGAGTTTCACTCCTGTAGGCAAATAGAAGAAAGAGATTGATAAACAGTTTCTGGTCTTGCCACTAGTACTTAAATGTTGTCTCAAGGTTGCCAGTGGCTTAGGTTCTGGTACATTGCCTCATAGAATTCAAATTAATATCCTCTACTATGAAAAAATATAAGTCAATTTTTAAACCAGCACTTAGGAAAAAAGGCATGCATCTCAAAATATGTTGAGATTAGATAGACAAAAACAACACAAAATTCTTTTAAATTACAGTATGGTAAATCAGGCTATGAGTAATTGAATACTAGTGCAATTTGTACTGAACTTTATTACATAATCTCAACTTTACTGAGAGATCTAAGAAGTTCCTTATTTCTCAATGCTAATAAAATCATTTTAGTTTTAGAAAGAAAACAGTCTTATTGCAGTGAATCAACGGACTCTCCTATACCTCAATTAGAAGAAAATGACTTTTAGCTTGAGATCTAAAGAACAAGAAGCAGCTGGCTTGTGACAAAAAGAAAAAAGTAAGCATAACTACTTCGAGGCGAGAAAAAAAAATGGATATATTTGAGGTTCTGGAAGACAACCAGTGTGATTAATGCTTGACCACCAAGAATTACAGAATAAGATTGCAAAGGGAGACCGGGGCCTGGTCATACCAAAACTGAGATTTGGGTTTTGTTCACAATATAATGGGAAGCCACTGAAGAATTTTAAATAGCACAGCTGAAATCATCAGTGCATGAGGATGGGGATGAGGAACCCCCACCTCAAAAGGTAAAAGTAGTGATGAGATTATGAAGCCAAAGGTATTTTCTCAGAGAAGCTGACATATTTGTCAGAAAGAAGAGACTGTGGAATTCAAACACTCCACAACTTTAGGTTCTTTAAGGATTGGGGGAATGAGGATCTCCTGTCAAGTAGATTGCAGGAAAAAAGAAAATATGTGTTTGGGGAACAAGTAGTTTTAAATTGAGATAAAACTGTGAAGGGATAGAAACGTTTGCAGACAAGCAAAGTGTCACACTATCTAAAAATCGTAGTTAGCTCAGTTGAGTAAAATTTTCAAAATTGTGACTCAGGTAAAATAATAAAGAATAGAATGTTCCCAGTAGGCCATTGATATGGCACACAACAACTTCCTGGCTTCATGTCATTCTGCTGGCTGCGAGCGTATGCCATCATTGCCTTGGTTGTTAAAGGCAGCCGATATAAAAGACCAGTACTCTATCAATACTCTATGAAGGATGCTTAGCAGATATGTACCTAGATGAAGACAAAATATGATTTTCTTAAAAATTTTGGAATTTTACACCTAAAGTTTAGAGAGTAAGATGATGAGTTACACAGAGCCTCCCATTAAACTTCTTTTCATCCTGTATAAAAGTTGTGAAATAAACTTATCTGTACAGAGAAGTTTAAAGGCTTCAGCGAGACTAGTGAAAGAGATCCTACTGTCAGGATCAGGGATGTGACTGGAGAAAATTATGGATACACTTGAGTCTTTATACCACACTGTCTGCTAATTTTCCATTGATTGATTTCTTTTTGATTCATTATAATTATCAAATCTCTTATTTAGAACTTAATGATGATGTCTCTGCTCACCCAATCAAACTCAAAAGCAGCAGCACCTCTACTAAATAATATACCACTCAAAAGAATAAATTATTCTGGAGCCATTTTTACCCTAAAAGCTGATTTAATAGTTGTATCTTAAATTGAAGTGAATTAACTCTATTTTTGTTTTTCTGAAAATAACTTTGGAAATTATATTCCCTGACATGGGCCTCAATGTAATCTATATGTATCCTCACAAATAAATGTGTAGTTTAAACAGAAATATTATAAGATAACTAATTTCCAGTGGCATCTAATCCAATACCTTGCTAGGAAAAAAACGTTTAGTTATATCAGTCATACAACCATACCATACAATGACAAAAGATGTAGCACATTTAAGCTAGCTTTATTTCAGTTGTAGAGCAAAACAGGAGCTGTTAAAATGGGTCTCATCTCACTTATTGTAAATAACCTCTGGGTTTAGAAATGAGATATTGACTTATGTTTAATCAAGGATTAATGACTGCTTTAATAACAATGCTTTGATTAATGCAATTAATTGAAAGGTTTATGGTCTACTAAATATCCCCAAGTTTCAAATTCTGGGTTGCTAAAATTTAACAGAAACGAATTTTTTGTTGGAAGGCCTGTCGCCTGAGGATTGCTCCAACTTGTTTGAATCCATGTCCATCTGGAGCTTTTCTGTCTAAGAGTGTGATAAAAGGCTTCATTGTAGACTTGATTTCATTTCTCACCATGTATTTTATTACTCTAACATCAATTCCTGCACAGCATTCAGCACAGAGTTCCTTATGCGATATCATACAAATCAAAACAGATAATCAAATATTATATAGCATCTATTTATTATCATACCTTTAGACATTTTTACATATTCAACAAATTAATTTAGATCTTTGTTGGATTAGTATGAAGAATAATTGCTTCATCCTATCTGTCTTTAGAAATTTCTAATAAAAATAAAGATTCATATTTTAAGGAACTCTGAGTAATATTAATATTGCTTTACTGTTGTGATAGTTCCTATTTATGAAAAGAGGTTTTTAAAATGATTTATTATCTCACTAATGCATTTTTAAACAACTGGTTTCATATGCTTTTTCTAAACTTACATATGTATATGAAAAGTGAAAGTGAAAGTCACTCAGTCCTGTCTGACTCTTTGCAACCCGATGGACTATACAGTTCATGGAACTCTCAAGACCAGAATACTGGAGTGGGTAGCCTTTCCCTTCTCCAGGGAATCTTCCCAACCCAGGGATCAAACTCAGGTCTCCTGCATTGCTTGCGGATTCTTTACCAGCTGAGCCACCAGAAAAGCCCTATATGTGCGTGTGTGTATATATATATATATGTGTGTGTGTGTGTGTGTGTGTATGTATGTGTGTATACATATATATGTGTGTGTATATATGTATGTGCATATAATATATATATATATTCTCAAATAAATACATAGCAGTAGTATCAACGTTATTTCTCATTGTCAATTTCTAAATCCGTGACTTCTGCTTTTTGAAAATTTCTTCTTCAGAAAAAATGCCAGTTCCATCTGAAAAGTACCACTTCATCTGGATTCTTGCTGCCATGCGTTGATATCTTAACGATTTACTTCCCTTGAATAAAGACACTTGTTCCTGTCTCAAGTGTGTTTCCCTTTTTTTTAAATTTAAATTTATTTATTTTAATTGGAGGCTAATTACTTTACAATATTGTACTGGTTTTGCCATACATCAACATGAATCCACCATGGGTGTACACGTGTTCCCCATCCTGAATCCCCCTCCCACTTCCCTTCCCATACCATCCCTCTGGGTCATCCCAGTGCACCAGCCCCAAGCATCCTATATCCTACATCGAACCTGGACTGGCAATTCATTTCTTATATGATATTATACATGTTTCAATGCCATTCTCCCTAATCATCCAACCCTCGCCCTCTCCCACAGAGTCCAAAAGACTGTTCTATACATCTGTGTCTCTTTTGCTGTCTCTCATACAGGGTTATCATTACCATCTTTCTAAATACCATATAAGTGAGTTAGTATACTGTATTGATGTTTTTCTTTCTGCCTTACTTCACTCTGTATAATAGACTCCAGTTTCATCCACCTCATTAGAACTGATTCAAATGTATTCTTTTTAATGGCTGAGTAATACTCCATTGTGTATATGTACCACAACTTTCTTATCCATTCATCTGCTGATGGACATTTTAAAAATAATGTACCACTATTAGTGATTCTATACTAAGTACAATGAACATGACAAATCAGCCCAAATTCTGGACTCTGTTTCTTCAACTCATCATTGCTGCCCACTCTCTGATTATTGTTTCCTTTAAATGTATTTTTACACACACACACACACACACTCACCCCAAACCATCAACATATTCAGGTCTAAACCATTTGACTTCACTTTTTGAAGCACTATTCATCAACCCTTCTGGCTTCAACATTTCTTGTCTAGACCTAATTCATTGCTTATCATAAAACTTATTCTTCAGCCAATGCTCTCAAATCATTTGTGCATCTTAAATTTTGTTTCACCACACTGAAAAATGATTCTACATTAGTTATGACAAATGCCTCTTTGTTATGCATCCAAGCCTTTGAATATTGGTTAAGAAAACCCACAGAAATGATAAGGCTGTTTTCTCTTTGATTATATAAAAAAATCTATTACATTTCTTTTTGGCTAAATTTACCAGTTTTTAATAAAAAGTTTTTATACATGCTCTTCTGTTCTCTTATCTCCCAGTCTCCAATCTCCACATGCATCTCAGGAGATACTGTCTGCTCTAAGAAAGTGCTTAGTTTGGAATCTTTTTACTTTCCTACACTCAACCTTAGTGTATTAGCTTCCTATTGCTAACAAATTACCATCTAGTGCCTTAACATAAGGGGCTTTCCTGGTGCCTCAGATTATAAAGAATCTGCCTATAATACAGGAGACCTGGGTTTGATCCTGGTTGGGAAGATCCAAGGGAATGGCTACCTACTCCTGTATTCTTGCTGGAGAATTTCATGGACAGAGGAGCCTGGTAGGCTACAGTCCATGGGGTCACAAAGAGTCAGGATGTTTATTCTTTCACAGTTTTGGAGGTCAGGATCCCAAAAATGTGTCCTTTAAAATTAGTGTCAGCAGGGCTCCATTCTTTCTGGAGGCTCTGGGGGGAAATCTGTTTTCTTGTCATTTTCGGCTTCTAGATGTTGTCTGTATTCTTGGTTAATGGGTCCCATAAAACAAGGGGGTTACTGCGACATTTGCTTCCCTCTCCATATTTCATTCTTTATCCTGACCTTCCTGCCTCCCTCTCAGGACCCTGTGGTTACATTTTGGCCTGACAAAAATAATCCAGTTTAATAATTTCCCATCTCTAAAACCTTAATTTAATCACACCATCAAAGTTCCTTTTTGATATATAAGATAACACACTCACAAGTTTGAAGGATTAGAACCTTGGGGACTTTGTGGGAACATTGTTCAGCCATTGTACCTACAATCCTACCCAATGTTTACCATTGCTCTTTCCTCCCTGCTATCTGAATAAACAAAAATGTGCCTTAATTCATCAAAACAAAGCAACCACTCCACTTGTGCTTTGTTCTTTGAATCTCCTTTCCTCCCATTTTCATAACGTTGCTCCTTAACTTACTTTTATTCTCGTTACAACACCAATCTTCATTTTATTCAGCATTGGTCAATCATTTACAAAACTGGATATAAAAATAACCCTCCCTCCACAAAGAACCCAAAACCGTACCATTTCTCTTCTTTATTTCCCATTCATTCTTTAACTTCACCTCAAACTGGCTTATGCTGTCCACTTTTATATAATACTACTCATTTTGCAGTCAACAAAATCAACCTTTTTGCATATTATTAAAATAAAATACACTAAATTCTGTCATCTTTGATTTGAAAGTAGTACATCCTAGCTCTTTCCAGTTGAACTCACTGTCTCCTCTATTCCATATCCTTTTCCAGTTTTTCCTCCTCTCTGTTTGACTCTAAAATGTCAACATTCTCTAATATTTTGTCCTTAGTTGTATGTTACATCTGTACTCTTTCTCCAGGTTATATTATCCAGACTCGCAGCTGAGGTCTTTCCAATTGTAATATCCATCCTTAACATCCAGATTTATATACTGGAGTCCTCTAGACTTCAGTATGCGGAGAAGGCAATGGCACCCAACCCCAGTACTCTTGCCTGGAAGTCCCATGGATGAAGGGGCCTGGTACGCTATAGTCCCTGGGGTCCCTACGAGTTGGACACGACTGAGCAGCTTCGCTTTCACTTTTCACTTTCATGCATTGGAGAAGGAAATGGCAACCCACTCCAGTGTTCTTGCCTGGAGAATCCCAGGGACGGGGAGCCTGGTGAGCTGCCATCTATGGGGTCGCACAGAGTCAGACACAACTGAAGTGACTTAGCAGCCGCAGCAGCAGAAGACTTCAGTATCAGACTTCTTATGTGGCATCTCTGTTTGCCCATCAATGCCAACACAACAGAATATGTTCTAATTAAACTGTGAAGAAGGCTGAGAGCCAAAGAATTGATGCTTTTGAACTGTGGTGTTGGAGAAGACTCTTGAGAGTCCCTTGGATTTCAAGGAGATCCAACCAGTCCATTCTAAAGGAGATCAGCCCTGGGATTTCTTTGGAAGGAATGATGCTGAAGCTGAAACTCCAGTACTTTGGCCACCTCATGCGAAGAGTTGACTCATTGGAGAAGACTATGATGGTGGGAGGGATTGGGGGCAGGAGGAGAAGGGGATGACAGAAGATGAGATGGCTGGATGGCATCACTGACTCAATGGATGTGAGTCTCAGTGAACTCCGGGAGTTGGTGATGGACATGGAGGCCTGGTGTGCTTCGATTCATGGGGTCGCAAAGAGTCGGACATGACAGAGCTACTGATCTGATCTGATTTTCAAAATAGTGGCAAAGTATTAAGCATCTCAACCAATGCTATATTTTTTGTCCATGAAAGAATATTTTATTTTTCAAACAATGAGTTAGCCTTTTATCTGGTTTGCCTCTTCTACTCTCATATTTTTCAGTAGCCAGCAGGATGATTCCTTTAGAATGTAAGCAATAGCATGCCCCTTCTCTGAGCAAAATCATTCAGCATCTTTCTATATCAGACTATACTTCAAGACCCTACTATGGTCTGTAAAGTGAAAGTGAAGTCGCTCAGTCATGTCCAACTCTTAGCAATCCCACGGACTGCAGCCTGCCAGGTTCCTCCGTCCATGGGATTTTCCAGGCAAGAGTACTGGAGTGGGTTGACTGTAAAACCAGACCATAAATGTTTCCTGGTGCTCCATCTAATCAATTGCTACATGTATAACCGGTAGATTTAGATTCTTAATGCTGTTCTCTTAGCCTCTTAGCTTTTTTCTTGGAAAAAAAAAAAAAAAAAAACGAACCTTATACTTGCTAATTTCTCTGCAGGCAAATTTTCTTTCTCCAGGTAAATGCAAGGCTTGTTCCTTTAATTTCTTATTTTCTTTTTTCTTCTTACTATCTGTTATGGGTTTACTCTGTGATTTCTTCTATAGAATGTAGAATCAGTGATGATGGTACACTGTCTATATCCTCAGTGTCCTATTACTACTTAATATATTTACTAGTTATATGACTCTTGACATGTTATTTAATATGCATGGCCTCAGTAATACTACATCTGAAATTTAAGTAATACTAGAGCCTAGTACGGAGAAGGCAATGGCACCCCACTCCAGTACTCTTGCCTGGAAAATCAAATGGATGGAGGAGCCTGGTAGGCTGCAATCCATGGGGTCGCTACCAGTCAGACACGACTGAGCGACTTCACTTTCACTTTTCACTTTCATGCATTAGAGAAGGAAATGGCAACCCACTCCAGTGTTCTTACCTGGAGAATCCCAGGGACTGGGGAGCCTGGTGGCTTCCGTCTATGGGGTCGCACAGAGTCGGACACGACTGAAGCGACTTAGCAGCAGAGCCTAGTATCATGGGGATGGAAAAAAATATATAATACAAACCATGTAAAGTATTTAGCTCAGTTAATCAATATTGGCTTATATTACATTATCCGTCTTCCTGGTGTCTGATTACAGATGTGGTTAATATTATCCTTACATATCATAAATGGAAAGAGAAATATTTGCTTTCCTATGTCCAGT
The DNA here is from genome assembly GCA_935064755.1 of Tragelaphus eurycerus. Lineage (NCBI taxonomy): Eukaryota > Metazoa > Chordata > Mammalia > Artiodactyla > Bovidae > Tragelaphus > Tragelaphus eurycerus. The sequence goes on from CAKXYN010000061.1 coordinate 14,085,008, forward strand.
TTTTCTGAATCAATGCATGTTGATTTATGTCCAGTTCATCTCCCAGAATCATTGCATCCTGATTTATGTCCAGTTCTTCTCCCCAAATCAGTGCATCCTGATGTACTAATCTAGGCTCAGGGAATTTAGAATAGTCATTGAAGATGATATACAATGTTGAAACTCATACAGTTTGCCTCACTCTTTCTCCCGGTCTTGCATATAAATGCCATAAAGCATAGAGCTGTATGTCCAAAACATACAGCAATCTTAAGAAGATAAATTATTTTTCTAATATTTTTTAGAACTCCATGATAGTAAAAGGTGACTACACATTTCCTTTCCTACCTTCCTTCAAAGTTTAAATTATTTCCTTCAAAAATGACCTGTCACCTGAAACTTTCAGGTGTCTGACATCTGCTTGTGTCTTTTAAAAAGACTGCTTGAAAATGATAGATGAGCAGCAACTAAGGTAATTCTTCTATTATAATGGGCATATTGCAAAATCAAGCATTTGAGCTGATATTCTTCTCACTTGACAACTAATTTAATTCATGGCAACACAATGGGCTGTGAAGATTGATTGCTTATATTCCAAATTTCAAAGAAAGAAAAATATATAGTCAAATTAAATTTTTCATAGCTTAACTCCCTACAAAAGTAAATAGAGAAAGATAAGTAGAGATCCATGGAAGAGCAGATAGGAAAAGCATACCTCAAGCTGTATAAATGCAAAATGAAGTCAAAAGTTAAAATAATGTTCACAACTGACTATCTCTGTTTGTAAACAAGAGGAGATTCCATAAATTCTAGAGCTAATGACAACACTATAAAATAGCCCACTCTATATTCTTAATTTATTTACACACTCATAAAAATCAGGATGCAATTAGATTCAAAGTAGCATTGTTAATAATTTGAGACAAGAAAGATAAAAATTAGTTATCAACAGAATCTCCACATTGTCTTTAGTCAAACGTGTGTATTCCTGACAGCCCAAATACAGCTTTAACTTCAGCCTAACGTATAACCACAGTAGTAGATATAATGGTCATCTGAGTTAAATTCACCCATTCCAGTCCATCTTCGTGCACCGATACCTAGAATGTCGATATTCACTCTTGCCATCTCCTGTTTGACCACTTCCAATTTGCCTTGATTCATGGACCTAACATTCCATGTTCCTATGCAATATTGCTCTTTACAGCATCGAACCCTGCTTCCATCACGAGTCCCATTCACAACTGTGTGTTGTTGTGCTTTGGCTCCATCCCTTCATTCTTTCTGGAGTTATTTCTCCTCTGGTCTCCAGTAGCATACTGGGCACCTACTGACCTGGGGAGTTCATCTTTCAGTGTCCTATCTTTTTGCCCTTTCATACTGTTCACGGAGTTATCAAAGCAAGAATACTGAAATGGTTTGCCATTCCCTTTTCCAGTGGACAACATTCTGTCAGCAAGAATCCCTTAGAAGAAATGGAGTAGCCATCATAGTCAAAAAATGAGTCCAAAAGGCAGTACTTGGATGCAGTCTCAAAAACAACAGAATGATCTCTATTTCTTTCTAAGGCAAACCATTCAATATCATGGTAATCTAAGTCTATGCTTCAACCAGTAACACTAAAGAAGCTGAAGTTGAACGGTTCTATGAAGACCTACAAGAACTTCTAGAACTAACACCCCAAAGAGATGTCCTTTTCATTATAGGGGGTTGGAATGCAAAAGTAGGAAGTCAAGAAACACCTGGAGTAACAAGCATATTTGGCCTTGGAGTACAGAATAAGACAGGGCAAAGGCTAATAGAGTTCTGCCAAGAAAACACACTGGTCATAGCAAACACACTCTTCCAGCATCACAAGTGAAGATTCTACACATGGACATCACCAGATGGTCATTACTGAAATCAGATTGATTATATTCTCTGCAGCCAAAGATGGAGAAGCTCTATACAGTCAGCAAATACAAGACTGGAAGCTGACTGTGGCTCGGATCATGAACTCCTTATTTCCAAATTCAGAATGAAATTGAAGAAAGTAGGGAAAACCACTAGACCATTCAGGTAGGACCTAAATCAAATCCCTTATTACTATACCTGGAAGTGAGAAAAAGATTTAAGGGACTAGATCTGATAGACAGAGTGCCTGATGAACTATGGATGAAGGTTCCTAACATTGTCTAGGAGACAGGACTCAAGAACATCCCTAAGAAAATGAAATGCAAAAGAGCAAAATGGCTGTCTTATGAGGCCTTACAAATAGCTGTGAAAAGAAGGGAAGCGAAAAGCAAAGGAGAAAAGGAAAGATATATCCATTTGAATGCAGAGTTCGAAAAAATAGCAGAGAGATAAGAAAGACCTCCTCAGAGATCAGTGCTAAGAAATAGAGGAAAACAATAAATGGGAAAGACTAGAGATCTCTTCAAGAAAATTAGGGATACATTTCATGTAAATATGGGCTCAATAAAAGACAGAAATGGTAGGAAACTAACAGAAGCAGAAGATATTAAGAAGAGGTGGCAAGAATACACAGAAGAACTGTACAAAATAGATCTTCATGACCCAGATAATCACGACGGTGTGATCACTCACCTAGAGCCAGACATCCTGGAATGTGAAGTCAAGTGGGCCTTAGGAAGCATCACTACAAACAAAGCTAATGGAGGTGATGAAATTCCAGTTGAGCTATTTCAAATCCCGAAAGATGATGCTGTGAAAGTGCTGCATTCAATATGCCAGCAGATTTGGAAAACTCAGCAGTGGCCAGAGGACTGGAAAATGTCAGTTTTCATTCCAATCCCAAAGAAAAGCAATGCCAAAGAATGCTCAAACTACCACACAATTGCACTCATCTCACATGCTAGTAAAGTAATGCTCTAAATTCTCCAAGCTAGGCTTCAGCAATATGTGAGCTGTGAACCTGCAGATGTTCAAGCTTGTTTTAGAGAAGGCAGAGGAACCAGAGATCAAATTGCCAACATCCGCTGGATCATGGAAAAAGCAAGAGAGTTCCAGAAAAACATCTATTTCTGCTTTATTGACTATGCCAAAGCCTTTGACTGTGTGGATCACAGTAAACTGTGGAAAATTCTGAAAGAGATGGGGATACGAGACCACCTGATCTCCTTCTTGAGAAATCTGTATGCAGGTCAGGAAGCAACAGTTAGAACTGGACATGGAACAACAGACTGGTTCCAAATAGGAAAAGGAGTACGTCAAGGCTGTATATTGTCACCCTGCTTATTTAACTTATATCCAGAGTACATCATGAGAAATGCCGGGCTGGATGAAGCAAAAACTAGAATCGTGATTGCTGGGAGAAATATCAATAACCTCAGATATGCAGATGATACCACCCTTATGGCAGAAAGTGAAGATGAATTAGGAGCTCTTGATGAAATTGAAAAATGAGAGTGAAAAAGTTGGCTTAAAGCTCAATTCAGAAAACTAAGATCATGGCATCTGGTCCCATCACTTCATGGCAAATAGATTGGGAAATAGTGGAGCCAGTGGCTAATTTATTTTTCTGGGCTCCAAAATCATTGCAGATGATGATGGTAGCCATGAAATTAAAAGACGCTTACTCCTTGGAAGGAAAGTTATGACCAACATAGACAGCATATTCAAAAGCAGAGACATTACTTTGCCTAGACCTTTGTGACAGACAAAGGTCTGTCTAGTCAAGGCTGTGGTTTTTCCAGTGGTCATTTCTGGATGTGAGATTTGGACTATAAAGAAAGCTGAGCGTCGATGAATTGTTGCTTTTGAACTGTGGTGTTGGAGAAGACTCTTGAGAGTCCCTTGGACTGCACGAAGATCCAACCAGTCTATCCTAAAGGAGATCAGTCCTGGGTGTTCTTTGGAAGGACTGATGTTGAAGCTGAACGTCCAATACTTTGGCCACCGGTGCAAAGGGCTGACTCATTTGAAAAGACCCTGATGCTGGGAAAGATTGAGGGCAGGAGGAGAAGGGGACAACAGAGGCTGAGATTGTTGGATGACATCTCTGACTCGATGGACATGGGTTTGGGTGGAACCCGGAGTTGGTGATGGACAAGGAGGCCTGGCATGCTGCAGTTCATGGAGTTGCAAAGAGTCGGACATGACTGAGCTACTGAACTTAACTGAATGTATAACCACAAACTCCACTCAAGTTTCAACGTTGAAGCTCTACTACATGAATATATTTTTAATATGTTTTTTTTTATAATGCTTACTGTGTATAGAGTGGTCTCTTTTATGTGTGAAATTATGAAATTATTAGCAAATGATTTAGTGTTTCCAAGAGAATGTTGGCAGTTTAATAAGAGAAAAACTGGTACCATATTTCATGCAAGCAAATATTTCAGATAGCAAGTGTTTCCTGTTTAAAACAAAATAATCACTTTATTTGAGAAATCTTGCATAGAATTATTTCTGAAATGTAAATCACTCATCCTGTTGTGTTTCTTTAATGGTATTAAGTAAATTTTAACATTTATGGTAATTTTGCTTTTCTTTGTTTCACATTGGTACTAAGTTTGGGGAATCCGTGTACTTAAAATTCAATAAGGTTTCTACCTGTGACCTTAAAATTTACATATGACTTTAAGAGGTTATTAACTTTTTGGGATTTAACCCTTGGCCCCAGGAAGATGATTAGTTTCTTAGTTTCTACTTCTCACAACAGCTTCTGTGAAAATCAGCATTTTCTTTTATAATCTTTTACATTTAAATCCTTGTGGTTAAGAAAAATTCAAACCACAAAAATTATTAATGAAGTAAGGATCAATACATCTTTCCTGGAATAAAGTACATAAAACTGACTGCATACACTTTATTTCTTCAATTTTATTATGTATATGTTTTCAGCTCATCTTTAGATGGTCAACATCTGGTTGCTAACAGTTAGGTTATGTGAATTTATAGTTATAGTTAGTTATGTGATTCTCCATTAGTTTTCCCTCACATAACTAACTATAATATTATATAATTATATGATAATTTTATGTAACAACTGAATGAGAAGGTTGGGTGCGTAGAACAATGGAGGCCAAAAAATGTCCCTGTTTTAATCCTCCAAATTTATAAATATGTAACTTTTCATTGTAAAGCTACACAATTGCATAAGTGTAATTGAGTCAATCACTTGAGATGGAGAGATTATGTTGGATTGTGTTAATTTGTCATGGTAGCAATGGGAAACTAAGATAGAAGTTGTGAGTGGATTAAATATGAAATTAATTATAATATGTAAACATATTAGAAGGTTATTTCACTTTTAGTCATACCTTCTGAATTAATTACTGTATTAATTTACTTCTTTTTTTCTTAAATCAAACTTTATTTTTTCGCCTTGCCATGTGGCTTCACGGATCTTAATTCCCAGACAAGGGATTGAACCTGCACCTTTTGCAATGAAAGCACAGAGTCCTTACTGCGGGATCACCAGGGGACTTCCTTAATTTACTTGTAATCATGATATTATGAGAAGTAATTAGCAGGAGAGCTAAACAATATAGAAGGAAATAGATTAAGGAGAAGTGTAGTAATTCAGCATGTGATTTAAATTAAAAAATAAAGACGTGTCTTATTATTGTATTGTAACAAATTAGGAAAAGGACCATTAACAAGTCTAAACCTTGGTTTTCCAGAGGCAATTATTTATGAAATTTTCTTGAGCTGTGAGAGAAGAGGGAACACAATACAGTAAAATTATCTTTATTCACAAAAATGTGTTTTATGATATTTTAAGCACACTTACTTTCCATATATATATATACACATATGCATACATACAAAAATATAGATACTAATTTTACTTTAAATAAAATAACTTTCTGTTGGATCTAGATGATAAAATAAGAGATAATATTTATGATCTTGTATTTTATAATGTTAATAAACCTCATAATAAAATTTATAGATATTTTCTAGAAACAGAATAAGCAATGTATATTTTATTTGAATAATTTTATAAATGAAACACTTCTATAAAATTGACTTTTGATCATTCAGGACCTGAGCATTTGTTTTTGAGGCACTTCTGCTGTTCTGAACATTTTCGGCATCAGACATTTTGATTCGGTTTTGGCTCTGGCTCATGTGCCTTGGGGTGATAGACTGTGGGTGACCATCCAACTGCATCCACAACATCTGGAGCCCAAGTCCCCACTGAGGAAAAACAGCAGGGCTAGCAGAAATGATGCCAGATGTGCTATAATTATTGTATTTGCAAAAGAAGTTGGTTTTCTATACTCTTGTCAGTTTTAATACTTCAAAAAAATCTGATAAAAATTTGGTATTTTATTTAGGGTCTGTGCCAGTATTAAAAATCTATATGAATCCATTGGTAATAATAATAAAACGTAATTTGCTATTTGGGTCTACAATTAGTAGGGAAGCCCACAAATGAACAGCAGATTGCTAGATATCATTTAACTCAACAAATGATTCAGAACCACTTTTAAGAAGGACTGATGGTGTGCTTTCCTCTTTCTTCTGTTTTAAATCAATCATTGCTAATTCCTCAGACCACAAGAGGTAGCTTTTAAGCACAGAAAAGATGATCCAATATGATTCCATTTCAAACTATTCAACAGAACTAGGCACACTCATAGTCATAGCAAGATAAATTAGTTTAAGTGTTAACGTCCTCACAGAGTCAAGGAACTAGGAATACTGGAATACACATGACGGTGCTAGTGGTTTAGTTGCTAAGTCTTGTCTGACTTTTGTGACACCGTGGACTGTATCCTGCCGGGCTCCTCTGTCCATGGGGCTCTCCAGGCAAGAATCCTGGAGTGGGTTGCCATTTCCTTCTCCAAGAACACACACAGAAGACCACAATGATTTACAGCTCTTCCCTGTCCTCTCCTAGCTTCCTCCTCCCCACACCCACACCAATTTCCTTCATCTTAACAACATGCCCAGCTTTAGCCAGCAAAACTTAAAAGGCAAAAGTGCTGGGAAGCTTTTGGCAAAACATTTATTTCCTTACACACATGGAAGAAATGAGCTTTATCTTGCTACTTTTGCTATGTTATCTTATTTGAAATAGATTTGATACTACAAATGTGGTGGTCCTATTATAATCATTAGGTGATAAAAGAAGGACAAAGTCAAATGCTAGGGACCACAGAGGAGAATAAAAGAACAGATCTTGGGTGAATTGTTGAGCAGATGAATTGATGACAGCAGCTGCTCCACCCCACAGCCTTCTTGTTAAGTAGAATAATAAATCTTTGCATAGTTTAAGCCCTTCTTAATTCAACTTTTGCTACTTGCAGCTGATAGCTTTTCAAGTTGACAGACAAAATACATGTAGTAAAAAGGGACTAATGTAAACTATTTAATAAGCCACCAAGGAAGCCCAAGAACATGGGAGTGGGTAGCCTATCCCTTGTCCAGCATATCTTCCTGACCCAGGAATTGAGCTGGGATCTTCTGCATTGCAGGCAGATTCTTTACCAGTTAAGCTACTAGGGAAGCCCAGATATTTCACACACACACACACACACACACACACACACACACACACACACACATACATACACAAATATAAATCATGTAAGAATAAATAATCATAGAGTTCTCCTTTAAATGGAGGCTAGTAGAGATTTTTCCAGAGGATACAATTTTTTTTTTTTAATATGTGGGTGAATACGATATTGTGTCACTTAAAATATTGAGTAGCTTTCAATCACTTAGTTGATAAAACGCTGAAATAGCAAAAACCTTCAAGGTCCAATGATAAACTGAACTCAGACACCATTTCCAACTTCTTCTCAAGCAAAGGATCTCACTACCTCAAACCTTAAATGGCGTCAAACCTATCATTGTTTTCCTACAATTCACTCACTCATTGGGCTTTTTTGGTGGCTCAGCTGGTAAAGAATTAGCTTGCAATGCAGGGAACCTGGGTTCGATCCCTGGGTTGGGAAGATCCCCTGGAGAAGGGAACAGCAACCCACTCTAGTATTCTGGCCCTGGAGAATTCCATGGGCTGTATAGTCCATGGGGTCTCAAAGAGTCATACACGACTGAGTGATTTTCACTTTCACTGTTTTCCTCCAATTCACTCACTCATTCATTTATTCATTCAAAAATATTCATTGAGCACTAATAATGTGAAAAGCATTGTCACAGAAAACAAACAAAACCCTTCTGCAGATATATGTTTATTGTTATATCTTTTTCCCAATGCTGATGTATAAATTAGACCAAAAGTTCCATAGCAGCAGGGATTGTATTTCTTTTTGCTCAACATTTTATTCCAAGCATCTAGCAGTATTCCTGGCAACCCACTCCAGTATTCTTGCCTGGAGAATCCCAGGGACAGTGGAGCCTGGTGGGCTGCCATCTATGGGGTCGCACAGAGTCGGACACGACTGAAGTGACTTAGCAGCAGTATTCCTGGTACATGACAAGAAATCTCATAGCATTTATTAAATGCATGAGTGAATAGATGAGTCTGCCTCTGCTATTTTATGAAAACAATAGAAAGCATTTGGCAAGTTTTCTTTTTTAACTTCCTATTGCAAATCTCTGGATAAATCAGGAAATTATTGTTTCTATAATGTTGAGATAATTGCACTGTCCAAATCAAAACAAATACAATCTAAAAGATTAAAATATTTTACTATTAATATTGTGGGCAGTATTTCAAATACTGTATTAAGTACAGGAATAGTTTACAACATACTTTTGAACATTTCAAACCTATAGTTATGCTTTGAAAAATATCTTTAAAATAACAGAACTTTACTGATTTGAATTATTACTTACTGTGACCTTCTGCCTGTAGGCTTTTCTTACTTTAGTCTGTATGACCAATGAGTCCTACCTTACTAATACTAACACAGTTACTTTACTTTTTAATGTTGAGGTTATGAAGCATCTATAATTCTTAAATTCTTTGTGATTTTTCTTCACAGTACCTTCTGAAGTCAAAGGTCTCCAAAAGCAAATAGAGAAGCTATAGATGGACTCAGTAGGGAACCAACCACACAGAATGAGTTGAATTACACCATGGGAACCAGTTTTTGAAGATAGTCTCTCTGGGTCAGGCTGGAGTACAGTGTTAATGTCAAACAACCATCCACACAAACCAAGGTTTCCTGTGACTTCAGCAGTTGTTCCCATTAAAGTAGTCAATTGAGTTCCTTATAATGATTGAGTCCATTTATACAGGTCTGTATCTATTCCAAAAGAAAGTACACAGGTTATGATGGACTTAATACCTTTACCAGCAACCTCACTGTGTGTTTTGTATATACTCTGTACTGTCCATTTCCACATACCTTTGCCGAATATGTAACCGCCTTGCCATAGAATCACAATTGTGAATTAAAAGCAAAATCCTGGTATTGAAAGGCCTGCTAGGATCTGGAAACATGCCTCACATTTCCTTTATCAGAAAATACATTATTTTTATAAATGTAATGAATCATTGGCTTCCCTGGTGGCTCAGTGGTAAAGAACCCATCTGCCAATGCAGGAGACACAAGTTCGATCCCTGGGTCAGGAAGATTCCCTGGCGAAGGCGATGGCAATCCACTCGAGTATTCTTGCCCGAGTCTGGTGGGCTACAGTCCTTGAGGTTGCAAAGAGCGGGACATGAATTAGTGACTAAACAACAAAACAACAAATGAATCACTGTGTTACTTTCACATAAGACATCCCAAATAATAAAAGCGCATGCAATCAAAATACCATATTTCCAATCAAATAAAGATTAGTATCCCAGAAGTGAAGGAATAAAAAGTGCTATATAAATTATAACAACGTAATTATTTGGTTTAATTAAAGTTCTTCGAGTTCTTAGGGAAAGAGTTCAATATGAATATAAAGAATTATGATTTTTATAAGCTAGGTAACTCATATCAAGAAAACAGTTTCTATAATTGAAAGAATATTTTTATTAGTTTTAAAATTATGGTTGTGACAGTAGTACATAATTTCAGTATAGCTAGGAAAGGGAGAAAAATACAAATTACACTTATTAGAAAAGAATTACAGACAATATTTTAGCTTAAATAATACTGAATAGGAATTTCATAAAAAGCATAATATTTTATTGCATCTACAGTTTTATTCTAACCCTGGGTTTCATAATTGTTAAAGCTAGTTTCCTTGTGTTGATGGTCCATTGTATAAATTGACTTGTAATATAATGAACATTCTAACTGATATCTGTAAACTTCAATTTATGTTTAGCTATTAAAATACATACACAGCATCTTTGCAGTGATTAGATAAATCTGATGTTACTAAAAAAATCAATGTAAATTTATTTTCAAAAGCTGGGATATATTGGGTTTATCTGAATTTCTTTAAAAAAAATAATTTGCACATTTAAAAAGCAACAAAGCAAAAGGCAGTCTAAGGAAATGTCCAGGCATTTTTACTTGAGTATTTTGGTAAATTATCCTATAAACAATTTTAGAAATGAACTATCTTTCTGGGAAGACATGCTATTGTGATTGATAATTTTCTTCAGATGCTTGGGAAGGTTTTTTAAGTAAATGAGTTCATGTTCACTTTACTTGATCACTGTCAAAAAATGCCCATCCCCATTCCAAACCACTATTATAAGCAGAAAAGATAAATGTCTTGGTGGTTGGCTCCAGGTTTATAATCATGACATCTCCTTCCATCTGGCTACTATCTACTATCCAGCAGAGGTTTATCACTGCATTTAGGATAAACTCCAAATCCCTTCACACAGTCCAGAAGATTCAACCCAATTGTGATGGTTAGTTTTATGTCTCAACTTAGTTAGGACAAGTACTTAGTTATTTAATCAAACACCAATGCAAGTGTTGCTGTTAACCTAGATGTTTACTCAATGTGGCTGGGCTTCACTCCCACTGAAAATCCATAAGAACAAAACCTGAGCTGCCCTAGAGAAGAAAATCTGTCTCATCAGATCAGATCAGTCACTCAGTCATGTCCGACTCTTTGCGACCCCATGAACTGCAGCACACCAGGCCTCCCTATCAATCACCAGCTCTCGGAGGTCACTCAGACTCACATTCATCGAGTCAGTGATGCCATCCAGCCATCTCATCCTCTGTCGTCCCCTTCTCCTCTTGCCCTCAATCCCTCCCAGCATCAGAGTCTTCTCCAATGAGTCAACTCTTCGCATGAGGTGGCCAAAATACTGGAGTTTCAGCTTTAGCATCATTCCTTCCAAAGAAATCCCAGGGCTGATCTCCTTCAGAATGGACCGGTTGGATCTCCTTGCAGTCCAAGGGACTCTCAAGAGTCTTCTCCAACACCACAGTTCAAAAGCATCAATTCTTCGGCGCTCAGCCTTCTTCACAGTCCAGCTCTCACATCCATACATGACCACAGGAAAGACCATAGCCTTGACTAGGCGAACCTTTGTTGGCAAAGTGATGTCTCTGCTTTTGAATCTGTCTCATAGCTACAGTATCAATTTCTATCTGTATTTCTACTCTGCTAACCTGTCCTACAGATTTTGGAATTGCCAGTCCCCTCAATTGTATAAGCTAGTTTCTTAAAATCCGTCTCTGTGCATGTATATATGTCTATGTATACACATACATATACACATGCATATCCTGCTGGTTCTGTTTCTCTGGAGAACCCTGACTGATACAATGATATGTTCCTTCAGATAGTTTAAAAATTCCTTTTCAGTCACTGGGAATGGATATTTGACTTAGCAAATTAAAGACAAAGGACTTTAAGAGATAATTGTTTTTGGATGCAACTTCTTCCAAAACATTACCTAATTGCTTTCTTTTCTATAAATTGACCTCAACTGACTCCTGGCTCCCCACCTTTTTGTGTATATCTGAATATCTGTCTGTTAATTTTTGTCCTGTGATATTATTTGAAAACTAATAATGATCTATATTAAGAAAAAAATATTTGCACAGTCTGAATCTTGATTCTACTCATTCCTTGTTTAATCTGGTTCACATTATGAAATGGCTGTGGTAAATATTTCAAGATTCTTGGTATCATTTTGCTTTTCATATGTTTCAGCAGACCTTTTCACTCAAGTTACTAAGTATGCTTAGCGATTCAAAGTTAATAGTTACAAATACATTTAATATTTTTCAAACTTGTTTAGTAATGTCTTGTGTAGGTGTTAAATTCCTTCATTCTTGTCCCACTCTTTGCAATATGGACTATAGCCCACCAGGCTCCTCTGTCCAAGGGATTCTTCAGGCGAGAACACTGGAGTGGGTTGCTGTGCCCTCCTCCAGGGGCTCTTCCCAATCCAGGGACTGAACCCGTGTCTCTTACATGTCTTGCATTGGAAGACAGGTTCTTTATCACTAGCTCCATCTGGGAAGCCCCTATTACTGTCTTACCTCTTTGATATTTGTTGTTTTTGCTATTCTAAAAACGTTTGGTTCTCCTTCCCCAAAGAAAGGGTAACATCTCAAAATTACAGTGTTTTTCAAATTTTTTGTTTATTATCAGTGAACTGCTTAATAGAAATGTTTTCCTGCTAAAAACTACCAGTAATATAAAAATTTATAAGTGTTTATAACTGAGCCTTTCTGTTCTCTCTTGCTCCCATTTCTTTCTAACTGTACGCCATACTTTTCTTGAAATAGGATATTTACTCCTAATAGGCTTTCTCCTCCTGCTGTTTATTCTTTAGTGAAAGTCATAATCCCACATTTGTGACATTATAATCATCTCTACAGTTACTAATTGTTCTAAAATGCTACTTCAGGTGAGGATATACAGCAGGGAGTCAGTAAACTACCAAAAAACAAAGCTATTTCCAACTCTGCATATATCTTTGTGTGAAGAAGGGAATGATTCTCAGATAGAAGTTGATTACCTGCAACTATTTCAAGTTATGTTGCTTTTAAAGGTTCAATAATAGGTCATGATTCTTACTTACTTTATAGTGTTTATTTTAATAGATTCTTAATCTTTCTAATCTCATAACCAAGTATAATTAAACACTGCGTTTTTCTTTTATGTTGTAGAATGCGGTTTATGTTTATGCTAGTCCAAAGGCACAAAACTTCAAATTATTTCCTGAAGGTAATTACTTGGGAAAATTTTGTGTGAGAACATCTGGATGAAAATAAACTATAAAATAAAGTCTGCGGAGATAACTTGGATTTTGTAATTAGAATTATATTAGAAGAAAATCAATTATAAATGTTTGACTCTGGTTCAATATCTGCATGTGGTAATATTATATAAGAGAAACCCATGTAAGACGGTAGGTGTTGTGACAGGGCATCAGAGGGCAGACACACTGAAACCATAATCACAGAAAACTAGTCAATCTAATCACATGGACCACAGCCTTGTCTAACTAATTGAAACTAAGCCATGCCAGGTGGTGCCAGCCAAGATGGGCGGGTCATGGTGGAGAGGTCTGACAGAATGTGGTCCACTGGAGAAGGGAATGGCAAACCACTCCAGTATTCTTGGCTTGAGAACCCCATGAACAGTATGAAAAGGGAAAATGATAGGATACTGAAAGAGGAACTCCCCAGGTGAGTAGGTGCCCATATGCTACTGGAGATCAATGGAGAAATAACTCGAGAAAGAATGAAGGAGTGGAGCCAAAGCAAAAACAATACCCAGTTGTGAATGTGACTGGTGATAGGAGCAAGGTCCAATGCTGTAAAGAGCAATATTGTATAAGAACCTGGAATATCAGGTCCATGAATCAAGGCAAATTGGAAGTGGTCAAAAGGAGATGGCAAAAGTGAACATCAACAGTCTAGGAAGTGGCAAACTAAAATGGACTGGAATGGGTGAATTTAACTCAGATGACCATTGTATCTACTACTGTGGGCAGGAATCCCTTAAGAAGAAATGGAGTAGCCATCATGGTCAACAAAAGAGTCCAAAATGCAATACTTGGATGCAATCTCAAGTATGACAGAATGAACTCTGTTCATTTCCAAGGCAAACCATTCAATATTACAGTAATCCAAGTGTATGCCCCAATCAGTAATGCTGAAGAAGCTGAAGTTGAACGGTTCTATGAAGACCTACAATACCTTTTAGAACTAACACCCAAAAAAGATATCCTTTTCATTATAGGGGACTGGAATGAAAAGTAGGAAGTCAAGAAACATCTGGGGTAACAGGCAAATTTGACCTTGGAATATGGAATTAAGCAGGCCAAAGGCTAATAGAGTTTTACCAAGAGAATGCACTGGTCATATCAAACACTCTCTTCCAACAACACAAGAGAAGACTCTACACATAGACATCACCAGATGGTCAAAACCGAAATCAGATTGATTATATTCTTTGCAGCCAAAGGTGGAGAAGCTCTATAAAATCAGCAAATACAAGACTGGGAGATGACTGTGGCTGAGGTCATGAACTCCTTATTGTTAAATCCGACTTAAATTGAAGAATGTACGGAAAACCATTAGACCATTCTGGTATGACCTAAATTAAATCCCTTATGATTATACAGTGGAAGTGGAAATAGATTTAAGGGACTAGATTCGACAGATAGAGTGCTTGATGAACTATAGTCAGAGGTTTGTGACATCGTACAGGAGACAGGGATCAAGACCATCCCCATGGAAAAGAAATGCAAAAAAACAAAAAGGCTGTCTGGGGATGACTTACAAATACCTGTGAAAAGAAGAGAAGTGAAATGCCAAGGAGAAAAGGAAAGATATAAGCATCTGAATGCAGAGTTCCAAAGAATAGCAAGGAGAGATAAGAAAGCCTTCCTCGGCTATCAGTGCAAAGAAATAGAGGAAAACAATGGGAAAGACTAGAGATCTCTTCAAGAAAATTAGATATACCAAGGGAACATTTCATGCAAAGATGGGCTCTCTAAAAGACAGAAATGCTAAGGAAGTAATGGAAGCAGAAGATATTAAGAACAGGTGGCAAGAATACACAGAAGAACTGTACAAAATGGATCTTCGTGACCCAGACAATCACGATGATGTGATCCCTGACCTAGAGCCAGACATCCTGGAATGTGAAGTCAAGGGGGCCTTAGGAAGCATCACTACGAACAAAGCTAGTGGAGGTGATGGAATTCCAGTTGAGCTATTTCAAATCCTGAAAGATGATGCTGTGAAAGTGCTGCACTCAATATGCCAGCAAATTTGGAAAACAAAGCAGTGTCCACAGGTCTGGAAAAGGTCAGTTTTCATTCCAATCCCAAAGAAAGTCAATCTCAAATAATGCTCACACTACTGCACAGTTGCACTCATCTCATATGCTAGTAAAGTAAATGCTCAAAATTTTCCCAGCCAGGCTTCAACAGTACATAAACCATGAACTTCCAGATGTTCAAGCTGGTTTTAGAAAAGGCAGAGGAACCAGAGATCAAATTGCCAACATCTGCTGGATCATGGAAAAAGCAAGAGAGTTCCAGAAAAACATCTATTTCTGCTTTATTGACTATGCCAAAGTATTTGACTGTGCGGATCACAGTAAACTATGGAAAATTCTGAAAGAAACGGGAATACCAGATCACCTCACCTGCCTCTTGAGAAAACTATATGCGGGTCAGGAAACAATAGTTAGAACTGGACACGCAACAATGACTGCTTCCAAATAGGAAAAGGAGTTCGTCAAGGCTGTATATTGTCACCCTGCTTATTTAACTTATATGCAGAGTACATCATGAGAAACGCTGGGTTGGAAGAAGCACAAGCTGGAATCAAGATTGTAGGGAGAAATATCAATAACGTCAAATATGCAGATGACACCACCCTTATGGCAGAAAGTGAAGAGGAACTGAAAAGTCTCTTGATGAAAGTGAAAGAGGAGAGTGAAAAAGTTGGCTTAAAGCTCAACATTCAGAAAACTAAGATCATGGCATCTGGTCCCATCACTTCATGGGAAATAAATGGGGAAACAGTGGAAACATTGACAGACCTTTTTGGCTCCAAGATCACTGCAGATGGTGACTGCAGCCATGAAATTAAAAGGTGCTTACTCCTTGGAAGGAAAGTTCTCAGCAACCTAGATAGCATATTCAAAAGCAGAGACATTACTTGCTAACAAAGGTCTGTCTAGTAGAGCCTATGGTTTTTCCTACAGTCATGTATGGATGTGAGAGTTGGACTGTGAAGAAGGCTGAGTCCTGAAGAATTGATGCTTTTGAACTGTGGTGTTGGAGAAGACTCTTGAGAGTCCCTTGGACTGAAAGGAGATCCAACCAGTCCAAACATAAAGGAGATCAGTCCTGGGTGTTCTTTGGAAGGACTAATGCTAAAGCTGAAACTCTAATACTTTGGTCACCTCATGTGAAGAGCTAACTCATTGGAAAAGACTCTGATGCTGGGAGGGATTCGGAGCAAGAGGAAAAGGTGATGACAGAGGATGAAATGGCTGGATGGCATCACTGACTCAATGGACGTGAGTTTGAGTGAACTCTGGGAGTTGGTGTTGAACAGGGAGGCCTGGCGTTTTGTGATTCATAGAGTGGCAAAGAGTCCAACATGACTGAGTGACTGAACTGAACTGAATATTACATAATTTATATACATTCAATATAACAATACAAATACAAATATGACTCCAGAAACAATGAAGGATGGCATTTAAAAAATAAGAATTCCTTAAATGGGCCTTCAGGAGTTCTTATTGAGCACAATTCTCAGAAAGCTTCTTGGAAATCCTCTCTAGACATTCTTGCCTCTTAAATCCCACCATTATGAGGATATTTACCATCCTTTGGTCTCTCTTATCTCTGTGATTCTTTCAAGAATACCCCTCTCTCCACCACTTCCTTTAGTTTCCCATGTCATAGTGACAGACCAAAATTGGGATTAAATTCCTTCTGTCTGCTGTCTGATCTAAGTGACCCAGAGGGAACTTTTCCCCCACTATCCTTTTGTCCTGTATGTGATATGTCATATTTTCTTGCATCTATTACTTTCATTATAAAAACATTACTGGATCATTTCTGATAGAGCTTTGCCCTTTTTTCATAAGGATAACAATTGCTTCCTCAGTGCTTTGTTAAAATAGGCAATGTACCATGCTATCAATCTAAAACATAGAGTCAGTTCAGTTCAGTTCAGTCGCTCCGTTGTGTCCGACTCTTTGTGACCCCATGAATCACAGCATGCCAGGCCTCCCTGTTCATCAACAACCCCTGGAGTTCACTCAGACTCATGTCCATTGAGTCGGTGATGCCATCCAGCCATCTCATCCTCTGTCATCCCCTTCTCCTCCTTCCCCCAAGCCCTCCAAGCATCAGAGTCTTCTCCAATGAGTCAACTCTTCGCGTGAGGTGGCCAAAATACTGGAGTTTCAGCTTTAGCATCATTCCTTCCAAAGAAATCCCAGGGCTGATCTCCTTCACAATGGACTGGTTGGATCTCCTTGCAGTCCAATGGACTTTCAAGAGTCTTCTCCAACACCACAGTTCAAAAGCATCAATTCTTCTGCACTCAGCTTTCTTCACAGTCCAACTCTCACATCCATACATGACCACTGGAAAAACCATAGCCTTGACTAAACGGACCTTTGTTGGCAAAGTAATATCTCTGCTTTTCAATATGCCATCTAGGTTGTAGGATATCAATAAATGTTTATCCATCCAATCATTTGATTTATCATTTTATAAATAACTCCTAATTTAAACTTAACCCTATTTTTTAAAAAAACAGTAGTAATCTAATCTAGAATTATAATCTCATAAAATGCCATGGCATGATGGTCTCTTGGGTAGCTCCTTAAATAATAGGAAATGTTTTCTCCTATAATAATTGCTTTCTTTTCAGTAAATTGAAAGTGCTACTTATTCAGTGAAGCAAGTAGCTTTCTATTATATCATTTTTATATTTCAGTTTGTGAACTGCCAGTGAATTTAATCATTTGGTATTATTTTTAATTTTCTAAACTATCATATTTTCCATTATTGAAAGTCTCTATTTTTCTTTATGTAAGTCATCTTGTAGTATTGCCTTCAGGCTATTCATCAGTTTTATGAAGAACTAATCTTACTAAGATACTATAATTCTATTATAAACCTATAATGACATTTAAAATGATACAAGACTAGAAATAGGAGGAGACTAAAAATATTTAATAGATTCTTACTATCCTAGGACTGGAAAGTTCCAAAAGAATCTATCACACAGTCCAATACCACCCATTTTTGTTTGAGTTATATCAATACATTACCATCCAACCTCAGTATTTCCACTGAAAAGAGATCCAAAAGCTCCAAAGCTGGCCAATTTCAATTATGGTCAATTAATAGACATTTCATTTGTTGTTATTTTGTGACCACTTTAACCATAGCCCACCAAGCTCCTCTGTCAATGGGATTATCCCAGCAGTAATACTAGAGTGGGTTGCCATATCCTTCTCCAAGGGATCTTCCTGAGCCATTGATTGAACTCACAATTCCTGTGGCTCCCACATTGGTAGGTGGGTTTGTTACCACTGAGCCACCTGGGAAGCCCAGTTCTTCCATATGATGAATTAATTTCCATTTCCTTATGATTTCAATTATTATTACCAGTTATTCTCATTGAGATAACATGATCTAATTTTTCAAAGAAATTTATTCAAATATTTGAGCTTAATTATTATAGGCCCTAGAGTACCTCCAAGAGTTGTAATATTATACTCAAATATTCCAGGCTTCCTAGGTGGCACATTGATAAAGAATCTGCCTGCCAATATAGGAGATGCAAGTGATGTAGGTTCAATCCCAGGCTTGGAAAAATCCAATGGAAGAGGAAATGGCAACTCACTCCAGTATTCTTGTCTGGAAAATCCCACTGGACACAGGAGACTGGCAGCTGAAGTTCATGGTTTCAGAAAGAGTCAGACATGACTGAGCATACACCCTGACTATAGTATTCCTCTTTTCCAGATTGAACAACACCAGTTTCTTCAATTGTTTTTGAAAATATATGATTAACTTTCTTAAGATACTCCTCCAGATATATTGAAATTTATCAAAGATCCTCTAGGATTTGGTGTCCATAAATACACAACTTTAATCAAGTGGGCCCTTATATTTTTTGAATGGATCAGATCAGATCAGATCAGTCGCTCAGTCATGTCTGACTCTTTGTGACCCCATGAACTGCAGCACACCAGGCCTCCCTGTCCATCACCAACTCCCAGAGGTCACTCAGACTCACGTCCATCGAGTCAGTGATGTCATCCTGCCATTTCATCCTCTGTCATCACCTTTTCCTCTTGCCCCCAATCCCTCCCGGCATCAGAGTCTTTTCCAATGAGTCAACTCTTCGCATGAGGTGGCCAAAATACTGGAGTTTCAGCTTTAGCATCATTCCTTCCAAAGAAATCCCAGGGCTGATCTCCTTCAGAATGGACTGGTTGGAATGGAAACAAACTTTAATTAATTTAGTTCAAAGTAAAAACACATTTTTGGAGTAGACTGAGCATACATTTATTTTCAATGCAGGCAACTCGAAACTTTGAATGTTCTTTGGGAATATAACTATTGTCCAAATCCTGTGCATTTTTATTGTTTGTGTATACATACCTTGAATGGAATTGTAGGTAAACTATCCTTAAACTAAGGAGACATGGGTTCAGAGAGATTTGAAGAAAGAAGAGAATAAATAGATAATGGGTAAACAGAAACCAGCTATAAATCACATGAAAGGCAGACTGTAACTCAAATAAATGTTGGAATAGGAAAATTTTATAAGAAAAAGGATTAATTAGTTAACGAATTAATAATCATGGTGATTCATTTTTAGCAGAACTACCTAAAGTAGGAAGGCTTTCACTGATGAGTAAAAGATGGGTATTAAGAAGACATACTCTCAAACAGATCTGAAGCTTATTGCAATAAGGTCTAGAAAATAATCTATTTAATTTTATCCCCTTGGGTTCAGCCTGTGTGGCATGAAATGTTCTGATATCAGAGAATGAGATAGAAACAATGCAAATTTCTAGTTCCAAGAGATTCAAAATTTAACAAGGATAATTACCTCATTATCTTACTACAGCAACTCTGGAGATGAAAGTTGAGCTCAATAAGAAACAACATATGCTGTATCTATCTGGAAGTGGATAGTATATTTAAGTCTTGATATTGATGAAAGCATATTTTAAATATGTCCATATATAATTTTAGAGAATCTGAAAATATAATACATTTATAATATGTTGTAATTCATACAAAATAAAAATACAATAAACAAAAATTAAATGGCTAGCAAGAATGAATCATTTTTTGAGATAGGAGGATTATAAATGAAAATATTAGTTGCCATCTCAAATAAGAATGCTTTTACTTCTCTTGTTGGAGAATAAATTGAGCAAAGTTAAATTTATATTTTTACTATTTATAAGAAATCCACCTGAAAATAAAATGACACATACAATTTGAAAGGAAAGAAAAGGGTATCTAAAAGAATCAATGTTGATAAAGGCCAAATGTAGTGACAATAGTAACAGGAAGACCCACACTCACTATTCTCAAAGTTTGACCCATTAAATACATAAAAGTAAAAAATGCATGTAGAATTTAATATGAAATAACAAACTCGGTTTAGTTTATATACCAGTATTTAATTTATTTATTTCTATTTTTTAATCTTTATTTATTTATTTTTTATTTTAATTGGAGGCTAATTACTTTAAAATATTGTGGTTTTTTCCATACATTCACATGATTCAGCCATGGGTGTACATGTGTTCCCCATCCAGACCACCCCTCCCACCTCCTTCCCCATCCCATCTCTCAGGGTCATCCCAGAGGACCAGTTCTGAGCACCCTGCCTCATGCATGGAACCTGGAATGGCAATCTACTTTACATATGATAATATACATGTTTCATTGCAATTTATACACCAGTATTTTATGAAAGTGAAAGTCACTCAGTTGTGTTTGACTCTTTGAGACTCCATGGACTGTATAGTTCATGAAATTCTCCAGGCCAAAATACTGGAGTGGGTAGCCTTTCCCTTCTCCAGGGGATCTTCCTAACTCAGGGATTGAACCCAGGTTTCCCACACAGCTGGCGAATTCTTTACCAGCTGAGCCATAAGGGAAACACAAGAACACCTTAGAGGATAGCCTATCCCTTCTCCAGTGGATCTTCCTACCCAGGAATCCAACCGGGGTCTCCTGCATAGCAGGCGGATTCTTTACCAACTGAGCTATCAAGGAAGCCATCAAATTTTTGGATGATATTGCTCTAATAGGCAAAAGCGAAGAGGAACTAAAGAATCTCTTAATTAGGGTGAAGGAGGAGAGTGAAAAAGCCAGGTTAAAACTCAACATAAATACTAAGATCATGGCATCTGGTCCCCATCATGTCATGGCAAATAGAAGGGGAAAAATGTGAAAGCAGTGACAGATTTCCTCTTCCTGTGCTCCAAAATCACTGCAAATAGTGACTGCAGCCATGAAATCAGAAGACAATTGCTTCTTGGCAAGAAAGCTTTGACAAACCTAGACAGTGTGTAAATAAAAAGGCACTACTTAGCTGATAAAGGTCTGCATAATCAGCGCTATTGTTTATAGTAGTTACGTACATATGTGAGAGATGGACCATCAGTTCAGTTCAGTTCAGTCACTCAGTCCTGTCCAACTCTTTGCGACCCCATGGACTGCAGCACGCCAGGCCTCCCTGTCCACCACCAACTCCAGGAGTTTATTCAAACTCATGTCCATTGAGTCAGGATGCCATTAAACCACCTCATACTCTGTCATCTTCTTCTCCTACCTCCTTTAAGCTCTCCAAGCATCAGAGTCTTTTCAAATGAATGAGCTCTTGGCATCAAGAGGCCGAAGTATAGGAGTTTCAGCTTCAAAATTTGTCCTTCTAATGAACATCCAGGACTGATCTCTTTAGGATGGACTAGTTGAAACTCCTTGCAGTTCAAGGGACTCTCAAGAGTCTTCTCCAACACCACAGTTCAAAAGCATCAATTCTTTGGTGCTCAGCTTTCTTTATAGCCCAACTCACATCCATACATGATGACTGGAAAAACCATACCCTTGACTAGACATACCTTTGTTGGCAAAGTAATGTCTCTGCTTTTGAATATGCTGTCTAGGTTGCTCCTAACTTTCCTTCCAAGGAGTAAGCGTCTTTTAATTACATGGCTGAAATCACCATCTGTAGTGATCTTGGAGCCCCTTAAAATAAAGTCTGTCACTGTTTCCACTGTTTCCCTATCTATTTGCCATGAAGTGATGGAGCCAGATGCCATGATCTTAGTTTTCTGAATGTTGAGGTTTAAGCCAACTTTTTCACTCTCCTCTTTCACCTTCAGCAAGAGGCTCTTTAGTTCTTCACTTTCTGCCATAAGGGTGGTGTCATCTGCATATCTGAGGTTATTGATATGTCTCTGGCAATCTTGATTCCAGCTTGTGCTTCCTTCAGCCCAGCATTTCTCATGATGTACTCTGCAAATAAGTTTAATAAGCAGGGTGACAATATATAGCCTTCACATACTCCTTTTCCTATTTGGAACCAGTCTGTTATTCCATGTCCAGTTCTAACTGTTGCTTCCTGATCTGCATATAGGTTTCTCAAGAAGCAGGTCAGGTGATCTGGTATTTCCATCTCTTGAAGAATTTTCCACAGTTTCTTGTGATCCACACAGTCAAAGGCTTTGGTATAGTCAATAAACAGAAGTAGATGTTTTTCTGGAACTCTCTTGCTTTTTTGATGATCCAGCAGATGTTGGCAATTTGATCTCTGGTTCCTCTGCCTTTTCTAAAACTAGCTTGAACATCTGCAAGTTCACATCTCACATATTGCTAAAGCCTAGCTTGGAGAGTTTTGAGCATTACTTTACTAGTGTGTGAGATGAGTGAAATTGTGCAGTAGTTTGAGCATTCTTTGGCATTGCCTTTCTTTGGGATTGGGATGAAAACTGATCTTTTCCAGACCTGTGGACACTGCTGAGTTTTCCAAATTTTCTGGCATATTGAGTGCAGCACTTTCACAGCATCATCTTTCAGGATTTGAAATAGCTCAACTGGAATTCCATCTCCTCCATTAGTGTGATTCATAGTGATGCTTTCTAAGGCCCACTTGACTTCACATTCCAGGATGTCTGGCTCTAGGTCAGTGATCACACCATTGTGATTATCTGGGTCATGAAGATCTATGTTGTACAGTTCTTCTGTGTATTTTTGCCACCTCTTCTCAATATCTTCTGCTTCTGTTAGGTCCATACCATTTCTTTTATAGAGCCTATCTTTGCATGAAATGTTCCCTTGGTATCTCTAATTTTCTTGAAGAGATCTCTAGTCTTTCCCATTGTTTTCATCTATTTCTTTGCACTGATTGCTGAGGAAGGCTTTCTTATCTCTTCTTGCTATTCTTTGGAACTCTGCATTCAAATGGGTATATCTTTCCTTTTCTCCTTTGCTTTTCACTTCTCTTCTTTTCACAGCTATTTGTAAGGCCTCTTCAGACAGCCATTTTGCTTTTTTCATTCCTTTTTCTTGGGATTTTCTTGATCCCTGTTTCCTGTAATGTCACAAAGTTCCACCCATACTTCATCAGGCACTATATCTATTAGATCTAGTCCTTTAAATCTATTTCTCACTTCCACTATATAATCTTAAGGGATTTGTTTTAGGTCATACATGAATGGTCTAGTGGTTTTCCCTACTTTCTTCAATTTAAGTCTGAATTTGGCAACAAGAAGTTCATGATCTGAAGCACAGTCAGCTCCCAGTCTTGTTTTTGCTGATTGTATAGAGCTTCTCCATCTTTGACTGCAGAGAATATAATCAGTCTGATTTCAGTAATGACCATCTGGTGATGTCCATGTATAGAGTCTTCTCTTGTGTTGTTGAAAGAGGGTGTTTGCTGTGACCAGTGCATTCTCTTGGCAGAACTCTATTAGCCTTTGCCCTGATTTATTCTTTACCCCAAAGCCAAATTTGCCTGTTACTCCAGGTGTTTCTTGACTTCCTATAATTCCAGTCCCCTATAATGAAAAGGACATCTTCTTTGGGATATTACTTCTAAAAGGTCTTGTAGGTCTTCCTAGAACCATTCAACTTAAGCTTCTTCAGCATTATTGGTCGGGGCATAGACTTGGATTACCATGATATTGAATGGTTTGCCTTGAAAACAAACAGAGATCATTCTGTTGTTTGTGAGATTGTATCCAAGTACTGTATTTTGGACTCTTTTGTTGACTGTGATAGCTACTCCATTTATTCTAAGGGATTCTTGCCCACAGTTGTAGATATAATGATAATCTGAGTTAAATTCACCCATTCCAGTCCATCTTAGTCTGCTGATTCCTAAAATGTTGATGTTCACTCTTGCCATCTCCTGGTTGACCACTCCCAATTTGCCTTGATTCATGGACCTAACATTCCAGGTTCCTATGCAATATTGCTCTTTCCAGCATCTGACCTTGCTTCCATCACAAAGAAGGCAATGCACCGATGAATTGATCCTTTCAAACTGTGGTGCTGGAGAAGACTCTTGAAAATCCCTTGGATAGCAGAGAGATCAAACCAGTCAATCTTAAAGGAAATCAACCCTGAATATCATTGGAAGAACTGATGGTGAAGTTCCAATACTTTGGCCACCTGATGCAAACAGCCAACTCATTGGAAAAGACTGATGCTGTGAAAGGCTGAAGACAGTTTTCTGAAAGAAGGCAGAGGATAAGATGGTTGGATGGCATCACCGACTTAATGGACATAAACTTGGTGAACTTTGGGAGATAGTGAGAGACAGGGAGGCCTATCATGCTATCGTCCATGGGATTATAAAGAATTAGACATGACTTGGTGACTGAACAACAGAAATATTATATAAATATTTCATTTATGCTATAAAATACATTTCACACTATCAGCAGAAACAAAGTAAAACATGAAAACTTTAGAGGAACTAAGCATTAGTTTACCACATAGGAAAATATACATGCTCCAAAGTAAAAATTATACAGGTTGTAATTTCTTTAGAAGGAATGATGCTAAAGCTGAAACTCCAGTATTTTGGCCACCTCATGCGAAGAGTTGACTCATTGGAGAAAACTCTGATGCTGGGAGGGATTGAGGGCAGGAGGAGAAGGGGACGACAGAGGATGAGATGGCTGGATGGCATCACTGACTCGATGGATGCGAGTCTGAGTGACCTCCGGGAGCTGGTGATGGACAGGGAGGCCTGGCGTGCTGCGGTTCATGGGGTCGCAAAGAGTCGGACACGACTGAGCGACTGATCTGATCTGAATGCATAATTAGAATGCAGTGAAACTATTTCGTCATTAGTTATATACATCAGATCAGATCAGAGTTATATACATAGAATTTTATAAAATCTGTGTTACCATTACTGAAAACAGAAGCCACTCTTTCAAATAGCTCTCAATCGAAAGTAAAATTTAAAAGTAATTGCACACAGATTATGAATTAACTCATCAAAAGAAAACAAACAAACTTTGAATAATTTGTTACTGATTGGGCTTCTTGGCCTCCTCAGTCGAGAGACACTGATCAGCGGCTGGACAAGAAATTCAGTCAATGCTTTACTGGGGACCCTGGTGCAGCAGAGGAATGCAGAAACAAGTAACAGTTTCCCTTGCTGGCTCAATCCTGAAAGATGGGTGAGCTTGTTCCTTCTATGGCGTAAAAGTAGGGATTTGTCCCGGGGTCGGCCCGTAGGGGTGGCTTAGGTGTTTTGCCCACCCCTTTGGGATCCTATGTGCAGGAAGCATGCACATTGTTTTTGCTCTCAAACCCCTGCTTTTGCTCCTTGCTCTTTAGAAATGGCAGTTGAGATTTTTTGGTCTTTTTGTATCTTTTGTCAGAAATTTTCCCTGACTGCAATTGCACACAGTTATTTTTACTCCTTTCTAGTGTTTTTGTATTTTGGTGCTCTAGTACTCTTGCCTGGAAAATCCCATGGACGGAGGAGCCTGGTAGCCTGCAGTCCATGGGGTCGCTAAGAGTCGGACCTGACTGAGTGACTTCACTTTCACTTTTCACTTTCATGTACTGGAGAAGGAAATGGCAACCCACTCCAGTGTTCTTGCCTGGAGAATCCCAAAGATGGCAGAGCCTGGTGGGCTGCCGTCTATGGGGTTGCACAGAGTTGGGCACGACTAAAGTGACTTAGCAGCAGCAGCAGGAGACATTTGAACAAGGGCAAGCATTGCAGCATCACAGCAATGGGTCCCAGTTCCCAGCCTGTCTCAATTTCATTGCCAAATAAAACTGTATTTATAAAACACTCATGTGAAAATTTGAAAATTTATTACAAAAGAAATAAAAAAATAGAGAAAAATACTAATAATGAAACTGAAAAGCTATAAAATCAAAGCTTAAAATAAAATTTAAAAGAAAGATATGGGGATGTAATGTACAACCTGATGACTATAAGTCATGGGAATGTAATGCACAATATGGTAAATTCATTGTATATTTGGAATTTGCTAAGACAGTATAAGCTTTTGTCAAAAGAAAGAAAGCATTTTGCAACTATGAGTGGCGACAGACATTAAGCAGACATTGTGGTGATTATTTTGTCAAGTATACAAATGCCAGATCATTACGTTATATGTCAATTACACCTCCATTACAAAAAAAGATTTTTGAGAACTCCAATATATTCAACACAATACTGGTACAATTTTCTAATAGAAAAGAGACAAAGACATGTCATAACACATGCACAAACACAAAATTGTGTAAGAGCAGTTTCTACCAGCAATCTTAGCCTACCCAGTAACAGCCACTGCTGATCTTCTCAAGGAAGTTTATGTTTCCCTCACTGCTGTGTTCTTTATTATCTTAGATAAAGGATCCCAAAGGCCCTCCTGAGATGCTTTTAACTATCCATAAATAGAATTTTCCACCATAGGAGATTTTAATCTCTAGTCAGTAGAAGTTAGTGGTTTTTCCAGTAACCCCATTATAGCATGCACAATTCAATAGCATGCACAATTACCTGAGCCTTTGGTCTCTCCTTCCACACTCTGTCATGACAGTTCTTACATCTCCACTTCATTAATGTGAGTCAGTTCTTTCCCTAAACTTGCACAAGTTGACCCGCCAGCATATTACGACCATATCCTGAAATGCTTTCAATGATGTTAAACTGTATAATGGAAGAGTTGCTCTATTTTAGCAAACCCTTTTTAATTCAACTTTACTTTTTACTTCCTTTAATCCAGTCCCCTCAGGAGGCACTCCTAGTCCTACTGTCCCAGGTCCATGGTTGCCAATCTTACACCTTCTTTGGTTTATAATCTTTCTATTTCCTTAGCAAACCCAAAACTTTCCAAGTCAATTCATATAAAGATTTTACCCTAGTTCTTGATGTGGTATGAGGAGGTGAGGGTACACTCTGAGGAAAGCAACATTATCATTTTGTGAGACATTTTCTCCTTTGAGGGTTTAGCACAGTCCTAAAGCAAGATGTGTTACTCGCTCACTCATGTTTTACTCTTTGCGAACCCATGGCCTATAGCCTGCCAGACTCTTCTGTCCATGGAACTCTCCAGGGATCTTCCCTGTAATTTAGGATACCAGGGTTCAAGAAGGGAATGAACACCCACTCCAGTATTCTTGCCTGGTGAGCTACAGGTCATGGGATGGCAAAGAGTTGGACATGACTAAACAACTAACACTTTCACCTTCAAAGCAAGATAGGCATCCAACTACCTTTCCAACCTGCCTTTCAACTAAGGATAAAGACAAGTGAATGAATTGCTTTACATATCATGTTATGATTGTGATTGTTATGCAAATGAATCTAAACTGGATTTAGTATTCATGAGTTTATTGATACCTTATGCTTACTTGAATGATACTCTAAACTTTCTTTAAATGCCAGAGTTATTGAATGACTTAGGGCATTCCTTTTCACTTGTATTCCTCCTGGTAAAAGGGATAGCAACAGGTGAAAGGCATAGCAACAATGCACAGCAATGATATGCAATGAATAATGAGGGGATTCAGCAGACTGTAAGTAATGTGACACTAGAATACTATCCGCGGAATCTGCTTTTGAGGACCAACTCTGCTTTTCCTCTTTTTTATTTGGGTTCCCTATTGGCTCAGACGGCAAGAAATCTGCCTGCAGTATAGGAGACCTGAATTCAATTCCTGGGTTGGGAAGATCCCCTGGAGAAAGGAATGGCTATCCACTTCAGTATTCTTGCCCGAAGAATTCTACACCTGAAGAGCAGCCTGGCAGGCTACAGTCGATGGGATGGCAATGAGTTGGACACGTCTGAGTGACTAACACTTTGACTTTCTCTGGCCAGTAATGCCACACTAGAATCCCATCCACAGAGTCTGCTTTTGAGGACCAACTCCATTACTCATCTTTTTTATCTAGCATTCTTGGGATCCACTACTATCCTACTCTTCCAATTCCTGTCTGTAAAGGATAAATATTGTAGTTTTTACCATTCCATTGGCATGCAGCAGTCCTAGTTCTTGCCTAGCTGTCTGATATGGAGATGCAGCTCTAGGTACGGGTGTGGTGGAGGGGAAGTCAGAGTACCCAATGTTTTAGCTCAGGTTTCCAAGAAAAAGAAGGAGAAAATTATTTAGATGCACATAATTTATGGAATGTGCTTCATAAAACCCAACACAGAGGGAATGAAAAGAAGAGGGAAGGGAAAAGACCTGGGCAAGTATGTAGTCTCACATAAAACCTAGCTACAGTTTTCTCCAAATAAGGGGAAAAAGCCTGGCTTTTGCATAAATACATCAGTGAGCCACTGGTTACTGAGCACCCTGGGAGTGGCGGTTGGGTGAATGCAATTTCTCAGGGTAAGGTAGGTCTTAGAAGTCGTGGCTAATTCTCTGGAGAAGCTGGCATGGGGTAGGAAGAGAAGGAGGAGATTTATTGAGTCATGGGCTTCCCAGGTGGCGCTAGTAGTAAAGAACCCACCTGGCGATGCAGGAGACATAAGAGAAACAGGTTTGATCCTTGAGTTGGGAAGATACCGTGGGGGAGGGCATGGCAGTACCTTACAGTATTCTTACATAGAGAATCCCAAGACAGAGGAGCCTGGCGGGTTACAGGCCAGGGGGTCACAAAGACTCGGACACAACTGTAGCGCCTTACACACACACAGTCTTCAATTCTCACAGCAGCTGGAGGTTAGCATGTCCTCGCTTTAAATAGGATCTGGGTGGAGAATCCACAGCATCTTTTTTTAAAGCAATTCTTTTTTTGGTATTTATTATATATTATCTAGTAATGCCATTCTGAGAAATCTACTTTACTTTTTTAGGTCTTGCATCTGAAGAACTAGGAACACAATGAATGTTTGCTAAGTATTAGTTATGGTTAATATTGTAGAATTCTCCTTGTCTAAATATGGGGAAAACAGTATTTTTTTAAGTCTTATCTTGATGAATTTTTAAGGTAAAAATGTGAAAGGTAAATTTTTTAATCTCTAAACTGTTCTACTTATGCAAGTTATTCTAAATCGCATAATAATTATTTGACAAAAATATCCACCATCAATTTATACTAATAAGTAATACTTAATGGTTATGAATGAATTACAGTAGGCCAACATCTGGGCATCTCACACATAGGATTACAGTAGAAGGAATCATTTGTTAATTCCAGAAAAGTTTCTCAACCTCAACCCTATTAACATATTGGGTTGGTAGATTCTTTTTGTGGAGTTCTATCCTTTACACTGTGAGGGCTTCCCAAGTGGTGCCAGTGGTAAAGAATGCACCTGCCAATGCAGGAGACATAAGAGACACGTGTTTGACCCCTGGGTCAGGAAGATCTCCTGGAGGAGGACATGGCCACCTACTAAGTATTTCTGCCTGGAGAATCCCCATAGACAGAGGAGCTTAGCAGGCTACAGTACATAGGGTTGCAAAGAGTCAGACATGACTGAAACAACTTAGCATGCATGTACACACATGCTACACTGTAAGATGTTTAGCAGCATTTCTAGTTTTAACCTACTAGATACCACCAGTTGAAAACTGCTGGTTTGCCTCACAAAGCACAACACATGACATCTGATTCTATCACAGACTACTTATGCAGTCCAAAGAGAGCACAGCGTTCCATAAGAGATGACGCTAAGGATCTCAAGATAAAACCTGAAAATGTGTTGCAACTTCTCTAGTTTTGGGCCTGAGTGACCAGATATACCAAAGAGGTTGATGCCACTAATAGCTTAGAGAATTTGTAACTGAAAATCTTTTATTCTTCAGGTGGCACCCAGAAGCAGAAGGCTCAAACCATTCAGTAGGGCACCTGAATATTATAGAGATATGTGGTTGTAGGCCAAGAGCCTACGGATAGTAGAGCCAAACATGCCCAAGAAACTAGAAAAATGGGGTATACTATATTGTTGATGATGCTGAAATTATAATTAATTGTGTTCAAACTTTTTCTGAAAGCCTAGTTCCTAAACAGACTAAAAGAGATGGCATTCTAGGGAAGCGAGAGTTTGTTACTAAAGGAGTATGGCTTGTCCACATCAATTTTCCAATGTGGCTTGCAGCTGGATGAAATTATGAGAACTATATAGAAAGGTAACCACAATATAGGCTTCCTAGGTGGCTTACTGGTAAAGAATCTGCCTGCCAATGCAAGAGACATGGGTTCCATCCCTGAGTCGGGAATATCCCCTGGAGAAGGAAACGGCAACCCACTCCAAGATTCTTACCTGGAAAATCCTATGGACAGAGGAGCCTGGCAGGCTACAGTCCATGGGTTCCAAAGAGTTGGACATGACTTAACGACTGAGCACAAGCACTAAGACCATACAGATATGTAGAGCAGCAAAGTCAGAAGTCATGCAGCTTCGTCAGAACCAGAAAATACAAGAGAACTAGGCATTACTATTGGCTGACTTAGAACTAGCCATGAGTCTTACTCTAAAACTAGTCAAAATCCTTTTTTCTCCCTAGGTGTTCTAGGGTGAGAATGATCCTTACAAGTATATGATTTTTTTTTTTTTTGTATTTAAGTATGCATAATTTATGGCAAGACAATTAGCCAATCCTCATTTTTCACAAATTCAGTATTTGTAAATTTGCTTATTTGTCAAAACTGGAAATGCTTCAAATAAATACCTACATTTTTACATTCATTCACAGACATTTTGTTGTTGTTTTGTCACTCAGTCTAATTCTTGGGACTCCATGGACTGTAGCCTGCCAACCTCCTCTGTCCATGATTTCCCAGGCAGGAATACTGGAGTGGATTGCCTTTCAAGATATTTTTAGATTGAAGTACAGTTGATTAAAACATTATCTTAGTTTCAAGTGTATAACATAGTGTTTCAAAACTTTGATAGACTAAGTCTATAATTTTTTGTAGCTAAGTGGAAATATATTAGGGGAAGGTGATAGTGGAAGTTAACTGGAGTCCTACACTTACAGTAGTTTTCCCCAAAGTCTATTATCAACAGATAGTGAAATATTACATCTGAGGGTCACTGTTTCCATTTTCAGGCCAGTCTCCTCTTCAGTAAAACCTCAGACCCCTGGGCTTTATGCTTTGACAGTTGTCACACACATTGATCCCAACAGTGAAAGTTCATAAAAACTCAATTTACTTCGGTTGTTGCAACAGAAAGAGGAAAAGGAATAGCATAGAAAATGTTCAGTGTCTTTTGTTGATTTATACAGCTTCAATAATGTGAAATCTACTGTTTGAATAAAAGCTAATACTTGAGCTTCAACTTAAAGAAATTTACTTTTTAGTTGTTGATGAAAACTTTAAGAGCACACACCACATTCTTCTGCTTCACTTTGTGTCACATCCTTTTCTTTTCCATTGTATTTTGATTCAGATCCACTCTTCATGTCCCTTGAGTAAGAGGATCAACTTGACCTATTTTATTTAACTGTCATTTGGATTTGAAAGGATTTTTTATCTTGAAAGTAGAATTTTTCTAATGAAGGATATTTCAGTAAGATGTACTTTAAAAATCAAACAATTGAGGTGCATTGGTTATGTATTGAATTCCATTAAACAAATCTTACAATAAAAACAAGAAACAAAAAGAGTTTTCCTCATTTATCACTATCTAAACAGTTTCAATGAAGTTAAATAAAAATCTTTCTCATTTTCACAATAGGTAACATTTTCAATCAAGATTCTACTTTTTCCCCAAAATATTATAATATAAATGTGTTTTTATACCAAGTATCAATTTTTTGGTTGATTTAGTCACACGAAGTGCATAACTTTAAAGTAAAACATATTGCTCATTAAGTGAGTCATATTAAGAGAGACCTAAACACTGCCTGTTTTAGATGAAGTGATACATGAATGATGCACACAGAATGCAAGTTCAGATGCCCTTTATTTTTGCCATAGATGGACTACCTGTTATTGCGCATGTTATCTTTTTTTTTTTTTTTAATTGGAGGATAATTGCTTTACACTGCTGTGCTGGTTTCTGCTGTACAACAACATGAATCAGTCATTCCTTCCTTCCTCATGTTCAGTCGTGTCCAACTCTTTGGGACCCTATCAACTGTAGCCAGCTAGGCTTTTCTGTGCATGGAGTTTTCTAGGCAAGAATACTGGAGACAGTTGCCATTTTCTACACCAAGGCATCTTCCTGACCCAGGAATTGAACCCACGTCTCTTGTATCTGGGCACAGGTATTGGCAGGCAGATTCTTTATCAATCCCCTCCCTCTTGAACTTCCCTCCTACTCTGCCCCACCATCTCACCCGCTCTAGGTGAGAGCACCAGACTGAGATTCCTATAACTTCCCCTTAGCTTTCTACTTTGAACATGGTAGTATATTCCAAAGCTACAGTCTCAATTTGCCCCACCCACTGCTTCCCCCACTGCGTCCATAATTTTGTTCTCCATGTCTGAGTTTCTATTTGTGCCTTGGAAGTAGGTTCATCAGTACCATTTTTCTAGATTCCATATACATACTATCTTTTATACCAGAACAAATTCACTGCCACTGTTCACTGAATGTAAAGCCAGGTGAACACAGGGAGGAAGATGACTTGCAAGAACTTGTTCTGAGGTTGCACTTCAGTTATGACTACATTGATCTCAAAGCCTAACTTTAGGACAAATTCTCCTTAGCTATTAAATCTGAACAGAGCTTCCTGGTGCTTCTGCTAAGTAGAGAGTTCTTGTTCTGTGATTTGGTGTCTAACTTCAGATAATCCAAGTTGATGATTTTATGAAGAGGGCGCTGACTTCCAAAGCATTGAGTTTAATATTAAGAATATTTCCTTATTTTTCAAACCATTCTTTCTTATATTGAAATGAATTTATTTAATCCACTGCAGCTATTATTCCTTTCTCTGTCCTCAGTGTTTCATTTTTTCTGTACATTACAGCACTCCTTCATTTCAAATGTATTTGGCAAGGATGTACTTTATGCAAGAAAATGTACAAAAAATAACTCCAAATAATAACACAGAACATTAGTACACAATAACTTTTCAAATATTTGAGGACACATGCCCATGCTTGCTCCTTAGAAGAAAAGTTATGACCATCCTAGATAGCATATTAAAAAGCAGAGACATTATTTTGCCAACAAAGGTCCATCTAGTCAAAGCTATGATTTTTCCAATGGTCATGTATGGATGTGAGAGTTGGACTATAAAGAGTGCTGAGCACCGAAGAATTGATGCTTTTGAACTGTGGTGTTGGAGAAGACTCTTGAGAGTCCCTTGGAGACTCTCAAGGAGATCCAACCAGTTAATCCTAAAGAAAATCAATCCTGAATATTCTTTGGAAGGACTGATTCTGAAGCTAAAACTTCAATACTTTGCCCACGTAATGTGAAGAACTGACTCATTTGAAAAGACCCTGATGCTGGGAAAGATTGAAGAAGGGGATGACAGAGAATGAGATGGTTGGATGGCATCACTGACTCAATGGGCATGAGTATGAGTAAGCTCCAGGAGTTAATGATGGACAGGGAAGCCTGGCATGCTGCAGTCCATGGGGTCAGAGATGACTGAGTGACTGAACTGAACTGAATTTTGCAAATGTGACAACCATTTCCAATTGATTTCACTTGCAAATACACCAAAATCTATATAGTACTTACTTTTATCTTCATTGCTATTCTCTCAGTCAAAGCTTCCTGGTTTTCCTTGCATATACCATAACTTCATGCTAATTCTTCATTCAACAGGGATAGTGATTCTTAAGACATGCACAATTGATTCACTTTCTGTCTGATTAACATCAATTAAACAGCTTTTCATTTGATGTTAAACCTTTATAAAATACCATACAAATATGCTAGTTGATCTGGCCCTTGCATACTTTTCCAACACTGATTCTCACTATTCTCTATTGGGCACAACGGTATTTATTTAGATTTGAAATATTCCAGGGTCTCCCCTGCCTCCCGAACTTAGCATGTGAACTTACTCTTTCTTACTTTACATCAGTGGAGGCATTCTTTGTACCCATTATTCTTCAGGAGTGACCCCAGATAAAACCAATTCTTCCTATTCATGGTAGAAGTTGCTGGCTGCTTACCAGCATTCATTCATTCTTCTTCTGAACTGAACTTCTCAGACACGTAACCAAGCGGAATGGGAGTGGAAGTGATGTGTGCTACACTGGGAACAGCATGCCTGCTGCAGCTCTCTTCTTCATCTCCCTGAAGTGATGTAGTAACAAGTCCCCAGGGAACTAAGGATCACTCAGAAACCTGGTTGCTGTGCAGTGAAGGAAGAAAAGCCACATCCTAACAAGAATATTCTCTCTGGACTAGCAAGTGAGTTTAGTGTTAGCATTTCTATTTTCTTCTTTATTTTGGATTTGCCTAACTGATCTTACCCTGCACAGCTGAAAATAATGAGCAGGATAGGTAAGGCATGCAATAAATAAAGAAATCAATGCATATTTAGTGCATTTGCAGGAAGAGATGGAAAACAGGAAGGAGTTAAGTGTGTTGATTCCAGAGCTTAACCTTCCACAAGAGCAGCAAATGATCGGGTAATAAGAGAAATAAATTTTGCAGAAAACTGAAATCTATTAAAAAAGTTGCCACAAGCAAGGAAGACTGGATGAAGAAAGAAACAGTGGCTTTGTGGTTAAGAGTGTGCTGCAGTGTTTTAAATGGACCACCTACTGGTCCCTCATGCACAAACTTAACAGCAAAGATGAAGGTGCTAAGGATGGTGAGGATGGTAGCCTGGAGCCCTGGTTCAGGCTGCTAGTGTCAGAGGAAGCCAACTCTATGGTGAAAGAACTATGGTTGTGGCCTCAGCCTGCGGGGTGGACCCTCAAGGACCAGCATGAAGAGTTACCTTCATTTTGCCTCGTTCAGAGTTGTCCCAAGGCTGGGCAGCACTCTGGTTTTGCTGAAAACATTCAAAGACACAGGTATTGTTCTCCACAGCCTGCAAAAAAGAATGATACTTCATCTTTTCAAAACTGTATTGTATGTTGAAGTTCATTTTCATTTCTATGTGCATTTTTTAATCATTTTGATTTTTACTAAAAATACTGTTGGGACTTTTTGGGGAATTAGGTTAAATCATCACATCGGTTTGGGGGAAATGACAATGTTACATGTTACTATAATGACAGTGATATAAAGCTTTTTTTTCATTTGCCTCCTCTTAATTTCTTTGATTGCTCTTGTGCAGTTTTAGTCTAGATCTGGAACACATTTTATTATATTTATAACTATATGTCCCATGTTTTGTGATACTGTTATAATTGTATTTTTTTTAATATATCAGTTATTAAATATTTATTATCATGAATTTTTACATATTTATCGTATAGATTGAAACATCATTAAATTCACTAATTAGATCTAGTAGCTTATTGAGATTTTGGGGGGATTTCTACATATTGAATCATACTATTTGTAATTAGAGATTTGGTATGTTTAAATTCTATTGCTTGTATTTTGATTGTGTGCTCACTGCACTAGTTAGGAACTCCAGTTTGATGTTAAAAATAACCAGGAAAGAAGGGTATGTAGGACTAACTCTGACACTCGGGTAAAAGAATTCGGTCACTGACTGGTAAACATGATGTTAACTGTAGAACTTTTAATAAACTTTTTATTTTATAATATGATAGAGCTCTTTCATATCTCACACCCAATTTCCCCTATAATGAACATCTTTTATTAATACCATACCTTCCTCACAATTTATGATCCAATATTGACTCACTGTTTATTTTTCTTATGTTTCTTTTCTTATAATGTTTCCTACTTTTGGTATTAGATTCATGTTGATGCTACTAAACTCTCAATTATTATGGATTCAAATATTTCTTTTGTTCCTCTCTCCTCATTCTGGAATTCTCATTATACCCGTGCTACATTTTTCATAGGTGTCCCACAGTCCTTGGATATTTTGTTCTGTTTTATTTTATTTTTTTTCTTTCTTTGTTCTCTTTGCTTTTCAGCTTTGAAAGTTTCTGTTGAGATATCCTCAAGCTCAGAGGTTCTTTCCACAGCCATGTCGGGTACTAACAAGCCTGTCAAATGCATTCTTCATTCTATTACAGCATGCTTGATCTCTAATCTTTCTTTTAGGTTCTTTCTTAAGCTTCTATCTGTCTGCTTACAAAGCCTACCTCTCTTGCCTGCTGTCTACTTTATCCATTAAAACACTTGGCGTAGTAATGATAGTTGTATTAAATTCCTGCTCTGATGATTCCAACATTCCTGCCATGTCTTTTTCTGATGCTTGCTTTGTTTCTTCAAACTGTGTTTTTTGCCTTGTAATTTTTTCTTGATAGTTGGATGTGCTATACCAGGTAAAATGGACTGCTGTAAATAGGTTTTCAGTAATGCGGTGGTAAGCTGCTGGGATAGAGAAACCATTCTACAGTCCTATGGTTATGTCTTAGGCTTTAGTGAGACTATGCTTCCAGAATGTCAATTTAAAAAGTGTTTTCAGTTCTTTTCTCTACCTTAGATGAATGGTGGTTCCAACTTTTACCTCATCTCTGATTCTGTTTTGTTTTACTGATTTGTAACTTTATAATGGATTTTTACTTTGTGTTTTTGTATGTATCATATGTTTCTTGCATGGTAAATAATGTGAGGAACATTTGAGTCTGAGATACATTATATCTATGAAATTGAATGTCAATACCACTCTTGCTAGGCTATTTAATGTAGGGGGTTGGATTATTCTAGTCAGTAATAGACTGTTTGGTTTTGTTTCCATAATGTTTATTATGGATTTAACACTTAACATCTAAGACATCTGGCATTACCTATACTTGGAGAGTGGCGTGGTTTGCTGGAGTTTAGCCTCAGTATTCCCACTCCACCCTCAACTTGAAGACATTTTTTGTGTGTGTTATTTCCTCAGATATTGATTATCTCTTTGCTATTGCTTTTCTCTTGTGGTAGATGACTGTTACCTTTACTGAGTGAGTGTTAGTCTGTTGGAGAAAATGCAGAATCAATGAAAAATGCCTTTTCTGAAATCATGGGAAACACAGTATTCTAAAAGCTAAGGATAACCAGAAATGGAGACTGCCATGCTCAAAGAACGGAGAAGGCAATGGCACCCCACTCCAGTACTCTTGCCTGGAAAATCCCATGGACAGAGGAGCCTGGTAGGCTGCAGTCCATGGGGTCGCTAAGAGTTGGACATGACTGAGCAACTTCACTTTCTCTTTTCACTTTCATGCATTGGCGAAGGAAATGGCAACCCACTCCAGTGCCTGGAGAATCCCAGGGACAGGGAACCTGGTGGGCTGCCGTCTATGGGGTCGCACAGAGTCAGACATGACTGAAGCGACTTAGCATTGGCATTAGCATAGCATGCTCAAAGAAATTATATGTATGTCTGCAAATGGCCATATCCTGACGGACAGAACTATTTTCCATTTTCCATCTCCAACGCAACTCAAATCTACCTTGTGGTCCAGAGGGCTTGGTGCCTATCCCCTTTTAACTTCAGGATTTTGTTCTTAGAAAAGTTTTGACCAGGCTTTTTGCCTTTTCCCTGGTGGCTGCCTCGAAGTTCATGCAGTGTGGATGACTATCTAGTCAACTTCACATGTCTCAAATGCTCTTGAATGTGCCTTCAGTCTCACATCTCTCAAACTCTCCTGAATGTGCCTTGTGGTGTTTCATCAATGATGAGCTGAAGTATGGCTAAAAAATCTCCAGTATGTCTGCAGTTCTTTGATGCTAAACCAATTAGTCCTTAACAATGAATTAAAGATTATAACTAAATTCTTACTAACGTAGACAGACCGCAGTACTATCTCCCCCCTACCCTCTGTCATAAGTGAGCTAGTCTTTGGGTTCTGTATCTCCTTATATCCTAGAAGTCTTGCTCATGCTTGTGTTTATTCACATTTGACTGTTCACGACCCATTGGACTATAGTTCATCAGACTCCTTTGTCCATGGGATTTTTCAGGCAAGGATACTGGAATGGATTGCCATTTCCTTTTCCAGAGGATCTTCCCAACCCAGGGATCAAACCTGCATCTCTTGTGATGTCTTCTGCATTAGAGGCAGATTCTTTAGCTGGTGAGCCATTGGGGAAACTCGAAGATTTTAGGCTATCTCAACTGCTCATCGGATATCAGACGGGTTTAAAAAATTTTAAAGATTATATTGTTTTTTTTTTCTGCTTTCATGATAGAAGTAATACTGTTCAGCTTTCTACTTCATAGGGAAAAATGTGCAACTCTTATTTACATTTTAAATTATATTATTTATTGTTATTTGTTCCATTTTATAAGGACTTCTTTCATTGCATATAATATACTTTATATTTCAGGCCTACCAAATTGTCAGTTCTTCAATTTTTACAACTTATTCTCACTTAGTAGTGTGGTCAGAATAAAGAAATAATCTATCAATTCAAAATATAAATCAGTCTTTTGTGTGTTTTCTTCCTAATTAACTATAGTGTCTCATCTTCCTAATTCTTTCCATAAACATTCAAACTTTAAAAATTTCCCAGGCATGTGGATTAAGGAACTGCCATATATTTTTCCAAAGCTAGAATAATTGTATACATTTTAAATCTCCTAGTAAGGCATGGGGTAGTCTGTGCTGATCCTTTCAAATCTAGACAAATCAGTACTGAATGGTTTTCTGACAACTCTTAGTATTGATTCTTCCACTGAAGCTTTAAAAAGTGCTGCTCGATTTTCATTCATTAGAGCTATTTCTGGGAGAGTCTTTTCAGTTTGTTCACAGACTCTCCCTGTCTCATTCTCTCTGCTGAATTTCTGTGTTCCCCAGCAATTCTCCAAGGTCTATTGTAAGTTAAAAATTTACCTTATGGAAACTGCTTCTTTGTAGAAGAAAGCAGAAATGTAGAAAGCAAACTAGAACTAGAATAACTGAACTTTGCAACCCCAGTGTAAAAGTTGACTAAAGCTAGGATGCCAAATTGATATAAAAGTATTTAGGTTTAAATTCATTGGTAATAATATACTTTAAACAAAAGTGAAAATGTTAATCACTCAGTCATGTCCAATTCTTGGCAACCCCATGGACTGTTGCCCACCAGGCTTCTCTGTCCATGGGATTCTCCAGGCAAGAATACTGGAGTGGACAGCCGTTCCCTTCTCCAGGGGATCTTCCCGACCCAGGGCCTGAACCCAGATCTCCTGCATTGCAGGTGGATTCTTTATTGTCTGGACCACCGAGAAGTGCAATATACTTAAAAGGGAAAAATAAGTTTCTACAGTGAAACAATTAATGCAGTTAGTATCTCAACTAAGGCTTTACATTTAGCATCACCAACAGTTAAAAATAAAAAGAAAATTCATCAATTAATAAGGAACTATTTTGGCAGTTTTAAATTTGAAGAAATTATGCTACTATTTTTAACAAGCTAAATAATGGATATACACTTACCTTGGCATCTACTGAACAGAGCTTCAGTTTCTGTGTCTCTTATGGCTTTAAGAATGGAGGGTACAGATGCTTCAGTCTCAGCCATTATGCAACCACCAGCAAAGAAAAGGCAGTTTAGAGTAAAGTAATGGCAAATGGGACATAAAATCATGAAGTTAGTTCATGTTTTTACCTGTATTTTTTTCAAGATATTTTGTTTAGTTGATTAACAGATTTAAATCTTACATATGTATGTGTGTATGTATATGTATATTATGCATACATATAAAATGCATATACTATTATATATACACACATGCATACATAATTACATATATGTATTGGATGGAGGTTCATGACATCATACAGGAAACAGGAATCAAGACCATCCCCATGGACAAGAAATGCAAAAAAGCCAAATGGCTGTCTGGGGAGGCCTTACAAATAGCTGTGAAAAGAAGAGAAGAGAAAAGCAAAGGAGAAAAGGAAAGATATAAGCATCTGAATGCAGAGTTCAAAAGAATACCAAGGAGAGCTAAGAAAGCTTCCTCAGCGATCAATGCAGAGCTATAGAGGAAAACAACAGAATGTGAAAGACTAGAGATCTCTTCAAGAAAATTAGAGATACCAAGGGAACATTTCATGAAAATATTGGCTTGATAAAGGACAGAAATGGTATGGACCTGCAGAAGATATTAAGAAGAGGTGGCAAGAATGCACAGAAGAACTGTACAAAAAAGATCTTCATGACCCAGATAATCACGATGGTGTGATCACTCATCTAGAGCCAGACATCCTGGAATGTGAAGTCAAATGGGCCTTAGAAAGCATCACTACAAAGCTAGTGGAGGTGATAGAATTCAGTTGAGCTATTTCAAATCCTGAGAGATGATGCTGTGAAAGTGCTGCACTCAATATGCCAGCAAATTTGGAAAACTCAGCAATTGCCACAGGACTGGAAAAGGTCAGTTTTCATTCCCATCCCAAAGGAAGGCAATGCCAAAGAATGCTCAAACTAGAGCACAATTGCATTCATCTCACACCCTAGTAAAGTAATGCTCAAAATTCTCTAAGCTAGCCTTCAGCAATACGTGAACCCTGAACTTCCAGATGCTGAAGCTGGTTTTAGAAAAGTCAGAGGAACCAGAGATCAAATTGCTAACATTCGCTGGATCATCAAAAAAAGCAAGACAGTTACAGAAAACATGTACTTCTGGTTTATTGATTATGCCAAAGCCTTTAACTGTGTGGATCACAATAAACTGGAAAATTCTTCAAGAGATGGGAATACCAGACCACCTGGCCTTCCTCTTGAGAAACCTCTATGCAGGTCAGGAGGCAACAAATGGAACTGGACATGGAACAACAGACTGGTTCCAAATAGGAAAAGGAGTACATCAAGGCTGTATATTGTCATGCTGTTTATTTAACTTATATGCAGAGTACATCATGAGAAACTCTGGGCTGGAAGAAGCACAAGCTGGAATCAAGATTTCCGGGAGAAATATCAATAACCTCAGATATGCAGATGACACCACCCTTATGGCAGAAAGTGAAGAGGAACTAAAAAGCCTCTTGCTGAAGGTGAAAGAGGAGAGTGAAAAAGTTGGCTTAAAGCTCAACATTCAGAAAATGAAGATCATGGCATCCGGTCCCATCACTTCATGGCAAAGAGATGGGGAAACAGTCGGAACAGTGGCTGACTTTACTTTTTTGGGCTCCAAAATCAGTGCAGTTGGCGATTGCAGCCATGAAATTAAAAGACGCTTACTCCTTGGAAGGAAAGTTATGACCAACCTTGACAGCATATTGAAAAGCAGAGACATTACTCTGTCAACAAAGGTCTGTCTAGTCAAGGATATGGCTTTTCCAGTGGTCATGT
Organism: Tragelaphus eurycerus; assembly: GCA_935064755.1. NCBI lineage: Eukaryota > Metazoa > Chordata > Mammalia > Artiodactyla > Bovidae > Tragelaphus > Tragelaphus eurycerus. The sequence continues at coordinate 14,126,567 of CAKXYN010000061.1, forward strand.
ATGGATGTGAGAGTTGGACTATAAAGAAAGCTGAGCCTCAAAGTATTGATGCTTTTGAACTGTGGTGTTGGAGAAGACTCTTGAGAGTTCCCTAGACTGCAAGGAGATCCAACCAGTCCATCCTAAAGGAGATCAGTCCTGAGTGTTCATTGGAAGGACTGATGTTGAAGCTGAAACTCCAACACTTTGGCCACTGATGTGAAGAGCTGACTCACTTGAAAAGCCATGATACTAGGAAATACTGAGGTCAGGAGGAGAAGGGGATGACAGAGAATGAGATGGCCAGATGGCATCACCGACTGAATTTACATGTGTTTGAGTGGACTCTGGGAGTTGGTGATGGAAAGGGAGGACTGCCGTGCTGCAGTTCATGGGGTTGCAAAGAGTCGGACACAACTGAGCGACTGACCTGATCTGAACTGAGAGTAAATTTAAATTCTATGAGCTGATTATGAAAATTTATTGAATCAAATGTGGGAAAATACTAGGAGTTATATCTTCAAATTATACGACACACATACATTTATCTATGTGTATATATTTATGTGCATATATATTTATACATATAATTTTCCCTTCCCAATTTTCCTTTCTCTTCCTTTTCTGACACTTTAATTATACAGATATTCAATATTATCTAGCTAGTCCTCTTGCTCTCTTCATTCTTTAGCTTTTTGTCCTTCACATTGGGCAATTTCTATCGCAGTCCCTTCAAGGTCATTTTATTTTTCCTTTGCCATTTCCTCTAAGCTGCTAAGTTCTTCCAGTGAACTTTTTATTTCAGGTATTACTTTTTAGATCTCCTAGAAATTCCATTTGCTTCCTTCTTTTCATACCTATATTTCTTTTTAGAATTCCCTTTCCCTTCATCAGGAGCATATTGCATTGAATTTTATTTACTACTTTAACACATTTTCTGATATTTTTAGTATCATGGTCTTCTTTTACATTGATTTCAGTTTATGTTATTTTCATTTGAGAATGACTTCTATTCACTTGTTTATTCATGTATCTTATAATTTTAGATGGCATTCTTGAAATGAGGGATATCAACTTGAGAGAGATTATTTTATTTTTCTCACTTGAGCCTTGTTTCTTCTGCTTTATCATTCAATTGTTTTAATTGAACAGCAAAAAATACTGTTTATTGGGCTACATCTTTGGTCTCATTTCAGATCATTTGTGTTTTGTTTGATTTTTTTTTTTTTTTTTTTTTTGAGCTTGTGTCATATGGGTCCTTTTTTTTTTTAAGATTTAATTTTATTTTATTAGTTTTCTTGTAGTTGTTGCAGACCTATGTGGGTGAGTGGTCACATAGAATTATAGTGTATAGAATCTGAGAATTTGGGGCTCTTTTCCTTTTGCAATTTTCCCTTTTCATTGCAGCAATCAGGGACTTCCTACGTTCAGTTCTCTAATATTCTAGCCACAAAATGGACTTCCAACTATCACTACGTCTCACATACTGCGCTAACTGTGTATGATCTCAGGATAAAATCCACAAAATGTTGAAATGTACTTTGTCAAATTCCACTCCAATGAACAAGCAACTCCACCAAAATTCATCCTGTGTTCACCAGTGCTGCTTTTTCTGTTTTATATCCAATTTTTATAGTGCTTTTCTTTGGAGAGTCAGTCAGGTCATATCTTACTCAGTCATTAATAGAAGTTTAAGTCCTGTCTATAGTCTTTTCTGATTACATAATGTGTCATATTGTGTTATGTCTCAGACATTTTAAGTGCTATTTCTTTTGCCTGAAATGTTTCAGTCCTTGACTTCATTTTGCTAACTTCACTGAATCTTCAAATGTCAGATTGTTCTTTCAATGAGACTGTTGTGTCTTTTTAATAGCTCCTATTGAAATTTTAGAATTATTTTATAATCACTGGTTTGCTTAACTATGTATCTTAGTAAAACACATGCATCTGAAAAGCTAAGTCTATATTTTAACATTTCTTTATATCTATCCAAGTACCTTAGTCAGAACAACTACCCAATATATGTATGTTGCACTGAGATGAGTGAAATTAAATTAAATCATTCTTTGTTCCCCTCCACTGCCTCCTGTTGATAGAAAACTTATTTAGTGAATGTTTTCTATTTGGAATGGACAGAATTTTTAAAATCACCACAAGAAAATGGTCATGGAAGCCAGATACATTCTAAGGTTAAATAGAATCATAATGTTAAATTAAATAAAAGAAAGTGAGGAGGATGGTATTTCTGAAAGATACTCAAAACTTGCAAAATTATATTAAATGTCTCAACAAGGACTCCAGTTGTCAGGAGTACCCCTAAAATCAAGTGATAAGCCATGCATAATCTATTTGCTAAGTTATTCACCACAAAAGGAATATGTTAATGAATAAATCATAGTAGAGAAATAAGGGTTTTTAATCACTCTGTGATAAAAATTTATTTTGTATGCATATTTTTTGATGTTGCCTGTGCTTACTCTGGAGAAGGCAATGGCATCCCGCTCCAGTACTCTTGCCTAGAAAATCCCATGGGTGAAGGAGCCTGGTGGGCAATGGTCCATGGGGTCGCTAAGAGTCGGACACGACTGAGTGACTTCACTTTCACTTTTCACTTCCATGCATTGGAGAAGGAAATGGCAACCCACTCCAGTGTTCTTGCCTGGAGAATCCCAGGGACGGGGGAGCCTGGTGGGCTGCCGTCTCTGGGGTCGCACAGAGTCAGACACGACTGAAGCAACTTAGCAGCAGCAGCAGCAGTGCTTACTCAGATGTGTGTGACTCTTTGTGACCCCATGGACTGTAGCCTGCCAGTTCCCCTCTGTCCATAAGGATTCTCTAGGCAGGAATACTGAAGTGGGTTACCATACCTTCTTCCAGGGGATATTCCCAACCCAGGGCTCGAACCCAAGTCTTCCGCATTGCAGGCAGATTCTTTACCAGCTTAGCTGGGAAGTATTACTCAGAATATCTCACTCCCTGCCAGTCCTAGTCTCAGCCTTGAGTATCAGTAGAATTCTTTGTAGACTCCTATACTTACAAATGTAGCCTAAAGATTACTGTTGCCTCCAAAAATACAGTATTTTTAAGATAATGCCTCACATCTAATACTCTTGCTGAGAAATTTATTATTTGGTTTTTAAAGTAATGATTAGTCAGTATTATATAATAATGTTAGCATGAAATATCAATATATTTCAGGAGATCCTCCAGTCCCATATTAAAATATAGTAAGGAAAAGAAAGATTCTGATAGATATATACTTTGTGCTAGTTACTCTTATAGATACAGACACTTTTTAAATATGGTCCTATACTCAAGGGTATTACAGTCAATTTGAGTGATGCAATATATACATAGTACATAAAACACTGTCCAGTTATGGTAATAATAGAGATTACATTGACGGAAAGATTGGAAGCTTGAAGGATTTCTAGAATGATGGCTATCATCTATAACCTAGACATAAAGGATGTTAGCATTGAAACTCATTTTTTATATCAATACTTTTACACAAGGTATGCTACCTTTGGAGTTTATACTTCGTACTTATTGAATTTATTTCATTTGGTTTTTTATTTTTGTCTAGAGTGAGTAGAAAAGTGTTAACTACATAATTTTTATATTCGAGAATTTTGTTTTTAATCTTATTCTGCTCTTGTAAGTTATCTGAAAAAAATAAATTGTTAACTATGTATCTTATCTTATGGAATTTTTACATATTAGTTCTGCATTCCTAAATTATCTAACAAAATCAATAATAAAAATGTATTATTTGAAATGTAGTAGCAATTGCCATAGGAGAAGGCAATGGCACCCTACTCTGGTACTCTTGCCTGGAAAATCCCATGGATGGAGGAGCCTGGTTAGGTACAGTCCATGGGGTCGCGAAGAGTTGGACATGACTGAGTAACTTTACTTTCACTTTTCACTTTCATGCATTGGAGAAGGAAATGGCAACCCACTCCAGTGTTCTTGCCTGGAGAATCCCAAGGACGGGAGAGCCTGGTGGGCTGCCATCTATGGGGTCACACAGAGTAGGACACGACTGAAGCGACTTAGCAGCAGCAGCAATTGCCATATTTTCATCAACACAATTATATTTCCACTGATAATTATTACGTGTAGGAGCAAAAATGACTTAAAACATGTCTATAAATTAGATACTCATTAAAAGAAATCATCTAGTCATGAGAGATATCCTTTCCTAGGTCCCATGGTGTGAAAGAATCTTGTCTACTAGGGCGACTGAAATCTATAGTTATGGTCAATAATAACTTCTGGCCCAATTTCTTACAATATCCATTTCAAAGAATTAATAAAGTAATAGTGGTGGCATGTTGAAGGGAAGGAGAAATCACCATAACACACTGATATGTAACATATTCTTTAAGAAACAGTAACAGCTAAAACATCTTTTCCAAACAACTTAGGCATGAATACAAATCAAAGTTTTATTTTACTTTGCTCTGAGCTACAAGGCCTCAAGCTGGTAAATTCAAAGGTTCACTCTCATCAGGGTGATTTATAAAACAAGGTAATATCAAAACTATGGAGTTACAACAATGTGTTACTATAATCATCAGTTTTATCAACATAAATAATTTGAACCTTGTTTCATTATTTATAGCAGGTATGTGAATAACAAGAATTAAGCTGTGAATGCTCCGTAAATCTAGACTTTTTGTTGAGTTCTATGAAGTTCTACTTTAAGATAGAAACCTGTGGTCTATCAGGCAGTCAGGTTTATTGCTTTTGTACAAAATTTACTCTGAGAAAGTGAATGTCAATCTGAGAGATATACATGATACAAAGATGGAGTGCTACAGTGTTCAAATACCTGACTATAGCTGCCAATAGAACAAGTCCAGTAGTCCAGTGCACCAATCTAAGCCATTCAATCTCCTGTTCCCTTTTTGTTTTGTTAGAACGATTTGATTTCATTTTCAACTGTTTTAAACAGAAAGAAGTATTAATATCCTAAATAATAAACCAGAGATCTCCTGAAAGTTTTGCATTGCAAGTTTAACAAGATTCAACATAGCAAGTTTGGGACACCAAAGGAAAAAAAGAGGGAAAACAAGATGGAAAGGTGAAGTCATGGCATTTGCAAATAAAGTGTCTCAGTGACTCTTTAAGAACCAATAAGAATATCAGAAATTAAGTTTCTATTTTCACTGAAGAGGAAATGGAAAATCTTTTTTAAATTTATTACTCTTTTCCATAGGATAAAGTCAGTTTGGATCACACAAAAACTTGGCAAAATTTGAACACATTTTAGATACCAGAAATTTTACCAAATGTTGAAATAAACTGAGGAATGTCTGCTAATTATTCTATTTGTTGTTCATAACAATTATAAACTGCTAAAGGCAGTTTACAAAGAACTGAAATATCATTGTGCCCAATACAGGCAATAGTACAAACTTCTTGACAGTTCAAAAGAATGATAGGCAAAGAAAAAATTTGATATAAATGATGCTTTGGACTGATTGATATCAAGTCTATTACAATCTTAAAATTTGGAGGTTCTTAGAGATTACTGCGGGGAAGGCAATGGCACCCCACCCCAGTACTTTCGCCTGGAAAATCCCATGGACGGAGGAGCCTGGTAGGCTCCAGTCCATGGGGTCGCTAAAAGTCGGAGGCGACTGAGCGGCTTCACTTTCACTTTTCGCTTTCATGCACTGGAGAAGGAAATGGCAACCCACTCCAGTGTTCTTGCCTGGAGAATCCCAGGGGCAGGGGAGCCTGGTGAGCTTCCGTCTGTGGGGTCGCACAGAGTTGGACACGACTGAAGCGACTTAGCAGCAGCAGCAGCAGTAGAGACTACTGTATTATCTCTAAAAGTCATTCTAGAAATGAAACAAATGCAAAGGATCTAAAGTAAGGATGATGAAACCATATTTAAGTTTGCCTACGTTTATAAATATTTATCAAAAATTCTATCAGAATTTAAAATACTCATTAAATCTTAAATATTTTTAAAAAGTTGATTTCTGTTAAACAAATTTAAGTGTCTGTGAATGCTTTAAAATAATGTCTTTAATATAGTATTATTTAATTATAATATTATTTTTTATCTCTGATAAAAAATAAAAGTCTCTGATGACAAGTTTCAGCTTAGGAACAAAAACAAATATTGTTCTTTCATAGGCTGGCAAGTTAATCTAGAATGAATTGCTTTTTATGCCAAGCAATCTGATTATTTTAATGTTTACCATTTTAATTTAGTTTCTTAAATGTTATACAGCTTTTTTATTAACATGTCCTTAAACTTGGGTTCATGGAAAGGTCACTGGGAACAATAATAAAGGCTAACAGTGCCTTAGTGATGGATTTTTCTGCAGTTGTTCATCACCAGGGGAGTTCTACTTCCAGAAAGAAGGGAGTAGTAATTAAGAACACAGAGTCCTTCAGAGTTTCTACTATAAGTCTAACTCAACCTTGGTGGGGATTAATATAGACTTGCTGAAATTCCTAGACTCCTAATGCATTCAATTACTCAAATAGTGCTAAAATATGACAGAATAATCTTTAGACAATTTTTGTAGCAAACTGTTTTGCATCCTGTTAATATGTCCAGAAAGAAAACACAATTTTGAACACCAGTTATTTATATATTCTGTGAAAAGCTCTGGCTATTTACATGGTCACTACATGCATACAAATTTGAATGTACAGTGATATAATGTAGCTTAAAAGTTCATAAGATAGTGCTTTTGAGTTATTTTTAAAATATTAGGAAATACTAAAGAGTAAACTTACATTTAATATTCAAAATTATTCAATGTAGGGTGGATAAATAAACACTACATTATCAGAAAGTACTTTAAACATTTTATACCTGTTTACAGAAAATATTCAATACCATGGACACATGATAATTATATTCCAAAAAGATTAAACAAAACAAACTGAGATAACTACTCAAAATATAATTTGTGATATTTATTAAAATCATATCTATTAATTTTCATTTCAAACTTATAACTTAAGTATTTTATTCATAAATTAGGGGGTACTTCAAATTTATGTGCTGTGAAATTTTGAGATTTTAATAAAATGCATGTAAAAGTATAATATTCCTTTAAATTTCATAGATGTCTCAATGTAATGAAGATTATAAGTGTATTACCATTATCTGGAAAACTTTTCAGTTGTCCATGTTCAAACATGGAAATAAAAATACATTAAAAAGTGGCATAAAGTTGGTTTTGTGAAATCGCCTTAAAAAACAGATTTAGTGTCAATATATAAAAAATCCATGTGTTAAATAGATGTGATGGAAGAAATGAAGAAATTTTCACATATTAAGGTATGAGGAAGTCATTTTGGATTATACATGATTTGGCTTGAATTTTATGCTAATTAGGACAGCCTGTCTATGGCCTATAAAACATACACCTACATCCACTTTAACCATTAAAGAGAAGAATGCATTTACCAGATTGTTTAGTATGTCCACTTTAAAGACAGGAATAAATGTCCCTCTCCCTCTATAATGCCAGTGCTAGTACTCCTTAAAGTTCCCTTTCCATCAAAGTCCCTCCTGACTTGCTGTGTAGGTGCTAAATTATAATTTTTGAAACTTGGACTGTACCCTTGTCATATTGGACTTCATTCTTTGTTCTGAGAAGATATAAAACTGCTGTTCAAGCAGTTTGAATGAAGGCAGTTGGCCATTCTGTACATGATTTCAGACACGTCCATGTATCACCGAGTACTTGACTTTTCTGAACTGAATCAAACTCAGGAACATCACTAGCTGTTTTCCAAACAATGCCTGTTAGCAACTGGCAACTGTAGCCTTTTAGTTTCATTGTTTCCCTTTGTAACTAGAGAACCATTTCAGACCCAAACCAATCCTTGTTTAACAGACACTCTTACTTGTTGCCAACTCCAATCCAAATTCTTGACAAACAATTTATGTAACTTTTTGAGTTTTCCTTATATGCTGCTGCTAAATGGCACCCCACTCCAGCACTCTTGCCTGGAAAATCCCATGGACGGAGGAGCCTGGTAGGCCACAGTCCATGGGGTCGCTAAGAGTCGGACAAGACACAGCAACTTCACTTTCACTTCTCACTTTCATGCATTGGGGAAGAAAATGGCAACCCACTCCAGTGTTCTTGCCTGGAGAATCCCAGGGACGGGGGAGCCTGGTGGGCTGCTGTCTATGGGGTCGCACAGAGTCGGACACGACTGAAGCGCCTTAGCAGCAGCAAGTCACTTCAGTCCTGTTCTCAATTTTGTAGTCTGGTAGAACATAATTACCGTGCCTTTTGAATCTGTGTCTCCTGAGCTGTAGACCTCACTGTGGCTTGAATAAAACTCTTTCTTATTCTTATGACAGACCGCTTATAAATTATTTGTGCCAACAAATATTAATATATAAATACATATGTATTCAATTTGTACTCAAAATCTGTCTTCCCTATAGAATGTAAGCAGTATGAGAGCAGTGATTTTTTTTTCTGTGTTTTTTTTTTTTTTTTCTTTTTAATTGACAAGATCTTTGAAATGTTTGTCAAGTTGATCAGGTAAGTAAAGAAAAATAAATACTATTTATTTACTGATAACTCTTTATCAACCCATATGGAAATCTGTGTACTCCTAAGAGCAATAATGCATGATAATCAAAATACAACACCAACATTCAGATATTACATTTGTTCAAAGGACCTGGCTATTTTTTCCTATTTAATTAATTTGTTTCCTAATTCTTTATTTATATAAAAACTAATAAACCTATAAAAATTTCTCTCCATGCCATCTTTCGCAATGTTCTAGTAGGAAACATCATGGGATTCTGTACATATGTGTCAATAATTGATTCTGCATCCCACCCACACAAAAATTTTTTGCTGTTTTTTAAGTCACTATGGGACAATGCCATTTGATTCCTTGTTTGCCATTTTAAAATACAGTAACAACAACATTTTATAGATTTTCATAATGTATACAAATTATGTTGTTTATTATGAATGTTACCCAATTTAATAAATAAATGTGCTTGCAGTTCTTGCAGCTCATCATTAAAAGAGTTGTTAACACTTGCTGTATCAATATTTTGTTATCATTATTTCTCACATTACTTGAACCAAACTTTCATTCAATACAATACACACAAACTTGTATTATTACATTACCAAGGTCCTCCCTGACTAAATCCAAATTCAATTTTCATTTTACAACCTGACTGAACCATCAGCAAGTAACCTAAGTAACATAAGTAGATCAGGAACAAACTCTACCATGCACCATCATTTTCTCCTCTTTTTAACATCTGGACCTAAGAACACTATACTCTCCAGCTTCCCTCTCTGGTAAGCAGAATAACGGTTCCCTAAGGATATGCATGTGTGTTCAGTTGTGTTTGACCCTTTGTGACCCCATGGACTGTAGCCTTCCAGGCTCCTCTGTCCACAGAATTTACCAGGCAAGAATACTGGAGAGGGTTGCCATTACCTCCTTCAAGGGATCTTCCCAACCCAGGGATTAAACCTGCATTTCTTGTGTCTCTTGCATTGACAGGGGGGTTATTTACCATGGTACCAGCTGGGAGGTGCCCTAAGAATACCCATTTCCTAATTCCCAGAACCTGTGAATACATTACATGACATGGGCAAAGGGGAATTACAGTTGCAAATATAACTGTTTCCTAATAGGTGAATCTTAAAGTTGAGAAATTATGCAAAATTATGCAGGCTAACTCAATGTAAGCACAAGCGTCCTTTAAATGCGAAAGAGTAAGGCAGAAGAATCAGGGTCAGAGCACAATGTGGGAAAGAAATGATGGCCATTATAGCTTTTAAATGGAAGAAGTCTATGTATGAGCCAAGGAATTCAGGTAGCCTTTGAAAGCTGGAATAGGCAATGAAATATTATGCCTTAAAATTGTCAAAAAGGAATATGCAGCCCTGCAGACAGAGTGGTTTATAAGATCCATGTTAAACCCTGGCCTTCAAAACTATAAGATAATAAAGTTGTACGGTTTGAACTACTTAGTTGTAGTAATTTGTAAAAGCAGCAATAGGAAACTAATCGAGCCTTCTCCCTAATGACCACTGTTTTTCAGTCTCCTTTGGTGACTCCTTCTGTTTCTCCTTCTGTGAGCCAAATGAAAATCTGTGGATCACTCCTCTTCCTTACTTCAACTTTCTTTCTGTTTTAATCCAGACTTTGGCTTTGGATACTCTCAACACTTTGAAAACCACTTTTACGTGCTGAATTGTTTCCCTCCCCTTAAATATGTTGAACTCCTAGCCCCTGAAACTCTTGAGTTTACTCAGAAACAGGATATTTGCAGATGTAACAGAATTGTGATAGGTTATTAGGATTGGTCCTAATCCAACATAAGGGCTTCCCTGGTGGCTCAGTGGTAAAAAATCCACCTACAATGCAGGAGATGTGGGTTTGACCTTTGAGTCAGAAAGATTCCCTGGAGGAGGAAATGGCAACCCATGCCAGTATTCTTGACTGGGAAGTTCCATGGACAGAGGAGTCTGGCGGGCTACAATCCACGGGGTTGCAAGAGCTGGACGTGACTTAGCGACTAAAACACCACCACCAGTATGAATGGCATCTTTACAAGAAGAGGAAAATACCATATGAAGACAGAGACACACAAGGAGACTGCCCTGATGATAACAGAGACAGAGATTGAAGAGATGCAGCTGTAAACCAAACAATGCCAATTGAAGGCTGCAGGCAAAAACTAAGAGAAAAGGATGCACCCTACCCAGTCTCAGAGGAGTGTGGCTTGGATGACACCTTGTATTTTAGACATCTAGCTTACAGAACTGTGAGATAATAAATTTGTTCTTTTTCTTAAACATCTCAGTTTGTAGGGCTTTGTTATGGCACATGTAGGAGGCCAATACAAGTACCAAATTCATATTAACTCTAACTCATTCTTTTAAAAACAGGTTCCTCCATCCAAATTCTTACTGATATTTTGATCAGGAAGTTATTATATACACATAACTCATTGTATGGCACTTTGCTTTGTTGTACTTTGCAGATATTGCTTTTTTTTTTTTTTTTTTTTTTTTTACAAGTAGAAGGTTTGTGGCAAGGCTGCATTGAATAAGTCTATAGGCATCATTTTTTTCCAACAGTATTTGTGTCTGTGTCACATTTTGATTATTCTCACTGACTCTCTTGGGGTGATCTGTGATCACTAATCATTTTCTTACTACTATGACTTGCTCAGAAGGTTGGCATTATTTTAGGAATAGTTCAGTTCACTTCAGTCGCTCAGTCGTGTCCAAGTCTTTACAATCCCAAGAACCGTAGCATGCCACGCCTCCCCATCCATCACCATCTCCCAGAGTTTACCAAACACATGTCTATTGAGTCTGTGATGCCATCCAACCATCTCATTTTCTGTTGTCCCCTTCTCCTCCTGCACTCAATCTTTCCCAACAGCAGGGTCTTTTCAAATGAGTCAGCTCTTTGTATCAGGTGGCCAAAATATTGGAGCTTCAGCTTCAACATCAGTCCTTCCAATGAACACCCAGAACTGATCTCCTTTAGGATGGACTGGTTGGATCTCCTTGCAGTCCAAGGGACTCTCAAGAGTCTTCTCCAACACTACACAACAGCATCAATTCTTCTGCGCTCAGCTATCTTTATAGTCCAACTCTCATATCCATATATGACCACTAGAAAAACCATAGCCTTGACTAGCCGGACCTTTGTTGACAAAGTAATGTCTCTGGTTTTAATATGCTGTCTAGGTTGGTCATAACTTTCCTTCCAATGAATAAGTGTCTTTTAATTTCATCACTGTAACCACCACTGACAGTGATTTTGGAGCCCCCAAAATAAAGTCAGCCATTGTTTCCACTGTTTCCCCATCTATTTGCCATGAAGGGATGGGACCAGATGCCATGATCTTAGTTTTCTGAATGTTGAACTTTAAGCAAAAATTTTCAGTCTTTCTTTCACTTTCATCAAGAGGCTCTTTAGTTCTTCTTCACTTTTTGCCATAAGGGTGGTGTCATCTGCATATCTGAGGTTACTGATATTTCTCCCAGCAACTTGATTCCAGCTTGTGCATCATCCAGCCCAGCTTTTCTCATGATATACTCTGCAAACAAGTTAAATAAGCAGGGTGACAATATACAGCCTTGAGGTACTCCTTTTCCTATTTGGAACCAGTCTGTTGTTCCATGTCTAGTTCTAACTATTGCTTCCTGATCTGCATACAGGTTTCTCAGGTGGTCTGGTATTTCCATCTGTTTCAGAATTTTCCACATTTATTGTGATCCACACAGTCAAAAGCTTTGGCACAGTCAATAAAGTAGAAATATATGTTTTTCTGGAACTCTTTTGCTTTTTCAATGATCCACCAGATGTTGGCAATTTGATCTCTGGTTCTTCTGCCTTTTCTAAAACGAGCTTGAGCATCTGGAAGTTCATGGTTCACATATTGCTGAAGCCTGGCTTGGAGAATTTTGAGCATTACTTTAGCGTGTGAGATGAGTGCAATTGTTTGGTAGTTTGAGCATTCTTTGGTATTGCCTTTCTTTGGGTTTGGAATGAAAACTGACCTTTTCCACTCCTGAGGCCATGGCTGAGTTTTTCAAAATTGGTGACATATTGAGCGCAGTACTTTCACAGCATCATCTTTCAGGATTTAAAATAGCTCAATTAGAGTTCCATCACCTCCACTAGCTATGTTCATAGTGATACTTAATAAGACCTACTTGACTTCCCATTCTAGGATATCTGGCTCTACGTGAGTGATCACACCATCGTGATTATCTGGGTCATGAAGATCTTTGTTGTATAGTTCTTCTGTGTATTCTTGCCACCTCTTCCTATCTTCTGCTTCTGTTAAGTCCATACCATTTCTGTCCGTTATCAAGTCCATCTTTGCATGAAATGTTCCCTTGGTATCTCTAATTTTCTTGAAGAGATCTCTAGTCTTTCCCATTCTATTGTTTTCCTCTGCTTCTTTGCATTGATCGCTGAGGAAGGCTTTCTTATCTCTCCTTGCTATTCTTTGGAACTCTGCATTCAAATGAGTATATCTTTCCTTTTCTCCTTTACTTTTCACTTCTCTTTTTCCCACAGCTATTTGCAAGGCCTCCTCAGACAGCCATTTTGCTTTTTTGCATTTCTTTTTCTTGGGGATGTTTTTGATCCCTTTCTCCTGTACAATGCCATAAACCTGCATCCATAGTTCATCAGGCACTTTGTCTATCAGATGTAGTCCCTTAAATCTATTTCTCATTTCCACTGTATAATCATAAGGCATTTGATTTAGGTCATACGTGAATGGTTGAGTGGTTTTCCCCACTTTCTTCAATTTCAGTCTGAATTTGGCAATAAGGAGTTGATGATCTGAGCCACAGTCAGCTTCTGGTCTTGTTTTTGCTGACTGTATGGAGCTTCTCCATCTTATTTCTAATTAGAATATATACATTTTTTTAGACATAACACTGTTGCACACTTAATAGGCTACCATATAGTGTAAACATAACTTTTGTAACTGAAGAGAAAACGAAATATTCTTGTTACTCTTTTTACTGTTCTACCTACTTTACAGCAGCAATTTGGAACTGAACTGGAAATATCTAGGAGACATGCATGTAATGGATTATTTCTTTGAAAGTTGGCATCACCAAGAGTCCCTTCTAATGCCCTCTCTGTGTGGTAAGGAACAGTTAAGAACTATATTTTCCAGTATGCATTTCCCTCTATGTTTCTGGGATAGGATTATCCATGAGGATATCACAGAATATTTAGAGGTTAGAAAAAACGAAAGTTATTATTCTCTTGTGGGAGTGATAGCCAGAGGTATGGGCAGGTAAGAGTCAGCCAGACTGGTGAATACATGATATTCATCTGCTTTATTGGTACAGACTGTGAGAGTGGGGAGCTTATCAGTAAGTTATGAGATTTGCAACTTTCCAGTGAATACTTGAAAACTATGGGCTTCAATGCTTCAGTGTCCATTCATCATACCTTTCCCATGGAGGGAGGAGCCTGGTAGGCTATAGTCCATGGGGTCGCAAAGAGTCAGATATGACTGAGCGATCTTTTCCCTCCCTTCCTTCCTTCCTAAGGAATCCAAAATTCATTTAACTACAACACGCCTTTTGCTGACCACTCAATATTCCCCATTCCCCCATGATTGCCTAAAACTTACCGGTTTAGGCAGTCATGCCACAAATCCTGAAACTATCTTGATTACTGTCTTTCTTTACACATTCCATTCCTAAGTCATTATCAAATCCTACTTAAACATACAACAGAATCTGAATGGCTCTCATCACTTGCACCACATAGGACTACTAAAAGTTATCTTGATTCTGACTATTGTCACAGTTTCTTAGCTGGTCTTCCCTCTTCTACTCTTACTTCCCTGAAGTTTTTATTCTCAAGAAAGCAGTTAGATGATTAGTTCCATATTTTCAACTAAATGGAAATATGGAACTAATATGGAAAACCTCAATGAATTAAACTGGTATATACCATTAAGACAGAACTATAGACATATAATTATATTACAGTAAAATGATGTTATATGAAGTCTAGTGGTGCCCTCTTGATTTTTATTCTATCTATGCCACTTACTAACAGAGTGATCTTAGGCAAGTGATTAAGAACCTTTAAATATAAATGTTCTTCTAAAAGAGTTCAGTTCAGTCATTCAGTTGTGTCTGACTCTGCGACCCCATGAACCACAGCAGGCCAGGCCTCCCCGTCCATCATCAACTCTCAGAGTACACTCAAGCCCATTTCCATTGAGTCAGAGATGCCATCCAACCATCTCATCCTCTGTCGTGCCCTCAGTCTTTCCCAGAATCAAGGTCTTTTCAAATGAGTCAGCTCTTTGCATCAGGTGGCCAAAATATTGGAGCTTAAACTTCAACATCAGTCCTTCCAATGAACACTCAGGACTGATCTCCTTTAGGATGGACTGGTTGGATCTCCATGCAGTCCAAGGGACTCTCAAGAATCTTCTCCAATACCACAGTTCAAAAGCATCAATTCTTTGGTGCTCCGCTTTCTTCACACTTCAACTTTCACATCCATAGATGACCACTGGAAAAACCATAGCCTTGACTAGAAGGACCTTTGTTGGCAAAGTAATGTCTCTGTTTTTTAATATTCTGTCTAGGTTGGTCATAACTTTCCTTCCAAGGAGGAAGCGTCTTTTAATTTCATGGCTGCAGTCACCATCTGCAGTGATTTTGGAGCCCAGAAAAATAAGAGTCAGCCACTGTTTCCACTTTATCCCCACCTATTTGCCATGAAGGGATGGGACCAGATGCCATGATCTTAGTTTTCTGAATGTTGAGCTTTAAGCCAGCTTTTTCACTCTCATTTTTCACTTTAAGCAAGAGGCTTTTTAGTTCCTCTTCACTTTCTGCCATAAGGGTGGTGTCATCTGCATATCTGAAGTTATTGATATTTCTCCCGGCAATCTTGAATCCAGCTTGTGCTTCCTCCAGTCCAGTGTTTCTCATGATGTACTCTGCATATAAGTTAAATAAGCAGGAAGACATTATACAGCCTTGATGTACTCCTTTCCCTATTTGGAATGAGTCTGTTGTTCCATGTCCAGTTCTAACTGTTGCTTCCTGACCTGCATACAGGTTTCTCAAGAGGCAGATCAGGTGGTCTGGTATTCCCATCTCTTTCAGAATTTTCCAGTTTATTGTGATCCACAAAGTCTAGGCTTTGGCATAGTCAAGAAAGCAGAAATAGATGTTTTTCTGGAACTCCTTTGCTTTTTCGATGATCCAGCGGATGTTGGCAATTTGATCTCTGGTTCCTCTGCCTTTTCTAAAACCAGCTTGAGCATCTGGAAGTTCATGGTTCACATACTGCTGAAACCTGGCTTGGAGAATTTTAAAAAAATTTCTAAATTTAGAAATTGGAGAATTTCTAAAGGAGAAAGCTAACAATACTTCCCCAGTGAGTTGTTATCATAGAACACAATAAAATGCGCTGTAAAATGGTGGCAATACTTACTGTAATTAGAAGAACTATACTCCTAAATTGGAAAATATGACTAGAGTTCATTGTTACCAACCCCCAACTCCCATATAACATTTCATCAAGAGGCATACAAATTCAATAATATACATGCAAACACATTTTCCTTCCTGGACAGAAAATCTCTTTCATTTTGACAGATGATCTGTGAACAAGTTTGAATAAATATTTGAGATCATTAACTCTGAATTATATTATGAAGAATAAGCAAAATCCTGCATGTGAGATACTAGTTCATTTTCTTAAAAAGCAATAAAAGCCAATTTCTTATGGGGAGGGTAGCAGGACTGACAGTGGTCGGATATAACAAGAAAATATACTGAATTCAGAAAGAGATTATCTTGATTACATATATACATACATATAAATTATCTAGAATATATTTATAGAGAGACAAAAATTAGGTATACAGTTTTGATAGATCAGAGTCTATCTATTGGTCAGTTCCCAGGGTTGGAAAGATCCCTTGGCGAAGGAAATGGCAACTCACTCCAATTCTTGCCTGGGGAATCCTATGGACAGGTAAGCCTGGTGGGGTATAGTCCATGAGGCCACAAAAGAGTCAGACATGACTTAGTGACTAAATAACGGTCAATTCATCTTCTTTGGGGGAAGAAAGTAATATTTCCTTACTTTACTATTAAAAATATCCATAATTATAATATTTTATAACATTCATTTATTTTTAAGTTCTTCTCTAGAGTGGATTGTTTTAATTAATCAGTTCAAGTTAAAAATTTTTTTCATATAGTTGAATGGGTGCTAGATTTCCAAGATCAGATCAGATCAGTCGCTCAGTCGTGTCCGACTCTTTGCGACCCCATGAACTGCAGCACGCCAGGCCTCCCTGTCCATCACCAGCTCCCGGAGGTCATTCAGACTCACACCCATCAAGTCAGTGATGCCATCCAGCCATCTCATCCTCTGTCGTCCCCTTCTCCTCTTGCCCTCGATCCCTCCCAGCATCAGAGTCTTCTCCAACGAGTCAACTCTTCTCATGAGGTGGCCAAAATACTGGAGTTTCAGCTTTAGCATCATTCCTTCCAAAGAAATTCCAAGGCTGATCTCCTTCAAAATGGACTGGTTGGATCTTCTTGCACTCCAAGGGACTCTCAAGAGTCTTCTCCAACACCACAGTTCAAAAGCATCAATTCTTTGGCGCTCAGCCTTCTTCACAGTCCAGCTCTCACATCCATACATGACCACAGGAAAGACCATAGCGTTGACTAGGAGAACCTTTGTTGGTAAAGTAATGTCTCTGCTTTTGAATATGCTATCCAGGTTGGTCATAACTTTCCTTCCAAGGAGTAAGCGTCTTTTAATTTCATGGCTGCAGTCACCATCTGCAGTGATTTTGGAGACCAGAAAAACAAAGTCTGACACTGTTTCCACTGTTTCCCCATCTATTTCCCATGTAGTGATGGGACCAGATGCCATGATCTTCGTTTTCTGAATGTTGAGCTTTAAGCCAACCTTTTCACTCTCCACTTTCACTTTCATCAAGAGGCTTTTTAGCCCCTCTTCACTTTCTGCCGTAAGAGTGGTGTCATCTGCATATCTGAGGTTATTGATATTTCCCCCAGCAATCTTGATTCCAACTTCTGTTTCTTCCAGTCCAGCATTTCTCATGATGTACTCTGCATATAAGTTAAATAAACATGGTGACAATATGCAGCCTTGACGTACTCCTTTTCCTATTTGGAACCAGTCTGTTGTTCCATGACCAGTTCTAACTGTTGCTTCCTGACCTGCATACAGATTTCTCAAGAGGCAGATCAGGTGGTCTGGTATTCCCATCTCTTTCAGAATTTTCCACAGTTTATTGTGATCTACACAGTCAAAGGCTTTGGCATAGTCAATAAAGCAGAAATAGATGTTTTTCTGGAACTCTCTTGCTTTTTCCATGATCCAGCGGATGTTGGCAATTTGATCTCTGGTTCCTCTGCCTTTTCTACATCCAGCTTGAACATCAGGAAGTTCACGGTTCACATATTGCTGAAGCCTGGCTTGGAGAATTTTGAGCATTACTTTACTAGCGTGTGAGATGAGTGCAATTGTGCGGTAGTTTGAGCACTCTTTGGCATTGCCTTTCTTTGGGATTGGGATGAAAACTGACCTTTTCCAATCTTGTGGCCACTGCTGAGTTTTCCAAATTTGCTGGCATATTGAGTGCAGCACTTTCACAGCATCATCTTTCAGGATTTGGAATAGCTCCACTGGAATTCCATCACCTCCACTAGCTTTGTTCATAGTGATGCTTTCTAAGGCCCATTTGACTTCACATTCCAAGATATCTGGCTCTAGATCAGTGATCACATCATCATGATTATCTGGGTCATGAAGCTCTTTTTTGTACAGTTCTTCTGTGTATTCTTGCCACCTCTTCTTTATATCTTCTGCTTCTGTTAGGTCCATACCATTTCTGTCCTTTATCGTGCCCATCTTTGCATGAAATGTTCCTTTGGTATCTCTGATTTTCTTGAAGAGATCCCTAGTCTTTCCCATTCTGTTGTTTTCCTCTATTTCTTTGCATTGATCACTGAAGAAGGCTTTCTTATCTCTTCTTGCTATTTTTTGGAAATCTGCATTTAGATGTTTATATCTTTCCTTTTCTCCTTTGCTTTTCGCTTCTCTTTTTTTCACAGCTATTTGTAAGTTTTCCAAACAATGTCCTAAATATTACAGAGTATTGAGGCACTTAGTTGTGTCGGGAGAAGTTAGAATGGTAGAACGGTGTCATTTTAGACAGCTGTCTATCTACATATTGCCACCACCAGATATGACCATCTTTCCTGAATCTTCAGTTATAGCTATGGGCAGGTTACTGAGACATGCCATTCTTCATTCTATAAAACAAAGTTTCTCTATGCATTTTAGCCTATTTAATTATGTCAGTTTTTCTTCATACTTCAGTGGATATTTTGAAACCCAGGATTATTAGCTTGATTCAGGATCTCGTCCCATAGGAAACTTTCTTTGACTGTCTAAAGGCACATAAGATACTTACTATTTTGTATTGCTTTTGAGACATTCTGTGTTAATGGAATTTTTTTCATCTATCAGTTTTACCAAGAGGAACTGACATAAATTTTCTCTCTTTTCTCATCCTCTCTGGATGAATGGGTAGTGTGTTCAGAACTCTACCCACCCAGGGACTTACAAACATAGATTTCATTTTCTCCTTTTGACCCTCTAGCTCTACCAACTTGGAAAAAAATTATCAGATTTGAAAAGTTTATGTTGTATTGCATCCATCAGGAAAATTTCATGACTTAAGTTTCCTTCAGCATTGCCATCTTCCTCAATACAAAAATATTGTCCTTAATTTTGAAACATCTATTGCTTGAGGCAAAAATTCTTTGTTTACAATATAGTTAACTCAATACAGTAACCAGAAAGATACAAAAAAATAAGATATTTCAAAATATCCTTATACTAGACTTTATACCAACAAAGGTTCGCCTAGTCAAGGCTATGGTCTTTCCTGTGGTCATGTATGGATGTGAGAGCTGGACTGTGAAGAAGGCTGAGCGCCGAAGAATTAATGCTTTTGAACTGTGGTGTTGGAGAAGACTCTTGAGAGTCCCTTGGACTGCAAGAAGATCCAACCAGTCCATTCTGAAGGAGATCAATCCTGGAATTTCTTTGGAAGGAATGATGCTAAGGCTGAAACTCCAGTATTTTGGCCACCTCATGCGAAGAGTTGACTCATTGGAGAAGACTCTGATGCTGGGAGGGATTGAGGGCAGGAGGAGAAGGGGACGACAGAGGATGAGATGGCTGGATGGCATCACTGACTCGATGGATGCGAGTCTCAGTGACCTCCGGGAGCTGGTGATGGACAGGGAGGCCTGGCGTGCTGCGGTTCATGGGGTCGCAAAGAGTCGGACACGACTGAGCGACTGATCTGATCTGATCTGATCTGATCTGATACCACATTGAACCTTTCAGTATGACTTCTGCATTACTAAAATATGCCCTTCATGTTACATTGATATATAACCCATTTTTCAGGACTCTAAAGGCTCTATAGGGTTAAAGTTAGCTTCTTGGGGTCTTATGAATAGATATAGACATCTTAAAATGGGTGTCTCAATTTATTGACCATAGCAGACAAAACATTGTTTATGGCATTAATATTTATTAAGGTCTTTAATGGATGTATGACAACTTAAGTAAGTGAACTAAAATGCTTCTTAGTATAATTATTAATGTTTTCCAGTTAAGATACATTTTTGCCCCCCTTATTCAAAATGATCATAATAGCATAACCCACTGAGTTTTTCTTAATGATATGTATACGGGGAAGGCAACGGCACCCCACCCCAGTGCTTTTGCCTGGAAAATCCCATGGACGGAGGAGCCTGGTAGGCTCCAGTCCATGGGGTCGCTAAGAGTCGGACATGACTGAGCGGCTTCACTTTCACTTTTCACTTTCATGCATTGGAGAAGGAAATGGCAACCCACTCCAGTGTTCTTGCCTGGAGAATCCCAGGGATAGGGGAGCCTGGTGAGCTTCCATCTATGGGGTCGCACAGAGTCGGACACGACTGAAGCGACTTAGCAGCAGCAGCAGCAGCATGGAGAGGAAGTCAGACAAATTTTAGGCCAAAAATAAAGTTCATTAAAAATTCTCAGGTTTTGGGGGAGGAGCTAAGATGGCGGACGAGTAAGACGGGGAGAATACTTTCTCCTCCACAAATCCATTAAAAGAACATTTGAATGCTGAATAAACTCGATAAAACAACTTCTGAATGCCGGCAGAGGTCATCAGGCACTTAGAAAGACAGCTCATTGTCTTCAAAACGAGAAAAAGAGCCCTGCGGTAACTCCTTTTGCGGAGAACTGGCGCGGACACCAGCATTTGCTGTCCGCAAGTGGGGGCTGGGCTAGGAGGAGCGGTGAGGCCTGCATTGCTTTGAGAAAGGATTTGGCCTGGCTATCTCGGGCGCTATCTGAGTGAAATAACCAGACTGTCAGTTATCTACTACATCAAAAGCCAGCCCTAACTTAGGACACCACCAGGACTACCTACGGAACAAAGGGCTGCACAGAGTTGGCCGGCTGCAGGCCGTCCCACTCCCGTGACAGGCAGCCAGGGCCAGAGGCGGGCAATTATAGCCCTAGAGAGACACTGTCTAACGGAACTGTGAGTAGGTTTCTGTGCTGACTCACGCTTCTTGGGGCTCTGGATGGTCAACATCTGCCTGAGAAAGTGCGCTGTTTGTATACCCAGAAAACTGAGCGGCGGAGAGGCGATAAGTCGCAGCACCTGCGCTCGCTGAACATTTCATCACCTGTGCTACTCGGATCTGGGAAGGGCATAAAACGCAGACTCAACCAAGTCTGTGCTTCTGAGGATTATCTGAGTGCCTGAACCTGGCCGGTTTAGATTTGGGTGTTCATCTCCACCCCTCTGTAACAAGGCAGAGATCAGATATTGAAAAGACCTGTAAACCGCCTCAATAAAGAGAATTCAACAAACTACCAGAATATAGTAAGGACACTCTAAATTTGGCAATTTTAACAAAATGAAGAGACAAAAGAATACCCAGCAGCTAAAGGAACAGGATAGATCCCCACCAAACCAAACCAAAGAGGAAGAGATAGGGAATCTACCTGATAAAGAATTCCGAATAATGATAGCGAAATTAATTCAAAATCTCGAAATCAAAATAGAATCACAGTTAAAGAGTCTGGAGACAAGGATTGAGAAGATGCAAGAAAGGTTTAACAAGGACCTAGAAGAAATAAAAAAGAGTCAACACATAATGAATAATGCAATAAATGAGATCCAAAACACCCTGGAGGCAACAAATAGTAGAATAACAGAGGCAGAAGATAGGATTAGTGAACTAGAAGATAGAATCCTAGAAATAAATGAATCAGACGAGAAAAAAGAAAAACGTATCAAAAGAAATGAGGACAATTTCAGAAACCTCCAGGATAACATCAAACGCTACAACATTCGAATCATAGGAGTTCCAGAAGAAGAAGATAAAAAGAAAGATCATGAGGAAATACTTGAGGAGATAATAGTTGAAAACTTCCCTAAAATGGAGAAGGAAATAACCACTCAAGTTCAAGAAATCCAGAGAGTCCCTAACAGGATAAACCCAAGGCGAAACACCCCAAGACACATATTAATCAAATTAACAAAGATTAAATATAAAGAACAAATATTAAAAGCAGCAAGGGAAAAACATCAAATAACTCACAAGGGAATTCCCATAAGGCTAACAGCTGATCTTTCAATAGAAACTCTCCAAGCCAGGAGGGAATGGCAAGACGTAATTAAAGTGATGAAGGAAAATAACTTACAGCCTAGATTATTGTATCCAGCAAGGATCTCATTCAAATATGAAGGAGAAATCAAAAGCTTCACAGATAAGCAAAAGTTGAGAGAATTTTGCACTACTAAACCATTTCTCCAACAAAAACTAAAGGACATTCTCTAGAGCAATACAATAATAGTGGGAGACTTTAACACCCCACTCATATAATCTGGGTGTAATAGACAAAGTAAAGAGGAAAACATATTTACTTATGAGCCTCAAAAAATTCAGTTCACTCAGGAGAGTTTAAAAAAAAAAAAAAGACTTATTTGCTCACTCTGTGGAGGTTTATTGACTATTTTGTGGGTTTGGTACCACTTTGGGTAGTAGGGAGGAAGAGGTGACAAATGTGATCCTGTCCTAAATAATATATTGTGGTAAAGATAGACTTACCAATACAAAATACCAAGATGTGCCTAAAGATGAGGACACCCAAACTGGACTTTTTGTTTCCTGAACTTTTCATTTCGAGAACAAACCTCCTAATATAAGATTAACTTACCATGATTTTTTTTAAGTGTTCTTTGTGATTAAAAACAGAAAGCCATTGGTTGAGAAATTACATATACTCCTCCCCACCATCACTCCCCTTCTTTCTTCCCATTTCCCTCCCACCCTCATTGATCCTTTCCTTTGTCCATTTTCCCCTGCAAAAAAAAAAAAAAAATAAATAAATAAATAAAAAAATTCTCAGGTTTTTAAACTTATTCTTCAGTGTATTCTATAAAGTAATTTTTTAAGTTTTCCTAAGGGTAAGAATTTAGATTATTTGAATATTTTTACTATCATAAATATTGCATGTACTTTCACAGACAAACAATTTTCTTAAATAAATTCCTCTACAAACAGACATAACCGGAGCAAAGACGTACATATAAAATTTCAGTAGATACTGCCAAATCACTCAAATATGGCAACTTACATTAAAAGTTGCATTTGACATGATTTATTTTCCCAAATTTCAACTAATGGTCTTGAGTAAAGTAAAGTGAAAGTCACTCATTCGTGTCTGACTCTTTGCAACCCATTGACTATATAGTCCATGGAATTCTCCAGGACAGAATACTGGAGTGGGTAGCCTTTCCCTTCTCCAGGGGAATCTTCCCAACCCAGGAATCAAACCTGGGTCTCCTGCATTGCAGGCATATTCTTTACCAACTGAGCTATCAAGGAAATTCAATGATCTTAAACAATGTCTTAATTTTTATCTCAGTATAGTAACTGATAAGTACTATTTTTCATTTATATTATAATTTGCATATATTTATTGGCTTTTTACATTTTCTTTTCTTGAGTTGTCACTTTTATCTTGTACTGATTTTATATTGTTTCTTTCTAAAATGTTAAAAATATATTACATAGAGTAATAAAATACATGGTATAGCAATATTTATAGCTAGTAATCCTTTAATATACGTGTCAAGGACAGCAGTTAGAACCAGACATAGAAAAACTGACTGGCTTAAAATTGGGAAAGGAGTATGACAAGGATGTATATTGCTTATTTAATTTCTATACAGAGTACATCATGCAAAATGCCAGGCTAGATGAATCACAAGCCAGAATCAAAGTTGCCAGGACATATATCAACAATCTCATATATGCAGATATACCATTTTAATGGCAGAAAGTGAAGAGCAGTTAAAGAGACTCTTGATGAGAGTGAAAGAAGAGAGTGAAAAAGCTGTCTTGAAACTCATGTTAAGGGGAAAAAAAAAAAAAAAAACCTAAGAACATGGTATCCAGTCCCATCACTTCATTGCAAATTGAAGGGGGAAAAGTGGAAGCAGTGGCAAATTTTACTTTCTTGGGCTCCAAAATTACTGTGGACAGTGACTGTAGCCATGAAGATAAAAGACACTTGCTTCTTGAAAGAAAAGCTATGACAAAACTAGACAGTGTATTAAAAAGCAGAGACATCCTTTTGCTGACAAAGTTTTGTATAGTCAAAGCTATGGTTTTTTTCAGTACTCATATATGAATGTGAGAGTTGGACCATAAGGAAGGCTGAGCACTGAAGACTGAGCTGAGCACTTGAAGACTCTTCAAGAGTCTTCCCCCTTGAATAGCAAGATCAAACCAGTCAATTCTAAAGGAAATCAACCCTGAATATTCATTGAAAGGACTGATGCTCTAGCTAAAGCTCCAATACTTTGGTCACCTGATGCAAAGAGCTGACTCACTAGAAAAGACCCTCATGCTAGGAAAGATTGAAGGCAGGAGGAGACAGTGATGACAGAGGATGAGATGGTTGGATGGCATCACTAACTCAATGGACGTGAGTTTGAGCATACTCTGGGGTATAGTGAAGGACAGGGATGCCTGGCATGCTGCAGTCCATGATGTCACAAAAAGTTGGATACAGCATACCGCCCATATCAAGCCAAAGTATATCCAAACACTAATACAATTTTAATTCCAGCTTACCACTGTGGCTTTGAGTTCTCTTTTTGTTAGCACTTGGATATTCCCTTTCTTGTTTTTATGCTTAGATAAACAGATGGATAAATAAACATATATAGATATATATATACACATATATATGTATATATATAATTATATATATTGTTCTTGTGTTCAATATTTATACATCACAAACATTAGTTAAATCTACTGTAATAAATAGTTACCTTTTAAAGTTTATAAAATAATGTGGTAAACAATATGCCTTTTAAAATAATACAGTTGAGCTCTACAAATTGGAATAGCAAGAAACAGTTTACACGGTCCTGTTAAGTGCAAAGGTAAGTTAGAAAGTAATACTTATAACATGATTCCTTTTTGTTAAAATGTATTTTAATTGTTTTGCATAGATATGAGTATTAGATGAATACATATGAATGTATTAATAGTTAACTTTAGGAATTAGAATTAGAACACAACTAAGATGGTGACTGCAGCCATGAAATTAAAAGACGCTTACTCCTTGGAAGGAAAGTTATGACCAACCTAGATAGCATATTCAAAAGCAGAGACATTACTTTGCCTACAAAGGTCCATCTAGTCAAGGCTATGGTTTTTCTAGTGGTCATGTATGGATGTGAGAGTTGGACTGTGAAGAAGGTTGAGCACCGAAGAATTGATGCTTTTGAACTGTGGTGTTGGAGAAGACTCTTGAGAGTCCCTTGGACTGCAAGGAGATCCAACCAGTCCATTCTGAAGGAGATCAGCCCTGCGATTCCTTGGAAGGAATGATGCTAAAGCTGAAACTCCAGTACTTTGGCCACCTCATGTGAAGAGTTGACTCATTGGAAAAGACTCTGAGGCTGGGAGGGATTGGGGGCAGGAGGAGAAGGGAACAACAGAGGATGAGATGGCTGGATGGCATCACTGACTCATTGTACGTGAGTCTGGGTGAACTCCAGGAGTTGGTGATGGACAGGGAGGCCTGGTGTGCTGCGATTCATGCAGTCACAAAGAGTCGGACCTGACTGAGTGACTGAACTGAACTGAACTGAATAGTTTTCTTCTCAGAAAGACTCAATCAGTATCTTTAAGACATTTTTTTAATTTAATTTTATTTAACTGTACAGTATTGTATTGGTTTTGCCATATATCAAAGACATTTTTAATTTCTTTTTATTTATTTTCTCTTACAATGCAATTGCAATCAGTATGCAATTGTATGAGTGCTTCTAAAAGACACATTTATAGATAATACTGCCTAGAACAAAAGTTGTAGAATTTCAGTAAACTTTATCTTCAATGTGTCCTCTTATAGGACTTTTTAAAAATATTGCTGTATTATTTAATTGCATTTAAAATATGCATATATTTTGTAATTAAAATGAATGTTTAAGACATAAAATAGTGACTATAACCAATAATGCTTATATACTTTTGAGTTGTTACAGGACTATATCTTAAAGTGTTGTCACCACAAAAAAATGATAATTATGTGATGTGATATAGATATCAGCTAATGCTATGGTGGAAATAATATTGCGATACATAAGTATATCAAATTGACATGTTTTACACCTTAAACTTACTGTTGTTTGTTCACTAAGTCTTTTCCACCTCTTTGTGACCCCATGGACTGCAGCATGCCAGGTTTCCCTCTCCTTCACCATCTCCCAGAGTTTGCTCACTTTCATGTCCACTGAATCAGTAATGTCATCCAAGCATCTCATCCTCTGTTTCCTCCTTCTCCTGCCCTCCATCTTTCCCAGAATTAGGGACTCTTCCAATCAGCTGGCTTTTCACATCAGGTGACCAAAGTATTGAAGCTTCAGCTCAGCATCAATCTTTAGACTTACATAATGCTAGTAATATGTTTCAATTATATCTCAATAAAATAAACTTAATTAAAACTTTTGTTTTATCCTGTGGTTCTGTTTCTAGGCAAGAAAACTAAGTGATGAAAGAGAACGCTCATGCACTTTTGATAGCAATATAAATGACTCAGTCACAATGGAAAACATCATGGAGATCCCTCAAAATAATTAAAAATAGAACTACCAGAACATCCTGCAACTTTGTTTTGGGGCATATATCCAAAGAAAATGAAATCATCCACTAGAAGATATCTGCACCCTTGTATTCTCTGCAGCACCATTTACAATAGCCAAGATATTTGCTGTTATTTTTAGTGACTAAGTCATGACTAACTCTTTTTGTGACTCCATGGACTGAAGCCCCCCAGGCTCCTCCATCCACAGGATTTCCCAGGCAAAAGCACTGGAGTAGGTTGCTCTTTCTTTCTCCAGGGGATCTTCCTGACCCAGAGACTGAACCTGCATCTCCTGCCTTGGCAGGTGGATTCTTTACCACTGAGGCAGCAGGGTATTATTTAAAAGAAAATGTGGTACAATTTATAACATTTTATGTATATTTGCATATGTATATAAAATAGAAAAATAAAACAGAAAGACATTATCTCTAATATTACAAGAGACAATTATGCTTTAGTTTCATTATAAATAGTCAATATGAATACCTATGTATAAGTAAACAGATAATCAGGTTACCATGACATAGAGGGAAAGGAAGATACAATGGGTTGAACAAGGATGTGATTCAGGGAGAAAGTATGCCGGTTGTCTTAACAACACTAAAATTAATATGAACATATTTCAGCATTAGAAATATGCAGACCCAGGGTATACAGATACATATCCTCCCTTATTTTTAATACACTGCCAAAATAAAAATAAATCCTAGAATATGTTATAGAACAGTGGCAATTCAAATAAGAATATGATCCTATGACTAAGTTGGAAGAGATCATAGGTAAGCCCTATGACCTATTTGATAGATGTTGCTCAGTCACTAAGTTGTATCTGACTCTTTGCAACCCCATGGACTGCAGCATGCCAGGCTCCCCTTTCCTTCACTATATTCTGGAGTTTGTTCAGATTCATGTCCATTGAGTTAGTGACACGATCTAACCATCTCAACCTCTGCCATCCACTTCTTTTGCCTTCAGTCTTTCTGAGCATCAGGGTATTTTTCAATTAGTCTATTTGATAGAACTGGGTTTAATAAAGTACCTATAAAAGACAGGATGTGTGACCTCGGGGATAAATAAGGTTGGAAACTAGAATCAGAATCAGTGCTACAAAACATAATCCAAGACAGACTGTTCTCTATGAGAATTACTCTACAGAGAAAATCTGCACAGGGATTGAGGAAAGTAACAAAAAATCTGCCTCATGTCTTGATACTGGGGGACTGGAGAAATGTCTCTTATGAAAAATGAAATCCCCAAATGTAGTCCATGTACAACTGAGGATGCAAATCTATACTGCATGTTATAGAAATTTAGGGAGGAGAAAAGAGAATGCAAAATCTGGTCCATGAACAGTAAAGTCACTACAGATCTGCTCCCCTCTCAAAAAGCTCCAAAACAGCACTCACTGCTTTGGAAGGAACTTGGGAATGCAAGAGTCAAAGTAACAAAAGACACTTCAATCCATTGAAGATAATTGTAATATCTGAAATTACAAAAGACACAGATATTCATAAGGGGATACATCATAAATAATAGATTAAGAATAACAAAACAATTTATCATGAAAGAACAGGCTGAAAAAGTCTAAAAAATTATTTGTGTTTGCATCAAACGTGTAAACAAACCTACCTCCTGAGAACCAGTATGCGGGTCAAGAGACAAAGAATAGGGCATGGAAAAATGAACTGGTTCAAAATTGGGAAAGAAGTACGTCAAGGCTGCATATTGTCACCCTGTTTATTTAACTTCTATGCAGAATACATCATGCAAAATTCCATCCTGGATGAAGCACTAGCTGGAATCAAGATTGCTGGGAGAAATATCAATAACCTCAGATATGCAGATGACACCACCCTTATGGCAGAAAGCAAAGAGGAACTGAAGACTCTCTTGATGAGGTAAAAGAGGAGAGTGAAAAAGCTGGCTTAAAACTCAACATTCAAAAAGCTATTTGGCATCAGGTCCCATCACTTCATGGCAAACAGATGAGGAAACAATGGAAACAAAGACAGTCTATCTTCTCTTGGTCTCCAAAATCACTGCAGATGGTGACTGCAGTCATGAAATTAAGACACTTGCTCTTTGGAAGAAAAGCTGTGACCAACTAGACAGCATATTAAAAGTAGAGACATTAATTTGCCAACAAAGATCTATAGAGTCAAAGCTATGGTTTTTCCAGTAGTCATATACAGATGTGAGAGTTGGACCATAAAGAAGGCTGAGCATAGAAGAATTGATACTTTTGAACCCTGGTGTTGGAGAAGACTCTCGAGAGTCCCTTGGACTGTAAGGAGATCAAACCAGTCAATCTAAGGGAAATCAGTCCTGATATTGATGCAAATAGCTGACTCATTAGAAAAGACACTGATGGTGGGAAAAATTGAAGGGCAGGAGGAGAAGGGGACAACAGAGGATGAGATGATTGGATGGCATCACTGACTCAATGGACATCAGTTTGATGAAGCCCTAGGAGATGGTGAAGGACAGGAAGGCCTGGCATGCTGTAGTCCGTGGGGTCACAAACAGCTGGACATGACGGAACAACAACAAAATGTAAACAGACATATAAAAAATAAAACCATAATGCAAATAAAGGCTAAATATGAAGGCGCAACATTTTTAAAAGAAACGAATAGGATATTTAGAATTTTAAAATGGCATGTTTGAAATAGAAAAACAAAAATTCAATGAAGAAGTTAAGCAAATTTTAAAGATTTTCAGCAGTTCTAGAAAACAAACCTAAAAGAATTGGCTAGAACAAAGCACAGAAAAATAAACAGAAGGTTCTGTAGTATTTAACTAAGTATAGTGAGCATAGTGACACTGGAGTACCTAAATATTAAAAGGCCATTTTTAAAGTAATAAACTAGAGAAAATAAGGTAACTTCATTTCCAGAGCCATGGCATGAATTTTTCCTGGGCCACATTTTATATTCTAGCATATGTAAAGGATGACATGTGTAGCCATGCAATGCACAACCTACTTGATCTTAAGTAGAGAACTCTCTTCCATTCCCTCCCTACTATGCTTTTCTAACATATTTTAACTCAAGTAATACAGTACTTGTACCAGTAGTATAAGAAATTAAATTACAAAATTATTTCGATCCAGCTTCTATAAAATGGCTGCTTAAGAATTCCTAGAACTCTGTTTATAGGAATCCTTAGGCATTCTTTTAGACTTTAGTTCCCACTGAAATCATTTAAGTACATTACAAGTTAACATTAAGATTTCCATTTTGTTATATTCAATTCAAAAAGCATACATTTGATAACAATTTTTGTGTCTTTAGTATATTTAGTTGACTGCATTGTGTTTGTTAAAATATTTTCTTCTTTATAAAAGAATTCACTGGATGAATCCCCCTGCTTCCTTTCTGTATGCAGTTCCAGAAGAAAAAATGCTCTTCATTCCCCAAAATATATATGACTTCTCCCTCAGATAGTAACTTGTGTGGAATTGGGAAAATTAGTTACTTCTTTCTGTCACTGCAGTTCTTTACTGAGAAAGCTCATTTCCCTGTGTATTTTAATGCAATCCCAGAAGTTATAACAATAGCATTCTTTCATTTGGTATCATAGAATAATGAGCTCTTCCACTTTCTGCTTCAGTGTCATGCAATAAATTTAAACCTTTAAAAAATGTATTCAGTATGATAGGAAAGCACCTCAGCAGGAATGTTACTAATGTGTAGTAGACATCCCAATAAATAAACCTTTCCTTATTCTCCAGATAGGGTTTTTATTCTGCATTACTATTCACAGTAAACAACAGACTGGTAGAATAGACAGTACAGGTTTAATGATGAATTAAACTGCATTGCATTGACATTCTCTAAGCCGGTAAGCGCTATATAATTGATTTTCTTTCAGAGGTCAATGTGAAACAACAGTTTGAAAATGACATCGCCAAATAAATTCTGATTGTTGACCCTAGCTGTCTTTCTGTATATCATTAGCTGAGGAATTAAACTCGTAAGTTTCTTCGCCACTGAGAATGTTTGCTGCTGGTTTGCTGTATATGATTTTTATTACGTTAAGGTAGGTTCACTCTATGCCCACTTTCTGGAGAGTTTTTATCATAAATGATTGTTGCATCTTCTTAAAAGCATTTTCTGCATCTATTGACATATCGCATGATTTGTATTCTTTAAAATTTGTTAATATGGGGTATCACATTGATTGATTTGGGTATTTTGAAGAATCCTTGAACCTCTGGGATCAATTCCACTTGATCAAGGCGCACAGTCCTTTCAATGTGTCATTGGATTCTGTTTGCTAGTATTTTGTTGAGGATTTTTGTGTCTATGTTCATCAGTGATATTGGCTATAGTTTTTTTTTTTGTGTGTGGTATCTTTGTCTGGTTTTAGTATCAAGGTGATGGTGGCTAAGTATCTGGATGATGGTGGTCTTGTAGAATAAGCTTGGAAGTATTCCTTCGTCTGCAGTTTTTCAGAAGAATTTGAGAAGGATAGGTGTCAGTGCTGCTCTAAATATTTGATAGAATTTGGCTGTGAAGCCGTCTGATCCAGGACTTTGTTGGAAGATTTTTAATTATAGTTTCAATTTCATTACTTGTGATTGGTCTGTCTATATCTTGTTTACCTTCCTGGTTCAGTCTTGGAAGGCTGTACCTTTCTAAGAATTTGCCCATTTCTTCCAAGTTGTTCATTTTATCAGCATATAGTTGTTTGTAGAAGTCTCTTATGATCCTTTATATTTCTGTGCTGTCCGTTTTTACAACAGAGAAGTTACCATTAACGTGATGCCTTATAAGCAGCTTATAATTGGTTGTTACATTTGCATCCCATCTGTCCATGTATCTGTTTTAATTGAGGTATGTGAATATAAATATTTTTAACTTTAAGTCTATCATCTTGTTAGTTATTTCTTATTTGGTCCATCTGTTCTTTTCTCCTTCCATTTTTGTTCTTATTTTTGCATTAATGGAATATTATAGCTATTCTATTTAATCTACAATATTGTACTTTTAAATTCATTTTTATGTCTTTAGGTCATTTCCCTAAGGTTTGAAAAATAATATCTTGTAAATATTAGATTCTTGGAACAAAAGGCATCATATCGTTTCACATACAGTGTAAAATACCAAGTATTTATTTATATAAAATTTTTGAGACTTATTTTTCATATAAAGCCTAGATTCTAATAATTGTAATACAACAAATTTCAGGAAAGGGAAATATCACTTGAAGTCCTTGTTAGTCTCAAAATTTTCACCAACAGCAGGGCTTAAAAACTGGAACACTCAGTTTTTCAAAAGCTACTTACAGGTTATTTGTTAAGGCAGCAACAGTTTCCATGGGGATGGACTCAAGTACCCTCAGCAAGAGGTTTCAGAAGTCTGTTAAAATTCAGTGACTGAAACTTAGCACTTTTCTAATAACAAAATCTAATTACTAAGTGCTAAATTCAGCAAAAATTTCTAAAACATTCTCCTAGAGCAACTGTCATGATTCTCTAAATGGTGACTAACTGGAAATAACTATTTTAGGCCAGTTTTCTAAGTTGTTTCAGTGAAAAAATTGTGCATCTTTAGCCCTGTAGAAAACCACCATGTTATAGAATTCATGACTCAGTTGCGTGTTGAAATAATATACTTTAAAAATATGATTGCTTTTCAGTAACGAACATGAAGAAGTTGAATTCTCTGTGGAAGCTTGGATATACAAGGTCTGTTATTTGTCATAGACTATTAGGTTTCAGGTTTTGGAGCCAAATCCTCTTACTTATCAAAGTGCATACTTATGATCTCCTGATGTTACCATTATTATAGAAGTAGTAACTCTGTATTACATCTGCTTCCTCTTGATACTGTATTAAATATCTAAGGTATATGATATTTCCCCTCAAAATAGTTTACTTACCAACATGGAGTAATATTATTCTACATTTTATTTTCTCTCTGCTGAAAAAGCATTTGGGAAAAAAAAAAAAAAATACATGCTCTAAAACAGTAGACTTTAGCCAGATGGGTGAAGTAAAAGAAAGAATGTATACAGTTAGCCAAGTTTCAGTCACAGGAACATATGTTAAGACATTTGGCTGAATTATCTAGTTACTTAATAAAACGTCCTTTTTTATTTTGGGTGAAAGCATTTTTGGGGGGAGATAAATAAATAAACACAACCTTTAATATATTTCTTTAGAGAAAGCTAGCAAGTATCAATTAACTTCCCCTTCCCATTCTGAGAGTAGGTGTCCTATATTTATTCCTATCTTATGCTTATGTCCCAGTTGCAGTACATCTGAATCCTAGTCTTGGTTCTGATCACAAGTATTTGAAAATGAAATGAAGAACTCCGTGCCACTGAGTGAAAAGAATTTAGAAAGTCTAAAATGAATGCTAATTAAAAATAATTGAAATAATTAGATGGGTACTGGAAACAGCCAACATTAGTTAAAAAAAAAAACAACAACAAAACTATATCAAGTTAAATGTTATTTATTAGGTAACATGACCTCCAACTTCTCCGGAAGTACTGGATTATTCAAGAGTGTCTTCATTTTGCCACCTTTATAATATTTACAACACTATAAGACAGCTGAACAGCTGTTTGTTTTTTTTCAGTAACACTGCTTACTTATCTAGTTATATAAATGTTAATTTTAAAATATATGTTCAAATATTTAAAATGTACAGAAATTAAGAAATCTAAAGCACTATTTTAACAAAAAAACTGATTTATAATAATATCAAGAATATTAAAATATCTGAGGATGAACACAGTGCAATATGTATTGTTCAATAACAAATACAAAATATTGCTGAGAGAGATTAAAGACCTAAATAAATAGAGTTTATATGGGCAAAGAATGTTGCCTGCCATTTCAGTAAAATGTTGACTGCCATCAAGCCTTCATTCACTGCTGTCCCTCTGATGGTGCATCCTGAAGGAATTCCTCTAAGGGTGGAAAAAAAAAAAAAATAGGATACTGGCCCTAAATAGTTAAGATGCTTGTCTGAAGAATACTTAAGGTGCTTATCTAAACAATACTTTCAGTGAGCTCAGAGTCCTTCATCTTTCCATACATAGAGAAGCATTAAAATCACTAACTTGAGATGTCAGTATTTTTTGTGTTGTGTGATTAGCAGTAATCTTTTGATGTTCAACTACTTTTTTTTTTTTTTGTTTTTTAGCAAAAGCTTCTACACATATTGGTTCCTCCCTTGCCTCTTTGGAACACTTCTTCAGAGTTAGCTGAGAGGCTATCTCCCAGGCTATAGTCTTCAGAAAGGTTTGTGAATAAAACATAACCAGAAACTTTCAGATTGTTTGTTTTTCTTGAGTCAACAGATCATGGATGTGAAGATTCAATATTTTTAAGATGACAATTTGTCATCTTAAATGACTTGGGGCTTCTATACATGTAATCTATACATGTTGACTCAACAGTAAAGAATCTGCTTGCAATTCAGGAGACACACAGGAGACACGGGTTCAGTCCTGGGTCAGGAAGATCCCTGGGCGAAGGGCACAGAAACACACTCCAGTATTCCTGCCAGGAAAACCCCATCGACAGAAGAGCTACAATACATTGGGGTTGCAGAGTAGAACATGACTGAAGCAACTGAACACACACACACACACACTCTCAAAGAACAGATATAAGACAACCCCATCAAAATTCCAGTGAATTATTTTGGAAAAATTAAAAGCTGTCTCTAAAATGAATCTTAAAATACAAAAATCGATAACAGCAAAACACTCTTGACAAGAAAGATCTAAACTGGGAGTATTTTACCTTAGTAGACTGAAAAACTTTCCACCTTCAGCACTAGGTAAGGAAAGGATCTAGTCACGGTCGCCCTGATGTGATAGAGTGGGTAACACACATACTGAGAAGAAGATGGCCAAGTGGCCACGGAGGCAGAGATTGGAGGGATGAGACTACCAGTCAAGGAACTGTGGCAACTACCATAAACTGCACGAAACAAGAAATGGATTCTCCCTGAAAAGCTCCAGAAGGAGCATAGCTTTGCTGGCATCTTGAGCACACATGTTTCAGCTCAAGAAAACTGGTTTTGGACTTTTGTCCTCTAGAACTGTGAGGGAATAAATTTCTCTTGTTTTCAGTCATCTATTTTGTGGTACTTCATTACTGAAGCCATGAGGAGCTAACACAAATATGATATTCAAGACAGTATAAACTTGGAATAAATACAGACAAATAAAATAGAGTATATATTCCAGAAATAAATTCATACTTACATGGTCAAGTTAATTTCAACACAAAGGCCAAATCAAATTGATGGGAAAAGAAGCAAATTTAAGATATACATTACTGAACTAACTTTATTTTCCATACAAGCTTTTTATATGGAAAATTATGAACTTCAACTCATATATGACACTATACACAAGTTACGTTTATGATGAATCATAGACCTAAATATGGAGAAGGAAATGGCAACCCACCCCAGTGTTCTTGCCTGGAGAATCCCAGGGACAGGGGAGCCTGGTGGGCTGCTGTCTATGGGGTCGCACAGAGTCGGACATGACTGAAGTGACTTAGCAGCAGCAGCAGACCTAAATATGAAAGCTAAATTTACAAATCTTTTGGAAAAAAAGGAACTTTTGCCACATTCCGTAACTGTGAAGTACTTCAAAAACATTGTGTTTAAAGTAACAGATAGACACAAAAGTGTAACTAATATTGATATATGGTGAAAGGAATCAGACAGGTTTTACTTCTGAAGGAATGGATATTATGGCACAAATAGCTTTATTTATTCCTTTCTGATATTTATGCTTTTGATATTTTCACATCCATTTCATGTTGAATAGAAAATAGATGCGAGTAATATTCCCTAATTTTGTGATCAAAAGATTCAATTCAACATTGTAATACGATGTTCAAATGAAATTTTGGTAAATATTTATTATCAGATTCAATTTAATTTTGCCTTAGTTTACTTATCATTAATCAATGTGGGATTCTGGCAAACAACCAAAATGTATTTTTTCTTTTTTTTCCCTAATTTATTATGCTGTAAGCTATTTTTATAATGTCAATTAATCTTGCATTTCTGGAATAAAAACCATTTTTATATGACATCTTGTCCATATTATATATTGTTAGAGCCAATTGTCTAATATTGCAACTGTGCTCATAAGGGATATTGGTTTGTCATTTCCTTTCCTTGTAATCTTTTTATCCCGTGAACCAGTGAAGTTGCTTAGTCATGTCTGACTCTGCGATCCCATGGACTGTAGCTTACCAGGCTCCACCATCCATGGAATTTTCCAGGCATGAGTACTGGAGTGGGTTGCCATTTCCTTCTCCAGGGGATCTTCCTGACCCAGGGTTCAAACCCAGGTCTCCTGCATTGCAGGCAGACACTTTACCATCTGAGCCACCAGGGAAGCAGGATTTGGTATATCAGTAACACTGTTTTCATAAAATGAGTTGGAAAACAGCATCTTTCATTTTTCTGAAGGAGTTGTTTTTTCTTTTTTTTTTAATTTGCTATTTGAGAATTGATATTACTTTTTCCCTAAATATTTGATAGAATTCAATATTGAAGGCAAATAAACATGGAATTTCTTATGGAAAGAAAATTTCTTCTTAACTGCAAATTTAAATTATTTAATAGAAACAGAATTATTCAGGCTATGTCCTTCTTTAGGGAATTTAGATGGTTTATGTCTTAAAAGGAATTTTCCCGTTTCATCTAAGTTTCCAGTTTTGTTGATCTAATATTCCTTATAATATATTTGCATTACTTATTAAGGTCTGTAGGATATGTAATCCTTATCTTGACTGGTATTTTCAGTTAAGCTAAGGGTTTAGTATTTAATGTATTTTTTAGGATAATGATTGGTGTTTTCTCTCTTCAACTAAGAGCTTATAATTTAACTTTTCAATGAAGCAGGTTTTAGCTTTATTAAGAATTATAATTGTTTTGGGAGGTGCCTTTTTGGCTCTTATCTTTATTCTCTTCATTCTACTGACTTTGGACTTGTTTTATTTCTCTTAACTTTGATATGGACTCTTAGGTCCATCTTTCTTCCTTTAGAGCTTTCTTCCTTTACAACTTTGCATTTTAGGAACTCACTGGCCAAAGATCTGTTTCTTGTTGGTTTGATATTGTATCAAATACTGATACAAATTTGTATTTGTATCAAATACTGTATACAAATATTGACCTTGACAAAGACAGCATAAAGGCCATTATATAAATAAAATTATAGTCATCTTTTATAAATTAGCTTATTACCAAAAACCAGCATTAAGTCAGCAAATATTAAGGTATCACAGCAATTGAAAACTTGTAGTGTCCTATACTTGTATGGTCTACGTGAAAGAAACACGGTGATGATTTAGCCAGATTTAATACTAACCCTGAACGATGTTTCCAGTATTGTTGTGAGTCTGAAATAATTTTTTCTAAACCTACTTTTCTTTAATAATATTGATGCAAAAGTAAATTTTAAACAAGTATGTTAGAAGAAAGAACAAATTATCTTTAAAATTATATTGTGAAATTACTGTCCTAAGAAGCGGTTCCAGAAAAACATCTGCTCTGCCTTTTTAACTACACTAAAGCCTTTGACTGTGTGGATTGCAACAAACTGTGGAAAATTCTTAAAGAGATGGGAATAACAGACCACCTGACCTGCCTCCTGAGAAATCTGTATGCAGGTAAAGAAGCAACAGTTATAACCCGATATAGAACAATGGACTGGTTCCAAATTGGGAAAGGCTGTATATTGTCACCTTGATTACTTAATTTATATGCAGAGTACATCATGGGAAATGCCAGACTAGGTGAATCACAAGTTGGAATCAAGAATGCAGGGAGAAATATCAATAACTTCAGATAAGGAGATGACACCACACTTAAGACAGAAAGCAAAGAGGAACTAAAGAGCCTCTTGATGAAAGTAAAAGAGGAGAGTGAAAATGCTGGCTTAAAACTCAACATTCAGTAAACTAAGATCATGGCATCCGGTCCCATCACTTCATGGCAAATAGATGGGGGAACAATGGAAACAGTGACAGGCTTTATTTTCTTGGGCTCCAAAATCACTGCAGATGGTGACTGCAGCCATGAAACTAAAATATGCTTGCTCCTTGGAAGAAAAGCTATGACCAACCTAGACAGCATGTTAAAGAACAGAGATATTACTTTACCAACAAAGGTCTGTATAATCAAACTATGGTTTTTCCAGTAGTCAGTTTTTCCATCAGTTCAGTTCAGTTCAGTCGCTCAGTCGTGTCCGACTCCTTGCGACTCCATGAATCACAGCACGCCAGGCCTCCCTCTCCATCACCAACTTCTGGAATCCACCCAGATCAGATCAAATCAGTCGCTCAGTTGTGTCCGACTCTTTGCGACCCCATGAATCGCAGCACTCCAGGCCTCCCTGTCCATCACCAACTCCGGTCACACAGACTCACGTCCATCGAGTCAGTGATGCCATCCAGCCATCTCATCCTCTGTCATCCCCTTCTCCTCCTGCCCCCAATCCCTCCCAGCTTCAGAGTCTTTTCCAATGAGTCAACTCTTCGCACGAGGTGGCCAAAATACTGGAGTTTCAGCTTTAGCATCATTCCTTCCAAAGAAATCCCAGGGCTGATCTCCTTCAGAATGGACTGGTTGGATCTCCTTGCAGTCCAAGGGACTCTCAAGAGTCTTCTCCAACACCACAGTTCAAAAGCATTAATTCTTCAGTGCTCAGCCTTCTTCACAGTCCAGCTCTCACATCCATACATGACCACAGGAACGACCATAGCCTTGACTAGGTGAACCTTTGTTGGCAAAGTAATGTCTCTGCTTTTGAATATGCTATCTAGGTTGGTCATAACTTTCCTTCCAAGGAGTAAGTGTCTTTTAATTTCATGGCTGCAGTCACCATCTGCAGTGATTTTGGAGCCCAGAAAAATCAAGTCTGACACTGTTTCCCCATCTATTTCCCATGCAGTGATGGGACCAGATGCCATGATCTTCGTTTTCTGAATGTTGAGCTTTAAGCCAACCTTTTCACTCTCCAATTTCACTTTCATCAAGAGGCTTTTGAGTTCCTCTTCACTTTCTGCCATAAGGGTGGTGTCATCTGCATATCTGAGGTTACTGATATTTCTCCCAACAATCTTGATTCCAACTTGTGTTTCTTCCAGTCCAGCGTTTCTCATGATGTACTCTGCATATAAGTTAAAGAAACATGGTGACAATATACAGCCTTGACGTACTTCTTTTCCTATTTGGAACCAGTCTGTTGTCCCATGTCCAGTTCTAACTGTTGCTTCCTGACCTGCATACAGATTTCTCAAGAGGCAGATCAGGTGTTCTGATATTCCCATCTCTTTCAGAATTTTCCACAGTTTATTGTGATCTACATAGTCTGGAATGTCAGGTTCATGAGTCAAGGCAAATTGGAAGTGGTCAAACAAGAGATGGCAAGAGTGAATGTCGACATTCTAGGAATTAGCAACCTAAAATGGACTGGAATGGGTGAATTTAACTCAGAGGACCATTATATCTACTACTGTGGGCAGGAATCCCTCAGAAGAAATGGAGTGGCCATCATGGTCAACAATAGAGTCTGAAATGCAGTACTTGGATGCAATCTCAAAAATGACAGAATGATCTCTGTTTGTTTCCAAGGCAA
Source organism: Tragelaphus eurycerus (assembly GCA_935064755.1). Classification (NCBI taxonomy): domain Eukaryota; kingdom Metazoa; phylum Chordata; class Mammalia; order Artiodactyla; family Bovidae; genus Tragelaphus; species Tragelaphus eurycerus. Next base: position 14,165,987 of record CAKXYN010000061.1, read on the forward strand.
ACCATTCAATGTCACAGTAATCCAAGTCTATTCCCCAACCAGTAATGCTGAAGAAGCTGAAGTTGAACGGTTCTATGAAGACCTACAAGACCTTTTAGAACTAACACCCCAAAAAGATGTCCTTTTCATTATAGGGGACTGGAATGCAAAAGTAGGAAGTCAAGAAACACCTGGAGTAACAGGCAAATTTGGCCTTGGAATACGGAATCCACCCAAACCCATGTCTATTGAGTCCGTGATGCCATCCAACCATCTTATCCTCTGTTGTCCCCTTCTCCTCTTGCCCCCAATCCCTCCCAGCATCAGAGTCTTTTCGAATGAGTCAACTCTTCACATGAAGTGGCCAAAGTACTGGAGTTTCAGCTTTAGCGTCATTCCTTCCAAAGAAATCCCAGGACTGATCTCCTTCAGAATGGACTGGTTGGATCTCCTTGCAGTCCAAGGGACTCTCAACAGTCTTTTCCCAACACCACAGTTCAAAAGCATCAATTCTTCAGCGCTCAGCCTTCTTCACTGTCCAACTCTCACATCCATACATGACCACTGGAAAAACCATAGCCTTGACTAGATGAACCTTTGTTGGCAAAGTAATGTCTCTGCTTTTGAATATGCTATCTAGGTTGGTCATAACTTTCCTTCCAAGGAGTAAGCGTCTTTTAATTTCATGGCTGCAGTCTCCATCTGCAGTGATTTTGGATGTGACTAAAAAGAACCACAAAGAAAGCTGAACCATAAAGAAAGTTGAGTGCCAAAGAACTGATGCTTTTGAACTGTGGTGTTGGAGAAGACTCTTGAGAGTCCCTTAGACTGCAAGGAGATCCAACCAGTCTATCCTAAAAGAAATTAGTCCTGAATATTCATTGGAAAGACTGATGCTGAAGCTGAAGCTCCAATAATTTAGCCACCTGATGCGACAAACTGACTCAGTGGAAAAGACCCTGATGCTGGAAAAGATTGAAAGCAAAAGGAGAAGAGGACAAGAGAGCACGAGGTGTTTGGATGGCATCACTGACTTAATGGACAAGAGTTTGAGCAAACTCTGGGAGTTGGTGAAGGACAGGGAGGCCTGGCGTGCTGTAGTCCATGGGGTTGCAAAAAGTTGAACACAACTAAGTGACTGAACTGAACTGAAGAAGTGGTCATAACATATGCCACTAATATTTTAGAAAAATGTGTCCTAACAGCAGTGTTGATATTTTCATTAATAAGATTGCTTTGTTTTGGGGTGGCTTTTTTATACCCTCTAAGTTTGTGGTATTTATAATTTGTTGTGATTTACTTTCTCATTTTAAACTCTTATTCTTATGTAAATTGATAATTGTAAGTTGCATGACTTTCCTAAGAAGTTTTCACATGTTGCATAAGCTTCAGGCACCTCAGTACCTGAATCATCCCTGCCTGGATCAATTCACATTATCAATAGTAATAATTACCATTTGATAAGAGCCTGAGAAAATATTACCTTTTCTATCGTACAATTTGTAGACTGAGTAGGAACCACATTGACACAGGTAATAACTGAACTGGCATTAGAATAGAGTCAATATCTGCAAAGTTCAAACTATGTTTTTCCTCTGCTGCCTTTCATATATTGACATGAATAGCTCATTGTTTTCTATTCCTTTAGGTCTACATTTTTTAAGAACTGTGTCATTTCCTATGATATATTGACATAAATAGCTCATTGTTTTCTACTGCTTTAGGTTTACTTTTCTTTTTTTTTTAACCTGTGTCATTTCTTCTGCTCATTCGCCTTTTCTTGCTCCCTGCACAGCCCTCATCCCACAGAGTGCCCTTATCTTTTCTATTTATTTAATATCTGATTCTGTTGCGCTCTACCTCATCTGAAGCCATGTCCATTCTCTGGCAATTAAACCCTGAATTTACCTTTCTCATCTATGTATATGAGAAAATTCTTTCCTCCATACCCACATTAATATAAACACATTTTAGTACTTTATTTGTGTCCTGCTTTCTATTATGTTATCCTTCTTCCTGTTTGACTAATATTATTTCACTTTTTTTCTAGCTTACATGTTAATCCTGCGTCCATGACACTTGGCTCCTTATATTTCTTATTTTGACAAGTGTGATGGAGCTTCTTATATCGTAGTTAAGCTTGCAGTTTTACAAATACTGGCGGAAATTGCAAATGCAAAACAATAAACTGTTACAAAAAGTTGGAAAAAACAAATCACAGGCTGATGGTACTTTAAGAACTTGTAAATTATTTAATGAGCTGGCAATAATTTTATTAATATAATATGAAGTTTCCTAAAACTCATATGTTAGAGAAAAACAAAACACTGACCATTAAAACCTCACTAAAAAAAAAAAAAAAAATTGTATATATAGGAGACAATTTTCCTTAGTAAACTTGTCTGATACACACGGTCATAAATATCTCTCAATAATATTTGTAATGTTAATTATTAGTTGTTACATTTATTTATTTTAATAGACTATAAACGATTTTAAGTCTTGCAAACTGGAGAAGGAGTTACAGTTATCCCCATCTGACAGATTTTGAAATTTAAAGTTTGGCAAATTGAATTACTTTGAAACATTCTCTATTAAGTGACAGAATAAACTGTTGAGTGTTATGTTTGACTTTAATTACCATGCTCTTGACCACTGTCATGTGCTGCCTTCCAGTAATACCTAGGTTTTCTTTAGAAAAAAGAACTGGTTTTTAAGAAAACCAGTAAGTAAACATAGAAGAGCTCAAATACTTCAAATGATAATGATTAATGAGTCTCTAATCATGTAAGTCTGATACTTTGTTTTTAACTTAGAGACTGAAATCAACAATTCATAAGCAGTATGACGTTTAAATGTAATATTAAAAAAGAAATAGTTCTATTGGTAATCCATGATATATTGAAGACAATAAGTGATGTCTTCATTAAATCATTTGAAAAATGTGTTATGTACTAAAAACTCAAAGACTCTAAGCTCTATCAAACTCAATAAGAGGGTTTAAACTTGATCTTTCCCACAGTTTCTCTCCATGGTATTTTTATATTTCATCAAATCATCTTTTATATAAGTGCATTTTCTAGTGCAGAATTACATTGCAATTTCTGTTTGTGCAGTGAAAAAACTGGACTAGATATAAGATGCATGTCACTGAAACTATGAATAAGGGCATGCAAATCAATAGTTGGAAGACAAGACTTTTACCCCACTGGATTAAAATTTTCCAGACAATGTATAGCAAGGGATCATTGCCTTCATTTCTTTCAGTGCTGACTATGCTTAGTTGAAAGGCTGAATGGCAAAAACTAATGGCATTTTGAAAGAGCTATTGTGTATCTTTATTTTTTTAAATTTTATTTTGCTTAACTTTACAATATTGTATTGCTTTTGCCATTCATCAAAATGAATCCGCCAGAAGTATACATGTGTTCCCCATCCTGAACCCTCCTCCCCCTTCCCTCCCCATACCATCCCTCTGGGTCGTCCCAGTGACCAGCCCCAGGCATCCGCTATCAGGCATCGTACCTGGACTGGCGACTCATTTCAGATATTGTGTATCATTAAAGGTATATTCCTATTTTGCTTTCAAAAAACAAATTTAAATCAGTCAAACAAACCTTGTTCTACTTTCATTTTGTAAAATCTACCATAACCACGGTTCTATCATGTGGACTGGGCTAAAATCAGTTGCAGTTTTATGTATGTAGTATGTATGTGATAAACATGTGTATGTATGTATTTCTTGGCATACTTCACTTTCTCCGTCAGAATATACACTCTTAAAAAGTATTAGATTTTCTATGTCTTATTGACCAGGTGTATATTTTAAACAAATTTTACTGGAATATAGTTGATTTACAATGTTGTGTTACCATCTATAAAACTATGCATCTATTTATATTAATTGAGTAGAGTGTAGAAAAGGGAAATCTTTGGTACACTGGCTCTATTTCTTAGTTTTTCCAATTTTAATTCATTTTTAATGAATTAATTTTTTTATATTTATTTTTTTTTTTTACTTTACAATATTGTATTGGTTTTGCCATACATCAACATGAATCCGCCATGGGTGTACACATGTTCTCATTCCTGTGGATAAATTATTTAATGAATAAATTATTAATGAAATATTTTAATGAATAAATAGCTCAAGTATGTTCAGACATGTGGTTTTAATGATTTCAAATTAATATGAAAGCTATTTAAAATGCTTTTTTTAAATTAACAGGTTTCTTAATTTATTTTAAATAATATTAAAGACCACATTCTAAAAAATTTGGAACTTAATTAAAAATGGGAGAGTCATTAACTTTATGATCATTGGACGTAAATTTTCCTGTGTATTTTTTTCACTAAGAGGAGAATTAAGCCATATGAGGAAGCAAAACCAATTTTCTCTTCTTTGCCTTAACTGTTCATCCTTGTTACCTGATTGGTTTGCTTGCCAGAATTAATTGAGAAGGATAGCCCTGGAAACATTATGCAAATTCCATCTCGTGGCTTTATGTAAAATAAATTGATAGTTATACAATATTGTTTAAGGGTACAATTCCCCAAGTTGAAATATGCCATAATTTATTCAGTTTTCAGAATTATAGGAATACTGCACCAAGCAATTTTGCATGGAAAAGGATCCACATAAAACCTTTTATTTGCTTTTAAAAGCAGCACTTTTTAAGGGTGGTCTAATGGCAACCCACTCCAGTACTCTTGCCTGGAAAATCCCATGAATGGAGGAGCCTGGTAGGCTGCAGCCCATGGGGTCGCTGCCAGTCGGACACAATTGAGCGACTTCACTTTCACTTTTCACTTTCATGCATTGGAGAAGGAAATGGCAACCCACTCCAGTGTTCTTGCCTGGAGAATCCCAGGGACGGGGGTGCCTGGTGGGCTGCCTTCTCTGAGGTCGCACAGAGTCAGACACAACTGAAGCGACTTAGCAGTAGCAGCAGCAAAAGCAATTTTAGTCAAAATGTTATATTTTGCATCAATGCATACATAGATTTGTGTTGTCCTGACAACCTTAACAATGTTTATACAAACCAACAAAATCCCAAATTTCCAATTCTGTGAAAGGTGCATTAATTTTCTCAAGCTTGTTTGGTGGCATATAGCTTTGTAAGTCAGTGACAACAGTCATAATATCAGATTTAACAATCTTTTCATATATAATTGCTGGGTGCTCATTTAAAGTTCCAAATATTTTTCTGACAGGTCTTGTATAAATTTGAAAGTTCTGCTTAATTGTTTTCTAGAATATTCTAGTTATAGATAATATTTTAAACAACAATTGTAAGATTAAGTAAATCAAGCTAAAATTTTATAGTTTTCTTCTAATTCATATAACTTTTTTTCTTTTTGGTACTATGAATATTTCCTGTCCATCTTTTCTCTTTTAAGGACCTCTGGAGTAAGTAGGCAAAATTATAGTAGGAAGCTAATTTTCTTTCCTTCTATTTTTTTTCTATTAATCATACATTGTTTTGTCAATGCTGTTACTTCTACCTTCACTGACTTTATATATCCACTCTCACATTCTGAATCTATTTTTTTCTAAGTTTAAATGATTTTCCTAAACTCAAATGAAATGTCACTTTCAAGATTTAAATATTACTGGGACTGAAAAGAATAAAATAATAATAAAAATTAAAATGTATGTGTTAGATCAGATCAGATCAGATCAGTCGCTCAGTCGTGTCCGACTCTTTGCGACCCCATGAACCACAGCGCGCCAGGCCTCCCTGTCCATCACCAGCTCCCGGAGGTCACTCAGACTCACATCCATCAAGTCAGTGATGCCATCCAGCCATCTCACCCTCTGTCGTCCCCTTCTCCTCCTGCCCTCAATCCCTCCCAGCATCAGAGTCTTCTCCAATGAGTCAACTCTTCGCATGAGGTGGCCAAAATACTGGAGTTTCATACATATCTATTAAGTTTCATATGCAAAAAGTCATTGAGTCCTGACTTCATCCATGTGAACCACCAGTATTAATCTCATTAGCACAGTTAATTTACTAAATAAACTGACATTTAGTAAAGCTCTATAACTTTTCCAAGGTTATACAGACAGAAACGCAGGCACTGGGTTTTAATGTGCCAGTAATGGTAACCAATACTTCCTCCTGTGTGTATCACTTTATGCTGTAATTCTTTTGTGAGTATATTATCCAGCTATTATCTTGAAGTTCTACAGTAGGTGCATAGTCAATATTAAGTAAATTAATAAGAGATTAACTCCAGTGCTTTTGCCTAGAGAATCCCATGGACGGAGGAGCCTGGTAGGCTGCAGTCCATGGGGCCGCTAGAGTCGGACATGACTGAGCGACTTCACTTTCACTTTTCACTTTCATGCATTGGAGAAGGAAATGGCAACCCACTCCAGTGTTCTTGCCTGGAGAATCCCAGGGACGGGGAAGTCTGGTGGGCTGCCGTCTATGGGGTCGCACAGAGTCGGACATGACTAAAACGACGCAGCAGCCGCAGCAGCAGGAAGTGGTTAAATATTTTTTCCATATATACCAACACCCTGTAAGGAATTAGTCTATCAGACAAGGTTCCTTCTGCAAAAGGGACTTAGTAAATATTACTGAGAAAGGTGCCATATGGATAGAGTACTGTCACTCAGTTTACCAACTTCCATCAGACGCCTATACCCATGCCGAAGGGAAGGAATGTTCAAATGAAATTATTGGGTTGGTCAAAAAGTTCATTGAAGTTTTTCTGTAACACGTGATGGTAAAACCCAAATGGACTGTTTGGCCAATCCAATATGAATAAAGACTAAATGAACTTACAACAAAACTTTAGTTGTATCACAGATTTTCCAGTACTTAATTAACAATGACTTCAACTGTACTGTTTGCCATGAAGTGATGGAGTGAAATGAAGTGATGCCGGTCCCATCACTTCAAGGAAAATAGATGGGGAAAAAACAAAACAAAACAAAACAACATGGATACAGTGACAGACTTTTATTTCCTTGGGCTCCATAATCATGGCAGACAGTGATTGCAGCCACGAAATTAAAAGACACTTGCTTCTTGGAAGAAACGCTATGACCAATCTAGACAGCATATTTAAAAGCAGAGACCTCACTTTGCCAACAGAAGTCTGTATAGTCAAAGCTATGGTTTTCCCAGCAGTCTTGTACACATGTGACAGTTGGGCCATAAAGAAGGCTGAGCACCAAAGAATTGATGTTTTCACTGTGGTTGTTCAAAATGCACAGAGTTTCGAGAAGACTCCTGTAGAAGATTGTGGCTGAAGAAGGCTCTTGAGAGTCGCTTGGACAGCAAGGAGATTAAACCAGTCAATCTTAAAGGACATCAACCCTGAATATTCATTGGAAGGACTGATACTGAAGCTGAAATTCCAATACTTGCCACCTGATGTGAACAAATAACTCACTGGAAAAGACCCTCATGCTGGAAAAGATTGAAGGCAGGAGAAGGGGATGAGAGAAGATGAGGTGGTTGAATGGCATTATTGACTCAATGGACATGGAGTTTGAGCAAATTTCTGGAGTTGGTGAAGGACAGGGAACCCTGGCGTGTTGCAGTCCATTGGGCTGCAAAAAGTTGGACGTGACTTAATAAGTGAACAATAACAACTGTACTGTGATGCATAATGGTATTCATAGCCTTATTTCACTATCAGTAACTTAAAAGAAGCTTCATAGTACAAGTGCTCTTGAGACAGACATGCTTTCTACACTACAAATGCAGAAACTTTAAGATGGCCAATTTCAAAGAATGAATGAAAAGATAACATCATGTTAGAAATAATTTTCTGGGAACTGAAAGAAATACATTGAGAAAAATTGAGTTAATTCTGTAAGTGAGAAGCTGATTAACAAGGAGAGGGTTGGGTTTTTCTTTTAACAATTATTTATTTTTATTTTACAATTATTTCCTTATACTTGGAAAAGCAAAAATTATAGAGTGGCGATTTTTATTGATAGAAGTCAAACATCTATCATATAGATGCAAAAAGAATGATTCCAACAAGATTATTTATTAAATCCACTCAAATGCTAAAATTCAATAACTTCCTTTATCCTTAGCATACTTTCAAATAATTTGCTTCTAATTATCCTTCTTTCTTTACATGATTTTATTTATGTATTTATTCTTGACTGTGCTGGGTCCTCATTGCTGCACATGCTTTTCTCTAGTTGTGGTGAGCAGGGGGCTACTCTCTAGTTGCAGAGCATGGGCTTTTCATTGGTGGCTTCCTTGGAGCGAAGCACAGGCTCTAGAATGCTCAGGCTTCAGTAGCTGCAGCTCCTGAGCTCAAACGCACACTGTGTAGTTGTGGTGTGTGCGTGGGCTCAGTTGCTCTGTGGCATGGGGGATCTTCCCAGATCAGGGTTGGAATTCATGTCTCCTAAGTTGGCAGGCAGATTCTTTACCACTGAGTCACCTGGGATCAGATCAGATCAGATCAGAGCAGTCGCTCGGTCGTGCCCCACTCTTTTCGACCCCATGGATTGCAGCACGCCAGGCCTCCCTGTCCATCACCAACTCCTGGATGTCACTCAGACTCACATCCATCAAGTCAGTGATGCCATCCAGCCATCTCATCCTCTGTCGTTCCCTTCTCCTCTTGCCCTCAATCCCTCCCAACATCAGAGTCTTCTCCAATGAGTCAACTCTTTGAATGAGGTGGCCAAAGTACTGGAGTTTCAGCTTTAGCATCATTCCTTCCAAAGAAATCCCATGGCTGATCTCCTTTAGAATGGACTGGTTGGATCTCCTTGCAGTCCAAGGGACTCTCAAGAGTCACCTGGGAAGCACCTAATTATTCTTTCTTTCAAAGTTCAAGGTAATTTAATAAATATCGTGGAACACTATATGATTAAATTAAAATATAATTTATCTTCTTTGATCAAGATAAGGAATTATAGCCAAGCCTTTTAGTTTCAAATGATCATCTTTTAGTATATTTTCCAGCTGTTTTTGGTAGCAGTGAGGCTGAAAATACCATCATTTTAGTAATACATTATGATTTTTTAAATTAAATTTTATTTTGCTTAACTTTACAATATTGCACTGCTTTTGCCATACATCAGGATGGATCTGCCACAAGTATACATGTGTTCCCCATCCTGAACCCTCCTTGGGGCTGGTGCACTGGGACATACATTATGATTAATGTATCAAAACGTATAACATTCACTATAAATACATTAGAAAAAATAAAAATAATAAGTAGATTACCAGGGTTATTGGGCTTCCCAGGTGGCTCAGTGGTAAAGAATATTGTACACATTTGTTCTAACAGTAGAGGCAGAACCTGGCACTCTCTTTGGCCAGGCCATCTAAGTGCAAGTACAGGTATTTATACTAAAAATCTCTTTGATGTGACAAGCATTTATAACATTCTAAAAATAATAACCCTGGTTTTGAAACACCAAAGCCCGTGCATTCTAGAGCCTGTGCTTCACACCAAGGAAGCCACCAATGAAAAGCCCATGCTCTGCAACTAGAGAGTAGCCCCCTGCACACAGCCAGCCAGATGTGCTAAAATTAAAGAACTTTTCCCCTGCTCATTCTATCAACAAAATATTAACAAATAGATGGAGTAAGTGGCTTGGTAAAGATGACTGGGCTTTTTCTTTAAGGTCACTAGGAGGACTGAGCATTGTTAGGTTGCCATGTTGTGCTATGCAGAGATTTATTTATAATCTAGAGAACACACATCCACAAACAGCTTACATCCTTGCTCTGCTCCCAATAAAATTTAACATATTCTGTTCCATTTACAATAGGACTATAATCAGGGCCGTAGGTACTGGATCACCAGTGCTGCACAGTTTGGGGAATATAGAGATACTGGCTCTAACATGGGTGAAGAACATAATTAAGGGTATTTGCAGAACAGTGGATCCCTTGCCAGTCTTAATAAAGCAATGATACATTGTACATAAACTGTGGAGAAAGGAAATCTTTTCTCAAATATTGGTGCTGACACTGACTATCTCATTTTGGCCATGTGGATAGGCTTAGTGTCATTTTTCTCAGTTGCAAAAAGAATGATTCCAACAAGATTATTTATTAAATCCATTCAAATACTAAAATTCAATAACTTTCTTTATCCTTAGCATACTGTCAAATAATTTGCTTCTAATTATCCTTCTTTCTTTACATGGACTGTGTAGCCTGCCAGGCTCCTCTGTCCATAGCATTTTCCGGACAAGTATACTGGAGTGAGTTGCAATTTCCTCCTCCAGGGAATCTTCCTGACACAGGGATTGAGCCCACATCTCCTGCAGCTCTGCATTGGCCTGCCAACTATGGACAGAGGAGCCTGGCAGGCTACACAGTCCATGGGGTCACAAAAGAGTCAGATGTGACTGAGTGATTGAGCACCACCAAGGTTATCATTGTTAGAATATTATAAATGCTTGTCACGTCAAAGAGATTTTTTAGTATAAATACCTGTACTTGCACTTAGATGGCCTGGCCAAAGAGAGTGCCAGGTTCTGCTTCTACTGTTATAACAAATGTGTACAATATTCTTAAGATCTATAATGTAGGTATGCATAGGTTTTGAATAAATGAATGTGTGGTAAATAATGAACATTTAAAATGGGTAACAGTCAATATATTTAACATTTACTCATGTAATGCGTGTTGATGATTTGATTTGTTATTTTTGTTCATTTTTCAAGATTTAGATAATTAAAGCTTTATCCAAATTTTTTTTGCTTATATAAGCATTAATTGAATCAAGTAAAACTGAAATGAGCATGTAATTTCAGAACTCTATTGTTTTCCATAGGTTTACAAAGTTCCAAATCAATTCACCACCAAATAAATGATTAATAAATTGAATTATTTCCTTATCTTCTCTATTAACCTTATGAATGACTTATAATTTTGGTTCAATTTTACTAGCATAAAAGCCTAAATATGAAAAATATTTATAAATGAGTTCTATTAATTTAAACAAATAACTTCATAATGTAAGAACATGAAAAATTAATATTTTACTAAGTTATTAATTATTTATTCATCTTTCAGATAAAATTTCTGTGGCATGTTTCCCCTCTCAAGAGAATTTTGAATTCCATGCAAATATGTCCTGAATGCTACTTGAACAGATGTTCTTTTGGATGTGATTTTACCTTCAAAACTCTTCTATAAACTCATTTCTAGCACTGTTTAAGATACTAAGTAAGAAATTTGTAACAGGATTATCAAGGACTTGGGGATGTCAGAAGTTGTGAACTCAGAGGCCTATTAATGCCATGTTGGAAACAGTATAAGTAAATCAAGCAGTCAGACATGAGAAAATAGTGATGAGAAAGTAGGTTCTGTGATCAAAATATTGTTTATGCTTTCCTAATTCCCTACCCTCACTTCACCATATTTGAGCTGGGGTTCCAAATGCCAATATTTGATTCTTTATGCCTACAGGCTTTTTCTGGCTATGTGAAGCATGTACACAGCCAGCCAGATGTGCTATGATTAAAGTTCCCAAGGAAAAATCCTCAAACAATGAATGATGGGAGTTTGTGTACCAATATTCCAGCTCCCTTGTCCCTTGGGAGGGATAACTCTGGGGGACTTATTACATGCTTGCTCTCAGGATTCACTAGCAAGATTAAGCTCCAATTACCAGAGCAGTAGCTTGCTTGATAATGCCTCCAAATGTCGGATGTCTTCCCTTCTCTGTCTCACTTCCACATTCCTTGCCAGAGTTTCCTGGATCACCAAACTATGTACATTTGAATATTTGCCTTGGGACATGCTTCTGATGGAACTGAAAACCGAAATACCTGTCTAACTATATTCAAATTAAACTAAATAAACCAAAACCCATAAAGAAAGTTAGTAGCTCAGTCATGCCCAACTCTTTGTGACCCCAGGGACTGCAGCCTGCCAGGCTCCTCTGTCCATGGAATTCTCAAGGCAAGAATACTGGAGAGGGTTGCCATTTCCTTCTCCAATAAAGATCAAGATTAAATACATACATACCTCCTTACTGTCATTTTACAACATTTTCTACATCTTTGCTTTAACCCTTTCATCATGAGCTATACACATGGTTCAGCCAGCAGTCTTTAATTCCATTCTCAACTGTAGTCACAGAAGAGACTGAAGCAAATCAGCCCAATAATATTCAAACTGGACTAATTTTTTTATGCTAGTCTATCTCCAGTTCCATTTTTCCCCACCCCACGGCTGAATGCTTAAGAATGAGGCAAATAATGCAACTACTATGAATTTTAGTTTCAGAGTAGAAAGAACAAAAAATATTTCCTCTACATATTGTTGATAAATAAAAATGATCTTAATATTAAGTATGATTCCAATAGGAAGGTGGGGCATTTAATCTGCACTATTATCAATGGTCTCCTTTAGCCATGAGGTTAGAACTTGGTTTCTGGCATCAAAGTGTCTGAGGGTCCCCTCCAATTGTAATTTTAATAGTAACTGATAACATCCCCTTTATATCCGCCCCCATGCTCCTTTCCAGTCTACATTTGGGTTACCAAACTGGCAAAGTTCTGAACTCTGGAACTCTCCTTTGTATCACAAGACATTCTGAGGTCCTGCCAGATAGTCAGAGAATTGCCAAAAATCAGGGAAGAGTCCCAAAGAGTTCTGGGGTATTTCTGGAAAATTTCATTTTGGTCTGAGGAAATCTCAAACAATCTCACAATCTCTTTATCTTCCTCTGTTGCCCCCTCCTCTTCTTTATCTTTATCCTCCACCAGTCTCCTTCCTTAAATCATGCTGTGTTTCCTTAGTTACTTCAGGCATGTTCTACTCTTTGTGACCCTATGGATTGTAATCTTCCAGCCTCCTCTCTCCATGGGATTCTCCATCAAGAATACTGGAGTGGGTTTCCATGTTCTGCTCCAGGAGATCTTTCCTACCCAGGGATTGAACCCATGTCCTGCATTGGCAGGTGGGTTCTTTACCACTAGCACCACCTGGGAAGCCTGCTTAAATCACTATATTCTCTTTCATTTCAGGCAACCTTCTCCTCAAAAAGCTTATAATGAGGAAAATAAAAGACAGAAGAGAAAGCATTTTAAAGTATTTTGCATGCCCACAAACTTGTTCAAAAGTTAAGAAACACAGAGCTTCCCAACAGGCAAAAAGGATATCAAACAAGAGAATCACATTCCATGTCTAAGCATTCTTCATTGTAAAGTTAAATGGAACTCCATCTGCATTAGAGATTAGCCTTTCCATTTAACACTGTGTAGCAGCGGTAACCAAAGTGAGGTTAATATGATAGGGTATTGCTATATTGAAATTAATAATTAGAATTGCTATTTCTGTTTAGTTTTTATCTTGTCGTATTATCTTTTTAAAAGTCTGTATTGTAAAATCACTGCAGATGGTGATTGCAGCCATGAAATTAAAAGACGCTTACTCCTTGGAAGGAAAGTTATGACCAACCTAGATAGCATATTCAAAAGCAGAGACATTACTTTGCCAACAAAGGTTCGTCTAGTCAAGGCTATGTTTGTTCCTGTGGTCATGTATGGATATGAGAGTTGGACTGTGAAGAAGGCTGAGCGCCAAAGAATTGATGCTTTTGAACTGTGGTGTTGGAGAAGACTCTTGAGAGTCCCTTGGACTGCAGAGATCCAACCAGTCCATTTTGAAGGAGATCAGCCCTGGGAGAAGACTCTTGAGAGTCCCTTGGACTGCAGAGATCCAACCAGTCCATTTTGAAGGAGATCAGCCCTGGGATTTCTTTGGAAGGAATGATGCTAAAGCTGAAACTGCAGTACTTTGGCCACCTCATGCGAAGAGTTGACTCATTGGAAAAGACTCTGATGCTGGGAGGGATTGGGGGCAATAGGAGAAGGGGATGAGAGAGGATGAGATGGGATGGCATCACTGACTCAATAAACATGAGTCTGAGTGAACTCCGGGAGTTGGTGATGGACAGGGAGGCCTGGTGTGCTGTGATTCATGTGGTCACGAAGAGTCGGACATGACTGAGTGACTGAACTGAACTGAACTGAACAATTATCACCAGAATAGCTGATGTTTTTTTGTTCCTGATATTTTTTCAATTCATTTTAGTTCACATTTTGCTGAGTGCATCCCTGGGTTAATCTTTTAGAGATGTACATCTGAGGCACTGCATGTCTAAGAATGTAGTTTGTTTTCATTCAAGTTGTTTTCTCAGGCTAAGTATAAAATTACAGGTTTTAAATCCTTTCATCTCCTCACTTTTCTAAAACAAATTTTATTTTCTTTCTGTTTTAATATCTGTAGTCTTTTTTTTAGAATTTTATTTCTATCTTTAATGGATGGGCTTTTTATTTTTAACTTTTATCTTTATCCTTAATAAAACATGTGATTTATTTCAGGTTACACTAACGGTAAAACCCAGGGATTGAAACACAATCCCTGACAGGTTTATTAGTTTATTTAGCAGATAATACCAGGCAGCAAGAGAAAGGGAGCAGAGAGCACAGATTAAAGGGGGAAAGGCAATATAGGATATATTATTAAGATTGCTGATGTGGCCACTGAATAGTCAATTGCAACAGGACCTCTGAGAGGAATTTAGAGGGCTTCTTATGACTGTTCATCTGAAGGACAGGGAGGTGGAATATTTACCCATCACTCCTAAGCTCCATTGAGTGAAGACTGTCCTTAAGAGTTCTGTTTCCCTAAACTTCAAAGATTCTCTTAATTGGAAGATTAGGGTTTCTAGAGCTGTCAAAAACATACTGAGACGGAGAAGAGAAGAGATGAGCATTCTTGAAGCAGGACTTGGGTCAACATACCAAGAAGTGCAACTGAAATCAGAGGTGAAGGTTTGACAAAGAGAACTTTTTTTTTTTTTTTTAAGTCTGAAATTTATAATTGAAAGGAAAAAAATAACATGAATTGTTTGTTTATGTTGTTCAGTTGCTCAGCCGTGTCCAACTCTTTGAGGTCCCATGGACTGCAGCATCTTCACCATCTTCCAGAGTTTGCTCAAACACATGTCCATTTAGTTGATAATTACATCCAACCATCTCATGCTCTGTTGCCTTCTTCTCCTCCTGCCCTCAATCTTTCCCAGCATCAGGGTCTTTTCCAATGAGTTTGCCTTTTGCATCAGATGACCAAAATATTGGAACTTCAGCTTCAGCACAAGTCCTTCCAGTGAATATTTAGAGTCAATGCCCTTTAGGATTGACTGGTTTGATTGCCTTGCTATCCAAGGGACTTTTAAGAATGTTCTCCAGCAGTTCGAACATATCAATTCTTTGGTGC
This sequence comes from Tragelaphus eurycerus, assembly GCA_935064755.1. Classification (NCBI taxonomy): domain Eukaryota; kingdom Metazoa; phylum Chordata; class Mammalia; order Artiodactyla; family Bovidae; genus Tragelaphus; species Tragelaphus eurycerus. The sequence goes on from CAKXYN010000061.1 coordinate 14,181,208, forward strand.
TCAGCCTTCTTTAAGGTCCAACTCTCTCACAAAATTTTTATGGAGACCTAAATGACTCTTATCCTAAGCTTCCTTTAGGAAACGGCAGGCAGATGACTAACTAGCGATGATCAGAGGATTACTGACTGACTGGTTTAAGGTTCCAATCTGGAAGGACCAAAACTGTATCTGTGCTACTTCTCAGTTTGGGGCTTAGCATAAACAGTTTTTTTGGGAGGACTGCTCTCTTGTGTTTAACACACAAGCTGGAATCAAGATTGCCGGGAGAAATATCAATAACCTCAGATATGCAGATGACACCACCCTTATGGCAGAAAGTGAAGAGGAACTAAAAAGCCTCTTGATGAAAGTGAAAGTGGAGAGTGAAAAAGTTGGCTTAAAGCTCAACATTCAGAAAACGAAGATCATGACATCCGGTCCCATCACTTAATGGGAAATAGATGGGGAAACAGTGGAAACAGTGTCAGACTTTCTTTTTCTGGGCTGCAAAATCACTGCAGATGGTGACTGCAGCCATGAAATTAAAAGACACTTACTCCTTGGAAGGAAAGTTATGACCAACCTAGATAGCATATTCAAAAGCAGAGACATTACTTTGCTGACAAAGGTTCGTCTAGTCAAGGCTATGGTTTTTCCTGTGGTCATGTTTGGATGTGAGAGTTGAACTGTGAAGAAGGCTGAGTGCCGAAGAATTGATGCTTTTGAACTGTGGTGTTGGAGAAGACTCTTGAGAGTCCCTTGGAATGCAAGGAGATCCAGCCAGTCCATTCTAAAGGAGATCAGCCCTGGGATTTCTTTGGAAGGAATGATGCTAAAGCTGAAACTCCAGTACTTTGGCCACCTCATGCGAAGAGTTGACTCACTGGAGAAGACTCTGATGCTGGGAGGGATTGTGGGCAAGAGGAGAAGGGGACGAGAGAGGATGAGATGGCTGGATGGCATCACTGACTCGATGGACGTGAGTCTGAGTGAACTGCAGGAGTTGGTGATAGACAGAGAGGCCTGGCATGCTGGGATTCATGGGGTCGAAGAGTCGGACACAACTGAGCAACTGATCTGATCTGATCTGATCTGATACATACTTGTCTGATTTGTGGCCATAGACTGTAACTTCTCCTTGTTATAAAAAACTAACCACCTCAGTTCCTAACTAAGGCTAAACTCTCTATTCAGTCACTAGATACTGTTGCTGCTGCTGCTGCTGCTAAGTCACTTCAGTCATGTCCAACTCTGTGCGACCCCACAGACGGCAGCCCACCAGTCTCCCCCGTCCCTGGGATTCTCCAGGCAAGAACACTGGAGCGGGTTGCCATTTCCTTCTCCAATGCATGAAAGTGAAAAGTGAAAGTGAAGTCTCTCAGTCTTGTCTGACTCTTAGCGACCCAATGGACTGCAGCCTACCAGGCTCCTCCGTCCATGAGATTTTCCAGGCAAGAGTACTGGAGTGGGGTGCCATTGCCTTCTTCGCCGAGATACTGTTAGGGAAATATAATTAAACACAAAATTTCCTACCAATCCCCCAAACCATTTCACAATAGAAGAGAAAGAAAACAGTTTTGTTTTTGAATAAGCAATCACAAACTCAGTGGACTTGAATTTGAGCAAACATGAGGGGATGGTGGAGGACAGAAGAACCGAGCATGCTACAGTCCATGGGATTACAAAGATTGGGACATGAAGTAGTCACTGAAAAACAACAACAAAGCAATAAACCAGAAAGTGATGTACATCAAAGGCAGTCAGCTAAAGACAGACAGAAATCTCACCCATTAATATAAGACAAACAGACACAGTCCATCACAAACATGCTCTCAAGACAAACCACTCCTCAAGTAAGAGAGCTTGATAGCACCAATGGTTACATATCATTCATTCTAAATTCACCTGGTAATTGTGACCATCTGTGTTAGATAACTGTCTTTATCCAAAGGGGGAAAAAATCTTCTCATATCTTTTTAACTTACTGACGTTTTGTAATTTGGAGTGTGGCATCTCCTGAAGGTAGGCTCCCATCTTCTTTCAGAAAGTGGGAGATGAGGGCTTTATATTCCTTGATGGTTACTTTTCAACGATATGTCTCCCAGAGCCTTGAGAAAAATATTCTTGGGCTGTAAAACCAGCAAGAGATTTCTTTAGCTTTTAGAATGATTTACATATATATCAAAGTGGCTGAAAAAGAATTTACAATGACCCAAAGAAAATGCTATCTAAAGAAAACTTTCTAAGAAAGAAAAAGAGAGAGGGAGGCTCTTTCTCATTTTTCAAGGAGAAAATTATTTCATTTTCTTTCAATTTGTATTTATTCTTACACTGCCATCTATTTATTTCTTCTGTCATTAAATATTTCTTCCCTCTAGATTGTCCCTATAAACATCCAAATGTGCTATAATTTCCTCTCAGCAAAAAAATAAATAAATAAATAAATATACTACTGACTCTACTTCCTGTTCATTTATATCCTCAATCCTTCTCTTAATAAGACTCCTTGAAAGAAATTTCTATATACACTGTTCCCAAATTCAACATAAACTACACCTTATATCTCTTTCCAGGCTCCCTTGAACGTAGTCCACATTGTGAATATTTATCATTCTTTACCTTGTTTTCCTTCTGTCTCCAGCTAATATTCCTTGGTAAACGTTTTTAGACTCCATCCATCTAAATATACTAACATTTCAACACTGGGATCTGCTCAGTCCTTAATCTGAGTATCTTTTACTCCTTTTGTATTCAGTCTCTGTCTTGTCTGACTGTTTGTGATTCCATGGACTATAGCCTGTCAGCTCCTCTTTCCGTGGAATTTCTCAGGTAAGTCTAATGGAGTGGGTTGCAATTTCCTTCTCCAGAGGATCTTCCTGACCCTAGAATTGAAACCACATCTCCTGCATTAACAGGCAGATTCTTTACTCCTGTGCCACCAGAGAGGCCCAGTTACTCCTTTGGTGATGTCATACAGTTTCATCCTTTCCGGTTTCCTTGGCTTTACATACCATATGCATACTTATATTAATGATTCATACATTTCTATTTCTAGCCTAGATCTCTCCTTTGAATCACAGACTCATCAATCCAAACGAATATCAAACAACAATCAGAAATTTAATGCACCTGGAAGTGATCTTCTGTTATTCCCCAAACATCTGCTCTTTCCACAATCTTCCTCATTTTTGTAAATGGTAAATCTGATCTTCTAGTAGCTCAGGTTCCAAATCTGGAGCTGTTTTGACAACTCTGCAATACCCCTCCTGCTCTCCCTTCCCTGCTTTACTTTTCTCCTTTTATGACCTTATAATATGTTGTTCGTTTTACATGTTTACCTGGATTACTTTCAACCTCCTTCAAGAAAGTAAGTTATATGAAAAAATTATTTTCTTTTGCTATATTCTTAGTATTTGGTACACTGAGTGATGAATATATATCTGTTGAATTAATAAATAAAAATGAATATTTTTTCTACATTAGCCAACTGTTAATTTTAGTTGCCTAGATTACAGACTCTGGAGAAGTAAAGAAGAACTATGCTGAGCCACTAAGACAGATAACTTCGAGACTGAGAAATCTAATCTAGTCAGTCCAAAAGTAATTATGTAAAGCATTCCAGTGAAATTCACTAAGAATTAAAAATGTTCCACCTGTTCTTATAGCTTTAACTCTAGTTGGATGGATTATAGCAACAACTGATCAGAAGGACTTTTGATCCATAAAATTCAATTTAATTAGTAAAAATATATCATGTTTATCTAGAGATATTTATATCTTCTTTGGAGTTGGTCATTTGCAATTATTCATAAGTAAGGCCCATGGAAAAGAAATGCAAAAAAGCAAAATGGCTGTCTGGGGAGGCCTTGCAAATAGCTGTGAAAAGAAGAGAATCGAAAAGCAAAGGAGAAAAGGAAAGATATAAACATCTAAATGCAGAGTTCCAAAGAATAGCAAGAAGAGATAAGAAAGCCTTCTTCAGCGATCAATGCAAAGAAATAGAAGAAAACAACAGAATGGGAAAGACTAAGGATCTATTCAAGAAAATCAGATATACCAAAGGAACATTTCATGCAAAGATGGGCTCGATAAAGGACAGAAATTGTATGGACCTAACGGAAGCAGAAGATATTAAGAAGAGGTGGCAAGAATACACAGAAGAATTGTACAAAAAAGAGCTTCACGACCCAGATAATCATGACGGTGTGATCACTGACCTAGAGCCAGACATCCTGGAATGTGAAGTCAAGTGGGCCTTAGAAAGCATCACTAGGAACAAAGCTAGTGGAGGTGATGGAATTCCAGTGGAGCTGTTCCAAATCCTGAAAGATGATGCTGTGAAAGTGCTGCACTCAATATGCCAGCAAATTTGGAAAACTCAGCAGTGGCCACAAGATTGGAAAAGGTCAGTTTTCATCCCAATCCCAAAGAAAGGCAATGCCAAAGAGTGCTCAAACTACTGCACAATTGCACTCATCTCACACGCTAGTAAAGTAATGCTCAAAATTCTCCAAGCCAGGCTTCAGCAATATGTGAACTGTGAACTTCCTGATGTTCAAGCTGGATTTAGAAAAGGCAGAGGAACCAGAGATCAAATTGCCAACATCCGCTGGATCATGGAAAAAGCAAGAGAGTTCCAGAAAAACATCTATTTCTGCTTTATTGACTATGCCAAAGCCTTTGACAGTGTAGATCACAATAAACTTTGGAAAATTCTGAAAGAGATGGGAATACCAGACCACCTGATCTGCCTCTTGAGAAATCTGTATGCAGGTCAGGAAGCAACAGTTAGAACTGGTCATGGAACAACAGACTGGTTCCAAATAGGAAAAGGAGTACGTCAAGGCTGTATATTGTCACCGTGTTTAACTTATATGCGGAGTACATCATGAGAAATGCTGGACTGGAGGAAACACAAGCTGGAATCAAGATTGCCGGGAGAAATATCAATAACCTCAGATATGCAGATGACAGCACCCTTATGGCAGAAAGTGAAGAGGAACTCAAAAGCCTCTTGATGAAAGTGAAAGTGGAGAGTGAAAAGGTTGGCTTAAAGCTCAACATTCAGAAAACGAAGATCATGACATCTGGTCCCATCACTACATGGGAAATAGATGGAGAAACAGTGAAACAGTGTCAGACTTTGTTTTTCTGGGCTCCAAAATCACTGCAGATGGTGACTGCAGCCATGAAATTAAAAGACGCTTACTCCTTGGAAGGAAAGTTATGACCAACCTAGATCGCATATTCAAAAGCAGGGACATCACTTTGCCAACAAAGGTTCGCCTAGTCAAGGCTATGGTCTTTCCTGTGGTCATGTATGGATGTGAGAGCTGGACTGTGAAGAAGGCTGAGCGCCGAAGAATTGATGCTTTTGAACTGTGGTGTTGGAGAAGACTCTTGAGAGTCCCTTGAACTGCAAGGAGATCCAGCCGGTCCATTCTGAAGGAGATCAGCCCTGGGATTTCTTTGGAAGGAATGATGCTGGAGCTGAGGCTCCAGTATTTTGGCCACCTCATGCGAAGAGTTGACTCATTGGAGAAGACTCTGATGCTGGGAGGGATTGCGGGCAGGAGGAGAAGGGGACGACAGAGGATGAGATGGCTGGATGGCATCACTGACTCGATGAATGTGGGTCTGAGTGACCTCCGAGAGCTGGTGATGGATAGGGAGGCCTGGCGTGCTGCAGTTCATGGGGTCGCAAAGAGTCGGACACAACTGAGCGACTGATCTGATCTGATCTGATCTGAAGGACTTTTTCCTCTCCCTTACTCACCCCAGCTAGCTAGCTAACTTCTATTCTACCTTTAGAGAATCTTACTGGGTCCAACAATTAATTTTTTTCCTAATTTACCTCCTTTGTGATAAAAAGAATCAGGCTTTCCTTGGAGTGAACTGTGAATGCTATGGGAAAAACATATCTTTCCTTCAGACATAGGTTTACTCTAAGCCCTTTAGATTGATTTCACATGTTTAGACATTATTGAGTGAGAATTCTTTAAAAATATGTTTATGTTCCCTGTGCCAAATGAAGTTAGTGTAATCTTGAATATATAAGTACAGAAAATAATATTTACAAGTAAACATGTTTTACTTTGGCTTGAACCTTGATCATTTGAGCTCACAAAGTCATATTTCTCTTGATTAGAACCACTCCAGTACTCTTGCCTGGCAAATCCCATGGACAGAGGAGTCTGGTAGGCTGCAGTCCATGGGGTCGCTGAGGGTCCGACATGACTGGGCGACTTTCCTTTCACTTTTCACTTTAATGCATTGGAGAAGGAAATGGCAACCCACTCCAGTGTTCTTGCCTGGAGAATCCCAGGGACAGGGGAGCCTGCTGGGCTGCCATCTATGGGATCACACAGAGTCAGACACGACTGAAGTGACTTAGCAGCAGCAGCAGCAGGCAATATTTTTAAGTATGTTTTAAAAGTTATATCACTATAAAATCCTATTCATTTTGTAGTTAAATATTTTTTCTAATGCTATTAAATAACTATATTTTAAATATTAAAAATATAATCAATCAAATAGTAAATTGAGTTGTGTTTTGATTACTTACATGAGCTAAACCCAATAGTTTGTATATATCTAATTTAAGACATACTATACAAGATTATGTTTTACAAGAATCCTATGCAATATTACACTAATTTTAGTCCTCTTTTGTAAATGAATTAACTGAACTGTAGAGATTAAATGCATTGTTGAACCCTAAGTTAGTACTAAGCAGAAGAATAGGGGTTTATAAATAATGTGACCTGGCTTCTATTTGTATTGCAAAACCACTGGATTCTGCACAAAGCCTAAAGGATAGAAGCAAACATAAGACTACTGTGCAGAGATGCACATTTGGTGCCTTGAAGCTCTAAACACTGATTTATGATTTACAGTTTTGAAAGGTACACAGTGGAGGTGCAATGATGTAGCTTTACATACAATAAGAATGATCAATTCTTTGTTCTTCATAAGCCAGTATTAACTAGCATTAACCACATTACTCATAATGATTATTTATTAATTTGATTCTGTAATATAGTACATTTTATATAAATGATATACTTTACAAAGCTAGATCTACTAACTAGAAGTATTTAGAAATGTGGTCAATAATTTTGTGTTTATGGCTACCATGCTATGCTATGCTATGCTAAGTCACTTCAGTCGTGTCTGACTCTGTGTGACCCCATAGACGGCAGCCCACCAGGCTCCACCGTCCCTGGGACTCTCCAGGCAAGAACACTGGAATGGGTTGCCATTTCCTTCTCCAATGCATGAAAGTGAAAAGAGAAAGTGAAGTCGCTCAGTCATGTCTGACTCTTAGCGACCCCATGGACTGCAGCCTACCAGGCTCCTCCGTCCATGGGATTTTCCAGGCAAGAGCACTGGAGAGGGGTGCCATTGCCTTCTCCATGGCTACCATAATTTATGTTATTTGTCTTCTCTATCCATATTGTATTTGCCTCAATTCTAACCTATTTTCAAATAGGTTTTGTCCAGTGCAACACTCAAAGAAATATGTAGGCACTCTTACTAGTGAAATACCTTAGATTTTCATATATTAGAGACTTAAGAAAAGACAGTGGATGAATTTTGAAAATCGTACTGCAGATGTAGATGAAGATGAATGGATTTGTGTCATTAGAAAATATTCTGTTCTATAATTTTAATAACTTTAGACAATGATATATGTCACATACATTTTATACATTACTTTGAAATATACTAATGGAAATAAAGTCAATAAAAGTAATGGCCAAAATATGTATATGCAAATAATATAATTTTTCCAAATAGTAATTATTCTAAAAGAAGTAGTATTCTGTTTAGAAAGTTAATAAAATCTTTAAAAATTAAGCATTAAAACAAATGTGGTTTTGAATACTGGAATTTACATTAAAAAGTCTGAATTCCTCTGGGGATTTAAAAATGAGTTTTGAATCTCATTGTGCACTATAATCACAATTTTTCCATTGTATATGCAGAAATAACAAGCATATGATTATTTTTCTGAGATTATAAGCATAATCTTAATGCCATTGAGGTGGAAAAAAATATTTAATCAGAAAATTCTTGATTTTTAACTTAAAAAACTATGCTTTAAATGCTACTCCTGTCAGCTTTGAATCAATAGTTGAAAAATAGAACATTCATAAATATGGATTACATAATATACTATGATCATTTTGAAAAATACATTCCAGTTTCTGGTGATGGCAGCTATGATATCTCTACAAAGGATCATGTTAGAATCTTGTTACCTTTTTACAGTTTGTATAGACAGCTGCAAGCGTGCTAAAAGTTTTGCTTAGATGAAATCACTCTTGAAAACATTAATACATAGTCTTTTTATATAGTAATATGTATATCATAAGGAATTGAGAATAGCTATGCTATTTCTCTGCAAATGATATGTGTACTCATTTTGGCCTCCAGCATAATTCTTTAATTAGTAAAACCATCCTAAAAACAGAATAATCTATTCTTTTTGTTAGAGACTGAGGAGAAAGGAAATGAATAGGTTTCATACATATAATTTTACCTTTGTACTTAATGCATGCTCAAATTCAATAACTCATTTTGCTGAATAAAGAAATGATCCTGATCTTAAAAATATTCCTATTGAATATAAAATAACTCAACTTTAATGCACTGATACTAGCAAAGCATCTAAGTTTTAGTAAAAGTAGAGCCTATATTTCATTTTTCATCACTTTCACTTTAGTTTGCCCATATTTTCTTTCACTTTAGTTCATCCATATTTTCTGGTCCTTAGAGGAAAGAGTTGATAAAAACATTTGGTGAGTGAATGAATATACACAAATTTTTATTCAATACTTAATAAAAATCTTAGAAATATTTCACAGAAAAGATTCAATGGTAATTTAAGCTGAAAATAAGAGAAAATAACTGCAAGTTTAAATATTTAAATTATGATATTTTCTACACAGGTTTTTATAAAGGAACAGTTAAAATGATCATAGAGTATACCCTGAATAATAAAATAAAGTTGTCAACACTTTAATATTTGGTGGCAAACACATAATGTCATATCTATAAAGTCTTTTCATAGTTAAACATTTTGATTGAATGGAGTGAGATTAGATATAATGTTTAAATGTTTACAAGCATAGAGACACTGAAATAATTGATAACTTGACAAATACTGATTGCATCAGGGTGAAAATTCTTTTAAGGGAGTAGAAGCAAGTGTTGATATCTCAAGATAATCATTAAGTGCTTCAGTTACATGAAATTTCTAAACATATATTATTAAAATGCATATTATCATCACATTTGTTAGAGAAGGAATAATCCTCAAATTTCTAAAAATATAACAACTTTCCCACAATTTATCTTTATGGATTGTTAAAAATCTTAACTGAGTCAGATAAAACCGAGGGATAATACACGGCGTACTTTTATTTAACTACAATGTACAGCTTTAGCAATTTAGATTGAATTTTTACTTATACTCTGGAGAAGGCAATGGCACCCCACTCCAGTACTCTTGCTTGGAAAATCCCATGGGACGGAGGAGACTGTTAGGCTGCAGTCCATGGGGTCGCTAAGAGTCAGACACGACTGAGCAACTTCGCTTTTACTTTTCGCTTTCATACATTGGAGAAGGAAATGGCAACCCACTCCAGTGTTCTTGTCTGGAGAATCCCAGGGATGGGGGAGCCTGGTGGGCTGCCGTCTATGGGGTCGCACAGAGTTGGACACTTGTACTCAGATTGATGTGTTACCAGGGTATTTTTCTTAGTAAAGATTTAATTTAAAATGTGAACAGAGCTTGAAATTTTTAATTCTAACATTGTATAGTTTTCTTATTTGGTTTTAATTATGTAATTTCATATATACATATATAAATTATTTATACATGAGATATATACATAATTTAAAAATTCAAATATATATATTTTTCAAATAGTTTAAAGTTCCCTTATAATAAAAGTCCATGACTTATATTTGTAGTCTGTATTTATAATTCATCGTTGTACAAACAAAATTGTCTGTGATTCTAAGATCCAGTTGAACTGGATTCTAAAATAGTTGAATGAAAACTGCAATATATGTAACATTACATTAAATGTGTTTATTGACTTGATTTTTTATTGAAATATAGCTGATTTCAATAAAATGCCATATCAATTTTTGTTGTACAGTGAAGTGAATCAGTTTTACATATATAGACATTCTTTTTTAGTATTATCTTCCATTCATTGATGTAAAAACAAAAGCTTACAAAATATCTGCATTTCAAAGTAAGAAAATCTGAATGCAATGAACCCAGAAGGGTTTAATATTGATGGTCCTTCTACACTGTAGTTGTTCAATAATCAACTACTAGCTGCAGAGAAAAAAAAAAAAAAACACAAAGAATTACATTTTAAAATTTTATCTTTGATTAGCTACATGGCTATAAGCAAATAATGATCCTTGCCTTTCCAACCTGTATAAAAATATCAATCAGATCAGATCAGATCAGTCGCTCAGTCGTGTCCGACTCTTTGCGACCCCATGAACTGCAGCACTCCAGGCCTCCCTGTCCATCATCAACTCCTGGAGGTCACTCAGACTCACATCCATCGAGTCAGTGATGCCATCCAGCCATCTCATCCTCTGTCGTCCCCTTCTCCTCCTGCCCGCAATCCCTCCCAGCATCAGGGTCTTTTCCAATGAGTCACCTTTTTGCATGAGGTGGCCAAAGTACTGGAGTTCCAGATTTAGCATCATTCCTTTCAAAAACCATTCAGGTATGACCTAAATCAAATCCCTTATGATTATACAGTGGAAGTGAGAAATAGATTTAAGGGCCTAGATCTGACAGATAGAGTGCCTGATGAACTATGTATGGAATGAGGTTCGTGACATTGTACAGGAGACAGGGATCAAGACCATCCCCATGGAAAAGAAATGCAAAAAAAGCAAAATGGCTGTCTGGGGAGGCCTTACAAATAGCTGCGAAAAGAAGAGAAGTGAAAAGCAAAGGAGAAAAGGAAAGATAAAAACATCTGAATGCAGAGTTCCAAAGAATAGCAAGAAGAGATAAGAAAGCCTTCTTCAGCGATCAATGCAAAGAAATAGAGGAAAATAACAGAATGGGAAAGACTAAGGATCTATTCAAGAAAATCAGAAATACCAAAGGAACTTTTCATGCAAAAATGGGCTCGATAAAGGACAGAAAATATCAATAGAATCCTCATAAACTTTTTACCTTCCTTATTATTATTGTCTTATTGTACCAGGTAATCAAATTTAAAATTCTATACTAATTTTATGCCTGAAATTACATGGAAAGTACAAGGAAATAAAGAAAAAGGAAACAGAGATTTGTTTCTGTTTTTTTAAGATGTGAATAAAATGAGATGACCAATGATGTGAAAAATATATATCATGTTGGAAGACTCATGAAACTTTTAAATATTAGTATTAATTATAAAAACAGTCTGATCTTATCTGTCTTAGAAAACAAATAAACCTAAACAAAATGTGCTAATATTTCTATAAAGAAAACAAATGAGCATATGCCAGGCATTCCAGATAAATTGTAGCATATGTGCACCAGGAAATGTTTATCTGAATATTCATGGTAACCTTGTTTCTATAATAATAGGAAAAAAAAAAACTCTCCAAACCTTCATTAACATTAGAAAGATTAAATAAATCCTGGTGCAACTAAGCAACATAAGAAAAAATATTAATAAAAATAAATGAATCACAAATTCAGGTACCACTATAGATCAACGTCAAAAACAAAATGTTGTGTAGAGAAAAGAAAGTAATGAAACTCAAGATAGCATCTATATAACTTTCTAAAACATACAAAATTAAAGAATGTACCCTTTGGGAAAACACACATATACCTGTTAGGTAGTTAGAATAGGAAAATGAGTAGCCAAAATGGTGGTGGCTAAAAGACAAAGGGAAAAGCCTGAGAAAACATAACAAAGGAAAGTCTCAGAACCAGAGTGAGGAACTCAGGTAAGACAAACAGCCCTCCTAGCTAGCCCGATTTACATAGCGCAGGCTCAGGCGGCAGGAGACAAATGTATAGAAGGAGGAAGCCTGGAAGGACTGAGGCCCCACTTCTGGGTCGGCACACCCCAGAGGGTATATTTTCCTTTACTTTCTAAATGAAACTGAGTTGTAACATCGATTCATCTGTTGCTTCAAAATTTTGCTGCGGCAAGACAGAACCAAGGAAATTACAAACTCCCCCGACATACCTAACACTATAACAAAATGTGAGAGAAAACTGAAAATAAAATCCAGAGTACTAGTTAATCCAATGGAATGAGAGATATCTTAAATTTGTTTTTCACTTGTTCATCTACTTTTTACTTAATTGTATGATGTAGAACAGACATAATTAATGATTTAATCATAATGCAAACTTTTTTGTTTTTTTTTCTGCTGCTGCTGCTGCTGCTAAGTCGCTTCAGTCCTGTCCGACTCTGTGCGACCCCATAGACGGCAGCCCACCAGGTTCCCCCATCCCTGGGATTCTCCAGGCAAGAACACTGGAATGGGTTGCCATTTCCTTCTCCAGTGCATGAAAGTGAAAAGTGAAAGTGAAGTCGCCCAGTCTTGTCCGACCCTCAGCGACCCCATGGACTGCAGCCTTCCAGGCTCCTCTGCCCATGGGATTTTCCAGGCAAGAGTACTGGAGTGGGTTTTTTTTCTAGTCATCCTTTAAATATATGTGTAGTATATTTCTCCTCCTTTCCTTCCTGGTAGTAAATTTCTGGTTGAAAACTCAGGACTATTTCCATGAGTTTTCTGTTGACTCTTAGTAACAATGTCATTAAAGAAACTTTAAACATCATTATGAAAGTTGCAATATGGTTTCCATATAAAAATTAAAATCTGCATGTCCCAATCTTCACAAGTAGTTAAAACTTCTCTTTTTCCTTCTGCTAAGGTCTGTCAATGATAGCCCCGATATTCTGGAAAATGTGAGTGGTCACTTTGGATTTTTCTTTAACTTGATTTCATTTTCCTGAGTGATGCTAAAATATTTGAAGGTACAACGCTGGAGATTAGAATGTGCACATCTTTGTTGACCATTGGCCTAACTATCGAAGACCTATATTGAATATCTCATTATCTTTAAAGATGCTGACAACACATTCAAATTCAAACAAGAATCAAGAGTTTTAATATCAGCCTGTCAAGAATTGAAGTAAAATGCATTTCTTGAAATCTTTCATATGTAAAAGGGACAATTTTTAATAATGCTTTAATATTTCAAGTTTTAAGTAATGAATAACTTTTCTCAATGATTATATAATTTTTAAAACTATAAGGCAATTGACAAAACCTACTTTGATAGACTGTTGTTTGTTCAGTCACTCAGTCATGTCTGACTCTTTATACACCCATGGACTGAAGCACACCAGGCTTCCTCATCCTTCACTATCTCCCAGAATTTGCTCAAACTCACGTCCACTGAGTTAGTGATGCCATCCAACCATCTCACCCTCTGTCGCTCCTTTCTTCTCCTGCCCTCAATCTTTCCCAGCATCAAGATCTTTTCCAAAGAGTCTGCTCTGTGCATCAGGTCGCTGAGGTTGGAGCTTCAGCTACAGCATAAGTCCTTCCAAAGAATATTCAGGGTTGATTTCCTTTAGGATTTCCCTGGAGTACAAGGGTCTCTCAAGAGTCTTCTCCATCACCACTGTTCAAAAGCATCAATTCTTCAGTGCTCAGCTTTCTTTATGGTTCTCATATCTACACATGACTACTGGAAAAACCATAGCTTTGACTATATGGATTTTGTTGAAAAAGTGATGTCTCTGCTTTTTAATACACTGTCTACTAATGTGTCATAGCTTTTCTTCCAAGGAGCAAGTATCTTTTAATTTCATGACTGCAGTCACGATCTGCAGTGATTTTGGAGCCCAGAAAAATAAAGTCAGCTGCTGTTTCCACTTTTTACCCATCTATTTGCCATTGAAGTGATGGGACCAAATGCCAAGATTTTTTTTTTTTTTTTTTTTAAGTGTTGAGTTTTAAGCCAGCTTTTTCCACTCTCCTCTTTCACCCTCATCAAGAGTCACTTTAGTTCCTCTTCACTTTCTGCCATAAAGGTGATGTCATCTGCAGGTATGTGGTTGCTGATATTTCTCCTGCAATCTTGATTCCAGCTTGTGATTTTCCAGCCAGGCAATTCACATGATGTACTCTCCATATAAGTTAAATAAGTAGGGTGACAATATACAGACTTGATGTAACCCATTCTCAATTTTGTACTGTTCATTGCTTCATGTTTGGTTCTAACTGTTGCTTCATGCCGTGCAAACAGGTTTCTCAGGAGGCAGGTAAGGTGGTCTGGTATTCTCATCTCTTTAAGAATTTTCCACAGCTTGTTGTGACCCAAATAGTCAAAGGCTTTAGTGTAGTTATTGAAACAGAAGTAGATGTTTTTCTGGAATTCTCTTGTTTTCTATATGATCCAACAGATGTTGGTGATTTGATCTCTGGTTCCTCTGACTTTTCTAAATCCAGCTTGTATATCTGGAATTTCTTGGTTTCTATACTGTGGAAGTCCAGCTTGAAGGATTTTGAGTGTTACTTTGCTAGCGTGTTAGATGAGTATAATCGTGCAGTAGTTTGGACATTTTGGGCATTGCCTTTCTTTCGGATAGGAATGAAAATTGACCTTTTCCAGTCCTGTGGCCACTGATGAGTTTTGCAAATTTGCTGGGGATTATTGAGTGCTGCATTTTAATAGCATCATCTTTTAGGGTTTGAATAGTTCAGGTGAAATTCCATCACTTCCACTAGCTTTGCTCATGGTAATAATTCCTAAAGCTCACTTGACTTCACAGTCCAGGATGTTTGGCTTTAGGTAAGTGACCACACCACTTTTGATGGATGATTTAACTAAATGGCCACAGGACTTGAAAAGGTCAGTTTTCATTCCAATCCCAAAGAAAGGCAATGCCAAAAAATGCTCAAACTACCACACAATTGCACTCATCTCATACGCTAGTAAAGTAATGCTCAAAATTCACCAAGCCAGGCTTCAGCAATACATGAACTGTGAGCTTCCAGATGTTCAAGCTGGTTTTCAAAAAGGCAGAGGAACCAGAGATCAAATTGCCAACATCCGCTGGATCATTGAAGAAGCAAGAGAGTTCCAGAAAAACATCTATTTCTGCTTTATTGACTATACCAAAGCCTTTGACAATGTGGATCACAATAAACTGTAGAAAATTCTTCAAGAGATGGCAATACCAGACCACCTGACCTGCCTCTTGAGAAACATGTATGCACGTCATGAAGCAACAATTAGAACAGGACATGGAACAACAGACTGGTTCCAAATAGGAAAAGGAGTATGTCAAGTCTGTATATTGTCACCTTGCTTATTTAACTTATATGCAGAGTACATCATGAGAAACACTGAGCTGGGTAAAGCACAAGCTGGAATCACGATTGCTGGGAGAAATATCAATAACCTCAGATACGCAGATGACACCACCCTCATGGCAGAAAGTGAAGAAAAACTCAAGAGCCTCTTGATGAAAGTGAAAAAGAAGAGTGAAATAGTTGGCCTAAAGCTCAACATTCAGAAAACTAAGATCATGGCATCCATTCTCATCGCTTCATGCCAAATAGATGGGGAGACCATGGCAACAGTGGCTGACTTTATTTTTCTGGGCTCCAAAATCAGTGCAAATGGTGACTGCAGCCATGAAATTAAGATGCTTACTCCTTGGAAGGAAAGTTATGACCAACCTAGATAGCATATTCAAAAGCAGAGACATTATTTTGTCAATAAAGGTCCATCTAGCCAAGGCTATGGTTTTTCCAGTGGTCATGTATGGATGTGAGAGTTGGACTATAAAGAAAGCTGAGCACAGAAGAATTAATGCTTTTGAACTGTGGTGTTGAAGAAGACTCTTGAGAGTCCCCTGGACTGCAAGGAGATCCACCCAGTCCATCCTAAAGGAGATCAGTCCTGGATGTTCATTGGAAGGACTGATGTTGAAGCTGAAACTCCAATATTTTGGCTACCTGATGCACAGAGATGACTCATTTGAAAAGACCCTGATGCTGGGAAAGATTGAGGGCAGGAGGAGAAGGAGATGACAGAGGATGAGATGGTTGGATGGCATCACCGACTCAATGGACATGGGTTTGGGTGGACTCTGGGAGTTGGTGTTGGACAGGGAGGCCTGGCGTGCTGCGGTTCATGGGATGGCAAAGAGTCAGACATGACTGAGAGGCTGAACTGAACTTAAATAAATACTTGAACCTATGCCACATCAACAATAAAAGTGTGAGGACACTGAGAATTTGAAAAATATAGTATTTTTCTGAATATGATCTATAAGTGAAATATTATTCATTGTCAGGTATTGCTGATTAGTTTGTTAAGAGATCTTCCGAACATAGTGCAGCTAAATTCAAATTGTGTGATGAAATTAAGCAGGCTGAATAAGTAATTTCCCTGCATGGACAATGGGAATTTATTGTTCAGCTACTCCAGATTATTTGACATCACAAATTAAATAATAAAGCATGGCATTTAAAATTAAGAAATGAATCTATACATCCACCACTGAAATCCTGGCTCTGATACTTGTTACCTCTAATTTTTGCCATCCCACTTAATTTCCCTTGTCTCTGTTTCCTCACCTACACCAGTTGTTGTAAAGAATAAACTTTACTATAAATGAATAAACTTGTTACATAGGAATAGGCTTCCCTTGTTGCTCAGTGGTAAAGAATGTTTGCCAATAGGATAGACTCAAGAGACTTGGTTTTAATTCATGGGTCCACAAGATCCCCCGGAGAAGGAAATGACAACCCACTCCTATATTCCTGCCTGGAAAATCCCATGGACAGAAAAGCCTGGCAGACTGTAGTCCATAGGGTCACAAAAGATTTGGACATAACTCAGTGACAAAACAGCAAAAAATATATATGAATAATACTTCAGTTAAGTTCAATAATTACATCTAAGCTTCTGGGAGAGAGAAGAGTATGAGAAATTAAGTGAAATTTTGATTTACTAAAACTATTATTCCATCTGCAATATCACTACTTGCTGTTTAGGTGAATTTTAATTATATAATATTCAGTCTTATTATATCAGAGATTCTGTGCAATATCCATTTTATGCCAAGTCAAGATTTAGACAGAATGGGACTCTACAGGATACAAAAAAAAAAAAAAAAAAAATGTTATATTTTGAATAAACCCATCATCTTATTGATTAACCCATTCTGAGGGGCTATTTGTTTCCATTCTCTTGATAAAATTCAAGAAATTTTTCATTACTTTTGTGGTTTCTCAATACCTAAACAAAAACTCCTTAGTCACTTTCAGCCTCAGATTTGTTTAGATCAGATCAGATCAGATCAGTCGCTCAGTCATGTCCGACTCTTTGCGACCCCATGAATCGCAGCACGCCAGGCCTCCCTGTCCATCACCAGCTCCCGGAGGTCACTCAGACTTGCATCCATCGAGTCAGTGATGCCATCCAGCCATCTCATCCTCTGTCGTCCCCTTCTCCTCCTGCCCTCAATCCCTGCCAGCATCAGAGTCTTCTCCAATGAGTCAACTCTTCGCATGAGGTGGCCAAAATACTGGAGTTTCAGCTTTAGCATCATTCCTTCTAGAGAAATTCCAGGATTGATCTCCTTCAGAATGGACTGGTTGGATCTCCTTGCAGTCCAAGGGACTCTCAAGAGTCTTCTCCAACACCATAGTTCAAAAGCATCAATTCTTCGGCGCTCAGCCTTCTTCACAGTCCAACTCTCACATCCATACATGACCACAGGAAAGGCCATAGCCTTGACTAGGCGGTGAGGGCCAGCGCACTAAGCACGGCCGAGAAGAGCTACCCCACGACCGAGGTCAGGAAGGGTGGCGGTGAGGAGAGACCCCTCGTCCAAGGTAAGGTGCGATGGCTGTGCTTCGCTGGCCGGGAGCAGCCGGGATGAGATACCCCACGCCCAAGGTCAGAGAAACCCAAGTAAGACAGTAGGTCTTGAAAGAGGGCATCAGAGGGCAAATACACTAAAACCATTCTCACAGATAACTAGTCAATCTAATCACACAAGGACCACACCCTTGTCTAACTCAATGAAATTAAGCCATGCCCCTGGGGCAATCCAGGATGGGCGGGTCATGGTGGAGAGATATGACAGGGTGTGGTCCGCTGGAGAAGGGAATGGCAAACCACTTCAGTATTCTTGCCTTGAGAACCCCATGAACAGTATGAAAAGGCAAAATGATAGGATACTGAAAGAGAAACTCCCCAGGTCAGTAGGGGCCCAATATGCTACTGGAGATCAGTGGAGAAATAACTCCAGAAAGAATGAAGGGATGGAGCCAAAACAAAAAGAATACCCAGCTGTGGATGTGTCTGGTGATAGAAGCAAAGTCCGATGCTGTAAAGAGCAATACTGCATAGGAACCTGGAATGTCAGGTCCATGAATCAAGGCAAATTGGAAGTGGTCAAACAAGAGATGGCAAGAGTGAATGTCGACATTCTAGGAATTAGCGAACTAAAATGGACTGGAATGGGTGAATTTAACTCGGATGACCATTGTATCTACTACTGTGGGCAGGAATCCCTCAGAAGAAATGGAGTGGCCATCATGGTCAACAAAAGAGTCCGAAATGCAGTACTTGGATGCAATCTCAAAAATGACAGAATGATCTCTGTTCGTTTCCAAGGCAAACCATTCAGATTTGTTATCAATAATTAAATTATCCTGTGTAATAGTGAAACTAAATTTTATTTAAAGTAAAGATTTTCCATTTCACTAACTTGGGCCTGCTTCCAGCTAGAGATATAAATAGGGAATTGATATTTGGGAGACCTTTTTCTCTTTCTCTACTTTGCTCTTTTACTTTTCTCCTTTGCTTATTAAGCATGAAGTATAACCTCCCTGGGGAAACAATGAAAGAGGAGGTTAGAAAGAAAGTGTAAAGGGCAGAAACATTTTTATTCACCTAGGTGTACAATGATTTAATTTTGGCTCCCTTGGGGTTTGAAATCTGTCCAAAAATAACTCCATATTAGGGAACATTTTAAGTTTCTGAACTTAAAATATGCCTGCTCAGAGAATATCAAAATTCCATTTTCTTGACTAAAGGAATGTATTTTCTTAGGTTGACTGCTGATGATTTTCTCAGAGCATGGATAGCCGGAGGTTCACCTTTGTCTCTTCTTTACAACCCTCTGAATTTCCACTTTAAATGTCCTCAGCCTGGCTCTCTCTATGAAAGGCACACATCTGGTATATAAGAAACAATCCAAAATCATATAAGTGGAGCTAGCTTCCAAGGAGGTCTTTCCTCTCTTTCTGCTTTGAAAACTCAGGAAGGTATGAACACCTCAGGTTACTCATACAAAATGTGAATAGTGTTTACTCTTCCCACACCTGAGGGCTATTTGTCAGGTGATGAGACAAGCCCTATCTGTCTGATACACGGGCATGAGAAGGAAAATGACACAGAGAACACCTAATTTTTATTTTCAAGTGTACTTTTCCGTTTTTGTTATTTTTTTTACAAAAAGTTATAGAAGTTTATTTTTAATTCTTTTTTTTTTCTTTTGCTTAACTTTACAATATTGTATTGCTTTTACAATACATCAAGATGGATCCGCCGCCAGTATACACGTGTTCCCCATCCTGAACCCTCCTCCCTCTCCCCTCCCCACACCATCCCTCCAGGTTGTCCCAGTGCTCCAGCCCCAGGCATTTGTTATCGGGGATAGTACCTGGACTGATGACTCGTTTCAGATATAATATTATACATATTTCAATGTTTTTCTCCCCAATCATACCACCCTCTCCCGGTCCCAGAGTCCAAAAGTCTGTTCTATACATCAGTGTCTCTTTTGCTGTCTCATAAATAGGGTTATTTTTACCATCTTTTTAAATGCCATATATATGCGTTAGTATACTGTATTTGTGTTTTTGTTTCTGGCTTACTTCACTCTGTATAACAGGCTCCAGTTCCATCCACCTCCTTAGAACTGATTCAAATGTATTCTTTTTGATGGCTGAGTAATACTCCATTGTGTATATGTACCACAGCTTGATTATCCATTCATCTGTGGATAGACATCTAGGTTGCTTCCACGTTCTGGCTATTGCAAACAGTGCTGCTATGAACATTGGGGTACACATGTCTCTTTCAATTCTGGTTTTCTCAGTGTATATGCCCAGCAGTGGGATTGCTGGATCATAAGGCAGTTCTATTCGCAGTTTTTTGAGGAATCTCCATACTGTTCTCCATAGTGGCTGTACTAGTTTGCATTCCCACCAACAGTGTAAGAGGGTTCCCTTCTCTCTGCACCCTCTCCAGCAATTATTGCTTGTGGACTTTTGGATAGCAGCCATTCTGATTGGCGTGAAATGGTACCTCATAGTGGTTTTGATTTGCATTTCTCTGATAATGAGTGAAATAAACTCAAAATGGATTAAAGAGCTAAATGTAAGACCAGAAACCATAAAACTCCTAGAGGAAAACATAGGCAAAACACTCTCTGACTTACATCACAACAGGATCCTCCATGACCCACCTCCCAGAATATCGGAAATAAAATCAAAAATGAACAAATGGGACCTAATCAAACTTAAAAGCTTCTGCACAACAAAGGAAACTATAAGCAAGGTGAAAAGACAGCCTTCAGAATGGGAGAAAATAATAGCAAATGAAGCAACTGACAAACAACTAATCTCAAAAATATACAAGCAACTTCTACAGCTCAATTCCAGAAAAATAAATGACCCAATCAAAAAATGGGCCAAAGAACTAAATAGATACTTTTCCTTTTTTTTTTTTTTTCCTCTTTAACTGCAACTCTTTTATATTCTCAATAGGAAGGCAGATGAAGGATAGAAATAATTATGAAAATAGTGTTTAAATGTACAAGTTTGACTACTTCTTTTTTAAATCCCTAAAGGGTACCTACTGTTTCATTTTAGAATATAGGGATATTGCCATGTATCCTTTAGCTCAATCTTTTGAAGTCTTAATATATACTGACTGTGTATGTCCCCCTCAAATTCTTATGTGGAAGCGCTAATCATCATTATGATGGTATTTCAAGCTGGGGCCTTTGGGAGGTCATTAAATCACTAATCCCATCATGAGGTTGGGGCCCTCAAGATGGGATTAGTGGCCCTCTATGAACAGGAAGAGAGAGAGATCTTTCTCTACCACCTTCACCCTCTATTGTGCATAGTAGGAAAGGAAAGGCCTGTGAAGTCAGCTTTTCTTTACAATGTTTATAGATTTATCATGATCTTCTGTGAGGCAATCTCAAACTCTGAATACATTGTGAACAGCTCATACATTCTTTTCACATTTACAAATCTGAAAAAATATCAAAATTATTTTTCATTGAATATAAGAGTCTTTTTTAAATGTTTCAAAGGATTGGCACTGCCACAGTTCTGAATTTGCTACTTCAGGTGTTTTGTAAAGTAAGACACCATATTTTCTTTTATTTGTATGTAGTTTTGTATGATTGGTTTTCATAGTGTTATCCTCATATACAAATTGAAATAAAAGTTACTTGGCAATGGAGATAAATTTAGCTTGTCAAAATTAAAAGGTTTGTTTGGTTTACTATCAAAATGCATGAATTTTTATAAAGAAGAGAAAGAGATTCTCTGTGATGGACTTCCTTCTGTTTCCCCAGTGGAATATGAATGAGGGCATACTCTCAAGTGAATCCAACTAGACCCAGTCTCATTTAAAGAAGAAATGGACTCCAGAGCTTTATTAGATGTACTGAATCCACATTTACTTATTGAATCCCTCAAAAAAATTCACAATCAAATGGAAGATTTATAAGAATGAAATGTTTTTAAAAACTTGAAACATTTCTTACTTTGCATTCTTGGTAATTATTTTCTAGTTAGGTTTTATGGATTTTGCTTTTATTTTAATGGAGCAGTTTTCCCCTAAGGCCTATATGAAAAATATATGACTCAAATTTGGAAGTGTGTAAACAGAAGCAAAATTATTTTGGCACATTAAAATCTTAGGAACAAAAATTAATTATTGAAGAAGACTGAAAAATATTTTCCTTTGCTGTTTATGGTTTACATTTAATCCTGTAGCTGAGCTTAGTTGCTCAGTAGTATCCAACTCTCTGTGACCCCATGGACTGTAGCTCACCAGGCTCCTCTGTCCATGGAGATTCTCCAGGCAAGGATACTGGAGTGGGTTGCCATGCCCTCCTCCAAGGGATCTTCCCAACTCAGGGATCAAACCCAGGTCCCCTGCTTTGCAGATGATTTCTTTACTGTCTGAGCCACCAGAGAAGCAATCCCGTAGAGGACAGTTTAACAATAGGCAGATATAATGTTTATAAAATTATAATGATTATATAATTATTAAAGGTCATTTTCTTGAAAACAGTTTTGAAAATTTGAACATCACAAGCATATTTATTTTTTCCCTGAGAATTATTAGTAACTCTGAAAATTATACTACAAAAATTGAGTAAAGTTAAAAATCTGAAAACATGTTAAGCCATGACCTGGGCAGCATAAAAGACCAATGCTACCTTAGAGTGACTGGCAAGTGTTATCTGATAGGTAGAACATCTGGGTTTGACCTTGGGCCTAGAAATGACACTACACTGAGTGTTCTATCTCTATTTATCTATCTATTTAACTTTTCTATAAATGCTGAACAGGATGTATTAAAAATCGACTCTGTGGGAGAGGGAGAGGGTGGGATGATTTGGGAGAAGGGCACTGAAACATGTATAATATCATATAAGAAACTAATCGCCAGTCCAGGACCAATGCAGGATACCAGATGCTTCAGGCTGGTACACTGGGATGACCAAGAGGGATGGTACGGGGAAGGAGGTGAGAGGTGGGTTCAGGGATGGGGAACACGTGTACACCCGTGGCAGATTCATGTTGATGTATGGCAAAACCAGTACAATATTATAAATTAATTAGCCTCCAATTAAAATAAATAAATTTAAATTTAAAAAAAAATCAACTTTGATCCTAAGAAGCAGTGGTCTATAATGACAAAAATCACAATTTTCTTCTTGAAAATGATATTAATCTTGCACAAGAGTGAGTCTAAACTCAAAAACTAAAGCAGGTTCTGTTTCTTTCCAAAATTCTTTGCTATTTATCCTTTATTTGGCTGTTGCACCCAATGTATCATGTTTCATTATAAGTATACACTCAGTGTCAGGGTAAAATAAGCTATGGAATATGATCCTCTGAACAATATCTGTTATGATATTAATTTCAAAAATCTCTGATTTGAGGACATTGAGGTTCAAAAAACTAAAGAATTTTCTAGGATGACATACATAGGATAAACTTGTATGTCTCTATACCAAAATGTAATGGCACCCCACTCCAGTACTCTTGCCTGGAAAATCCCATGGATGGAGGAGCCTGGTGGGCTGCAGTCCATTGGGTCGCTAAGAGTCGGACACGACTGAGCGACTTCACTTTCACTTTTTCGCTTTCATGCATTGGAGAAGGAAATGGCAACCCACTCCAGTGTTCTTGCCTGGAGAATCCCAGGGGCAGGAGAGCCTGGTGGGCTGACATCTATGGGGTCACGCAGAGTCGGACACGACTGAAGTGACTTAGCAGCAGCAGCAGCAGCCTCTCTACAAAGTACAATCTGCCTTTTTAAAAACCACAATATAAATGTTGCTGTGTACATGGCTTAAATAGGAACTGTTTTAGAAACTATGTGACCCACCTTTTGTATATTTTTAAGTTAAAATATATTTTTCTTGTTTATTTTTAATTTGAAACTTTGTAAAACAATTATTTTTCACTTAGGTTGAGGATTTACAAAATAAATTATATATGGTTATATAGAAGATATAATAATATCAATTCAATTCAGTTGCTCAGTCGTGCCCGACTCTTTGCGACCCCTTGAATCACAGCACGCCAGGCCTCCTTGTCCATCATCAACTCCCAGAGCTCATCCAAACTCATGTGCATTGAGTCAGTGATGCCATCCAGCCATCTCATCCTCTGTCGTCCTCTTCTTCTCCTGCCCCCAATCCCTCCCAGCATCAAGGTCTTTTCCAATGAGTCAATTCTTTCATTACCAACATTTAAAAACCTGTCTATAACTGTTCTGTAAACAACTATGATTTGGAAATCTTCTATTCTCTTCCTAGCTACCCGCTGTCTATTTAGTCTCATTCTTATTGTTCATTGCTCTCCAAGAGTTTTTAGTTCTAGTTGATAGATTATTTTCAGTGCTTTTCAGTCTTGTATCTTCATTGACACTTTAAAGTTCAGGGCCTTCATAAATTTTATTTTCATAAGTCTAGCTGTTTATTTTACTATTTGCTGACCAACCTAGATAGCATATTAAAAATCAGAGACATTACTTTGCCAAGAAAGGTCCATCTAGTCAAGGCTATGGTTTTCCAGTGGTCATGTATGGATGAGAGAGTTGGACTATAAAGAAAGCTTAGCCCAGAATAATTGATTCTTTTGAATTGTGGTGTTGGAGAAGACTCTTGAGAGTCCCTTGGACTGCAAGGAGATCCAACCAGTCCATCCTAAAGGAGGTCAGTCCTGGCTGTTTATTGGAAGGACTGATGCTAAAGCTGAAACTCCAATACGTTGGCCACCTCATGTGAAGAGTTGACTCATTGGAAAAGACTCTGATACTGGGAGGGATTGAGGGCAGGAGGAGAAGGGGATGACAGAGGATGAGATGGCTGGATGGCATCACTGACTGGATGGACATGAGTTTGAGTGAACTCCGGGAGTTGGTGACAGACAGGGAGGCCTGGCGTGCTGTGATTCATGGGATTGCAAAGAGTTAGACATGACTGAGAGACTGATCTGTATATATAAATAGAAGAGGTACGATTCTTCTCCAATAAATTATTTTTGCCTTTTGATGCTTGTCAATAGCTGGTCTTAATTGACGACTGCCTATTGCAGTCCGTCAGGAGTCCGACTCAATTTAGCAACTGAAGAGCAACAATGGAAGAAATCTGCTTCTCAAATGTAGTCTGAGATCACTGTGTCTTTGCAGTGTGGGAAAGATGATAGAGTTCTTTGGAGTATCTTTTGGTACCACTTATGAGAGCTCTACACCTCCCAAAGACTCCACATTTTGATATCATTGCATTGAGGGTTAAGATTTCAAGAAAAGAATTTGGAGAGGCCCAAATAATCCAGTTCACAATGCTATGCTTTCACAGGTAATATTCACTGCTATGTAAAAATGATTAATTTTCTTATTCTACAGATACTTCTAATTTATTAGAAAATCTTGCTACAAGCTGGACCAACAAAATGAAAAATTATCCTTTTACTTCTCTCACTTTTATGGTTTAACTCTATTTGCTCAATTTATCTTTACTTTCCCTTTCCTGTATTTCACCGGTCCTAAATGGCCACAGTAATGTCCTTTCCACTTTAATAAATAATTCTCTGCCATCAATTTCCAACTCAAATACCCCAATTTTGGATCAAGCAATTCTTTAGCCCTTCCACTTGAACAATAGCTCCTCATGTTATAAATGCCAGAGAAATTACCTTCAGAATAATTCATGTGGAACTGATTTTTGGGAAATGTCATATAGGCACATTTTGCTACTGTTTTGATATATAATATCCCTAACTGTTCTTTAATTTTATATAAATATTGTTTCCTTAGTAGAACTGTGTGTTTTCTAATGAAAGAAGATTGGTTTTAATACTATTTTGAAGTCAAAGAGCATCCTGCCTTTCTAAAATAACTTGTTTGAAAATAATTATTGACTACACATGTTGTGCTAAGCACTATTCTTTGATTCTTAAATGTGACACAGAAGCAAGCAGCAAATATTCTGCATTGGAAATTTTTACGTGTGATTTTTTTTGGTACTTATTACAGTTAAAATTACGTGTTTAACTACACATTCATTTGTTTAACATCTAGATGCCCAAATTTTGTAAGGCAAATGTGGGAGTAGACTCTTTTAATTTATCACTGAAATACTAGTACTTCTGCTCTATCTGGTCAGTAAGTACTAGTATCTGTTGAAAGAACTAGAAACTTAATAAACAGAAAGTGAAGTCGCCCAGTTGTATCCCACTCTTTGCAATCTCATGGACTGTAGCCTTCCAGGCTACTCCACTCATGGGATATTCCAGGCAAGAATATGGCATGGGTTGTCATTTCCTTCTCTAGGGATCTTCACAACTCAGTGATCGAAGCCGGGTCTCCCACATTGCAGGCAGACTACTTCCTACATGAGCTACTATCTCCTCAGTAAATAAAGTTGTGGGGGAAAACTAGCCACACAGAAAAACAGCAAATTAAGTAAAGTGAAAGTGAAGTGAAGTCGCTCAGTCATGTCCGACTCTTTGTGACCCCATGGACTATAGCCTATCAGGCTCCTCTGTCCATTCTCCAGGGGATCTTCCCAACCCAGGAATCAAACCTGGGTCTCTAGCATTGCAGGCAGACGCTTTACCATGTCTTTATGGAAAAACAGTTTTTATCTGAGAGGAAAAGCATTTTCTAAATATTGCATACTCTAACAAATTTTAAAATATAATTTTAACACATTAGAAGTGGGTGGTGCTGGATAATATCCATCTGGACAAAAAGAAAATGTGACAGTCCAAAAACAAAGTCAAAGACTTAGGTAAAACTATGGTTCCTATAAATAAAAACCTAAAATACTAATTGGTCAAAAAATAAATACATTGTTTTGATTAAATTTTAATGATATTTTCTTATGATATTTAATTTAAGGTTTTCTTGTACTGATTACAAGTATAAAACACTTATGATTATAAAATTATCTACTAAAGGTATTTAATATTTAAATAAAGCCCTCAATTTTAATTTAGCAGTGTATTTTGTGACTTTCAGCTTCTTTTCATAATTACAGAAAGCTGAATAAATTAAGAGTTTAGCTAAAAATTATTATTATTTACTTATATATTGATCTTAATTAGTTGATTTTTGTTTATTTTCATATTTAGTACAAATGATAGTTTATTTTGCATGCAGGTATTGTTGGCAATATAGGCCATATTGATTTCTAAAATATTTCTTTAAAGAGAGATTTTACATTTATTAATATACATTTGTATCATTCAATCAAATTCAATTAATACATAAAATACCATGCTAATTTCAGCGACTGAAACATATGAATAAATAAGTCCTTATTTCTGTCCTATGTACAGTATACATTTAGTAATTACAATCATTTCTGGAATATATACAATTGAAGGAAAAATGGACATTTTGCAGGAAAGGGTACTAAAATGTCTTTTTAGTTTTGCAAAACATAATATCAGAGTTGAAGCCTCATGTCCAGGCCTCAGGCTAGCTTCCTTTAAGTTTGAGAAGGGTCAACAAGTACAAGAGAAAGGACATTCCAGTAGGGAGTGAAAAGCAAGAACAGCCAGAGGAACACAGGGAACTGTCAAGATCAGCTACCTTACGGGATGTCAGCCCTGATGGAGGAAGGAGAGAAATGTTTAAAATGCTGTGATGAGTTGCTCAGTGAGATGTATACAAGTGTGGATATATGATAACATACTTTATTATTTATTTTATTTTAATGATTAAATGTCTAAATATCTTTTTATATTAAAATTACAATGCCATATAATATAAATAGGTATCTCTCATTAACAAAAATGTCTTCATGAAGAAAAAAAATAAAAACTAGATTAGATTTAAAAATTAAATATCCCTGGTCAAGCACTGATCAATACTGATAAGTCCATGTCTAGTTTTCCTTTTAATGACTCAAATACAGGGAATTGCTTACACTTTTGTTGGAAAGCAGTAAGTAAAATAGAACACTGAAGCAGCAAGCAGCCACTATCCATCGTGTAAGAGAAGCAGGCAAATAACCAGCACAACTCCACTTTCAGGGGTTATAGTTTATAAGTTAACAAAATTAGCATTAAGTATGTTTATATTTTTGTTTTATTTTTTCTCCCCATAAAGACTTGCGTGTGATATAATAATATTTTAGTATGGAAGTTTACCACCTAATTTGTCAAGTTCTATGACAAATAATAATATCTTTAATGTGATAAGTTGTGGTAACCTTTTCTGTTTCTAAAATGCCAAGATAGTAATTCATTACTACAACCAAAAGTCATGTACAGACACACATGGGAAGATACTGCACATTTGGTTCCAACACTATAAAGTGAAAATCACAATAAAGCAGGTCACATAACATATCTGGTTTCCCAGTGGATATAAAAGTCGTAGTCTACTAAGTGTGCAATACAATCATGTATAAAAAAACAATGTACATTCCTTAATTTAAAAATATCTTATTGCTTCAAAAATGGTAACCGTCCTCAGAGCCATAAGTGAATCATAGTAGTAACATCAACAATCACTGATCATGGGTCACTAGAGCTAATAAAAATTTTTTGAAATATTGTGAGAATTACCAAAGTGTGACACAGAGATATGCAGTAAGCAAATGCTTTTGAAAAAATGATGCTGATAGACTAGATTGATGCAAACCATCAATTTGTCAAAAAACACTAATCTGTAAAGCGCAATAAAACAAACTGCAATGAAATGAGCTTTGTCTCTACAAATAAACATACATTTATCATTACATATTTTAAAAATAAACTTCAGGTACATATACCACATTATCATGAAATTGCTAGGTGATAAATTATAATTTATCTAACACAATTTTATGAAGGGGATGCAAGTGATGACACTTCAATTACCAATGCTGACAATAAATTCTGACATTAAAGTCAGTGGAGAATTACAACAAACACTTTGGGCCAGGATTACATAAATCACCCATATCTATGAGGAATAAAAGTTTTGGTTACTGGACTACACAAAGACCAATGACCAACTGAGGTACTCACTGAAGACAAATAAAATATGGAATGTGTACTGAAAGAGCATACTTTATAAATACAAGTTACAACCATGTAACTAAGCAGCTGAAGGATGAGGACTGTTTTATTAAAGAGTATTTCTTCCTTGAGTCTTCCGTGAGTCTGAGTGACCTCCAAGAGCTGGTGATGGATAGGGAGGCCTGGCGTGCTGCAGTTCATGGGGTCGCAAAGAGTCGGACATGACTGAGCGACTGATCTGATCTGATCTGATCTGATTTCTTCCTTATGAATATATTTATTATGAATATATCTGTGTGTATACAGCAAGCATTTCTGACTTCTTCCCTATTTTATCATCTCCTTATAATCTAACACAACATTCATTACTAATAATTAAAGTAAATGATGATATTTTTAAGTTACAGGTTATCAGTAAGAAGTAAACATCACACAAGGACTTTGAATCCTCTCTTGGGAAAACTGTTAGATGGTTTTCTGTTGTTTCAGAATCCTTGTATCATGTTAGGTGAAATAGTACTTTGTTATTGTCTTTATTCGGAGTTTAAGTGTGATTTTAAAAGACATACAAGGGTGGCAAGGAGACAAGGAGTGGACAGTGATGGTTATATTTTGTGTCAACTCGTGTAGGCTATGGCATCCAGTTATTTTATGCTAATTTATGTATTGCTATGAAGGTAATTTTTAGATGTGGGTAATACCTATAATCAATCGCCCCTATGTAAGGGAGATTATTTTCTTTTATCTGGGTGCGTGCAGGCATGCTAAGTCATTTCAGTTGTGTCTATCTCTTTGTGACCCTATGGACTGTAGGCTACCAGGCTCCTCTGTCCATGGGATTCTCCAGGCAAGAATACTGGAATGTGCTGCAATGCTCTCCTCCAGAAGATCTTCTCCAACCAGGAATCAAACCCGAATCTCTTATGTCTCCTGCATTGGCAGGAGGATTCTTTACCACGGAACCACCAGGGAACCCCTTTTATCTAGAGGGTCTTATCAAATCAGTGGAAAGCCTTACGAGCAAAACCAAGGTTTCCCTGTGGAAGAAGAAAATTTGCCTTTAATACTACAGCATCAGCTCCTGCCTGAGTTTCTAGCCTGCTCTGGCCTACACTACAGATTTTGGATTTGCCAGTCCTCACACTCATGCAAGCCAGGTCAAAAATACCAATTTGCTGATACTTAGATAGGCTTATTTTTGGAATCTTTCTCATAATTGTCATGTAATTTAAATGTGACCTTTTCCCCAAGTCTGTAAGTTAATATATTTGCAGAATAAATTCAGAAGTGTCCTAAGTAGGATATGAAGACAGAAATAAATTACATATTATGACCTGAATTTCAATTTTTAATTTAATTTGATTCTGTAGATCTACAAAAAGTCACAAATTATTATATAATCTTATTTGTGTATCTTAGAAATAATCTATTCATACTATAAAGTATTATTTATGTTAACATTACTTAGTTTATAATGTGCAGATTCCATGTTGCACATAATCATCTGCCAAGTTATAATTCATTATTAACATTAAAAAGCAACTTGAGAGGTCAGCTAGCTAATTTATCAAGCTTTAGGAATAAGTGGCAGAAAAAAAATGAGGAGTTACACTAATTCTGAAAACTCAGAAAGAAGAATATTAACAACTCTGCTTTATAATACTGAAACATGCTATTAGAATTATTCAAATGTGCCACATAGTGAAACTTATAATAAATATTAATTAAGGAATACTTAGCCATTTTGCTTACACCAGTTGACCAAGGTAGACAATATAATGATAAATAAAATTATAAAACATCTGTGATTAACTCTGATGAAGTCATCTCTATGATGCGAATTCTAAGATTTATAAAAACAACTTAAGAGAATGTGCATATTTAACAAATGTATGTGTATATTTGTATGTATGTGAGTGGTTTCTTCTGATGCCACCTGCTCATATATTTCCCTATAAAAAACCACCACTGATCTTGGGATGCCCTAAAGAGATCTATTTGCAGTGCCACCATGCCCAAGGCATTGTAGGGCAATTTACCTTCAGGTGATGGTCAAGAAGAGCCCAGTGAGGAAGCAGGTCCCTGATCCCTTTAGATCCCCAAAAGCAGGTTATTGGAGGGATTTGGGAGAGGATCATTAGATTATGAGAAGAAGCTCCTATAGTCTGCTTCCAGAAGCAGTGCCTGGGTATGAAGTCTAGTGTTCTATTCTACTCATGACGGGTAGAAGCCACCCCAGAAGGTACCTTACTCCCGCACTGGTCACAGCACCTCTCCTACTGGTGTCCACCTTTGGCATCCTGGCCAGTGACTGCTTCTCAGTGCACCCCCAACTATATTTACCATCCCTTACATCCTTTGGGTTCTTCTTATACATCAGGAGTTTCCAGGCACTCTCTTCTTACCAAAGTACGCCACAAACAGCCTTTTCATAACATGTTGAAAAAGTAGTTGAAAAAGCTTCTGCTTCCCCTCATCTTTAGTGATCTCCTATTTCATGGGCAACACTCTTTTTCTTTCTTTAAAGAAGAAAGAAAAAAGCTAACTTTAATGTTCTCTCTCTCTGTCTTTCATACTTTCTCCCCTTTTTTGGCAAAAATCGCTAAAGCTACCTTCTGGCTAACCCTCAAATTTGATACTTTGGAAAGAGTTACAAAAATCATTTCATTTTTCTTCTTAATTTTATCAAACACTCAAGTGTTTGGTGAGTGCTGATAATTTAGCTCCAGATATCATTTGAAAGCTCTGTTTGCAAACCTAATACCTATTCTTTGTACAAAAGCTCCAGCTTTAAAGAACCAATTATTTTCAAATGCAAAAATGTAGATTGCTGTATTTTTACACTTGGAAGCCTTTTAAAGTAACTTTGCAAAACTGAAATTTGTAACCATTACAAACTATTACATTAACTGTTAACTGACAGTACTCAGCTATTGTGAACTCAAAAAAAAAAAAACAAAGCCATCTAAATAATATATGAAATGCCACAGATTTTTATCATACTACATGGAATGATTAATTTTTAAAGATTTGCTATCATTACACATTCCATGGAAAAATAGAGGTCCTCCATTTAAATATAGAAATGCCATCCCATACATTTAAAGTTCCCTGTCATATCAGGTTTCAATTATATTCTTCTGACAGGTGAAAAATAAGCAATAAACAAGAACGTCGATAAGGTCACACACCTGTTATACTGTCTTCAGTTTGAGACACTTTAATGTCATAAAGATGCTGACAAATGGAAAGGGCTTTGAAGAAAACTCAGTAGTATGATTAAGAGCTATGAAGTTAGACTTAAAATGAGAGATTAAAAGGATGAAACATGGACACTGAGCTCAATTTTGACAAAGTAGGATGAGGCAAGTTATCTGTTTAGAAAAATCTGGAAGTTATAAATGAAAAAGAGGTTGCAGTACTATTTTGTATTCACGTGTGCAGACATACACACACACATATTTTCTGAAATAATTGTGATCCTTCCTTTCGTAAGATTTTAATATAATAAGTTTTCAAAACTAAAAGGATTCAAAATGAATTTTCCATAAAAAACAGAAGAATAATAGCATTTTAAAGTATTGATTTGAAATTCTAATATTAATTGCAATATTAATTGCCGGTGAATCTACAGGAAAACTCTATTATGATTCATCTTAGTGTATTAAACAGAGTACAAGTTGGGCAAAAGATGTCCTGTTCTACAATTTTATATCTGTCATGAACTAGCAATAGTTCCGTAACCTCTTCCAGCCTTAGTTTCTTCATCCGTATAATAAGGACTTTGCATTGGATGTCTTAAAAACTCCTCTGGTGAAATCAAATTTTTCTCAAAGTTAAATTTAAAGTTTTGAATGTTGGTGATATTTCTTTGAATTAAAAACAATGAGTGTACAAAATACTTTAAAATGTTTTTTAAAAGCTCTCTAATAAAATACAGTGACCTTGAAAGGAATGAGAAGAGAGGTCAAGAAAGACCGAAGCTTCCTCTCTTTCCCAAGTCATTAATAAAGAGATTCAACAAATAAAAATTTGTTTTAGGTGAGATGGAATTTAAGCTTGTCAACAAGTTCTATAGAGTATTTATTACAGGAATTGGTATCATTGCCTGAGAAGCCAGGGAACCCAGAAACAATAAGGAAAATATATATATTTATTAGGTGACAAGAGAATTCTGACACATGTATTGAATCCCTTCAGTGGTGTGTTGAGGAGGATTGCATTGCCTATTGGCTTTATGAGTACACTGAGCTAATTAATGGGACCCTTATGCTGGGAGGAGACTTCCTTTTTGAGTGAAATAAAACTTTGTGTGTGGGCAGCATTTGCTATTCTTGCTCTCTATGTGCAGGTGTGCTAAGTCACTTCAATTGTGTCCAACTCTTGGGGATGCTATGGACGATAGCCCACCAGGCACTTCTGTCCATGGCATTCTCTAGGCAAGAACACTGGAGTCCGGTTGCCATGTACTTCTCCAAGGGATCTTCCCCAACCAGGGATCAAACGCAGGTCTCTAATGTTTCCTGCATTAGCAGACACTAGGGCCACCTGGGAAGCCCCATTTCTTGCTCTCTACTAATGGTCGTGGTGACTTCCCAGGTGGCTCTAGTGGTAAAGAACCTGCCTGCCAATGCAGGAGTCAGAAGACACTCGGGTTCCATCCCTGGATGGAGAAGATCCCTTGGAGGAGGAAATGGCAACCCACTCCAGCCTTCTTGCCTGGAGAATCCCATGGACGGTGCAGCCTTGGGGGCTACCATCCATAAGGTCACACAGAGTAGGACACGACTGAAGTGACTTAGCATGCATAAGGGTAGTAAATAAGGAGAAAAATAACTGCAATTATAAAAATAATGAGAAGTTCCAAGGAACTTATCTACTCATTTCCTTAGTAACCACTGGTACCGTTCCCAACCTGACTGAAAAATTCGCCGTTGTAAGTAGCTTATATTTGTCAGGCAAAATTTAAAAATCAAATAAATACATATTTAATATGGTAAGAAATATGTATAAGTGCTACTAATAAAAATACTATATATAAATAATTGAAAGCATGATTCTGAGAGAGAGGGAATGCTTTTGCAGACAAGATGGTCATGAAAATGCCTGTCTGAGATTATGACATTAGTAATCAGAGTACTTAATAAGTGGAAGTAGAAACCAGGAAATTATGTCAAATAGGAGAGAAAACTATTTTGAGCTAAAATGACTTATGAAATTAAAAATCATATCACATTGTATTTAAAACTTTAAATATAAGCAATAAAAAACAAAATGGAAATGAATTAAGGCTACAGATGTCAAAAAGATAAAATGTCTCACAACAAAGCAATTATATGAATAAACAATCTAGAACTGAAAAGAAATGCATTTGAAGGAAAAAATCCTAGATAACTACTGTGCAAGCAGAAATTTAGAATTGATAAAATGAACAGATGCTGGACTAAACTGAATAATTAATAGAATAAATATATTTTAGGCAAATAAATATTTGACTGTTAGTATTTAAGTGAATCTCTAAGTTTTTTGCATTTTAAGTAGAAAAGGCATATGCTCAGATGAATTCTGGTGACATTTATGAATCAAAGGAAGAAACAAAAACAAGTATATGTGCATATATATTTGCATGTGTGTGTGTATGTATGTGTGTGTGTGTATATAACAGAACATATATATGTAATAAGAATACATGTATATATAGTAAGAACATATTACATAAAGTGCAGACTGTTATGTTTTTTTCATTTTCAATACTATAAGCTAGGAGACATTTGAACACCATTTATAGATAATTGAGGGCAAATTGATTTTGAGCTAAGAATTACAGGTACCTCTTTAGAGAGGAACAGAATAACAAGTTCAGATGTCCAATGATTCAGACAGAAGGGCTTCTATAAACTTTAGGAAACACAAAATTACTTAAAGAAAGTAAGGACAAAATTAAAGAGAAGAAAAGATAAAAGGGAACATTAAAATAAGTAGTGATAAATATGTGATATTTATAGTTATATCTAAATGTATCAGGAAAACAATGCTTTGATATAGATATTAATTTCAGATTATTGGTTTAAAGAAATAAAAAAAGCTATTATAATTTTTTTAAAGTTTGGTAGCTTGATAGTAAATTTTCTCAACTATTTTTGCAAGATAATTCATTGGGTAAAGAAATGTACAGAGTTGGGGTGGTAGTAGTGGAAAGTCAAAATGTCTTGGTGCCACAAAGGTTTGTATACATTAACTCCATTTTATATAATAATGGAGAAAATTACACATTCTTGATAGTCCCAAGATCAAGAAACAAGTCTTGATGAATTTATTTGATTATTAGAAACATGTTATATTGTGCACTATAATGCATTCCACAAATATTTTTAACTTAATATTCTATGCTCTTTATAATCAGTTACTGATTTGTGTTTTTTTATTTTTCTGACCCACTGATCAACATTTTGTCTTATTTGTCTTTCAAGTAGATTTTTAACAAGGATTTTTTAAATTTATATTTCAAGTAGATTTATTAAATCTTAGATTATTAGATTTAATCAAAGTCTTACAATACAAATTTCCCATTTGACTTATTTTAATTTCTAACTTATTTTGCTTAAGATAATATTTATATAAACATTAATATATAATGCAATGTCATAACATATAATATTAACAAAATAAAGCTCTTTAAAATAAAATAAGCTTAAACAAAAACTTAAAAGTTAATTTTTTCATTTCTAGAAAACTTGTGCTTATGAAAATCATTATGGCAGCTTGGAAAAATAACATATTATTACAGGTGGTTTTAATGTGAACAATTGAAAGATTAGAGTAGAATTGATTTCAAATGAGATAAACTCTTCGTGTGAATTTGTAACATTTGATTTGCTCCCATTATGATAAACCTAGGAGCTCCTTTATTGCCAGGTACAGTTTTCAACTGATCCAATACATTTCAGTAGAATATCTGTCTAATGTGAGGAACCTAATGGTTCATCAGCAACAAAACAACTTGACTAATAGTAACTAAAGGCAGTTAGAAGTAGAACATTAAAATAATTTTGTTTTGTAAAGTCACTTCTCAAACTAGGAGAAGAAAGTCTTACTTTTACTGGCTATGTGTAAGAATTTATTTAATGACAGTGTCTTTTATAAGAAACTTTTTTATCGCTAAGCAGCACAATCTTTATCCTAGACCTAGAAAAGTAAGCTTTTAAGATTCCAGATTTCTGTGTTCTAAAAATTATATATATATATATATATATATATATATATATATATATATA
Organism: Tragelaphus eurycerus; assembly: GCA_935064755.1. Taxonomy (NCBI): domain Eukaryota; kingdom Metazoa; phylum Chordata; class Mammalia; order Artiodactyla; family Bovidae; genus Tragelaphus; species Tragelaphus eurycerus. Next base: position 14,217,333 of record CAKXYN010000061.1, read on the forward strand.
TAATTTTATTAGCATTAGTTTAATTTTAGGTTTTAACGTGTACTGACATAACTGCATTGAAAAACCAATACTACAAAATAACAAAAATATAATTTTCTTCTCTTGTACATTTCAATTAAAATAACCTCCTCTATAGCCTACTACGTTTAAAAGTAAGGATTTTGCTTCAAATTACTATTTTAGTAGTGAACTAAGGTGAATACTAACTTCTTCGATTTCTATATATTGCAACTTTAACAATTCAAAAGCAATCATTCTCATCTCTACATCTCCATCTGAGAAGAGTAGGCTAGAGAGGAGGTTGTTTTAACTGCAATGTACAAGAGAAAGAAATGATATTTTGTTTGTTTTTTTATGGTATGGATATTTCAAAGCAATTAACTCAATATGTATTGAAACCCAAAGTAAGGAAGTAACAAAATAATTTATATATTGAATTTTTAGAACACAGATATTATTCTAAAAATTTTCCCCTATTAAGAGATAAAAATGATACTTGAATTCCCTCAGCTCTGGTATAGGAGAAGGTGATAAAACCCTACTCCAGGACTCTTGCCTGGAAAATCCCACAGATGGAGGAGCCTGGTAGGCTGCAGTCAATGGGATCGCAAAGAGTCTGACACGACAGAGCGACTTCCCTTTCACTTTTTACTTTCATGCACTGGAGAAGGAAATGGCAACCCACTCCAGTGTTCTTGCCTGGAGAATCCCAGGGACGGGGGAGCCTGGTGGGCTGCCGTCTATGGGGTCGCACAGAGTCAGACACGACTGAAGTGACTTAGCAGCAGCAGCTCTGGTATATTAAGAGGAAGGCAGAGAGAGTCAACTACATCACAAAGTGTGAATTCTATACTGCAATAGAGAGACAAAAAATAGAAATGATACTGAAGATACAAAGCCTATTCTTAGAGAACTGCAGAATTGTGGGGACAAGAAAAGAAGTAGTTGATCACCCAACTACCTGGCATTCTGTACATGGACTGTAGTATCAACGTTAGAGGCCTTTTGGATAGGTCGAAGGGAACACTGAAAACCGTCACCTCCACATGTAGGCTAAGAGACTAACTAATTAGGTACTTCTGAGGCAACATCAATTCTCTTTTGGCTTTAAGATTACCCAGAGAGACCACCCTGTCCCCAAGGAAGGACAAAGAATGCAATTTAAGGTGTTACCGTTATATAAGAAATAGGGGTAGCTTGAAGGAGAATCTGCTTTGTCCTGCGACCAGGAATCCTGGAGTAACCTGCTCAAACTGAGAGTCAACAAGGGTATGATTTACTATTTTTGATGTAACTGAGAATACACCCTTTATTTTTGAAAAACAAAACAAAACCATTAACTTTGTTTTTCATCTGAATTGCCTTATTCAAAGAACTTCACGATATGTTTCATAGTGTTTATTAAAAATCACAATAAGGTTTTTCAGTAATGGTTAAATTAAAATGACTTAGGACAAACAGAATTAACCATGAAAAAAACCTACATTATTATTTCATGAATTTTCATAAATAGTCACATAATCTTTATACTGTACTTTTATTAAAGCACAAAACAGAAAATAAATAGCTCTTATTTGAATGACTTTTACTACCTTGAAGATTTTAGACATAAAATTCTTATCAAAATTAAATGTTTAAAAATATTTGGGGAAAGTTTAACAAATATATCACATAATTTATAGGTACTGATATTTGAGAAATAGAATCTATTTCAAAGTAACTTTCCCTGCATGTACTGCAAATATATGCCAAGAATGATATATATTTTTTAAGACAGACAGGTCATTTCCTTCAGAAATGCTCAGAGTAGAGTATCAGTAGAACAGAAGCAGTTATCAAGTGAAGTGGGGTTAAATGAGAATTCTTTCCAAGAACAGATTGATAGAAGCAGTTATAACATCAAATAGAGAATGATTCAGTGTGAGTGATGGTGGTTGTGATGTGACAAGGATAAGGTGGCAACAAATGAAATTATATGCTGAAATTCACTTTACACTTGATATTGTGATATGTCCTCTATGTCCTTCACAGAAGATTTCATATCTGTCTCTTTATACATTTCTTTAGTTCTTCTATATTACTTTATCTGTGACTATCATTTTTGGCCACTAAGTGACATTTCCAACCAAAATACAAATTCCACTGGAAATTTAAAACTACATTGGATTATCTTTGCTTTTCTATTATTCTCTTCATAAATTTCCAAAAAAGAGAATTGTGTTTACCAATCATAATTATTTTTTACTCTTAAAATGTGTAGCATGTTAAAATGTATACAGCAAAACATATAAAAAAACACATGAAAATATCAGTGTATTGTAACAATACATCTTCAATGTTCTCAAGTAGAAAAAGCCTTACTTTTCCAGAAACAAAACAAATATGATTTTGATTTTAAAAGTAAGTTGTTTGTCCATTGTTAATGAGCACCTTCATTGCTTTAATATTTTATAATATTGAAGTTATAATATTGATAAATAAATCATAATTTTAATTAGAGAAACAGTAGAGAGAGGTGGTGTGGTATGAAAAGTTAAATAATATTTTTGTACAGAAAAATTACATATCATGATTTAAAAGAATCAAAACTGCATGTATAGAAAAGTGTGTCAAGTATACTTTAATGAATATTTAGCTTTGAAATCTGTACATCCTTTACTATTGAGAATATCTGGCTCTTCCTTAAATGATAATTAATTTTAATTTTCCAGATATGGGTTTTAGTTGTTTATGATATTCAGATATTATTAGTGTTCTCCAAACTATTATTCTTAGAATAATAAAATAATTATTAAAATAATTCATAGAATTTTTATTTTCTCTTTGAAGTGATAATTTTATTTGCCAAGTGTCCGTCTTCTCACTCTCATAGCATGCTAATGACACATTATAGTTTAACAGTATGTTCAAAGATACTGTTTGAACATATGATATGTGATATGCATCACTTATATCATATGTTCATATGATATAAGTTTGAATATATATATGATATAAGTGATATGCATCACTTAAACATTATAAGAAATAATCAGTGGAAGTAAAAATAATGAGAGAAGTAGGCAGAAAAATTTGACTGGATTACTTGCAGATGTTAAAGTGGTATATTAACAGGAAGTTAATATTCTCTATACACCTCACTTTGCTGTATATTTAATTTCCATCTATCCATCTATGCATATACTGATAAATAGAATCAATCATTTATCTTCTTACTATCCCCCATCTCATATTAATTGAACTTGTATTAAAAGTTAACAAATCTTTTTCATGTTTAATCAAGTGTGAAGAGTTAAGAGTTTGTGTCTGACTCCTCTGTCATGGAATTCTCCAGGTAAGAATACTGGCATGGGTAGCCATTCCTTTCTCTAGAAAATTTTCCTAACTCAGAGATTGAACTGTGGTCTCTTACACTGCAGGCAGATTCTTTACCATCTGAGCCTCCAGAGAAGCCCTGTAAATAGGTAAATAATAACTAATTACTTCACAAATTTTTGTACAAAAAAATAACTATGATATAAAAAAGATTACATTCTAAAATATTTTGTGTTTGATGAAGAAAATAAAATAAAATCCACTTAATTAATATAAAATATGAGACTTTAATTCTTTGGAAAAATAAATTAGAAAAATCCTGGCACTTGGTCATTTTCTGCTACTGCCATCCTTCTCTTACAAAGTCATGCCCTAAAACCAAAACTATAACATGTAAGAGTTTACTGACATAAAGTAAACTATGGTCACAGATGTCATTTAGACATATCCAAATATATCATACCAACTATGCTTTCTAGCTACAGAAAATTTAGTTTCATGAGGAACTGAGTCAACTCTTGAGAAACAACACACTGTAATTTAACAAAAATAAGGCAAGCAAATTGTGCTATTGCTGAAATCAGCAGAGATGTTCATATATATTGAAGTATCTTAAATAGACTGTCATTTCCGAATGAAAAAAAGAAAATGCTCAGTTGAAAGGGGATGACTCCATCTAGAAAAATGAAGCATTAGAAGAGAACAAGGGTGACTAGTGGCCCCACTTAACTGACTGATAAGATATATTTATCTCTGAGATACATCCTAATGATACAAAAATTTCACATGGAAATTTGTAAATGCATAGATTTATTTATTTATTTCCTATTACCAAATCATATAGGAAAACTTTTAAAGAAATGTAAATTGTAAAACAACAAAAAAAAATGGCTAAAAGCATAACATTGTTAGAATTTAGTGAAAATAGAGTGCGAAAGCTTTATTCAAAGGTCAAGTTTTAGGGCACTAGGTCTGCAAAACTAACTGTGACATTCTTCACATTTTGCTTACAGGATGGCTACTTTAGCTCCAGGCACCCTATCTTTACACAAGATTCCAAGAAGGAATGAAGTTAACAAGCAGATGATCTGGCAGGAGCTATGATTTTGGAGATACCAGAGAAGGAAATGAAACATAGAGTCTGCGACAATCCCTTATGCTGCTGCTGCTCCTGCTAAATCGCTTCAGTTGTGTCCAACTCTGTGCGACCCCATAAATGGCAGCCCACCAGGCTCCCCCGTCCCTGGGATTCTCCAGGCAAGAACACTGGAGTGGGTTGCCATTTCCTTCTCCAATGCATGAAAGTGAAAAGTGAAAGTGAAGTCGCTCAGTCGTGTCTGACCCTCAGCAACCCCATGGCATGCAGCCCACCAGGCTCCTCTGTCCATGGGATTTTCCAGGCAAGAGTACTGGAGTGGGTTGCCATTGCCTTCTCCGCAATCCCTTATGAGAGAATCACAAGACAAGTTAGGGGTTGTAGAACAAAGCCATGCTATCTGCAAGAGAGAGTTTTGAAAAACTACCTAGTGCATGGCTGAGTTCTAGGACACTCAAGACCTCTGATTATAGAAGACCAACTAACTTTGGCCAGACTTGCCCTTCGTGCACAGGTATGGTAGGTGTGGCAGACCAGTGAGAATGTACCATGAGACAGAACTAGTATGTCTGGGTTGGGGACGAACGGAATCAGAGAAAAATGCCAGCTTCATGATCAGATGCCCCAGAGCCTGTTATCATCCACCACTGCTTTAACAGCTGCCTTCCTCCATGTCCTGGGGCCAGTGCTTCAATAGCATAGCTATTTTCCCCCATGCTTCTCAGATGCCTGATACACTGTGTCTGCTAGTGCATTCACTTCCATCAGTACTTCATTCACATTCACCTCACATGCATTTTTTATCAGTTAGACTGTGGACTTGTTCCAAGGGCTGTCTGCACTCTTCCTACCACCAATGTATCTCAATATCATTCAGACAGTCAAATTCCAGCCTTTAGCCTTAACTTATTGCTTGCCTCCTTGGACCGATGATCCTGGCATGAAGCAGTACAGGTTTTTTTTCTGGAAGCAGATGCTGAAATATTTTGGACTTTTTTATGGGAATAGTTGGGATTTTTTTAAGTGACTACTGTGAAAGGAAGGGAGGTGCACTAGGATTACACAGGGTAGAGGTTAAATGCAGAGCTTCAGCCTAACAAAGCCTGGTAGGGGGTTCTGAAGAATATAGTGTATGCTGAAGTATGCTACTTGGGCCAAAATGGATGGGTGTTTTTTTCCATACCTTCATAAATAGCCAAATACCAGCTGCCCTGGGAAAGCAACCTGAAGGAGTTAACAGCTTGAAGCTATCCATTGTCTACAATCTGAGTAGCTAGGCAGCAAGTCCTCACTGAAAAGAGTTCTATGTAACTTGTCGTTGTCTACCACCAGCTCCTGTGGGCAAAAGCAATTGGAAATTTTCTCTAGAAAAGTTATATAAATGTGCATCTCTCCCAGGGTGATTTGTTTTTAACAAGTGACAACCAGTCCAATTTTGGCTACTTTGTTCACTTTCTAATACTTTTACAGAGTTGAATTTCTTTGTTATGTTTTAGTTTATAATTAGCATCAGGGGCATGAGTTCAATAAAAGCTACTGAATTATTTCTGAAGACAACAGAGTATATAAAATAAATGTTTAATATATATGTATATATATATTATTTTCATCTACGTTATCTAATTTAGTGTATTCTCTTATTTTTTTTTTTTTTAACTCTGTGAGGTTGGTAGTTATGTCATCTCTTTCACATTTTATTTCCATAATTGGAGTCATTGGTTCTTTTTTAGTTAATCTAACTAAAAGTTTGTCATTTTTTAAAATCTGAAGATATTTTCTAATTTTCCTTGTGATTTCTTCTTTGACCCATTTGACCCACTGGTTACTTCGTAGTGTGCTATTTAATTCCCACATTTTCTTGTTATTTTTTATAATAATGATCACAAAAATTGCATCCTTTTAAGTACTTTGTATGATTTCAATGAATTTAAACTGCTCGAGGCTTGTTTTGTGAACTAACATATGTTCTGTTCCTGGAGAATGTTTCATGTGCACTTAAGAATGTGTGGGTTCTGTTGCTGTAGGGGGGCATGTTCTGTAGAATATGTCATAGGTCAAGTTGGATTATAGTATTGTTCAAGTCTTCTATTTCCTTTTAGAACTTCTGACTAGTACTCTTATAAATGATTAAAAATAGGGTATTGAACTTTCACCTATTAATTTTTTTCTTCCTTCAAATTTTGGCAGTTTTTGCTTCATTTAATTTTTGGGTTCTTTTTTTATCTAGAACTCCTTTGTCTTCTTGATGGACACTTGTATCATTATAAAATGTTCTTCCTCAAAGCTAGTAAAATTTTTTGTCTTTTTAGTTATTATTACTACTGCCATCGTAGCTTTCTTTTGATACATATTGGCATGATGCAACTTTTCTTTTTTTATCTTCAACCTATTATGTCTGAATCTAAAGGATATATCTTAAAGATAGCATATAATTGGATCACTTTTAAAATTCCATTGGACAAATCTTTCTATTTTTTTTCGCTACACAGTTCCTCGCCCCTTCCCTCTGGTAATGACCAATTTCCTTTCTGTATCTGTGAGTCTGCTTGTTTTTTTTTGTTTTATTCAGTAGTGTGTGGTATTTTTTTAGATGTCACATATAAGTGGTATCATACAGTGCTTGTCTCTGACATATTTTACTTAGCATCAGATCAGATCAGTCGCTCAGTCGTGTCCAACTCTTTGTGATCCCATGAACTGCAGCACGCCAGGCCTACCTGTCCATCACCAGCTCTCGGAGGTCACTCAGACTCACATCCATCGAGTCAGTGATGCCATCCAGCCATCTCATCCTCTGTCGTCCTCTTCTCCTCCTGCCCCCAATCCCTCCCAGCATCAGAGTCTTCTCCAATGAGTCAACTCTTCCCATGAGGTGGCCAAAATACTGGAGTTTCAGCTTTAGCATCATTCCTTCCAAAGAAATCCCAGGGCTGATCTCCCTCAGAATGGACTAGTTGAATTTCCTTGCAGTCGAAGGGACTCTCAAGAGTCTTCTCCAACACCACAGTTCAAAAGCATCAATTCTTCGGCACTCAGCCTTCTTCACAGTCCAGCTCTCACATCCATACATGACCACAGGAAAGACCATAGCCTTGACTAGGCGAACCTTTGTTGGCAAAGTAATGTCTCTGCTTTTGAATATGCTATCTAGGTTGGTCATAACTTTCCTTCCAAGGAGTAAGCGTCTTTTAATTTCATGGCTGCAGTCACCATCTGCAGTGATTTTGGAGCCCAGAAAAATAAAGTCTGACACTGTTTCCACTGTTTCTCCATCTATTTCCCATGTAGTGATGGGACCAGATCACTTAGCATAATGCCCTCCAAGTCCATCCATGTGGCAAATAGATCTCAACATTTCATTCTTTTTTTATGGCTCAGTAGCACTCCATTTTATATATATATATATATATGACACATCTTTATCCATTCATTTGTTAATGAACACTTAGGTTGCTTCCATACCTTAGCAATTATAAATAACATTGCAATGACTGTTATCTTTTCCTTTTTTTTTTTTTTTCAGATATATACTCTGGAGTGGATTTGCTGGGTCAGATGGTGATTCTATAAAGTTTCTGGAGAAACTTCCATAATGTTTTCAGTGTGGCTGCAAAAATTTACATTCCTTCAGTGGCGTAGGAGGCTATCTTTTTCTCTATATCCTGGCCAACATTTGTAATTTGTGTTCACTTTGATGACGTCTATTCAGACAGATGTGAGGTGATAGCTCATTGTGGTTTTTATTTGCATTTCCCTGATGATTAACAATGTTCTGGACTTTTGTTGCATGTGCTTGTTGCCCATCTACATTTCCTCTTTGGAAAATTGTCTATTTGATCTTCTGCTGTTTTTAAATTAGGTTATTATTATTATTATTATTTGACGTTGAGTTGTATGAACTGTTTACATATGTTAGCTATCATACCATTTATCGATACCATTTATCAATCATACCATTTGCAAATATTTTCTATTTGGTAAGTTGTTTTTGTTTTGTTGATGGTTTCCTTTTGGATCCAAAAAATATTATTGTAATTTATGTAATATATGTAATTTATGTCCTTTGCTTTCCTCTAGGAGTTTTATATTATCTGGTCTTGCATTTAGGTCTTTAACCCATTTTGTATTTATGTATATGGTATTAGACAATGTTCTAATTTCATTATTTTATAAGTAGCTATCCAGTTTTCCCAGTACCAATTATTGAAGGGCCTGTTTTTTTCTCTGTTTATTCTTGCCTCCTCTGTCCATGATCAATTGACCATGAATGGATAGGTTTATTTTGGGGATTTCTGTTCTGTTCAAGCAATCTATGTGTCTGTTTTTATGCTAGTACCATACTATTTTGATTATTGTAGCTTTTTAATATAGTCTGAAGTGAGGGAGTATGATTCTTCCAGCTCTGTTCTTCTTTCTCAGGATTGCTTGGACCATTCAGGATCTTTTGTGTTTCAATATAGAAGAAGTCAGAGCCACAGAAATCAGAGAAGAAAAACAAATGAAAGGAATCCAAATTGCAAAGGAAGAAGTAAAACTGCAGATGACATGTTAGTATATTCACATATTCATTATTTATTCAAATATTATTTCTGCTGTTTTACAGCTGTATTCTGGGACCTCCACTGTATGTTGGTATGCTTGACAGTGCACCAGCTGGTCACTGGAACTGCTATATTTTCTTCATTGTTTTTTTTTTGTGTGTGTGTCCTCCTCAATCTGGATGATATTCAGGAAACTATATTCAACTTTGCTGATTATTTCTTCTGTCAGTTCAAAATTTTTAAGCCCATGTAGACTGTTTCATTTCAGTTACATTGTTCATTTCCAGAATTCCTATTTGATCTTTTTCATATTTTAAGTTTTTTATGATATTGTTTTGGAGATATACCATTCTCTAATAAATTTGCTTTAATTCATTCAGTTCAGTCACTCAGTCATGTCCAACTCTTTGCTATCCCATGGACTGCATCACGCCAGGCCTCCTTGGACCTCACTAACTCCTGTTGCTTGCTCAAACTCATGTGCATCAAGTCGGTGGTGCCATCCAACCATCTCATCCTCTGTTGTCCCCATCTCCTCCTGCCTTCAATCTTTCCCAGCATCAGGGTCTTTTCCAATGAGTCTGTTCTTTACATCAGGTAGCCTAAGTATTGGAGCTTCAGCTTCAACATCAGTCCTTCCACTGAATATTTAGGACTGATTTCCTTCAGAATGGACTGGTTTGATTTTCTTGCAATCCACGGGACTCTCAAGAGTCTTCTCCAACACCACAGTTCAAAAGCATCAATTCTTTGGTGCTTAGCTTTCTTTATGGTCCAACTCTCACATCCATACATGACTATTAGACAAACCATAGCTTTAACTAAATGGACTTTAGTCATCAAAGTATTGTCTCTGCATTTTAATATGCTGTCAAGATTGGTCATAGCTTTTCTTCCAAGGAGCAAGAGTCTTTTAATTTCATGGCTGCAGTCACCATCTGCAGTGATTTTGGAGCCAAAGAAAGAAAGTCTGTCACTGTTTTCATTGTTTCCCCATCTATCTGCCATGAAGTGATGGGACCAGATGCCATGACTTTAGTTCTTTGAATGTTGAGTTTTAAGTCAGCTTTTTCACTCTCTTCTTTCATTAGTTCAGTTCAGTCACTCAGTCATGTCCAACTCTTTGTGACCCCATGAACTACAGCATGCCAGGCCTCCCTGTCCATCACCAACTCCCACAGTCCACCCAAACCCATGTCCATCGAGTCGGTGATGCCATCCAACCATCTCATCCTCTGTCGTCCCCTTTTCCTCCTGCCCTCAAACTTTCCCAGCATCAAGGTCTTTTCAAATGAGTCAGATCTCCACATCAGGTGGCCAAGTATTAGAGTTTCAGCTTCAACATCAGTCCCTCTGATGAACACCCAGGGAAAATCTCCTTTAGGATGGACTGGTTGGATCTCTTGCAGTCCAAGGGACTCTCAAGAGTCTTCTCCAACACGACAGTTCAAAAGCATCAATTCTGCACTCAGTTTTCTTTATAGTCCAACTCTCACATCCCTACATGACTACTGGAAAAACAATAACCTTGACTAGATGGACCTTTGTTGGCAAAGTAATGTCTCTGCTTTTAAATATGTTGTCTAGGTTGGTCATAACTTTCCTTCCAAGAAGAAAGCGTCTTTTAATTTTATGGTTGCAATCACCATCCACAGTGATTCATTAGACAAGATATTTTAAATTTTATATATTTATGATATTTGATTTAATGTATTACTTTATTAGTGCAACATTTGCAATTCCTTAGAGATAGTTTTGTGAATACAGTTTTTTCCTGTGTATGAGCCATATGCTCATGTTTCTTTGCATGTCTCATAATTTTTTGTTTTAAAACTGGACATTTAAAATAATATAATGAGCAACTTTGGATATCAGATCCTCTCTCCTCTATTTGTTATTTATGTTGTACTGTTAATTTTTTCATTGGTATTACTGCCAGTGAATCTTTTTTTATTTAGTTAATTTCTATAATAGTCTGTGTCATATGTGGCCTGAAATTATCACCATGTTAACTTATACTACTGCATTTCCTTAACTACATTGAATCAATGTCTTTTTACATGTACTGTGTACATTTTGAAGGGCCTTAATTCTATGGCTGTTTACAGCTCTGTCTTAGACTTCATTTCTTATCTTTGCAGATAAGTTGGACATGAGATATTAAACCTACTCCTTATCTTCTTTGCCATATTCACATCTTTGTACATACATGTGGTTTTGTGGATATTCAGGAATATGTCAGGATTTTTCAAAACCCTCTATGAACATAAAATTTCCAGATCTTTCTTTTAACCTTTTTGGGTAGCTCATTCTTTGCTCTAGTTGGTATCAGAGGCTAAAGCAATTATTTAACAATATTAAGTAATTCTTGTGACTGCTTTTATCCAACACCATGTGTATTGAACTTTCACTGAGAGTGTTCTGAATCAGATCAAATAAAGACAAGCCCTGTAAATGGGGTTTTCCCAGGAATTTTCCAAACATGTTAAATAGAGAAATTCTGCAAACAAGGCCCTCTGGGAAACTCCAAATTCAATCTGCTCCTTCCAGTGGCTGGTTTCAAGGTATCATGTTTTGAGGTTGCTGGATGTTAAGACAATGCCATAGGAAACGAGTCAAGGTAAAATGTCAGAAATTCTGCTATTGTTAAAGAGGTCAGCCATTTTATTCTGAATAAATGATCAACTGATTATTACAAACCTTTGCTTAGTTTCTTGAGTTAAGAAAGTTTGATGATTTTCAGTTTTTTTTTTTTTTTTAATAAGTGTTCTTCATTGGTTTTATAGAAGAGGAGATTTTTCAAGGCTCTTATTCTGCCATTCCACATATGTTTTCCCTTTTTCATGAATTGTGTATCTCTTCTTTGTCTTGAATTTAGTATCTGATATGACTGGAGTTCAGAGAAGGAGATGGCACCCCACTCCAGTACTCTTGCTGGAAAATCCCATGGATGTAGGATCCTGGTAGGCTGTAGTCCATGGGGTCACGAAGAGTCGGACATGACTGAGCGACTTCACTTTCACTTTTCACTTTCATGCATTGGAGAAGGAAATGGCAGCCCACTCCAGTGTTCTCGCCTGGAGAATCCCAGGGATGGCGGAGCCTGGTGGGCTGCCGTCTATGGAGTTCCACAGAGTTGTACACAACTGAAGCGACTTAGCAGCAGCAGCAGCAGTATGAAAGGAGTTTTCGTAACTCCTATCTGCTAACATTACATTACCTACATTGTAGACATTTCTCTTCGTGTATTTTTCTGCAAATTTCCCACCTATTCTCTCAAAAGCCTGCAAGCAGGTGTCATTGAGGGACCTGATGCTAACACAAAATTTATTACTTTATGTGATTTTTAAGACTGCATAAGAATTGTGATGTTACTGCATAAGAATTTTCTGTGCTTAGATTTTCCTTTGAAAATAAAAAGTCACAGTTATTATTTAGAATTTATAAAGATGACTGCATTTTAAAATATCATTTTTAATATGTGTCTAAAATATTTGGAAAATAATATGATTGAGTTAATATAAATTTTCAAAATTTTTATATTTCTCAACTGAGACTATTAAGATTAACTAACTTGTTGGTCACACATTTTTGGAACAACAAATTTTTCAATGAAATCTAGTTATACTTGCTCTCTGTTATCGGCTTTTAGATTTTGTTATGCCCACCACTAATTATGTAATCACATATGTGCCTAATTAATTATATTATGAAATATGTAAAGGGCATTATACAATATTTTTGAAGCAACAGCTTTATCAAAATGTGTCAGTAATGCCTAAGGGAGCTGTGTTAGGCATTACTGGCAAAAATGTATAAATATTTGGAAATATCAATAAATTATACCAGATATTATAAAATTTTGAAATAATTAAAAGAACTAAAGATGACTAACCCTATAATTAGGACATTTATATTTAATGTGAATGGATCAAAAACTCATGCCTTTTATGTAACTGTAGGATTTTTATGACTGTGAAGTTTTAAGTTTCCATAATATGTTAAATCTAATTATGTACTTTTAAATTAAAATTATATACATTTACAACTTTACATTTTTATACTGTATCTTTTCTTTTAATAGTCTAATCTTACTATTATACCTATCATTACGGCATATTTTATGTTTATCACATATAGATTGCAGCTAAAGTATAATTTAAAAACATAAAAATGGTTCCTCAAATATTTATTATTTAATTCCCAATTTTCATGACAGGATTTCCTAGGACTTTTATGCTATTCTGATAAAAAATAATTTCATTAAAATATATCCATATATATATTTATACATGGATTCTGAGTTTCTCTATTTTGCATTTTCATGTGACATGTTTGCTAGTTTAACATCTGTGTTTCTGTGTCCCATGAAAAACCCTAAATGTATCTAGACTTTTGCCTATTTTAAATATTCTCAAATTTTTGGAATCCAACTGTCCTTGCCATATAGTATGTACTTGTTGAGGTCCTTTAATGGACTGGAACCTGGTGCTCCAGAGTTGATGATGAGAAAATGAAAGAAGGAGAGAGGCTAATATTTCCTGGGTTATGCAGCTGACTTTCGTGTTCCAGGAAATCAGCCAGAAATAGAGGAGGTGGGGGGAGGAGCTAAGATGGTGGAGGAATAGGACGGGGAGAACACTTTCTTCCCCACAAATTCATCAAAAGAACATTTAAACATCGAGTAAATTCCACAAAACAACTTTTGAATGCCGGCAGAGGACATAGGCACCCAGAAAAGCAACTCATTGCCTTCTAAAGGAGATGTTTTATCAATGGTGCTGTATAGAAGGAGAAGTTTTGAGACTACTGTAAAAATAAGACTGGTAACTGCAAGCAAGAGGCTTAAGTCCAAATCCTGACTCCAGGGAACATTAATTGACAGGAGCTCATCAAATGCCTCCATACTTACACTGAAACCAAGCATCACACAAGGGCCAAAAAGTTCCATGGAAAGACATACCAAGCAAATTCTCCAGCAACACAGGAACACAGCCCTGAGCTCCAATATACAGGCTTCCCAAAGTAACCCCAAAACCTTAGACATCTCATAACTCATTACTGGACACTTCATTGCACTCCAGAGAGAAGAAGTCCAGCTCCATCCACCAGAACACTGACACAAGCTTCCCTAATGAAGAAACCTTGACAAGCCACCTGTACAAACCTACACAAAGTGAGGAAATGCCACAATAAAGAGAACTCCACAAACTGCCAGAATACAGTAAGGACAGCCCAAACTCAGCAATTTAAACAAGATGAAGAGACAGAAGAATACCCAGCAGGTAAAGGAACAGGATAAATGCCCACCAAACCAAACAAAAGAAGAAGAAATAGCAAATCTACATGATAAAGAATTCCAAATAATGATAGTGAAATTAATCCAAAATCTGGAAATCAAAATGGAATCACAGATAAATAGCCTGGAGAAAAGCATTGAGAAGATGCAAGAAAGGTTTAACAAGGACTTAGAAGAAATAAAAAAAGAGTCAATATATAATGAATAATGCAATAAATGAGATAAAAAACACTCTGGAGGCAACAAATAGTAGAAAAACAGAGGCAGAAGATAGGATTAGTGAATTAGAAGATAGAATGGTAGAAATAAATGAATCAGAGGAGAAAAAAAAAAAAAACTAATTAAAAGAAATGAGGACAATCTCAGAGACCTCCGGGACAATATTAAACGTTACAACATTCGAATCATAGGAGTCCCAGAAGAAGAAGACAAAAAGAAAGACCATGAGAAAATACTAGAGGAGATAATAGTTGAAAACTTCCCTAAAATGGGGAAGGAAATAATCACTCAAGTCCAAGAATCCCAGAGAGTCTCAAACAGGATAAACCCAAGGCGAAACACCCCAAGACACATATTAATCAAATTAACAAAGAACAAATATTAAAAGCACCAAGGGAAAAACAACAAATAACACACAAGGGAATTCCCATAAGGATAACAGCTGATCTTTCAATAGAAACTCTCCAAGCCAGGAGAGAATGGCAAGACATGCTTAAAGTGATGAAAGAAAATAACCTACAGCCCAGATTATTGTACCCAGCAAGGATCTCATTCAAATATGAAGGAGAAATCAAAACCTTTACAGACAAGCAAAAGCTGAGAGAATTCAGCACCACCAAACCAGCTCTCCAACATAAAACTAAAGACATTCTCTAGACAGGAAACACAAAAGGGTATATAAATTCGAACCCAAAACAATAAAGTAAATGGCAATGGGATCATACTTATCAATAATTACCTTAAATGTAAATGGGTTGAATGCCCCAACCAAAAGACAGAGACTGGCCAAATGGATACAAAAACAAGACCCCAACATATGTTGTCTACAAGAGACTCACCTCAAAACAGGGGACACATACAGACTGAAAGTGAAGGGCTGGAAAAAGATTTTTCATGCAAATAGGGACCAAAAGAAAGCAGGAGTAGCAATACTCATATCAGATAAAAACTTTAAAACAAAGGCTGTGAAAAGAGACAAAGAAGGTCACTACATAATGATCAAAGGATCAATCCAAAAAGAAGATATAACAATTATAAATATATATGCACCCAACACAGGAGCACCACAATATGTAAGACAAATACTAACAAGTATGAAAGGAGAAATCAACAATAACACAATAATAGTGGGAGACTTTAATACCCCACTCACACCAATGGATAGATCAACTAAACAGAAAATTAACAAGGAAACACAAACTTTAAACAATACAATAGACCAGTTAGACCTAATCGATATCTATAGGACATTTCATCCCAAAACAATGAATTTCACCTTTTTCTCAAGTGCACACGGAACCTTCTCCAGGATAGATCACATCCTGGGCCATAAATCTAGCCTTGGTAAGTTCAGAAAAATTGAAATCATTCAAAGCATCTTTTCTAACCACAATACAGTAAGATTAGATCTCAATAACAGGAGAAAAACTATTAAAAATTCCAAAATATGGAGGCTGAACAACACACTGCTGAATAACCAACAAATCACAGAAGAAATCAAAATTTGCATAGAAACGAATGAAAATGAAAACACAACAACCCAAAACCTGTGGGACACTGTAAAAGCAGTCCTAAGGGGAAAGTTCATAGCAATGCAGGCATACCTCAAGAAACAAGAAAAAAGTCAAATAAATAATCTAACTCTGCCCCTAAAGCAACAAGAAAAGGAAGAAATGAAGAACCCCAAGGTTAGTAGAAGGAAAGAAATCTTAAAAATTAGGGCAGAAATAAATGCAAAAGAAACAAAAGAGACCATAGCAAAAATCAACAAAGCCAAAAGCTGGTTCTTTGAAAGGGTAAATAAAATTGACAAACCATTAGCCAGACTCATCAAGAAACAAAGGGAGAAAAATCAAATCAATAAAATTAGAAATGAAAATGGAGAGATCACACCAGACAACACAGAAATACAAAGGATCATAAGAGACTACTATCAGCAATTATATGGGAATAAAATGGACAACATGGAAGAAATGGACAAATTCTTAGAAAAGTACAACTTCCCAAAACTGGAACAGGAAGAAATAGAAGATGTTAACAGACCCATCACAAGCACAGAAATTGAAACTGTAATCAGAAATCTTCCAGCAAACAAAAGCCCAGGTCCAGACGGCTTCACAGCTGAATTCTACCAAAAATTTAGAGAAGAGCTAACACCTATCCTACTCAAAGTGTTCCAGAAAATTGCAGAGGAAGGCAAACTTGCAAACTCATTCTATGAGGCCACCATCACCCTAATACCAAAACCTGACAAAGATCCCACAAAAAAAGAAAACTACAGGCCAATATCACTGATGAACATAGATGCAAAAATCCTTAACAAAATTCTAGCAATCGGAATCCAACAACACATTAAAAAGATCATACACCATGACCAAGTGGGCTTTATCCCAGGAATGCAAGGATTCTTCAATATCCACAAATCAATCAACGTAATACACCACATTAACAAATTGAAAAATAAAAACCGTATGATTATATCAATAGATGCAGAGAAAGCCTTTGACAAATTTCAACATCCATTTATGATAAAAACTCTCCACAAAGTAGGAATAGAAGGAACATACCTCAACATAATAAAAGCTATATATGACAAACCCACAGCAAACATTATCCTCAATGGTGAAAAATTGAAAGCATTTCCTCTAAAGTCAGGAACAAGACAAGGATGCCCACTTTCACCATTACTATTCAACATAGTTTTGGAAGTTTTGGCCACAGCAATCAGAGCAGAAAAAGAAAAGGAATCCAAATTGGAAAAGAAGAAGTAAAATTCTCACTGTTTGCAGATGACATGATCCTCTACATAGAAAACCCCAAAGACTCCACCAGAAAATTACTAGAACTAATCAATGAATATAGTAAAGTTGCAGGATATAAAATCAACACACAGAAATCCTTTGCATTCCAGTACACTAATAACGAGAAAATAGAAAGAGAAATTAAGGAAACAATTCCATTCACCATTGCAATGAAAAGAATAAAATACTTAGGAATATATCTTCCTAAAGAAACTAAAGACCTATATATAGAAAACTATAAAACACTGGTGAAAGAAATCAAAGAGGACACTAGTAGATGGAGAAATGTACCATGTTCATGGATTGGTAGAATCAATATAGTGAAAATGAGTATACTACCCAAAGCAATTTATAGATTCAATACAATCCCCATCAAGCTACCAACGGTATTCTTCACAGAGCTAGAACAAATAATTTCTCAATTTGTATGGAAATACAAAAAACCTCGAATAGCCAAAGCTATCTTGAGAAAGAAGAACGGAACTGGAGGAATCAACCTGCCGGACTTCAGGCTCTACTACAAAGCCACAGTCATCAAGACAGTATGGTACTGGCACAAAGACAGACATATAGATCAATGGAACAAAATAGAAAGCCCAGAGATAAATCCATGCACATATGGACACCTTATCTTTGACAAAGGAGGCAAGAATATACAATGGATTAAAGACAATCTCTTTAACAAGTGGTGCTGGGAAAACTGGTCAAACACTTGTAAAAGAATGAAACTAGAGCACTTTCTAACACCATACACAAAAATAAACTCAAAATGGATTAAAAATCTAAATGTAAGACCAGAAACCATAAAACTCCTAGAGGAAAACATAGGCAAAACACTCTCTGACATACATCACAGAAGAATCCTCTATGACCCACCTCCCAGAATATTGGAAATAAAATCAAAAATAAACAAATGGGACCTAATTAAACTTAAAAGTTTCTGCACAACAAAAGAAACTATAAGCAAGGTGAAAAGACAGCCTTCAGAATGTGAGAAAATAAGAGCAAATGAAGCAACAGTCAAACAACTAATCTCAAAAATATACAAGCAATTCCTACAGCTCAATTCCAGAAAAATAAATGACCCAATCAAAAAATGGGCCAAAGATCTAGGTAGACTTTCTCCAAAGAAGACATACAGATGGCTAACAAACACATGAAAAGATACTCAACATCACTCATTATCAGAGAAATGCAAATCAAAACCACTATGAGGTACCATTTCACACCAGTCAGAATTGCTGCGATCCAAAAGTCCACAAGCAACAAATGCTGGAGAGGGTGTGGAGAAAAGGAAACCCTCTTACCCTGTTGGTGGGAATGCAAACTAGTACAGCCACTATGGGGAATAGTACGGAGATTCCTCAAAAAACTGAGAATAGAACTGCCTTATGATCCAGCAATCCCACTGCTGGGCATACACAATGAGAAAACCAGAATTGAAAGAGACACGTGTACCCCAATGTTCATAGCAGCACTGTTTATAATAGCCAGGACTTGGAAGCAACCTAGATGTCCATCCACAGATGAATGGATAAGAAAGCAGTGGTACATATACACAATGGAGTATTACTCAGCCATTAAAAAGAATACATTTGAATCAGTTCTAATGAGGTGGATGGAACTGGAGCCTATTATACAGAGTGAAGTAAGCCAGAAAGAAAAACACAAATACAGTATACTAACACATATATATGGAATTTAGAAAGATGGTAACAATAACCCTGTATATGAGACAGCAAAAGAGACACTGATGTATAGAACAGTCTTTTGGACTCTGGAAGAGGGAGAGGGTGGGATGATTTGGGAGAATGGCATTGAAATATGTATAATATCATATTTGAAACGAGTCGCCAGTCCAGGTTCAATGCCTAATACTGGATGCCTAGGGCTGGTGCACTGGGACGACCCAGAGGGATGGTATGGGGAGGCAGGAGGGAGGAGGGTTCAGGATGGGGAACATATGTATACCTGTGGAGGAATCATTTTGATGTATGGCAAAACCAATACAATATCGTAAAGTTAAGTAAAAAAAAAAAAAAAAGAAAAAGAAAAGAAATAGAGAGAGAGAGAAAGAAAGAAAGACATGGGGACCAAAGCTCTGATGGAGCAAAGGTGTTTTAATCAACATGGTGTGGGCATATATTCTGTCTTACAAGGTAATTATTCTCTGATAAAGATTAAAATTCCAGACTTACAAAACATAGGCAATCCATATTAAAGAGAGAGAGAGTTGTAAACAATCACTTTTACCATATGGTTCATAAGAAGGAAGAGGGTACTTATCACCTTATTGAACAATTAACAAAGGAAATACCTGGATCCCTCAGGCTGAGGAGAGGCTTGCCTCTCCTCTTAATTCTTGAATATTCAGGAATTAATAAGGAATAGAGGATTCCTGACATATCCAGAACAGCACACAGGAAGCCTCCTGTTAAATGCTTCTTGACATGTACAGACACTTAGTCCTAGTTGTTGAATGAACACTAACTGATATCTCTTCATTTAAATTTTTTCGGTCTTTTTAATATTTTTCTCATTCAAATTGTTTTCAGTTTACCAGTTTCTCTTTCATATTCCATTGCATCTTGTCATAGTTGAATTCTTTGATTTAGGGTTGTGGAATAATAAGGGAAAATATCAATTCTGATTTAATATTGTAAAAGGATGTCAAGTAATTTTAAGAGAGAGACAGAGAAAAAATAATTACAATGAAATTTAATCAGCCTGAGCTGCTCAATATATCAAGCAAAAATACTGTAGCATCAGTTTTTCCCCGGTTAATTGTTTGAGCTTCTACCTGCCCCATTTACAAGAAATACATCTCTTGCGGGCTATAAAGTCTTCAAAATGTCTTAGGGATACTAGGGACTTGGAATGTTCAGAGACAGGTCAGAGTCTATTTGCCACCTCTGAGTGAAGAGGAAAAGTTTCATCAGGTTGATCATGTCATGGATTTTGGAAAAGAATTAGAAAATTGTAATATTTTACTTTACTGTTTTTACTTTTTGAAATGTGAAGATTTTAAAAATACATATGAAAGTATAGAAAATGGAATGGTGAGAATTTCTGTACCCATAATTATGTTTTAACAATTACCAACAGTCTGCCATGCTTATTTCATATCTCTCTCACTTTTCAGAAGGGAAGTGGCTACACTGTTTTAAAGTAAATCCAAGATATCAAATCACGTAACTATTAAATGCATCACTAGATATCTTTGTGTGTGTGTGTGTGTGTGTGTGTGTGTGTTCAGTTGCTCAGTCATGTTCAACTCTTTGTGACCTCATAGACTGGTACCCACCAAGCTCCTCTGTCCATGGGATTTCCTAGGCAAGAGTACTGGAGTGGGTAGCCATTCCCTTCTCCAGGGAATGGAATCAAACTGACTCTCTTGCGTTGCCTGCATTGACAGTCAAATTCTTTCACTGAGCTACCTAGGAACCCCTAGGTATCTTCTGTAGATCATGACATGTAGTCATTCTATAATACTGGTATCACACTTAATGAAGTTTTTTTAAATGTGTCTATAATCTGCTTATTCTAATCAAAATCCAAATGCTATCTGGTTATAAATGTTATTGTTTTATGCTATATATATTAAAACTATTCAAGAGTGACATAAAATATTGCAACTGACTTATACATCAACCCTCATTGTACCAGCTGGCATTATAATCCAAGGACTGCATCAATAGTCCACTACCACATGAGACAATAAACATGGCCATTTTGATTTCCTGGAAACTGTTCCTAGGACTCTATTTCCCTTTTTTATAGTTCAGATAAAAAATGTCTAGTTACACATTCTATTTCCTATGTAACATGTTATTTTCCCTATATTCATCCTTCTGCATGGCTCAGATTGATGAATCATTTGAGAAAGATGCTGTAGGTGATTGCTAAGTACTTCACACTGCATCTATAAAATGTGACAGCATTAAAACATCCCAAATATGTCGGCCTAAAATAATACACATTAATTTAGTTTACAATTAAGAGGGTGAACCATTTATATTGGGCTAAACTGAGCATCTCTACTTTTGATTTTAATTGGAATCACTCATGTGTCTGCATTATTTCACTCACCTATGCTTTTGGACATTGGCAGGCCACTAGTCAGGGTAATAAAGAACTGAGTTATCCATTTGTCTCTTTCATTACACATAGAGGCTTGGGGTTTGTTAAACAAAGGCAGTTGAAGGGTTTCCATCATGTAAATATTTTTCACCTTTCTGCTTGCAACATTTTGTTTTTGTTCAGTTATTCAGTTGTGACCGACTCTGCGACCCCATGGACTGCAACACACCAGGCTTCCCCCTGTCCTTCATAATCTCCTGGAGCTTGATCAAACTCATGTCCATTGAGTCAGTGATACCATCCAACCGTCTCATCCTCTGTTGTCCCCTTGTCCTTCTGCCTTCAGTCTTTGCCAGCATCAGGGTCTTTTATAATGAGTCAGCTCTTCATATCAGGTGGCCAAAGTATTTGAGTTTCAGTTTAGCATCAGTCCTTCCAATGAATATTCAGGATTGATATCCTTTAACATTGACTGGTTTGATCTCCTTGCAGCCCAAAGGACTCTCAAGAGTCTTCACTAACACCACAATTCAAAACCATCAATTCTTCGATGCTCAGCCTTCTTCATGTTAAGTTTTGTTCTAGGGGCTAAAACAAGTAACAAGACCAAGGCCAGAATAAATGAAGTAAGAGACCACACAAAGGTAGGCTAAGCTAAATGTTCTGAAGAATAGTACACTGAAAATCTACCACATATTTCAGTCCTCAGTTCAGTTCAGTCGCTCAGTTGCATCCAACTCTTTGCGACTCCTTTTACTCTCTGTGCCTCTTTGAGGACTTACAAGACCTTCTAGAACTAAAACCCCAAAAGATGTCCTTTCCATCATAGGGATCAGATCAGATCAGTCGCTTAGTCGTGTCCAACTCTTTGTGACCTCATGAACTGCAGCACGCCAGGCCTCCCTGTCCATCACCAACTCCCGGAGGTCACTAAGACTCACATCCATCGAGTCAGTGATGCCATCCAGCCGTCTCATCCTCTGTCATCCCCTTCTCCTCCTGCCCCCAATCCCTCCCAGCATCAGAGTCTTCTCCAATGAGTCAACTCTTTGCAAGAGGTGGCCAAAATACTGGAGTTTCAGCTTCAGCATCATTCCTTCCAAAGAAATCCCAGGGCTGATCTCCTTCAGAATGGACCGGTTGGATCTCCTTGCAGTCCAAGGGACTCTCAAGAGTCTTCTCCAACACCACAGTTCAAAAGCATCAATTCTTCGGTGCTCAGCCTTCTTCACAGTCCAGCTCTCACATCCATACATGACCACAGGAAAGACCATAGCCTTGACTAGGCGAACCTTTGTTGGCAAAGTGATGTCTCTGCTTTTGAATATGCTCTCTAGGTTGGTCATAACTTTCCTTCCAAGGAGTAATCGTCTTTTAATTTCCTGGGTGCAGTCACCATCTGCAGTGATTTTGGACCCCAGAAAAATAAAGTCTGACACTGTTTCCACTGTTTCTCCATCTATTTCCCGTGTAGTGATGGGACCAGATGCCTTGATCTTTGTTTTCTGAATGTTGAGCTTTAAGCCAACCTTTTCACTCTCCACTTTCACTTTCATCAAGAGGCTTTTTAGTTCCTCTTCACTTTCTGCCATAAGGGTGGTATCATCTGCATATCTGAGGTTATTGATATTTCTCCCGGCAATCTTGATTCCAGCTTGTGTTTCTTCCAGTCCAGCATTTCTCATGATGTACTCTGCATATAAGTTAAATAAACATGGTGACAATATACAGCCTTGACGTACTCCTTTTCCTATTTGAAACCAGTCTGTTGTTCCATGACCAGTTCTAACTGTTGCTTCCTGACCTGCATACAGATTTCTCAAGAGGCAGATCAGGTGGTCTGGTCATCATAGGGAACTAGAATGCAAAAGTTGGAAATCAAGAGATACCTGTAGTAACAGGCAAATTTGGCCTTGGAGTACAAAATGAGGCAGGGCAAAGGCTAACAGAATTTTGCCAGGAGAATGCACTGGTCATAGCAAATACCCACTTACAACAGCACAAAAGAAGACTCTACACACGGACATCATCGGATGGTCAATACCGAAATCAGATTGATTATATTCTTTGCAGCCAAAGATGGAGAAACTCTATACAGTCAGCAGAAACAAGACTGGGAGCTGACTGTGGCTCAGATCATGAACTCCTTATTGCAAAATTCATACTTAAATTGAAGAAAGTAGGGAGAACCACTAGACCATTCAGCTATGACATAAGTCAAATCCCTTATGATTATACAGTGGAAGTGACAAATAGATTCAAGGGATTAGATCTGATAGACAGAGTGCCTAAAGAACTATGGACAGAGGTTGATGATATTGTATAGGAGGCAGTGATCAAGACCATTCCCAAGAAAAAGAAATGAAAAAAAAACCCAAAATGATTGTCTGAGGAGGCCTTACAAATTTCAATCCTTCACATAACTATTTTTTAGAGTATATTTTGACAACTTCTTCATGAGAGAAAAGAAAAACAGTCTCATAAATTAAATTCCACTTAAAGCATCCCTGTGTAAGATAACCTGATTAATATATTTCACTTCGTTTGAGAAAAGCAATATAATAGCATTATATTTACAACACTAATCATCTGTCACAGCTTATATTTAAGTAACATTGATAAAGTCCCTTGATGCCTTTGCTTGGTTTACTTCAAATCAGAAGAGACTGTGTCTGTCTATTCTTCATCAAAATGGCATTTTCAATTGCATCACCTGCACCAGACAAGCACAAGCCTCAAATCTGACAAGACTGTCTTTCAATACACAATGGTGGAAACTGACAATGAAGCCCTGGGAGACTGATGCATTTTCAATAATGCAAGGATTTTTTTTTTTTTTTTTCCTTAAAACCTGCCGTCCCCACCTCCTCTCCCCCCCACAGGGAAAAGGTTTAAACCACTCAGTGAAGGAGAAAACCTATTTTACTGTTTTTTTTAATGGTTATTTCTTCATACTTGAAAAGTTTCATGTCACTTTCAAGTATGTTATTAAGAGAGGCAGAGCTCGAACAGATTCAGACTGTCCTCTCTTACAGCCAAATCTCCTGCAATTGAAAATGCCAGGGTGACAAAGGAAGCTGCCATGTAAGAATACACTGTTCTGGCTGAAAGGACCTAACTCTCCTGATAGTCCTGATGGTACCTGTGTTATTTTATAGGTGGCACACTCAGATTAGATAAAAACATGACAAATTGAAAACTAATGACACCTCAGGAAAAATGTCAAGCAAGTATTATTTTTAAACAATCCTTGTTGACTGTGAGAACCTAATGTGAGGCTTCTACTGTGGTATGGGGGAAGACTGTCATGCATGCCATAAACTGAGTTGAGTGGCACTGTAAATTTGATTGGGAAATTAAATGTTTTATGAATGATATGACAGAAAAATCACTATGACCCAACTGTAGTTGGCTACGGGTCATCTATCTTCTTTTGGCCTCAGTTACTGAAGCCAGTATTTATCTCTCTGTATCCTGTAGGATTATATTAGCTTATACAGATTTATAATTATAAGCAAACTGGAGAAGAATTATAAGAAATAAATAGTTTCATCAGTGGCTGAGTTCTTATCTCTTCCTGAAGACAAGAGTTACCCTTCTGAAATGCTCTAAAAATAAATACAATCAGAACATATTTAAATTTTTCTCCTCTTATATTGGGTGCTACATTTCATAAAAATAGCATTACGGATCTCTGAAAAGTAAAGTTTAAAGATGTATCTACAGTGCTTAGAGCTGAAGTGTTTGGTGTATATTTGTTTTAGTCCTCAAAGTCAGCAGCTTTCACTTAACATTTACATAATGATATTTTCAAATATCATTTTTTAAAGACAAATTTGGATTAAGAAAGAATTGCACATGAATATTACAGTGAGTCTGTGTATCCTCAGCTTTCCCTGTGTTAATATTTCTCAAAACTAACATATTAACTTTGAAAAAAAAAAACTATTAATTAAAGAAAAGATAATAACAAATGTTGATGGGGATATAAAGAAATTGGAACTCCTGTGCAATATTGGTAGAGATTCTTCAAAAAATTAAAATTAGAACTATGATATTATCTAGCAATCCTACTTCTGGGTATTTATCCAAAAGAATGGAAAACAGGATCACAAGGAGATAATTGCAATTTCATGTTCATTATAGCATTAATCACAGTACCCAAGAAGTTGAAAGTAAACCTAAATGTTCTTAGATGAAAATTTAAAAAATATGGCATTCATATAAAGAATATTATTAAGTCATAAAAAATGAAGGAAATCCTGTTATATACTACAAAATGAATGAACACTGAAGAAATTATGCTAAGTGAAATTAGTCAATAACAGAAGGACAGAAACTACATGACTTCTACTTATATGAAGTTTATAGTCAAATTCATTGAAGCATAAAGTGAAATGGTATTGCCAGGGCCTGACTGCAGTGGGAGATGGGCAATTGCTGTTCAGTGTATAAGAAGTTTCAGTCATGCATGTAGAAAATGCTAGAGAGAACTACTGTACAATATTATACCCTATACTTAAAACATTTAAGAGGTTAGATTTCATGTTATATATTTCTTTTTACCACAATTTAAAAAATGCAGTAATAACTGTAGATTGACTTTATCTCCTGAGATACTTCTAAACTCTTGTACTGATTCATATACTGTACCGGTGGTACTTTCTTCCGTTTTAGTATTTTTATATAGTCATTTATGTCACATGCAAATAGAAACAATTTTATTTTTGTCTTACCCAGTGCCTCTGTCCATTTGTTTTGCCATAACAAAAATATAATAGATTGAATGGCTCAAAAACTACAGAAATTTACTTTTCACAATTATGAAGGCTGTAAGTCTGAGATCAGGGTATGTCCAGTTTGGGTGAGGGTCCTCTTTCACATTTCAAACTGATGACTTCTCACTGTATCATTTCATAGCGGGAGGGGTGAGGGATACCTGTAAGAGCACCAGTCCTATTTTAATGAGAGCTATACTCTCATGACATAATGACCCCAAAGCCCTACTTCCTAACTACCACCTTGGGGGTTCTTTCATCAACATGTGAATCAGCGATGGGGTGAGAGGGGATATAGATATTCAGTTCTTAGTATACAGTCTGTTTTCCACCTATCCCTTATGTATAGGAATTCAAGTATGGTAAAGCCGTAAGAGAAGACAATATTTTCCTATATTCCGATCATAGGGGCAACGCTTTCAGTCTTTCACTATTGAATATGATGTTAGTGCTATAGTTTCTCATAGAAGTCCTTTATCAAGTGAAGTAAGTCCTTTATCAAGTGAAGGAAGTTTCCCTCTATTCCTGTTTTGTTGAGAGATTTTATCATGACTGAATATTAAATTCTGTCAAAGGGTTTTTCTGCATTATTCAGTTCATTAACTTTTTTTTTCTTATTTAATATATAATTAGGGTGAAATTGATTAATTGATTTCCAAATGCAAATAGTTGAACATGACTGAGTGACTGAACCAAACTGACTAAAATGGTGAAATGGTGTTTCATTCTTGAGGCAAGTCTCTACTTTGTCTAGATTTATTGATCTTTTTATATATTGCTGAATTCAATTTGCCAATAATTTTCTGAAAAAATTATCTATGTCCATAAGTTATGTTAGTTTCTGTCCCCCCCCCTTGTAATATCATTGTCTGTTTTTCATGTTAAAATAAATATGAGCTCAGGAAAAATTTTGGAAATATTTCCCTGTGTTCTATTTTTTGGAAGAAACTGTGTAGAATTGATATTATTTCTCCTTTGTACTCATTGGTAAAATCACCTGAGTCTGGATTTACTATTTTGCAATGTTTTTAAACAGAATTTCAATTTTTTTAACACTTAAGTGTAAGGATATTTGGGTTATTTATTCTGCAAGATTTTGTCTTTAGAAAAATGTGTTGATTCCAAGTTTTTTTAATTTATGTGCATAGAATTATTTGTTTTTTTCTCTTATTATCCTTTTAATATCTGTGATGACTGTGACACTATTCTTTTTGTTGTTCCTCATATTGGTAAATTGAATTTTCTCTTTTCTGTTCTTAGATGGACTGTCTTCAGTTTATCTGCTTTACTGATTCTTCCAAGAACTGAAGCAGCATTTGATATTGTTGATTTTCCTCTATTATTTTTTCTGTTTTCAATTTCATTGATTTCTATTTTGGTCTTTATTATTTCCTTTCTTCTGCTTGCTCTAGATTAAGGAGCTGACATTTAATATTGAAGAATATGTACTTTTTTTTTTTTTTTTTGGCCTTAAATTCAAAAGGTTCTTTGAGTCCCTGTAAGAGCAATTTTGTTGATGGGGAAAACAGGTTTTACTCAGTTTAACTTTTTTTTTTTTTTCCTGTTTTAGAATATGTTTCCTTGGTTGCTTATGATATGATGATGACAGGCATGTGCCTATTTCCCTATAGCTACAGAAGAAATGAGATGCCATTCTGAGAATTTTCATTATAACCCCTCGTGTGTAAGAAGTGGGCCATGTCTTTGTCAAAATCAAAAACACTTAGTAACAAAATCTTTTTTATTAATACATAATTATAAAGGGGTGATATAATGGTAAAGATTCCAGCTGCCAATGCAGGAGATTCAAGATGTGGGCTTAATTCTTTGCTTGGGAAGATTCCATGGAGAAGGAAGTGGCAACCCACTCTAGTATTTTTACCTGGAAAATCTCATGAACAGATTAGCCTAGAGGCTATAGTCCATGGGGTCTCAAAGATTCAGACACGACTGAATACACATCATTATTAAGCTTGCTTTTGCACTACAGTAATAAAATGTACACCACTGTGCATTTAGCCATGAACCTGTAATACCTCTTCTTTTTCTCTAATCTCTTGAATTAACTGAACAAACCAAGAGCACTAATATCTGGTTGCATGATGAATAACTAAAATAAAGAGTTATTCATTAAGGAGAGTTGTAGTAAATGGAATCATGGTGAGCATTACATCTTTTAATGTAATAAAATATAGACTAAGACCTATAAGACTGGAGAAAATAAATTATGTCCACATCACACAATGCAAATATTGTCACCTATTTAGCTATGAAGCAACAAAAGTTCATATAAGAATTCAAATCTCCCTCATCTTTATTAGGCAGTAAATTTATACTTCCTAAGTGGGATCCACAGTTTCTGGGCATCCACAGAGTTATATCAATAGCTACAACGTTCTAATAGCTGTTATAAAACCTTTTCTCAAAATTTAAGACCAGTTTAGGGATGAATATAATTTGTGAAATTTCTTCATTTCCATTTTCTTCTATTTCCAAAAAAAAAATGGATTTAGTTATTTGTTAAAATTATGGCATCACATTCTTATGAAGTTATTTGTCTACCTGTCTCTGTAAAGCATTTTTCCTTTTACATTCAAGTTCAATAATTTAATATGCTTCATTAAGTACTTGAGTTTTAAGGAATAATATTTTCCTAGAGAAAAAGGGAACTCTTAAAGCAACAAACAGTTGATGAGCAAGACTCACAGTAAGCTCCAGGCAAAAAAAACCCCCACAAAACTGCATTTAGAGGCAGACAGGCAATTATTGCCAGTACTATGAAAGGACACTCCAAAGAAAAGGCAGTCTTTCTTACTTCATTGCAAATAGATGGGGAAACAATGGAAATAGAAACAGGCTTTATTTTCTTGGGCTTCAAAATCACCGCAGATGGTGACTGCAGCCATGAAATTAAAGGATGCTTGCTCCTTGGAAGAAAATCTATGCTCTACCTAGACAGCATATTAAAAATCATATTACTTTGCCAACAAAGGTCTGTCTAATTCCAGCAGTCATGTATGGATGTGAAAGTTAGACCATAAAGAAGCCTGAGCTCTGAACAATTGATGCTTTTGAACTGTGGTGTTGGAGAAGACTCTTGAGAGTCCTTTGGAGTGCAAAAAGATCAAATCCGTCAATCCTAAAGGAAATCACTCCCGAATATTCATTGGAAGGACCCATGCTGAAGCTGAAGCTCTATACTTTGGTCACCTGATGCGAAGAGCTGACTCATTAGAAAAGACCCTGATGCTGGGAAAGACTGAAGGCAGGAGGAGAAGGGGGCGACAGAGGATGAGATGGCTGGATGGCAACACTGACTCGATGGAGGTGAGTCTGAGTGAACTCTGGGAGTTGGTGAAGGACAGGGAAGCCTGATGTGATGCATTTCATGGGGTCGCAGAGTTGGACACAACAGAGAAACTGAACAACAACCCTTTCTTATTCCTAATATAGAAGTGAATACTGAGAGGTATAGCCCAAAAGACTTCAACCATCTTCCATCAGTACCAGTGCTGTTGTATTCCCTCTTTCACTTTCAGAGACTGCTACTTCAGCTGGGTGCTATTTTCTCTCTCATTTTGTGCTTCCATTGTTCCATGTATCATCTTCCTTTTTTCAGCACCACAAAATTTATCCTCCATAAATTTGTTCCCAAAGAGTACCAAAAATACCAAAATTATAAACTTAACTGTATCTTGCATATTTTTGTGCCACAAACTATATTAGAGACAGAAGCAGGAATTTTATATCTCAAAGATTTAAATGTGTTTATTTTTATATTCACACCACCCATTCAACCTGCCTTTAATTAAACATGGGTTTGATTACATTTGTTCCTGGAGATAAATTGGAGATGAAAATATTGATGTGTTCAAAGTTAATCTTTGTAAAACCAAAAATGTTTATTATGTTGTTTGCCTTACTTATCATTCTATTTTCAGGAAAAAGAAACAAGTCCCCTTTCAAAAAAATGTTGAATAGACTTATTCGTCTTTTAACTATATAGGTCCAGACATATGAGTTTCAGTTCAAGCGCTGGTCTACTCCCTCCAAGCTTATCTACATTATACAACTAATTACTATCTCATATGACTAATTGATTTTGATTTATAAAAAACAAACACAGTAATTCCCAAATGCAATTAAACAACTTAATGTGCAATGCAAAATTCTAAGATATAAATAAATTTCATATTCCATGAAATCTGTGAGAAGGGAAATCACAATCAGATATGCATATATCAAATCACTTCCACTCTGTGGTTAAAAGATTACTGCCTAAAGCACTATAAAATGAGTTTTAAATACTTATACTTTTCAATAAGAGTAAAATATTTATATCATATTATGAGGAAAATTATGCTTTCATATGAGGCATGAATGTACTTGTAGTAGTTATGGCTTATTCAAAATTTTAGTATCATAAATGAAAAACTTTGGTGAATTTCTTTTCAATATTCTAAGTGATATAAAAATCTGTGGCTATATCATTAATAAATTTTTATATCAAGGTCATTAAATTGCTTCTCCAAATTTCACTAATTCTCTAGGCATGGATTTGAATGAATTGATGTCTAATACAGCATGATGTTCATTAAAAAAAATTAAAGAAATTCTGGCCAATTCTTTATATGAAATATCTTAAAACTAGCATAGATCTCCTCTCTTGGAAAGAGAGGCATATTATGGTCTTTAGATTTAAAATCTCTATGCACTTATTCCTGAGTAGCTTCAGAGCATATATAAAATGCAATTTCAATGATACATTTAGAAACACAAACATAATAAGCATTCTACACATAGAAAAATAGACATCCATTGTTGGTAAATTATAATGCATCAGGAAAATTTAACTGAAATTTACAGAGCTCAATCTTTCAATGGACATTTTCCCTATGTTAAGAAACCATTTAAATGTATTTGAAATTTTGTATTTTAAATGATTTAGTAAAGGTGATAGTTTCTTCTTTCTCCTCTTAGAAAACATGCAAATATATTAGACTGTAAAACAGGAATGCAAACTCTGTTTTTAGTTAAAATAGGGAACCCCTGAGGTGGAATGACTTTCCAGTTTCAATTCAGTCGCTCAGTTGTGTCTGACTCTTTGTGACCCCATGAACCACAGCACGCCAAGCCTCCTTGTCCATCACCAACTCCCAGAGTTTACCCAAACTCATGTCCATTGAGTCGGTGATGCCATACAACCATCTCATCCTCTGTTGTCCTGTTCTCCTCCTGCCCTTAATCTTTTCCAGCATCAGGGTCTTTTCAAATGAGTCTAAGAGAAGGTAATGTCAACAGTGGGAGAAGAGCTCATATGATGTATATGATGGCTCTCACAAATAACACCAAAAGCTGCAGAGCATAGACAAATATTGCAAAAAACAATACTCTAGTGTAAATGACACATTATGAGGAGTAAAAAGGAGCAGATTTGCTGCTAGCAGGATCTATTTCACTCCTATTTTCCCTGCTAAAATAATTCACTGACATAGAACACTCTGTACTGTGAGTCTGAATCATGGTTTGGACATTCATGTCATAACATATTTCTGGAAATAGGTGGTCAAATTAATTGAACATCATTTCAGGATAAATAATGATAAAAAAGAAGACTGTCTAGGAGTTACACAAAGATGTTACTCCAGAAAAAAAATGTGAAAATAAAAATAAAAGAATAGAAAGAAATGAAATAATATCTTTATAAGCATTTTACTATAGAGAAAATAGTTATGACTAAACAGAATGCAATGAATTAATAAAACAAGACCTCAAAGCAGAGTTTTAAAAACTCAAAAATCATGATAATGAAACAAACGGTGAGAATATTGTAGAGATTGTGGACTTCACAGTGAATGACCTGGAAGACACTGAATAGATAATTACTGAACAGAAATGTAATACAATATGATAATTTAAAAACATCTTTCTGGAAGTCATGTGGTGAAGTGAATGGAAAAGAGGAAAGAATATAAATACATGGAGTGTTTAGAAAAGAAATACGATGGTAACATGGACAAAAGTGGTAGCAGGGGAAGTGACAGTTGCTGAAAAATCAAATGTCAATAAAAATCAGTCCTGGGTGTTCATTGGAAGGACTGATGCTGAAGCTGAAACTCCAATATTTTGGCCACCTGATGTGAAGAGCTGATTCATTGGAAAAGACCCTGATGCTGGGAAAGATTGAGGGCAGGAGGAGAAGGGGACGACAGAGGATGAGATGGTTGGATGGCATCATCAACTCGATGGACATGGGTTTGGGTGGAATCTGTGAGTTAGTTATGGACAGGGAGGCCTGGTGTGCTGCAGTTCATGGGGTCACAAAGAGTTGGACAGAACTGAGCAACTGAACTGAACTGAATGCCTATATGTTCTTCATTAAATCCTATTTTCATTCGGGAACAGTATTGTTAAGCTTCTAAGAATCAGTTGCTATCATAACTGAAATGAATAATTAAATGTGTGAAGAAATGAATTAAAGCAGTTACCTTCCAATTCATTATCACAGTTATAGTTCCAATATGATATGCTATGATTAGGAAACATAGGAAATATACACGATACAAGACATGGCTTTCATGAAAGCTTGTTTCCTGAAATTTATGATTGCATGCTTTACTCAGCTGTGTAACAATTCTTTATAAATAATGGAAGGATGCTGTAATCTGACAAACTTTATAATACAAACGTGCTAATTGCACTAGTTTTGTTCTGCTTATTGCATTCATTTCCTTATTTAATGAGGATTTCTGTTTAATAATAGTAATACAAAACTAAAATGAATTTAATTGCAACCATTTAATATAATATATTATTGGCATAACTAGTCATGGATTATTACAAACAATATTTGGCTTTAATAAGAGTGCCAATGAATCAAATATGGTCACATGAATACTATTTTTCTAATTGAAAACAAGTACATATTATAAACTTTTCAAAATTTTTATTTAAACGATTATGGAATTACCTCATTGTAAAAAGCCATGGTATTTAATTCACTTTTTGTTTCTTTAGTTTCTTTAGAGAAATATGTGTAGAACATGTGCAGTAATATTCAGTAGACTAGTCTAGCATGTCATTATTTCCATTGTTATAGAATGTAAGGAATTTGAATTAGTACAGTGAATGTTAAAAGAGTCCTACTGAGAGAAGGAATTTAAGCACAGCAAGCTACCCAGGCCAAATGGATAGACTCCTGCTGACATTTTCAAACCTGAGCCAGAATCCAAGGAGGGTGTTAGTACCATATCATCTAATTCACACTTAAAGATGATGCCAGATATTCACTTTTATTTGGCTTTGTGATAATGATTTGTTCTTGTGTTTGCGTTGAAGGATTAATCTTATGGATAACAGTTACTGATTATAATTTTTTTATATTGAAACTTTCTGAATATTTTATAAAACAATAATCACCAAACAACAATGAGAACTAATAAAAAACTCAGTTTGAATGTTTATATTGTGTTTTAGAAAATTTTCCAAGTAACTTTAATAATAATTATCTTGATTTGGAACTCTTAATTTCTTTCCTGATTATCCAGGGTATTATGTGAAAAACACTATTTATATCAGTTCTTTATTTTCCTTCTGTTTACCTCAAACTCAGTCGGCTCATGGTTGGAAAACATAGTTTAAATGTATGTATTAATATGTATTAATACAATGCATATTAAATATGTATGACATATCGACACACAAAGACCAGTTAAATGAATTATAAAGATTTTTTCCTTCACTCTTCTTCTGATACCTATGTTTAAAATGGAACCTGAAATTTTATCACTGCTGCTGCTGCTGCTAAGTCACTTCAGTCGTGTCCAACTCTGTGCGACTCCATAGACGGCAGCCCATCAGGCTCCCCCGCCCCTGGGATTCTCCAGGCAAGAACACTGGAGTGGTTTGCCATTTCCTTCTCCAATGCATGAAAATAGAAAGTGAAAGGGAAGTTGCTCAGTCATATCCGACTCTTAGCGATCCTATGGATTGCAGCCTACCAGGCTCCTCCATTCATGGGATTTTCCAGGCAAGAGTACTGGAGTGGGGTGCCATTGCCTTCTCCAGAAATTTTATTACTAGAATTCATGAACTATGAAAATTAAAAGAAAAAATTTTCTGACTGGGAATTTTTCAAGTATTCCTTCAATTCACATTATCTACTTAGTTATTAATTTGATGGTGAAAATAACTTGATTAACAAGTGTTTCTAATCCTCAACTATCTTGAGGTAGAAACCATATGCCCCTTTGCTCTCTGGTATGGAGATTCTTTCCCTAGGGACCAAAACTTCAAGAAAAGAATAGCAGAACCATTAAGAGAGGAGGCTGGGCCCTACCAAGACCACATATTTTTCATTCTCCAAGACAAGAAACCTCTCTGAAGACATACACACAGAAAGTTCTTTGGAGTTTGAAGAGGAATGATGCCAGAAAGATGCTCATTACCCATAGGCCTTTGCAAATAGTCCATCGTGGCTAGGATATGTGTGCCCCCATATGGAGGATCCTGAGATATACCATATATGAACTGTGAGCCAGACATATGATGATTGGATAAAGGAAACTCAGAAGAAATGTCTCCATATAAGTGATTTAAACTGAAATGAGATTGTGAATCAGGGACTCTTTCTGTGAACTCTCCTGTGTGTCTATCCACACATAATATACTCCTTTTCCTCCTAATAATCACTTTACTTGTTTCACTACTTTCCATCTGTAGGAATTCTTTTCTGCAAAGCCAAAGGGCCAGGTTCCTTGTTACTGAACATTGGTCTAGTGGCTGGGATTTGGTGCTCTCACCACCACAACCCAGTCTCAATCTCTGGGTGGGAACTCCAACATCACTTCAAGCTGCTGTAGGCCGAGACTCATTTCAATTCAGTTCAGTTCAGTTGCTCAGTCGTGTCTGGCTCTTTGTGACCCCATGAATCACAGCACAACAGGCCTCCCTGTCCATCACCAACTCCCAGAGTTCACTCAGACTCACGTCCATTGAGTCACTGATGCCATCCAGCAAGCTCATCCTCTGTCGTCTCCTTCTCCTCTTGCCCCCAATCCCTCCCAGCATCAGAGTCTTTTCGAATGAGTCAACTCTTCACATGAGGTGGCCAAACTACTGGAGCTTAGCATCTTCAGCTTAGCATCATTCCTTCCAAAGAAATCCCAGGGTTGATCTCCTTCAGAATGGACTGGTTGGATCTCCTTGCACTCCAAGGGACTCTCAAGAGTCTTCTCCAACACCACACTTCTTTTGAATTCTTCGGCACTCAGCCTTCTTCACAGTCCAGCTCTCACATCCATACATGACCACAGGAAAGACCATAGCCTTGACTAGGCGAACCTTTGTTGGCAAAGTGATGTCTCTGCTTTTGAATATGCTATCTAGGTTGGTCATAACTTTCCTTCCAAGGAGTAAGCGTCTTTTAATTTCATGGCTGCAGTCACCATCTGCAGCGATTTTGGAGCCCCCCAAAATAAAGTCAGACACTGTTTCCACTGCTTCCCCATCTATTTCCCATGTAGTGATGGGACCTGATGCCATGATCTTTGTTTTCTGAATGTTGAGCTTAAGTCAACTTTTTCCCTCTCCTCTTTCACCTTCATCAAGTGGCTTTTTAGTTCCTCTTCACTTTCTGCCATAAGGGTGGTGTCATCTGCATATCTGAGGTTATTGATATTTGTCCCAGCAATCTTGATTCCAGCTTGTGCTTCTTCCAGCCCAGCGTTTCTCATGATCTACTCTGCATATAAGTTAAATAAGCAGGGTGATAATATACAGCCTTGATGTACTCCTTTTCCTATTTGCATAGGATATGATATATCCTTATGATATATACATAATATATATCATCAATTATTAGTATAAACTATAATATAGTGGTTATTCAATAAAAAAAATCACACTGATATTTTGAGAAAATTATTTTACTACTTTCAAATACATTTCATTTTTTATTTACAGCGTATTTGGTATATATCAAGTAATTTGGAAATGGTTTAGAATTGGAAAGGAACACATTATGTTAAACCAATACTTCAAAATTGGTGAACACATCCATCAGGACTACACTGTTTGAAATTTTAAATTCCTACATTAGTAAAACATAGTAAATGGAGCACAGGATTTTTACTCTATCTTAAAATGGATCTAGAGACAGAAAAGTAATGTAGTCATGCTTTTCAATTACTACTACAAGTTAAATTAAATAGTATCCCAGTCCCAGAGTCCCAGGTACGATGCCCTATAACAGATGCCTGGGACTGGAGCACTGGGATGACCTGGAGGGAGGGTGTGGGAAGGGGGGAGGGAGGAGGGTTCAGGATGGGGAGCACGTGTATTCTGGTGGCGGATCCATCTCGATGTATAGTAAAAGTAATACAATATTGTAAAGTTAAGAAAAATTAAAAAAATAATAATAAAAAAAATTAAATAGTATCATGAGCTATTAATTTTTCCCAGGGTATTAGTGTATCAAAATGCTTATATTGTCAACTGAAGAATAAACATCATTTTAAATATAGATATTTTAAAATTCTCTGTCATAAAGAGTTATTCTTCTTCCCCATTTTATTTCTCCCCTACCTTAGTTTTTCTCACTCTGTCTTTAGATGGTGTGCAATGACAACTAATGTGAAATGATAATCTTCAAGTCTATCAAATTAACTGTTTTTCTTATTTTCATAACATATAATGTTCTGCACAATCAAGTTTTCAATCACAACAAAGTAAGTCTGCGGTACAACTTGAGACAGAAAAGCCTTGAGGTTTAGCTTTCCTGACCATTCTCTGTCTTGTGTGTAGCTCTCCCTAACAGTTTAAAGTCCCACTGAGTGGTATTTCAGAGTGTAAAGTCATGGAGACACAGAGGTAGCACCCAGCAAAGGGAACACTGAGCCACCTGGGACTGGGGCACTAGAGTCACTCTCAGAAGGACAACAGCCTCAAACTAAGAGCTGTTAAACTGGTTAAATCATCCAGGAAGACTGACTGGGTGCCAAGCCAGATAAGTGAACCAGATCATGGTTAATAACCACTAATAACTCTGAGCACCCTTTGCCTTGTCAACACCAGAAAAATACAGAATTCAAAATAAAGACTGTGTAGCAGCACATAGTGCTGTATAGATCCCAGGAAACCTTCCCCAAGTCAGAGACAGTATGAATCCTTATTTTCCCTATCCTCAAGAGACTGTCAAACTCCACAGAGAGGAGCTGTGCACAGTGGTAGGGATGAAACTAAGAAACTGATAAATATGTTACTTAAAAGGCTTTAAACATAAACTGCATTGATGATGATGAACTACACTGAATGAAATTGCTTTCCCATTGTTGAGAAAATTTAAAGGAGGACTAATGGATTATAAACAAAACAGCATAGCTCCATTTTCTTGCATTTTAGATTTGCATATGAAGATATTTTTGTGCTACCACTGTATATGAACATACTATATTAATTATATCTTTCAAATGTGGCAGCATAAATTTATATGCTAAAGGAGGGCAATCATAGCAAATACATTTCATCATTTAGTAAAGACTCAAGTATAGAGACCTAATTACATGGGCAAAGAGTCAGACATGAGTGACCAACTGAAAAATGAACAAAGCAGCAACTATGTTATTAATATACATTATATATAATATATAATTATATATTTATATGTATAATACTATATGATAATATAATATGTAGTGAGATAATTACACAGACACAAGCAGTTACTACATTATTGCATCCTGAGGTATATATATACACACAGACACACATAGATATGTATTCTAACCAAAATAATCATCTCCTTCTACTATCTCAGACTTCTCTATGCTTAATGAAATATAGAGTCTATTTGCAAGGTAATGAACAAATTTATTTTTAATTCCTTGTGGTTCAAATAGTTATTTCAAAATAATTTTATCTGACTCTTTTATTTATCTTAATTCTTTGGGGAAACATTTCAAGACTTATTTCCTGTTTTTTATTTATTACCACTACAAAAACGTAATAATCTTAATCTGACTCACAAGAAAATATACATTGTGCACAAACATTCCGGAAGTGCATGTCTAATCATTAACAATTTAAGGAGGCCTACAGAAATTAACTTCTGCTTTTTGTTTGTGAATTTAGACTAATTTGATCAGAAATCACAATTGTCCTCATTGCTGTGGTACGTGAAAACTTCTGCATATATGGGATTATGGGGGCAGACAGCAGCAGTAACAGTAATAGACTTATCAACAATAAGATACCTTTTTTTTTCTTTGCCATTCCTCAGAGATAAAAAGTCTCAAGCATATATATCTATCTTCTTATATATATATGATGGTATATAAAATACAGACATGAAAATTATTATGTCATCTATCTCTCTATCTATCCAACATATAATTGAATGATACACAAAGCAGGTAGGGAATCAAAGAACATGGCCCTGTTATTTAAGAAGCTCATAAGTTAATCACAAAGTAAAAATTTGTAGCTATAGGAAGGAGTAGAAATGATGTATGAGAATATGAAATAAAGAACATATGCTGGATATGGATCACAGGATTTCAAATAAAGGATAATAAAACAAAACTTACAGGAGAATAAATAAACATTATGGATAATTTAGTTTGTGCTCTTATCTCAGTTTTTTCCTAAATAGATAATTGAAGGTTATAAACATATATACACTTTTCCCCTCCTCATGTTAGCACATCCCGCTCCTTTTCCTTCTCGCTGGGGAATTATTTCTATAAGCTATTTATTATACCTGTAGGCATTAATATTCTTTAAGCATTTGTTCATTTAGTATAAGGTATATTAGGTTCTTACAATTATAGTAGGAAGGTCATTCCTATTTCTGTTGGTAATCTTTCTGATTATAAATATTTTATTAATATTTTATAAAACATAAAGGCATAATTTCCCATTAAACATATTTAAATAGTGCTTCATTATTTGGACAAACAACATTTTATTTTATTTTTATCAAGGATCTTTTGTACAACATTCTCATTAAACAAGTGGTAAATTCAAATTATTTCGTTTAATATAAATCTTCACACGTGTCAAGAGTTCTGAAATATAATTTGGGAAAGGAAATTCTACCTTTTTAATTCAGTTAATTAAAAATCATAAAATATTAATTAAGAACAACAATCATGTCAATCACATATCTTCCTTTGCAGAAAGTTATGTCATAACAATCTCAAACAGCTATAAAATTATATCTGTGTGTGACTTCTATATACATATGTTAACTAGTTTGCAAAATACTCTAAAACTATAAATACAAAACTAAATATATATTTAAAATTAAATGAACTAAAATATGTTTTGGTTTATTAAA
The DNA here is from genome assembly GCA_935064755.1 of Tragelaphus eurycerus. Classification (NCBI taxonomy): domain Eukaryota; kingdom Metazoa; phylum Chordata; class Mammalia; order Artiodactyla; family Bovidae; genus Tragelaphus; species Tragelaphus eurycerus. The sequence continues at coordinate 14,256,798 of CAKXYN010000061.1, forward strand.
CTTTTTTCCTTCACTTCCAAGGGCAAATACTCTAGAGCGTTAGCTACATGATTTACAGCAAGAAAAATTATTTACGCTAACTCAATAATTTATTGACATTTCAGTTTTGCTTGTACCCTCTGATTTCTTCATATGTAAAACATGTATAATAATATCCTGTCTGAAAATAACTGTAGCTTAGGTTTGCACAGAACTAAATTCATCATTCTTGTCACTGCCAATTTTTTCTTTTTCATATTTATGCATATTTAAAAGCATCTGATGACATTTCTTTAATTTAAATATTCTTGGCTGTGCTAAGTCATCATTGCTGTGTACAGGCTTTCTTTAGTTGTGGCAAGCGGGAGCTACTCTCTAGTTACAGTGTGTGGGCTTCTCATTCTGGTGGCTTCTCTCATTGTGGAGCATGGGCTCTAGGGTTGGTGGACTTTGACGTTTGATAACATTGATGTTTTTGTATTTGATAAAGCACAGAAAGTTAAAATACTTAAATATCTTCTCTTGAAGTCACTTGAGCTGTGTGCCCTATGGTCTACCTTTAGAGGTCTGTGCTTGCTCTGCTTCTAAGGAAAAAAAGTTATTCCAAATGATTTAGTTGAATTTTGTTTGAGACAACAATGTAGCCAAATTTTATTTTAAATTATGAAATTTTGAAGAGCACAGATTTACGCACCCAATTCTTGAAAAAGGCAATTAACAAGGAATAGTTATCCTTAATAAGGTCTCCTGCAGGTGGATTCATTTCCATTAGTGACACCTGGGAAGCCCTATCCTTAATTGGGACAGAACATGATATATAAAAGTTTGAGAGTGTTTATTAATCTCGAATAACTTAGTGTTAAGTATCTCGAGCAAGTTAATCATTGATAACCTCAGTTATTTCACATACAGAGCTATTCATCGTGCACATCATCAGGGGAACTTTTTGTGTCACCTTGACTGTGTCACAGAATGCCCAGATAGCTGGATAAATATTATTTTCAGGTTTGTCTATGAGAGTACTTCTGAAAGAGATTAGCATTTGAATCAGTGGGCTGAATAAAGCAGATGGCTCTCTACAATGTGGGTATCACCCAATCCACTGTGAGGCCTGAATAGAACAAAAAGGTGGAGGAAGACTGAATTAGCAATGGCACCCCACCCCAGTACTTTTGCCTGGAAAATCCCATGGACGGAGGATCCTGGTAGGCTCCAGTCCATGGGGTCGCTAAGAGTCGGACACGACTGAGCGACTTCACTTTCACTTTCCACTTTCATACATTGGGGAAGGAAATGGCAACCCACTCCAGTATTCTTGCCTGGGGAATCCCAGGGGCAGGAGAGCCTGGTGGGCTTCCGTCTATGGGGTAGCACAGAGTCGGACAGACTGAAGCGACTTTGCAGCAGCAGCAGCAACTGCTGAGCTGGACATCACATATCTCCTGCCTCTGGCTTTCTTATTTCTTTGGCCTTTGGATTCAGACCTGAATCCATACCATCAACTGCCTCTTAGTCAAACTATATCAATAGCTTTCCTGGGTTTCCAGTTTGCAGGTGGTGGACGATGGGACTTCTCTGCCTCCATATTCACGTGAGAAAATAAAATATTCTACAGGCTTCTGCCATCTCACAGTAGAGCATTCTTATGAAACTTTCCATAAGTGAAATGTCATAAAGCAAAGAAGCAACTACCTTAGGACACATCTTGTTAACGAATGAATAAAATAAGTAGAGGGCAAGCCAGATGCTTTCAGAGTTTAAAGCTGTGGCATCTTGATGCTAAGAGCTTGGCCGTGCCACTTTCACTGCTTGGGGTGTATTGCCTCTATAATCTCTCACTGCAAAACAGATGTTAAACGCTATTTCACTCCTCACTTTTTCTGTATAATAAAAAAGCCTCTTCTCATTTCTTTCAGTTAGCAAAAATGAGTTCTACTGTAAGCCTTTCATAAAAGCAAAGTGGTATAAAGTAAACTCGAAAAGTATGGGACACTGGTATATGTAACCTATTGACTGTTTCTCTAGAGAACTTTGACTAATACACAAATGCAGTTTCTATACTTAGGATATCAAATTTTTTTCATATAGCCTTATGTATAATTTGTAAAAAGGGTTCCATGATCAGTTCATGCAAAATTATTATTAGATTTTTATTTAGCACACCCAGTCTTACAATATAAAACGTATATAAATATTTAAAAACAAAAGTTTAAGGTTTTTTTTTTATGAATTGACAATAGCAGTCAAGACTTTTGGCAAAGTCAGAAACCATGCCACAGCTCTATATCATGGAAATCAATCTATTTCTACAATCTATTTCATACATGCTGATTAGATTATATTTCCTTTAACAATGAAAAAATACTATATGAAGATCAATCACATTTTCATCAGTACCATGTTATTCCCTGCATTAACATTTAGGAAAATAAACAGCCCTTGAATGTATACCTGATTCTTTGCCACCCCATGGACTGCAGCCTATACCGGGTCCCTCTCTCCATGAAATTCTCCAGGAAAGAATACTGAGGTGGATTGCCATTATCTTCTCCAGGGGATCTTTCCAAACCAGGGGTTGAACCCAAGTCTCCTGCATTGCAAACGAATTCTTTACCATTTGAGCCAGCAGAATTGGCTTCTTTTATGTCAAATCTGTTCATTTCCCTGAAGGAATCCGTAAAATGTCATCCCAAAATATGACATAAAATTGACATACTGATATATAAATCATTTTTGATATATTGATATATAAATCATTGAGCTGAAGGCAATTAAAAGCTTTCCCTCTTCTATGTAAGGTCAGGGGAGAAACCGTTATTCTACTGGAGATAGACTCCTGTCAGCCCAGAGACGGCAACAGAAAAATCTGCAAGCAAAACTTACTCCATGAGTTTCCTTCTATATACTTGAGTTTCCGTCCATTTGCTGCCCACAGAAGCTTGGAACTGCTTTCCCTTGTCCTGTCAATTCTCTTTGAATTTATTGTGTTTTTTTTTTTTTTTAAAGAAGCTAAATAAGCTGGAATTCTCAACCACAACTTTGAGTTACTTTTTTATTAAGGTCTTTTTCCCGTGTGATGTGCATTACACATTAATAAACTGTTTGGGTTTTTCTAGCTGCTGTTGTTGCTAATCTGCCATTTTGTTACAGAGTCCCAGTTGAAAACCTAAAATCAAAAGAGGTCAAGTTTTTTTTTTTTTTTTTGTATAGAATTAAATAGGGGACAACATTCATTTCTATCCATAAAAAAAAAAAAAAATATCAAATTGATCTTACATCATTTACTGAAAAAAATTGTCTTGTGCATATAAAAAAAATAAAATATCTAGCAAAGGGATAGATATGAAACATTCATGCTTTGAAAGATAGAATACAGTTGAGATTTCAATAAGTTAACTGTAGATGTGATACCATGCTAATCAAAATTTTAGAATTGTGTGTGTATATTTCTGTGTGCATGTGTACATGTGCCTGTATAAATGATATTTTTAAAAGGTTTATGAAAATTCTGTCAGATCTATATAGTTAAGAGAATGTCTATATAGTTATAGACATAGAATAGAGAATATCTATAATATAATATAATATATATTGTATAGGATATAGAATATATAGAATATCTCTATAGTTAAGAGAATCACAAAGGAAAGTTAAAGTTCTCAGGGTTTACATCTTTTTGTTTGCGTGTGTGCTCAGTCGCTCAGTCGTGTCTGACTCTTTGTGACCCCAAGGACTTTAGCCTGCCAGACTCCTATGTCCATGGGATTTTCCTGGCAAGAATACTGGAGTAGGTTGCCATTTCTTCCTTCAGAGGATATTCCTGACCCAGGGATTGAAACCATGTCTCCTGAGACTTCTGCACTGGCAAGTGGATCCTTTACCACTGAACCCTTTCACTTTCAGGAGACTGCTACTTGTGCTGGGTGCTATTTTCTCTTCCATCTTTGTGGCTTGTATATAGAAAATAGCGACTTATCTGTGTTACACTTAATCGAGTGACTTTACTATAGATACGTATTAAATCTAAGAAGCTGTTTTTAATGATGAATGTTTCTAGATACTGAGAAATATAATCTGTGACTAGTAAAAATTTAATTTTTTTCTTTGCAAAGCTTTAAGATTCTTTTTATTGCATTATTGCAATTGTTAAGATCTCCTAGTACTATGTGAATAAAGTAGGGAAAATGGGTATTATATTGTTGCTTGTATCAAGGGAAAGGTGTTCAAAATTTCACCCTAAACAATGGCACCCCACTCCAGTACTCTTGCCTGGAAAATCCCATGGATGGAGGAGCCTGGTGGGCTACAGTCCATGGGGTCACTAAGAGTCGGACACGACTGAGCCACTTCACTTTCACTTTTCACTTTCATGCACTGGAGAAGGAAATGGCAACCTATTCCAGTGTTCTTGTCTGGAGAATCCCAGTGATGGGGGAGCCTGGTGGGCTGCCGTTTATGGGGTCACACAGAGTCGGACACAACTGAAGCAATGTAGCAGCAGCAGGATGCCAGTTGTACATAAAAAATATCCACAATCAACTAACAAAGTTCTCTATCTTTCTATTTATTCTTATTTTGAGAGATTTTAGGGTTTTTATTCATAACATATATGTGATGAATTTTAGCAGATGTTTTCCTGCATTTATTTTTTAAATTTAATTTTATTTAACTTTATAATATTGTATTGGTTTTGCCATATATCAAAATGAATCTGCCACAGGTATACATGTGTTCCCCATCCTGAACCCTCCTCCCTCCTACCTCCCCATACCATCCCTCTGGGTCGTCCCAGTGTACCTTTGAGATGATCATATGATTCTCTTTTATTCTAAATTTGTGCTTTATATTGGTTGATTTTTAAGTGTAAAACTATGCCTGCATTCCCTAGATATACTCTACGAATATGAGAAGTATTGGCTTAGAATTTTCTTTTATTGTAATGCCTCTATCATATACTTGTAAGAAGATTATGCCACTCTCTTTATTGAGAAACATGTTTTCATTCCTTTTATCTGGATGATGTGAAGATTAATGTTTCTTACATTAAGGTTTGCAAGATATCACCTGTGAACAATATTATAGTTAAACACATAAAATAACTTCTTAATTTCAGACATACTTTAAAATTACTAGATGCACTTTTAACTTTTTTAGAGACTAGAATTCTGTTAGATTAGAAATTTTCTATCTTATGTCCATTTTTATTATCTTATCTTATGTCATCTTATGTTCATTTTTCCTTTGCATATTTAGCATATTAATCACAGTTAATTAAGAAGTCTTGCCAGCTAACCTCAATATCTTGATGGTTGTAAGTTTTCTTCTATAGTTTGTTTTAGTTTTGTTCACTTAAATATCCATAACAATTTTCTGCCTATTCTCACATCTATTATCTGTTTTCTCCTACTCTGGACCTTGTATGTAATACAATTTCAGTTACTTCAAAGAGAAGAACCCTTTTCCATAGAAGGCTGGGTAAAGCCTGATCACATTAATCCACTAAGAACTGAGCACTGGACTGGTTTATAGCTTTCATGTTACTGTATATCCCGCTGTGGCTCAGATAGTAAAGAATCTGCTTGCAATGCAGGAGACCTGGGTTCAATCCCTGGGTCAGGAAGATCCCCTGGGGAAGGGAATGGCAACCCACTACAGCATTACTATATATGTCTCTGATTCTTGTGCATCAATCTCTCCTCCACCTCTCTCTTACTCTCTTGCCAAAACCTAATAAACTGAAAAAAAAAAAAAATACAGTCTGTCTGAATTTATATAGCTATTTCTTATCCTCGGCCACATACACATTGAAAATGAGATGAATGTATTGCGAAGGAGACCAGTCACAAGCTTGTAATACACTGCTTGCCCCTAGCAGTTTCTTATCTTGAGCATGGTGAAATGTTGGGTAATGTTACTCAACATTTGTGCTTCCAGGAGAACCTCCTTCCCTTCTCATCTCCAGACTCCTGCCTCTTCTGAGAATTCAGCAAATACTAGGGGCTCTTTCATCTTTCTATTTGCAATGAACACCACATAGAACTATGAAAGCTCTATTGCTTTCTCTTTCTTACATCTGCTTTCTCTTTCTGCCTTGACCAAGTTCAGAATTAACAAATATCCTCAGGAAAGTAAAAGGTCAAAGATTCTCAGCTCACTTTGGAAGAACACATTCATCTCTGGAATTTTGATTATTTTTTTTTTATTACTACTACCACTTACTGTTTCTTTTATTTATATTAGGAATATAATATTTTGTAGTTGTGTTTTATCTAGATGGTATATATGTCATTTAATCTACAAAACAAAGGCTTTTAAGTAAAAATGGCTTTTTATGTATGGTGACATTTACAAATATTTTATTAGAAATATTACACTATCATTCCAAATATAAACCTCCCCTTTAAGATTACATTTTGCTGCTCTTAAGACTTTTTTAATACCTGCTATAATTTCCAATGGATTATTACAAAGCTGGTCTTTAATTCCTACTCAAGGGATAACCTGAGCCATATCCTTGATTTATTTTTCAACAACTGGAATCTCCACCAATTGAACAAAGCTAACTACATTGATCACAATCATGTAGACCCTAGACTGTTTGGAACCAGAAGGTTGATGATGATGACTCCTGATAACTCATCATCAACCAATAAGAAGAATGTCCAGGAGCTGATCTGGCACCCTGAGTCCCTCTCCCCAACATTGTATTTGAAAACCCTATCATGAAGTCCATAGAGGAGTTCAGGTCTTTTGAGTATTGAATGCATGCTAAATTGCTTCAGCCATGTTCAACTCTTTGCGGCCCTATGGACTATAGCACACCAGATTCCTCTGTCCATGGGATTCTCCAGGCAAGAATATTAAGAGTGGGTGGCCATGCCCTCCTCCAGGGGATCTTTCCAACCCAGACATCAAATCTGCATCTCTTATGTCTCCTTCATTGCCAAGTGGGTTTATCACCACTAGTGCCACCTGGAAAGCCCCTTTTGAGCATTAGCCTTATATTCCTTACTTGGCCTTGAAATAAATGTTGCACTTTTCCTTCACCCCAATCATGTGTCAGTAAGCTGACTTTATTATGCACAGGTAAGGAGACTCAAATTTGGTTTTGTAACAAGATTAGAAAACAGCAGGAGTTCTACAGCAGGAGTCAGAAAATCTTTATGTAAAAATCTAGATAGTAAACAATACTTCTAACAACTCAAGACTGATAAACAGCAACTTACAAATAATACACAAATTAGTAGGCACAGCTGTATTCAGATAAAACTGTATTCATGAGAACAAGTAGGTAGATCAGATTTGAGCTGTTGGAAATAATTTTCTATCACCTATTCGACAACATGAAAAATACTGAAACACTTACTTTATAAAAATCAATTGACTTCCAGTCTCTGATCAGACATCCTAAGTCTTTGGAAGTATCCCTTCTGCTTTTACCACTAGAAAACCTGGACATACTGAAAATCAACAAACTTTTCTTGGACTCATTAGAGAATTAAAGTCATAAGGAAAACCTCCATCCTAAAACCCAGAGAGACAGGTATAGCAAGCCAGATGCAGCAACTAAAATCTGGAGCAATGAACTGAAAGGAAAAATTCAACAGCAACGTTGGTAAGTTGGAGATTGAGTGTGAAGTATTAAGAGAATGAGACACTCCCACGTGCCGAGGTCCAGCCCCGGCTGATCCAGGGAGTTCGAAGCAAGGACGGCATCGGTGAGGGTCAGGAAACAATTGTTTAATTAAATATTAATTAAAGATATAAGGAGTAATAGAATGAGAATAGCTCGGTAGGAAAATTCAGTGGAGAAAAGAGGCTGAGTAGCTTGGTTTACGCGGGAGACCAATAAAACTTGAAGACAAGAAGTTTGCACCACTTGCGTAGGCCGCAGGCATCCTTCCATTCTCCCAAAGGAGAGGAGACACTGAGGCCTCCCCAGTCGGATCTTAGAAGCCCAGGCATGATTAGCAAGCTTGGTGGGTTCTGCGCTCCAGATGGAGACTCAGCCAGAGTTTGGGGGAGAGAGAGAGCGACATGGGGAGACCAGTCTTTCGAGGAACTGATCCCCATTCTTTATTTTCCATGGTCTACTTTTATACATTGAGACGTTATACAAAAGTCACGTGGGGTCAGCAGTCCTGACTTTTATCAAAGTCAGGTGCTTCATACAAACGTATACAGAGGTCTTAGGGGTGTTACCTCATCTTCTGGCCAGGGGGCCTGCTGACAATTTATGACCCTCTCCTTGTGACAGCAGTCAGTCAACCAGGACACTTATTTCTCCAGGGGTGATTATTCTTAAAACAGACTCCACCTTCCGAGGGTACCAGATAGTTACATTCCTACAGGGTGAGGGTGTTGTGGGTTTTAATTAAGGAAAGAATTAACTTAGCCTAAGGTCTAACGTGATTAATATCAAAGGTTAATACTTATTTCTTCTATATATTCATTAATGTGTGTAAGGGCAGGAGATGTGGAGACTTAGCAGCAAACATTGGCTCAACAAATGAAAAACCCTTCACCAATACAATTTCTAATCAGCCCACTATACTTATACTAATAGTTTTCTAACTTCTCTAAGGAACTTGTTTTTAGAAGGTTACGTATCTTATGCCTCTCACGGTTGGGAGGCTGTGAGTAGTCACATGTGGCCGGACAAGCCTGTCAGGTAGGCTAGAGAACCTTCAGAGGAGTTTGTAGGTTAAAACACTCTCACACCCAGGAATTATATTAACTGGCGCTATAAGTTAACTCTTTCTCTGAAAAAGGTGGTGGGGGACAGCCCCCCGTAAAGTCAGAGGTGTAGGTGAGAGCACAAAGTAATAAAGTAGGCAGGCTCTGGTTATGGGGGTAGATGCTCGAGGATTTCCAGGGGGACTCATGATGCTAGATCTCGCCTTTGAGTATGTCGAGCCTCCTTCCTCATGACCTTTGCCATGGTCAGAGGTCCTCTTGCCGGCTCCCGGCATCCGCGGACTGCAGAATTACGAAGAACTCTCCAGGAACCCCACCAGCTTCTCACAGTGAGGATCCAGGGACGATCCCTAATCACCTGGCAGAGTCAGAAAGTGAGTAGGCATTTGCAACATGCCCAGAGATTACACTTTAAAAAAAGTTTACTCTCTAGAAAAAAACAACTGGCCAGAGCACAGCAGAGAAAGGAATTGCTCTATCCTTCAGCATCCTTCAGCTTTCCTAACCTACCTAAGGGAGGAAAAAAAAAAAAAAAAAATGAATCAACATGAATCAAGGCTTGAGGAAAATATAATGAGAATGTACCAACATGACTAAAAGGATAAATCTTAAAATCTAACCTATAGGTGCAGAAAAATGAATTGACAACGATTATACTCATTGGTGATAAAAATTCCAAAAATCTAGTGATAAATAGCAACTTCCTCAACTTGATAAAAGAACATCTCCACCTTTGGTTAACATCATATTTCATGGTGAGTCACTAGGAAATGCCTGCTGAAGTTCAATATAAATGTAAGGATAACGCACCACTCTTAACTCAGCGTTACAGTGACTGTCCTAGCCAGTGCAAAAAACAAGTGAAAAAAAAAGAACGTATGTGGAATGAAAAAGAAAAAAATTAAAACTGTTATTTACATTTTATTATCTCACACCTTGGTGTTATTATATTTAAATTCAAATTGCTTGGACTAGGTGGTATCTCACATCTTTGGGTTTAACTCTTTCATCAGTTTTGGAAAATTCTCAGCCACTACTACTTTATACTTACTACTTCTGTATATTCTCTGTCTTCATTTCTTGCACTTCATTAAGTGTAGACATTTTTGAAAATTTTTGCATTTTAATGCTTTTAAAAGTTGTAGTGTTTCATCATTTTCTTCTACTGTGCTGTAAAATGTATATTTTTCTATTAATAGAACCCATCCATTTTCTTGTTAAGTGAATTCGAGTAAAGAATGTCATTTTATCACTATATAGACTCTAAACACATAATTGTCCAAATTTTGATTTTATACACACATACACACTCAAAAGTAAGGGTCCATATGTCTCTGTGTCTTATTACTATCTAGGAAATAACCCTCTAGATGTGTTTATCTAAGTGTGGTTTAAACTGAGAGTCTAGGGTAAATGCTGGGGCTCTTCCTGTTGGATTCCTTCCAAAGATGGTCTTTGTTTCTTCAGAATTACAACGTTCTTATCAACATTGATTTAGTTTTCAAATATTTGTAGCATACCTTCCTAGCATACTTCCCCATGCTAATTTAGGATATAAGAAAATGTCCAAAGTGGATATTTGGCTGGCTGTTTGATTCACTTCTCCTTTCCCTCCTCCTAAACTGATTCTAGCCCCTCAAGAATATAATTTCTGTCTGCCTAGCACCCAAAAGGTTACCCAAATATACATTCACATTTATGCTTCTCTGTATGTTTTATGGATATATTAAACTGTATATCATTTATATGTGAATATACATTTATAGCTGAAATTCCAATATTTTGGCCAACTGACGTGAAGAGCCGACTCATTTGAAAAGACCCTGATGTTGGGAAAGATTTAAGGCAGGAAGAGAAGGGGACGACAGAGGGTGAGAGAATTAGATGGCATCACTGACTCAATGGACATGAGTTTTGGGTAAACTCAGAGTTGGTCATGAACAGGGAGGCCTGGCGTGCTGCGGTTCATGGGATCACAAAGAGTTGGACATGACTGAGCAACTGAACTGAACTGAATACATTTATCTGGAGTATGTTCTTATAGTTTCTTTGCTGATAGGAGCAGATAACTTTTATCATTAAAAAGTAGGTCACTAAGGCACTGCCATCAGGTGAATTAACACAACTGTATCACAACTATAATATTAACTTATCTGTGTACAAGATTCACATTGCTAGGAAAGAACTCTTGATAATGTGTTCATTAATAAAATGGGAAACTGGCATGAGATGGGGTTTTCTAATAACAAGAATGAAGGAAAGAAATTCACTAGGCAAAAAACAGACAGCTATTAGAAGTGAAACAATAAATTCCTAATCATCACACACAAATAAGTATTATATTAAAAGGGCTAAATCAGTAGAAATGCTAGTAGAAACAAAAGATATACTTTTTGTACCTGGAGACTTTAACATAAGTCAATAAGAGAAAATATAAGCAAGGATCTATGATTAGAAAAAAAAAGTGCATCCATTTTTTTTTTTTTTTTTGCCATCGGCAGTGACATTAAAACAAATAATTGAAGAGACGACCAAAAGAAATCTAACTCAATTTAACCAATAGTTACTGGGTAGTTTTTTGTACAGGTACTCTCCTAGGTAAAGTTAATGTAATGTTTAATGAGTTATCAAGTTCATATATATATATATATATACACACATATAGATATGTCTCATTCACTCATATAATATATATGATTCTTAAGACCCATATAATATATATAAATTTTTTAAACAATAATAAACTGTAATATATAATCTCAGAAATCTGCACAGTAAATTAGTATGCCAGATGATTCATTTATTAAACTATTAATTCACTCATATATTAAGTTTACAAAGTGATATACTTAAGGAATTATTTAATTACAAAATTAAAAGATGAATGAAATAGAAAAGAGAAAAATCAGTGAAATTAATGCATGTACACAAAATATCTTAAGAAATAGAAATAAAAGCAACCACTGAGAAATAGAGGATTATAAAAGAGAAAAAGATAAAGCACATATATAGGGATAGTGGCATCAGCAAAAACTCTACTTCCTGTCATCCCAATCTAGAGTTTTAAACTCAAAAATTCTTTACTCTGTGGCATGTCACTTGTCTCTGGCAGATGAATGGTATTTGGAAAACTGCAAATTGGCTCTTAAAATCTCACTTATTAAGTGTTTTGATGTGCTTGAAATAATTAGCTATATTAAATTTATAATGGTAATCTGAAGTGTCATGAGAATTTAATGAAGTTTATAAATGGTGTTTTATGGCTGGGAACATTTCATCTGTCAAATATACAAGTTAATTGAGCATAAGCCAAAGAACAAGACTTAAATGTACTTAATCCACCAAAAAACTTTTTCCATTTATAAATAGAATGAGATGTATAAAGAAAGTATAAGGCTTAAGAAATAAAATGTATTAATTACAACTATGAGAAAATAAATATTACTAAAATGCAACTACAAAACATATTCCTTGCATAATAAGCCTCATAATTTTTTTCTTTTTTAATGTCTATTTGGTTAAGTATTTTTGAGTTCCAGGAGGAAGCATTTGGAGAATATGAGGCTATCTTTACAGCCAAGAAATAACAGTCCAACCAAGTTAGAATATGTATAAAACAACAGTATTGCTACTGGTCTGTTCCAACACTGATCTCATTCATACATTGGGTTACATATGTCAAATAGAGACATTACTGAAGATTTCATAGGAACACAGGACAGAATGCTTTTTTTTTTTTCTTTGCTTTTATTGTTTATATTTTAGGAGAGGTGACAGAAATCAAAGCATATCATGAGTACCTGCTGCCTACCATCCTATTTGCTCCCATCTTCTTTCCTTAAGAATGTAACGCCTGGGGGCCATTGTCTTTTATAAATTCCTTTTATTTGTAGCTTGATATTTTTGACATAATATGTAGCATTTTAATCATTCTTTCTTCAAATTATATTTTGATTTTTAATTTTATTTTAAAATTAATTTATTTATTTTAATTGCAGGCTAATTACTTTACACCATTGTGGTGATTTTTGCCATACATTGACATGAATCAAATATGGGTGTACATGTATGTTTTCTGTCCCTATGTTCCCCTTTTGTTATCTTATCTCATTCTGAGTCTATCACACATAGAAACTGTTCATTTTTTCAATCCTTAAGCAGCCCCACTCCTCCTATTCTCTTTTACAGTGTATGTTGGGCCCATTAAGTGGATCTTTGATTCACTTATTATAATACTCAATTCTCAAACTTATATTTTATAGTTTCCTCTAGTACACTGAGATTTGCTATTTCATCACTCATTTTGTCTGTTTTTACTTATTTATTTTTCTTTAAATTCTCGAACACATTTTGAATAATTACTTTAAATCTTTGGTTGACAATTTTAACTTAGGTGCCCTTTTATGTCTCTGATAGCTATTTATTTCCTGCTTATTTCTTTATCTTCCTGCTAACTGACATATATACTAATTTGTACTGAATGCTGCATGTTACAGATGTTATGTGCCTGGATTTGGATGACTTTCTTTAAAAATGTTGAATTTTGTTTTGGCAAAGAGTTAACTCATTGGCAGACTGATTTATCATGCTGAATGAGAACTGAATTTAGGTTTGCAAATCCAAGTGTCAACTAGTCATTACTTAAAGGCTAGTTCAGTCTTACAATATGTAGACTTTGAGGGGTCTTTATGGAACACGTGTGATATTATGTAATGTCTTTCATTTGAAACTGTAATATTTTCCAGTACTCATAAAAATGCACAGTACCATAACAGAGTTGCTACAGAAGCTCTATAGCCATTAAAAACAAAGATCTAATTTATCTTAACTTAGAGATTGTCAACCAGGGGTGATTTTGCATCCTAAAGGCTATTTGATAATAGCTGGAGATAATCTGTGGATGTTATCTTAACGTGGTCAGTGTTACTGATATATAATTGGTAGAGGCCTGTGTGCCAATAAACATATCCTATAACACTCCACCACAAAAGAATATTCATCCTGTGTATATCTCGTGTATGGGTAAAATTTCCAAAATGTTCTATTTTCTGTGAATATATTCACAGAAAGTTTCTGAGCCACACAAACACAGGATATAAGGTGTATTTTAAAAGTCATATTGTATTTATAATCATAAAAAATTAATACATCTAGCACCCAAGGTACTGCTAAACATCAAAGATATATATTAACATCAATCCGTTATTTTATCCAACAAATAAGCTAATATTAATGACTTTCTGGTGTCACTGAGTTTGATTAGATGTAATTTTAGCTTTTTTTTAAACATAAAAATGTGAAGATAAAAGTAACTTCCTCCCAGGTGCACAGTGGTATAGAATTCACCTGCCAATGCAGGAGATGAGGATTCAGACCCTGGGTTGGGAAGATTGCTTGGAGTAGGAAGTGACAACCCACTCCAGTATTCTTGCCTGAAAATTCCATGGACAGTGAAGCCTGGTGAGTTACAGTCCATGAGGTCACAAAGAGTTGGATATGACTGAGAACACACACATCAGATCAGTTCAGATCAGATCAGTCACTCAGTCGTGTCCGACTCTTTGCGACCCCATGAACTGCAGCACGCCAGGCCTCCCTGTCCATCACCAGCTCCCGGAGGTCTCTCAGACTCACATCCATCGAGTCAGTGATGCCATCCAGCCATCTTATCCTCTGTCGTCTCCTTCTCCTCTTGCCCCCAATCCCTCCCAGCATCAGAGTCTTCTCCAGTGAGTCAACTTTTCGCATGAGGTGGCCAAAATACTGGAGTTTCAGCTTTAGCGTCATTCCTTCCAAAGAAATCCCAGGGCTGATCTCCTTCAGAATGGACTGGTTGGAACCCATTGCAATTCAAGTGACTCTCAAAAGTCTTCTCCAACACCACAGTTCAAAAGCATCAATTCTTCGGCGCTCAGCCTTCTTCACAGTCCAGCTCTCACATCCATCCATGACCACAGGAAAGACCATAGCCTTGACTAGGCGAACCTTTGTTGGCAAAGTAATGGCTCTGCTTTTGAGTATGCTATCTAGGTTGGTCATAACTTTCCTTCCAAGGAGTAAGCGTCTTTTAATTTCAGTAACGCTGAAGAAGCTGAAGTTGAACGGTTCTATGAAGACCTACAAGACCTTTTAGAACTAACACCAAAAAAAGATGTCCTTTTCATTATAGGGGACTGGAATGCAAAAGTAGGAAGTCAAGAAACACCTGGAGTAACAGGCAAATTTGTCCTTGGAATCCGGAATGAAGCAGGGCAAAGACTAACAGAGTTTTGCCAAGAAAATGCACTGATCATAGCAAATACCCTCTTCCAACAACACAAGAGAAGACTCTACACATGGACATCACCAGATGGTCAACACCGAAATAAGAACACACACATGTATGCATCTAAAATGTATCAAAATTTTCACATCCCACAAGGCATCAAATAACAACAGTGAATCATTCATCAGTGTTGTGTAGTATATGATAGTTGTTTACTGGAGAAGGAAATGGCAACCCAATCCAGTATTCTTGCCTGGAGAATCCTGTGGACAGAGGACCCTGGTGGGCTGCCGTCTATGGGGTTGCATAGAGTCAGACATGACTGAAGCGACTTAGCATGCATGCAAGCATATAATAGGTAAAACTAGTTTCATTTCTTTCACTTCCTCAGCACAACATTTTTTTTCTAAATAGGCTGATAATTAGGAGTACAGTTATTCATAGGTTATGATACAGGCTATGTCCACTTGCATAATTATGCTGTATACAAGATAGGATTTTTAGTAAAACAACTCAGAAATGTGTATCCTTTTAACAGAAGAGTCCATAAATAACATACAATAGGCAGTTGCATGCAAAATGATTATTACAGCTTCAGTGGCTATATATGATTTTAATATTAATAGTTTCTCTGCCAGATGTACTAAAAGCCATAATATACTCTGCTTCACTGAGTGTCCAAAAGGTATTCATTCTTGAAATTATAATAGAGCACTTTTTAAAAGGCAGAACAAAATAGGAAAATAGTAGTCATTCAATAAACTCAAGATATTTTGGGAACAGGGACATTGTGGCCTTGTAACTCCTATACTTAGTATATTGTCTTTCACATCCTAGTTAAATGGTTGTTAAAACAAATGATAGTGCATAATTTTTATTTCAGATAAATATTTAAATGTAATACTTTTATCACAATTTTATTACTACAACTCTATCCATAAAATGTCTAACGTCTATAATTGTATCAAAGATGTTGTACAGCATTTTCACGTACATTAAAATAATTCAGCCTCATAACTTGAATGCTGGATCTTACTGCTTGCATTTAATCAATAAACAAAACAAATTTCAAAAACTGGACTGATTTATGAAAGATTGTCATAGAGCAAAAAAATAATAATAAAACTGTCTTTAAAATTGAGATTGAATGATTCCTGCTTTTTTCTAATATACTGCAGCTAAATTTTATTAGTATTTTAATATATTTGCTAACTACAAAAGAGAAAGTTAATGGCACATTTTAAAATGGGGCAAACTGCATATATTTATTAATAAAAATGCATTTTTAAAAAAAAAAAAAACTGAGGCATATACTTTTAAATCCATGTACTGGTTAGACAAAAATAATGTACTAAAAGCTGGTATTCAGTATTATCCTTGAAATAAACCTGATCTCTCTAGAGATTATCAGGTAAATAAATAAGATATATGATATATAGGTGATATAGCTAGTATAAAAATTATTTGCATGTGAAAAGTAATTCTGATGCAAACGACATCATAATTCCTTATATAAGAGAAAATGGAATTATAAATATATGGAGCACTATAAATTCTTATTATTAAAAGAAAAATTATCAGTTCAGTTCACTGGCTCAGTTGTGTCTGACTCTTGGCAACCCCATGGACTGCAGCACTCTAGGCTTCCCTGTTCATCACTAACTCCTGGAGTTTACTCAAACTCATGTCCATCGAGTTGGTGATGCCATCCAACCATCTCATCCTCTGTTGTCCCCTTGTCTTCCCACCTTCAATCTTTCCCAGCATCAGGGTCTTTTCAGATGAGTCAGTTCTTTGCATCAGGTAGCCAAAGTATTGGAATTTCAGCTTGAGCATTAGTCTTTCCATTGAATATTCAGGACCCATCTCCTTTAGGATGTACTGGTTGGATCTCCTTGCAGTCCAAGTGACTCTCAAGAGTCTTCTCCAACACCACAGTTCAAAGCATCAATTCTTCAGTGCTCAGCTTTCCTTATAGTCCAGCTCTCACACTCATACATGACTACTGGAAAAACCATAGCTGTGACTAGATGGACTTTCGTCAGCAAAGTAATATCTCTGCTTTTTAATATGCTGTCTGGGTTGGTCATAGCTTTTCTTCCAAGGACTGTCTTTTAATTTCATGGCTGCAGTCACCATCTGCAGTGATTTTGGAGCCCCTCAAAATTAAAGTCTCTCATTCTTTCCATTATTTCCCCATCTATTTCCCATAAAGTGATGGGACCAGATGCCACAATCTTAATTTTCTGAATGTTGAGCTTTAAGCCAACTTTTTCACTCTCCTTTTTCATCAAGAAGCTCTTTAGTTTTTCTTTGCTTTCTGCCATAATGGTGGTGTCATCTGCATATCTGAGGTTATTGGTATTTCTCCCAGGAATCTTAATTCCAACTTGTGCTTCATCTAGCCTGGCATTTCACGTGATATACTCTGCATATAAGTTAAATAAGCAAGGTAACAATATACAGCCTTGATGTACTCCTTTCCAAATTTGGAACCAGTCTCTTGTTGCTTGTCCAGTTCTAACTGTTGCTTCCTGACCTGCATGCAGATTTCTCAAGAGGCAGATCAGGTGGTCTGGTATTCCCATCTCTTTAACAATTTTCAATAAATTGTAAATTATGGAGAATTTTTAAAAATAAAAGATGTTTCAACTAGACTGAGTGGGCAAGGGGCAATAGGTTTTATTTGCAAAATGGTTCTATGCATGCTCATCCGCAATGTACTTTGTCTGCTCTTCTCATTAATGGTAGAGAGTTTCTTCAACCTGGATCCTGAATTGGCCTTGTGTCTTGTCTTGATTAACAGAATATGGAATAAGTGAGATCTTGAAAGTCCAAAGCTTAGGCCTCAAGAAGCTCCATGGCCTCTACTTTTCCTTTGGGAAGTCAGTCTTGAAGTCCTATGAGAATCTGTGATCGAGCTTCTTGGAGGACAGGAGGCTCACGAGAAGTAAGGTTCCCAAGCTGAGACAGTGTCACTTTTAGACATGAGAGTAAGACAACCCTAGATCATCAAGCTTAAGGCACCACACGAATGCATCCTCACAAGTGATTTCAGAGTAGACTAGCCAAAGTCATGCCTGGCTATCTCAAGTTCAAATTGCCAACCCACTGAATTAGAGGCAATTATAAACAGTGGTTGTTTTAACCCAATAAGTTTGAAGAAAGTTTGTTATACCACAGTAGGTAAATACAGAGGATTTCCTGAAGAAGTAATTAAAGTCTCCTAGAGGAGCTATCCCATGTTGAAGGTCAGGAAGGGCTGCAGTGAGGAGATACCCCTCTTCCAAGATAAGGAACAGTGGCTGCGCTTTGCTGGGAGCAGCCGTGAAGAGATACCCCACTCCCAAAGTAAGAGAAACCCAAGTAAGATGGTTGGGTGTTGCAAGAGGGCATCAGAGGGCAGACACATTGAAACTATACTCACAGAAAACTAGTCAATCTAATCACACTAGGACCACAGCCTTGTCGAACTCAATGAAACTAAGCCATGCCCATGGGGCAACCCAAGACGGGCAGGTCATGGTGGACAGATCTGACAGAATGTGGTCCACTGGAGAAGGGAATGGCAAACCACTTCAGTATTCTTGCCTTGAGAAACACATGGACAGTATGAAAAGGCAAAATGATAGGATACTGAAAAAGGAACTCCCCAGGTCAGTAGGGGCCCAATATGCTACTGGATATCAGTGGAGAAATAACTCCAGAAAGAATGAAGGGATGGAGCCAAAGCAAAAACAATATCCAGCTGTGGATGTGACTGGTGATAGAAGCAAGGTCCAATGCTGTAAAGAGCAATATTGCATAGGAACCTGGATTGTCAGGTCCATGAATCAAGGCACATTGCTATGCTATGCTATGCTAAGTCGCTTCAGTCGTGTCTGACTTTGTGTGATCCCATAGATGGCAGCCCACCAGGGTCCACCATCCCTGGGATTCTCCAGGGAAGAATACTGGAGTGGGTTGCCATTTCCTTCTCCAATGCATGAAAGAGAAATTTGAAAGTGAAGTTGCTCAGTTGTGTCCGACTCTTAGCAGCCCCATGGACTGCAGCCTTCCAGGCTCCTCCATCCATGGAATTTTCCAGGCAAGAGTACTGGAGTGGGGAAACAAGAGATGTGAAGAGTGAATGTGGACATTCTAGGAATCAGGGAACTCCAATGGACTGGCATGGGTGAATTTAACTCAGATGACCATTATATCTACTATTGCAGGCAGGAATCCCTCAGAAGAAATGGAGTAGCCATCATGGTCAACAAAAGAGTCTGAAATGCGGTACTTGGATGCAATCTCAAAAATGACAAAATGATCTCTGTTTGTTTCCAAGGCAAACCATTCAATATCATAGTTATCCAAGTCTATGCCTCAACCAGTAATGTTGAAGAAGCTGAAGTTGAACAGTTCTATGAAGACCTACAAGAACTTTTAGAACTAACACCCAAAAAAGATGTCCTTTTCATTATAGGGGACTGGAATGCAAAAGTAGGAAGTCAAGAAACACCTGGAATAACAGGCAAATTTGGCCTTGGAATACGGAATGAAGCAGGGAAAAACCTAACAGAGTTTTGACAAGAAAATGCATTGGTCATAGCAAATACCCTCTTCCAACAACACAAGAGAAGACTCTATACATGGACATCACCAGATGGTCAACACTGAAATCAGATTGATTATATTCTTTGCCGCCAAAGATGGAGAAGCTCTATACAGTCAACAAAAACAAGACCAGGAGCTGACTGTGGCTCAGACCATGAAATCCTTATTACCAAATTCAAACTTAAATTGAAGAAAGTGGGGGAAAACACTAGACAATTCAGGTATGACCTAAATCAAATCCCTTATGATTATACAGTGGAAGTGAGAAATAGATTTAAGGGCCTAGATCTGATAGATAGAGTGCTTGATGAACTATGGAATGAGGTTCGTGACATTGTACAGGAGACAGGGATCAAGACCATCCCCATGGAAAAGAAATACAAAAAAGCAAAATGGCTCTCTGTAAGGGAGGCCTTACAAATAGCTGTGAAAAGAAGAGGAGCAAAAAACAAAGGAGAAAAGGAAAGATATAAGCATCTGAATGCAGAGTTCCAAAGAACAGCAAGAAGACATAAGAAAGCCTTCCTCAGTGATCAATGCAAAGAAATAGAGGAAAACAACAGAATGGGAAAGACTAGAAATCTCTTCAAGAAAATCAGAGATACCAAGGGGATATTTCATGCAAAGATAGGCTCAATAAAGGACAGAAATGGTATGGACTTAACAGAAGCAGAAGATATTAAGAAGAGATGGCAAGAATACACAGAAGAATTGTACAAAAAAGATCTTCACAAGCCAGATAATCAGGATGGTTTGATCACTGACCTAGAGCCAGACATCCTGGAATGTGAAATCAAGTGGGCCTTAGAAAGCATCACTACGAACAAAGCTAGTGGAGGTGATGGAATTCCAGTTGAGCTATTCCAAATCTGAAAGATGATGCTGTGAAAGTGCTGCACTCAATATGCCAGCAAATTTGGAAAACTCAGCAGTGGCCACAGGACTGGACAAGGTCAATTTTCATTCCAATCCCAAAGAAAGGCAATGCCAAAGAATCCTAAAACTACCACACAATTGCACTCATCTCACACGCTAGAAAAGTAATGCTCAAAATTCTCCAAGCCAGGCTTTAGCAATATGTGAACCGTGAAATTCCTGATGTTCAAGCTGTTTTTAGAAAAGGCAGAGGAACCAGAGATCAAATTGCCAAAATCCGCTAATCATGGAAAAAGCAAGAGAGTTCCAGAAAAAACATCTATTCTGCTTTATTGACTATACCAAAGCCTTTGACTGTGTGGATCACAAGAAACTATGGAAAATTCTGAAAGAGATGGGAATACCAGACCACCTGACCTGCCTCTTGAGAGATCTGTATGCAGGTCACGAAGCAACAGTTAGAACTAGACATGGAACAACAGACTGGTTCCAAATAGGAAAAGGAGTACGTCAAGGCTGTATATTATCACCTTACTTATTTAACTTATATGCAGAATACGTCATGAGAAATGCTGGATTGGAAGAAACACAAGCTGGAATCAAGATTTCTAGGAGAAATATCAATAACCTCAGATATGCAGATGACACCACCCTTATGGCAGAAAGTGAAGAGGAACTAAAAAGCCTCTTGATGAAAGTGAAAGTGAAGAGTGAAAAAGTTGGCTTCAACCTCAACATTCAGAAAACAAAGATCATGGCATCC
This sequence comes from Tragelaphus eurycerus, assembly GCA_935064755.1. Taxonomy (NCBI): domain Eukaryota; kingdom Metazoa; phylum Chordata; class Mammalia; order Artiodactyla; family Bovidae; genus Tragelaphus; species Tragelaphus eurycerus. The sequence goes on from CAKXYN010000061.1 coordinate 14,277,974, forward strand.
GGTCCCATCACTTCATGGGAAATAGATGGGGAAACAGTGGAAATAGTGTCAGACTTTATTTTTTTTGGCTCCAAAATCACTGCAGATGTTGACTGCCACCATGAAATTAAAAGATGCTTACTCCTTGGAAGGAAAGTTATGACCAACCTAGATAGCATATTCAAAAGCAGAGACATTACTTTGCCAACAACGGTTTGTCTAGTCAAGGCTATGGTTTTTCCTGTGGTCATGTATGGATATGAGAGTTGGACTGTGAAGAAGCCTGAGTGCTGAAGAATTGATGTTTTTGAACTGTGGTACTGGAGAAGACTCTTGAGAGTCCTTTGGACTGCAAGGAGATGCAACCAGTCCATTCTGAAGGAGATCAGCCCTGGGACTTCTTTGGAAGGAATGATACTGAAGCTGAAATTCCAGTACTTTGACCACCTCATGCAAAGAGTTGAGTCATTGGAGAAGACTCTGATGCTGGGAGGGATTGGGGGCAGGAGGAGAGGGGGACGACAGAGGATGAGATGGCTGGATGCCATCACTGACTCAATGGATGTGAGTCTTAGTGACCTCCGGGAGTTGGTGATGGACAAGGAGGCCTGGCATGCTGAGATTCATGGGGTCGCGAAGAGTCGGACACAATTGAGCTACTGAACTGAACTGAACTGAACTGAAACTTGGAAATGCTGTGACAAAGTAGACTCAAAAGTACTAAGGACAGAAGGGAAAGCAAGGCTTTCAAAGATGATGTATGTTGTTTCAAAAATGCTTGGAAGCTGCAAGCATTTTATTTCTGGAGGAAAGTCAGGTATATGAAGAGACATGGCCTCAGAGTTAGACAGACTATATATATTTTGTAAAATTTGGGATTTTATAGAGAAGCCAATGATCACTATTGAAATATTTTAAAGCATGGGTAAGACTTTACTTTGGAAAAGGCAATGGCACCCCACTCCAGTACTCTTGCCTGGAAAATCCCATGGCTGGAGGAGCCTGGTGGGCTGCAGTCCATGAGGTCACTGAGATTTGGACACGACTGAGCGACTTCCCTTTCACTTTTCACTTTCATGCACTGGAGAAGGAAATGGCAACCCACTCCAATGTTTTTGCCTGGAGAATCCTAGGGACAGCCGAGCCTGGTGGGCTGCTGTCTATGGGGTCGCACAGAGTTGGACACGACTGAAGCGACTTAGCAAGATCTTACTTAATCTGTTTAACCATTCACTCCTTCAACCAAATCTACATACACACGTTGAGAAATAATGTTGGACAGTGGGCCAAATATATCAGTAGTTTAGCAGGAGATGATGAAGAGTTAAATAGGGGTTAATAAAAATAAGCTTTTGAAGGAGATGTTAAATTAAAAAATTCAACTAAATACTAGTTCAGTTGGTGTTAAAGACATTTCATATGTGAAAAATAATTATAATTTTGGTGTTGTATAAAATTGTAATACATTATTATTTTAAAATACTGTATTACATAAAAGACCAGAGGGCATTTCACATATCTTGATATAAATAAAGTAATAAAACAAGATTAACACTGGCACATTGGCTTGTATTTTTTAAATACAAATATTTCATTAAAAAACAAATATAATATTACATCAAAACTAATCATCTGAATTTAATAACTACGTATTGAATTTGAAACATTTCTAATCTTTGTAGTTTCATGAAGAACAATGTTATAGCATAAACATAAATAAAAAAATCACTGAAAACAACCTGTGATCACTCTCCAAAATGGGAAAAAATAACATCAATTCAATTCATTTCAGTTCAGTTGCTCAGTCGTGTATGACTCTTTTGACCCTATGAATTGCAGCATGCCAGGCCTCCCTGTCCATCACCAACTCCCAGAGTTCACTCAGACTCATGTCCATCAAGTCAGTGATGCCATCCAGCCATCTCATCTTCTGTCGTCCCCTTTTCCTCTTGCCCCCAATCCCTCCCAGCATGGGAGTCTTTTACCATGGGTCAACTCTTCGCATGAGGTGTCCAAAGTGCTGGAGTTTCAGCTTTAGCATCATTCTTTCTAATAATTTCTAATAAGTGATCTAGAATGCATCATCTTTCCCATTGTCTTGCATTGGATGAGTAAGATCAAGGAACAAAAATAATTATTCTACAAAAGTAGGTTTTTATTCTGTCTTCACTTGCTGTCAGAATATTTGAAAGTTCTGAGTGTGGCTAATGTCTCTTGTACAGTTTAGTACATGAATCTCTAAACAAACACCCATCTTTATTCACTTTTAAACAAGTAGAAACTCTTTATGAATAAAAACTTTTTAAAAGTGTGAAGTCTGTTATCTCTTAGAAATGAGGGTCTATCATAATACTGAATTTGAAAACATAACAAAACCTCAGAATGAGTTTTCTTTAAATACTAAATGTTTTTTTTCTCTATCCTAGTTTCACAGGTTGGCTATGTGAACTTGACAGAAAATGATTTATATAGTGAGAATGTTGTTTATTAAAGGTCTAGATAAAGTGAAACTCTTGCCAAAAAACAAAAGTACAACAACAAAGAGTCCAGAGGTATAAATTATATCTATTTCTTCTATTTCAAACACTTTTACTCAGAACTCCTGAAAAAAAGAGAATGGGATCTGTTTTTAATTTGCATATAAAGTCACTATAACAAAGTGACCTTCAATATAGAATTAGATTTCAGAATATCTACATTCTTTTCTTGATTTCAACTTAGTAAGACATTCACCATGTCCCCTAATCATTTTAATTGTAAGCTTCCTTGGAGGTAAACATTATTCAGCCTACATATATGATACGCTTTCTCAGACAGGAAAAAACATAAATTTCTTTCAGGAAAAAATTGCATGTTGATGCTGCCCTAGTGATTGAAAGCCAAATTATGTATTCAGTGTTATCTGTGTGAGGGCAATACCTGAACGTATTATCAGCCAGTAAAACATTTTTTCTCATACTTGCTCAGATTATCTAACCATATTCATATAAAGTATTGAGATAAACCAGAGGTTAGGAAATAAAGATAGCTAAATGGAATGAAGCACTGAGTTTAGATCCACACCAGTCTACTGAAGTTATGATAGAAGTTTCCATATACATACAAAAACAAGTATTATATACTGTTGTATGTGTATGCAGAGAAAGAAAATTGCTACAAAGAACCTCAGTTTTACATAATTAAGTTTTGTGACTTGACAGAATATTTAGAATGTTATCTCTTTATTCATTGTTTTCCTAATAACTGACACAGATCTGATCTCTGTCTGCAAACACATACACGTACACACACACGAATGCCATCTTTACAACAAACTGTGGAGAATTCTTTAAGAGATGGGAATACCAGCCTGACCTGCCTCTTGAGAAATCTGTATGCAGGTCAGGAAGCAAGAGTTAGAACAGACATGGAACAACAGACTGGTTTAAAATAGGGAAAGGAGTGCATCAAGGATGTACATTGTCATCCTGCTTTTTTAACATATATGCAGAGTACATCATGATAAATGCAAGGCTGGATGAAGCAAAAGCTGGAATCGAGATTGCTGGGAGAAATATCAATAACCTCAGATATGCAGATGACACCACCATTATGGCAGAAAGCAAAAAAGAACTAAAGAGCCTCTTGATGAAAGTGAAAGAAGAGAGTGAGAACGTTGGCTTAAAACTCAAACATTCAGAAAACCAAGATCATGGTATCCATTCCCATGACTTCATGGAAAATAGATGGGGAAACAGTGGAAAGAATGAGATATTTTATTTCGGGGCACTCCAAAATCACTGCAGATGGTGACTGTAGCCATGAAATTAAAAGACAGTTGCTCCTTGGAAGAAAAGTTATGACCAACCTAGACAGCATATTAAAAAGCAGAGACATTACCTTGCCAACAAAGGTCCATTTATTCAAAGCTATGGGTTTTCCAGTAGTCATGTATGGATGTGAGAGTTGGACTATAAAGAAAGCTGAGCACCAAAGAATTGATGTTTTTGAATTGTGGTGCTGGAGAAGACTCTTGAGAGTCCCTTGACTGAAAAGGGATCCAACCAGTCCATCCTAAAGGAAATCAGTCCTCAATATTCCTTGGAAGGACTGATGCTGAAGCTGAAAGTCAATACTTTGGCCACCTGATGTGAATAACTGTCTCCTTGGAAAAGACCTTAATGCTGGGAAAGACTGAACGCGGGAGGAAAAGGAGTTGACACAGGATAAGATTGTTGGATGGCATCACCGACTCCATGGACGTGAGTTTGAATAAACTCCAGAAATTGGTGATGGACACGGAGGCCTGGCATGCTGCATTCCATGGGGTCACAGTGAGTCGGACACGACTGAGCAACTGAACTGAACTGAAAGACTGTAGGCATGAGGCTACCTTTCCAACATTCCCAACATTATAAAAAAACAATTGTAACAAATATAAATTACATGTTCTTTAAGACTGATCTATTTTTCACAAGCCATAACATATGCAAAAAGAAACATAAAAATATTTCTTAATTCCAGCCATATCATTTTTGTCTTCTTTTTTATTCAATGTCCTTATTTGTTTATTTCATTTTTATGTGTTTAATGAGGAAAATAAAAGGTTTTTCCTTTTTTTTTTTTTTGAAATTTGAATACCCAAGATTTATTATGCTATGCTTTTGCATATACATATTTTTTCATGTTTTTAATTTAAGCATGTCTGTATCTTTGTATTGATAGCTTATTTCCTGTAAACTATATTTGTTTTTTTATTTAAAAAATTATTTTAATTTGAGGATAATTACTTTACAATATTGTGATTTTTTTTTTTTTGCCATACATCAGTATGAATCGGCCATAGTCCTATGGGTGTCTTAAAAGGTTTTTCCGATTCAAAGAAGTTTCTAAGCATTTAGATGGACTTAATCTTTCTCTTGATTCAAGGAAATAAAGAAAGATTCTCTCACAAAATAAAGATTCTTGAGTAGCTGATATTTTATTTTTCTTTTTTCCTTTTCCCTCTTTCTTTTCTTTTTCTCATCTGTCATGGTAAGCAACTTAAGTCAACTTGAGATGTTAGCAACAAAGAAAGATCTTTTGTTTATGGAAAAATAAAATGGAAAATGACCATCTTTTCAAACTTCTGTAATCAGACTTGTCCCTTACTTGTATCTGTAGCATATTTTCAGAATTGCAGAGGGAAGAAGAGGTGACTTGCATAAAAATGCTGTTGTTAATTTAACCCGTACAATTAAGAAATACACAAAACTGATTTGAGAATAATGATTAATGAGATTAAAATTTTGGTTTAACTAACTTTTATGATTCATATTCATAATCTTTAAATTAGTATTCTTTAAGAGAGAAGTCATTTTAACATCATTTACTTTACCTATAAGATACTTACTTTTACTATTCAGCCTGGTAAGGATAGGAAATAATTTAGGATTTACTAATAACTTTTCAGTAATGCAGAACCTTCAGGTTTATAGGTAAGACTATAAAAGATAATATGTGGGTTGTAATCTTCTAAAAAGTATTGGCAATTCCTCTTTTTAAAAATAAAAAGGAATTTTTATTTAAAATATAAAATTTAATTTTGTATAAAAATTGTATAAACTAAATAAAATTTAAAATGTAAAGTCTCTTTTATTTTTTTAATTAATTAATTTGGTTTTTTTGCAGGGGAAAATGGACAAAGGAAAGGATCAATGAGGGTGGGAGGGAAATGGGAAGAAAGAAGGGGAGTGATGGTGGGGAGGAGTATATGTAATTTCTTAACCAATGGCTTTCTGTTTTTAATCACAAAGAACACTTTAAAAAAATCATGTTGAATTCATCCTATATTAGGAGGTTTGATCTGGAAATGAAAAGTTCAGGAAACAAAAAGTCCAGTTTGGGTGTCCTCATCTTAGGCACATCTTGGTATTTTGTATTGGTAGGTCTATCTTTACCACAATATATTATTTAGGACAGGATCACATTTGTCACTTCTTCCTCCCTACTACCCAAAGTGGTACCAGACCCATAAAATAGTCAATAAACCTTTACAGAGTGAACAAATAAGTCTATTTTTTTTTTAAACTCTCCTGAGTGAACTGAATTTTTTGAGGCTTGTAAGTGAATATGTTTTCCTCTATTACAGCCAGATTATATGAGTGGGATATTAAAGTCTCCCACTATTATTGTATTGTTGCATATTTCTTCTATCATATTAATTAATGTTTGTCTTAGATATATCAATGCTCCAATGTTGGGTGCATATATATTTATAATTGTTATAACTTCTTTTTGGATTGTTCCTTTAAGTCGTTATGTATAACTTTGATTGTCTCCTTTTCAGGATCTTTAAAGTCAACTTTATCTGATATGAGTATTGCTACTCCTGTTTTCTTTTGGTCCATATTTGCATAGAAAATCTTTTTCCAGCCCTTCATTTTCAGTCAGTATATATCCCGTATTTTAAGGTGGTTCTCTTGTAGACAACATATATAGGGGTCTAGTTTTTGTATCCATTTGACCCATTTTAGTCTTTTGGTTGTCTCTTGTAGACAAGGTATGTAGAGGTCTTGTTTTTGTATCGATTAGGCCAGTCCGTGTCTGTTGATTAGGGCATTCAGCCCATTAACGTTTAAAGCAATTATTGATAAATAGGATTTACTTTATTGTGTGGGTTCGAATTTATACACCCTTTTAGTGATTCCTATCTAGAGAATGTCCTTTAGTTTTTGTTGGAGAAATGGTTTAGTGGTGCTAAATTCTCTCAACTTTTGCTTATCTGTGAAGCTTTTGATTTCTCCTTCATATTTGAATGAGATCCTTGCTGGATACAATAATCTAGGCTGTAAGTTATTTTCTTTCATCACTTTAATTATGTCTTGCCATTCCCTCCTGGCTTGGAGAGTTTCTATTGAAAGATCAGCTGTTATCCTTATGGGAATTCCCTTGTGAGTTATTTGATGTTTTTCCCTAGCTGCTTTTAATATTTGTTCTTTATATTTAATCTTTGTTAATTTGATTAATATGTGTCTTGGGGTGTTTCGCCTTGGGTTTATCCTGTTGAGGACTCTCTGGATTTCTTGAACTTGAGTGGTAATTTCCTTCTCCATTTTAGGGAAGTTTTCAACTATTATCTCCTCAAGTATTTCCTCATGGTCTTTCTTTTTATCTTCTTCTTCTGGAACTCCTATGATTCGAATGTTGTAGCGTTTAATGTTATCCTGGAGGTCTCTGAGATTGTCCTCATTTTTTATTTCTAGGATTCTATCTTCTAATTCACTAATCCTATCTTCTGCCTCTGTTATTCTATTATTTGTTGCCTCCAGGGTGTTTTGGATCTCATTTATTGCATTATTCATTATGTGTTGACTCTTTTTTATTTCTTCTAGGTCCTTGTTAAACCATTCTTGCATCTTCTCAATCCTTGTCTCCAGACTCTTTAACTGTGATTCCATTTTGATTTCAAGATTTTGGATTAATTTCACTATCATTATTTGGAATTCTTTATCAGGTAGATTCCCTATCTCTTCCTCTTTGGTTTGGTTTGGTGGGCATCTATCCTGTTCCTTTAGCTGCTGGGTATTCTTTTGTCTCTTCATTTTGTTAAAATTTCCAAGTTTAGAGTGTCCTTACTATATTCTGGTAGTTTGTTCAATTCTTTTTATTGAGGCGGTTTACTGGTCTTTTCAATATCTGATCTCTGCCCTGTTACAGAGGGGGTGGAGTTGAACACCCAAATCTAAGCCAGCCAGGTTCAGGCACTCGGACAATCCTCAGAAGCACAGACTCAGTTGAGTCTGTGTTTTATGCCCTTCCCAGATCCGAGTAGCACAGGTGATGAAGTGTTTAGCGAGCGCAGCTGCTGCGACTTATCGCCTCCCCACTGCTCAGTTTTCTGGGTATATAACCGGCACACTTTCTCAGCCAGATGTTGATCATCCAGAGCCCCAAGAAGCGTGAGTCAGCACAGAAACCTACTCACAGTTCCGTAGACAGTGTCTCTCTAGGGCTGTGATTGCTTGCCTCCGGCCCTGGCTGCCTGTCACCAGAGTGGAACGGCCTGCAGCCGGATAACTCTGTGCAGCCCTTTGTTCCATATGTAGTCCTGGTGGTGTCTTAAGTTAGGGCTGGCTTTTGATGTAGTAGATAACCCACAGGCTGGTTATTTTGCTCAGATAGCGCCAGAGATAGCCAGGCCAAATCCTTTCTCAAAGGATGCAGGCCTTGCCGCTCCTCCTAGCCCAGCCCCCGCTTGCCTATAGCAAATGCTGGTGTCCGCGCCACTTCTCTGCAAAAGGAGTTACCGCAGGGCTCATTTTCTCGCTTTGAAGACAATGAATTGTCTTTCTAAGTGCCTGATGTCCTCTGCCGGCATTCAGAAGTTGTTTTATAGAATTTATTCAGCATTCAAATGTTCTTTTAATGGACTTGTGGAGGAGAAAGTATTCTCCCCGTCTTACTCGTCCACCATCTTAGCTCCTTCCCCTAAAGTCTCTTTTAAAAGGATGTAAACAGTTTTGAGAATGTTCCAAATTCTAAGATCAAGCTATCTAAAGTCTAATAAAGTAAAAATATACTGGAAAAACAAAGCCTAGACTAATTTTATCCATCTATACCTCATATTTTTAATTAACTAGAATTCTATTCTGGGGTATTGATTGTGTCTTGATCCAAAATTAAGGAGAAAATGATAAAAATATCACTTTTATTTTTCAACTGGATGTTTGTACCTCAATCTCTATTGAATATGAAAATATATAGTGGGGCATACAGTAAATAATGATGTAATGTCTTTGTATGGTGACAGATTATTGTGGTGATCATTTTGGAATAAATATAAATACCAAATCACCATGTTGTGTAATAGAAACTAACAAACTGTTGTAGATGAGTGAGATATCAAAAAACAAACTCATAGAATAAGAGATCAGATTTCTGATTATCAGAGGGAGGGGGTTAGGGTGAGGGGGAAGTGGATGAAGGCAGTTAAAAGATATAAGCTGCCATTTGTAAGATTAATATAAAATATAATTAAACTATATTTAATGCTAAACATAATTAACACTGCTTTATATTATATTTGAAAGCTATTAAGAGAGTAAATTGTAGGAATATCACAAGAAAAAATTTTTTGTATTTCTTTAATTTTGTACATATAAGAGATAATGGATGTTCAACAAATTTATTGTGGCAATCGCTTCATGATGTATATAAGTCAAATCGTTATGTGGTACACATTAAACTTATACACGTTGTATGTCAACTATATCTCAATAAAGATAGAAACAAACAAAAACACACAAATATTCCATCAGAGAATGGAATATTATATCGGCTAAAAAAGAACTCTGACACAGACTACAATATGAGCACAGTCTTACACATAAGTGAATTAAGCATGTCACAAAAGGACAAACAAATATAACTAAACTTATACGAGGTAATTGGAATTGTCATCTTACAGACAGAATACAGAGTGATGCCTTCCCAAGGCTGGAGTGGAGGGAGATAGGGAGTTTTCATTTAACGGGTTGCTCTTGTTCAGTCAATAAGTTCTGTCCAACCCTTTGTGACCCCATGGACTGCAGCATGTCACACTTTCCTGTCTTTCACCATATCTCTGAGTTTGCTCAAATTCATGTCCACTGAGTTGGTGATGCTCTCTAACCATCGCACGGTTTGTTTTTGAATCTTTGGCACTCAGACTTCATTATGGTAAAATTTTCACATTCATATATGACTACTGAAAAAACCATGGCTTTGACTATAAAGACCTTTGTCAGCAAAGAAAGCTCTTTGCTTTTTAATATGCTGTCTAGGTTTGACATAGCTTATGGTTTCAACTTGGAAGATAAAAAGTTCTGGTGATGACTTTTGGTAGATTGTGCAACAAAGTGAATGCATTTGCTATCACAGTAATGCATACTTAAAAATGGGTAAACGTGTAAATTCTATGTTACATTTTACCACACAAACACAAAATTATGTTCCAAATACTATGTGACTATATATTTATATTAATGTAAGTTAATATTATCATCTAAGTGATTTAATCCAGAAATATTCTTAATCAAAAATAAAGTAAAATTTAAAAAAAATTTCCTGAAAACAAATAAAATTAAATTTAAAAATTATACATTAAGAAGAGGTGGCAAGAATAGAAGAACTATACAAAATAGATCTTAATCACCCAGATAACCACAATGGTGTGATCACTCACCTAGACCCAGACATCCTAGAGTGTGTACTCAAGTGGCCCTCAGGAAGCATCACAATGAACAAAGCTAGTGGAGGTGATGGAATTCCAGTTGAGCTCTTGCAAATTCTAAAAGACAATGCTGTGAAAGTTCTGCACTCTATATGCCAGCAAATTTGGAAAACACAGCAGTGGCCACAGGACTGGAAAAGTTTTCATTTCAATCCCACAGAAGGGCAGTCCCAAAGAATGTTCAAACTACTGCACTACTGCACTCATTTCACATTCTAGCAAAGTAATGCTTAAAATCCTTCAAGATAGGCTTCAACAGTATGTGAACCGAGAACTTCCAGTTGTTCATTCTGGTTTTAGAATAGGCAGAGGAGACAGAGAACAAATTGTCAACATTCACTGAATCATAGAAAAAGCTAGAGAATTCCAGAAAAAACATCTACTTCTGCTTCATTGACTACAGTAAAGCCTTTGACTGTGTGGATAACAACAAATTCTGGAAAATTCTTAAAGAGATGGGAATACCAGACCACCTTACCAGCCTCCTGCAAAACCTGTATGTAGGTCAGGAAACAAGAGAACTGGATATGGAACAATGGACTGGTTCAAAATTGGGAAAGGAGTATGCCAGGGCTATATATTGTCACCCTGCTTATTTAACTTATATGAAGAGTACATTATGTGAAATGTAGGGCTGGATGGAGTACAAGATGGAATCAAGGCTGTAGGGAGGAATATCAATAATCTCATATATATGTCACCACCTTTATGACAGAAAGCAAAGAGGATTTAAAGAGCCTTGATGAAGGTGAAAGAGAATAGTGAAAGAGCTGGCTAAAAGCTCAGCATTCATAAAACGAAGATCATGGCATCTGATCCCATCACTTCATGGCAAACAAATGGGGAAACAATGGAAACAGTGAAAGACTTTATTTTCTTAGGCTCCAAAATCACTGTGAACAGTGACCGTAATCATGAAATTAAAAGATATATTCCTCTTGGAAGAAAAGCAATGACAAACCTAGACAATGTATTAAAAAGTAGAGACATTACTTTGCCTACAAGTGTCTGTATAGTCAAAGCTGTGGTTTTTCTAGTAGTCATGTATGGATGTGAGATTTGGACCATAAAGAAGGCTGAGCACCTAAGAAATGATGCCTTCAAACTACGGTGCTGGAGAAGATTCTTCAGAGTCCCTTGGACAGCAAGGCAATCAAACCAGTCAATCCTAAAGGAAATCAACCCTGAATATTCATTGGAAGAACTGACAATGAAGCTCCAATAATTTGGCCACCTGATGGGAAGTACCAATCACTGGACAATATCTTGATGCTGGGAATGAAGGATGCAAGAGGAGAAGGGGACAGCAGAGTGTAAGGTGGTTGGATGGCATCACTGACTCAATAGACATGAGTTTGGGGAGATGGTAAAGGACAGGGAAGCCTGGCATCCTGCAGACCATGGGGTTGCAAATATTCGAACATGACTGAGTGACTGAACAAATGAAAAAACAAAAAAGTAAGAAAATCACCTCTGTATTATGTCACTAAGCCAATCATCCATCAAAGATAGTTGAGAGGAGTTAAAATGAGCCAAAAGTAAAATTTTATTTTTGGCTATGGAATTTCAACTGAGCTATTTCAAATTGTAAAAGATGGTGCTGTGAAAGTGCTGCACTCAGTATGCCAGCAAATTTGGAAAACGCAGCAGGGGTCACAGACTGGAAAAGGTCAGTTTTCATCCAAATCCAAAGAAGGGCAGTGCCAAAGAATGTTCAAACTACTGCACAACTGCACTCATTTCACAGACAAATACTGTAAGTAGGTCACATTTTCTCAAGGCTTGTTATTGATATATCCATTGAGCATTCTCCAATTGCCACTGCCGCTGCTGCTGCTTCTAAGTCGCTTCAGTTATATCCGACTCTGTGCGACCCCATAGACACCACCCCACCAGGCTCCTCCATCCCTGGGATTCTCCAGGCAAGAACAGTGGAGTGGGTTGCCATTTCTTTCTCCAATGCATGAAAGTGAAGAGTGAAAGTGAAGTCGCTCAGTCGTGTCTGACTCTTCGCGACACCATGGACTGCAGCCTACCAGGCTCCTCCGCCCATGGGATTTTCCAGGCAAGAGGACTGGAGTGGGGTTCCATTGCCTTCTCCGTCCAATTGCCACATGAAATGTTTAAATGACAATGATTTATAGAATTTTGTTTGTTTAGTCAGCCCTACTTAGTGTAATATTTTATTTACTCCTAGGATTTTTTTAGACAGTAACACAATTCACAATGTCAAAAGACACTTCTGCTGCTGCTGCTAAGTCACTTCAGTCGTGTCCGACTCTGTGCGACCCCATAGACGGCAGCCCACCAGGCTCCCCTGTCCCTGGGATTCTCCAGGCAAGAACACTGGAGTGGGTTGCCATTTCCTTCTCCAATACATGAAAGGGAAAAGTGAAAATGAAGATGCTCAGTTGTATCCGACCCTCAGCGACCCCATGGACTGCAGCCTTCCAGGCTCCTCCATCCATGGGATTTTCCAGGCAAGAGTACTGGAGTGGGGTGCCATTGCCTTCTAGGAAGCAATTTAAATTACTTCCTGGTTTGTATACTGTAAAATACCATTTTAGCCCTTTATTAATTTTGTGTGTAGCTAGTCATTTTATTTATAATATATTGGCACAAAATTTTATTATTTGTAACACATTGTTTTCCTTTGAGAAAGAAATATAATTTTTGCTTCATATGCAACTACTTTCTATTGCTGTTTAGTCACTAAATCGTGTCCAACATTTTTGCAAACCTGTGGACTGTAGCCTATCTAGCTCCTCTGTCCATGGGATTCTCCAGGCAAGAATACTGAAGTGGGTTGCCATTCCCTCCTCCAAGGTTCTTCCTGACCCAAGGGTAAAATTCATGTCTCCTGCATTGGAGGTGTATTCTTTTACCATTGTGCTACTGGGAAAGCCCTATTCCATGTTACCATATTCAGTTATTCTTTGCAAGAAAATGGAAGCTTTAATTCTAGAATCTCATTTGTGTTTTCAGATTTCATTTTGATACACTGTGAAGAAAGCTTCATGACATAACATAGTATTGGACGTGATGAGAAGTGGTCTGCCCTGAGATGTATTTTATAAGTAGAACTAACAGGACTTGTTAATAGTCTGCAGAGCTGTACAGATATTGCATCAAGTACCTGCTTTCTATTATTTTGGCTATATAAGCAGACATGACCTTGCTGGATCATATGGTAATTCTATATTTAATTTTTTGAAGATTTTTCACATTGTCTTCCATAACATCCCAAGAAGTACTGCACAGGATTGCAATTACACCATATCTGTGTCAACACAGATTTTTTGCCTTTTTTTTTAAATAAATAATGGTCATCCTAATGGAAATTAAATGGTATATTCCTGTGGTTTTGATCTGCATTTCTCACATGATTAGTGGTGTTAGTATTAATATACACATGGCTACATGTGTGTATTTCACTGAAGAAATTTCTATTCAAGTCTTTGCAATTTTAAAAATGTTCTTTCTTTTTTATTGTTGAGTTGTAGGAGTTATTTATGCATTTGGATATTAGTCCCATATTAGATATACGACTTGGAAATATTTTCTCCTATTCAATAGGTTGCTTTTTCAACCTGTTGAATGTGTCCTTAGATACAAAAGATTTTAAAATTTTGATGCACTCCTGTTTATTGATCTTTGCTTTTATTGCCTATATTTTTGATGTCATACCCAAGAAACAGAGCCAAATCCAACATAATGAAGCTGTTCCCCTCCCCAATATTGTCTTCTAGGAACTTTACACTGTTTTGAGTTAATTTTTGTAACTGTTGTAAGGTAATCATTTTATATATGGCTCATTCTTTTACTTATGGCTATAGCACTTTGGGGAGATAAAAAATGCTGAAGGCCAGACTCCCCCTGAGAAATTCTATAACTCTTGACTGAAGCTGAGTGGAAAGGAAACTATATCTTCCTGGCCATACTAGCCAGAATGTAGTAAGTCTTGGTCTCTCAAAGACCATCCTTATTCGTTCATAAAGGAGAAACTCATTAACAACTTCATTGTTCATTTTGCTTCCAGTAGAATTATTTTTACAACATTGATTGCGGAAACAGCAAGTAAAATATTTATCACATATTTAATAATCATATTAATAATAATTTACAATAACAGTATGTTTACATAGTGCTTACAAAATGTAAGATACAGCACTATAGCTACCAATCTATTAACACATTCTGTCCTTAAAACAATTCTATGATATAGGAATGGTTATTATCCCTAAATTATATTAAAAAAATACTGAGGTAGATATTTAAAAAATTTACTCAAGGCCTTGAAACTCTTAGGTCAGACAGGAATTTTGTACATGCAGTCTGTCTCCAAAAGCAGTGATATTAATCACCACAATGTTCCTTCTGTAAAAATGAACATTTCATGAGAATTTACTCTATGCTCAGTACTGTTCTAGGCACTTTACTTCATATTATTTAACTTTCACAACATTTTTCAAAGCTACGTAGTTATTATTATCTTCAAATATAGATGAAAAAAATGTATATAATTTTGACATATGGTTCAGTTCAGTTCAGTTCAGTTCAGTGGCTCAGTCGTGTCCGACTCTATGCCAACCCATGAATCACAGCACGCCAGGCCTACCTGTCCATCACCAACTCCCAGAGTTCACCCAGACTCACATCCATCAAGTCAGTGATGCCATCCAGCCATCTCATCCTCTGTTGTCCTCTTCTCCTCTTGCGCACAATCCCTCCCAGCATCAATCTTTTCCAATGAGTCAACTCTTTGCATGAGGTGGCCAAAGTACTGGAGTTTCAGCTTTAGCATCATTCCTTCCAAAGAAATCCCAGGGCTGATCTCCTTCAGAATGGACTGGTTGGATCTCCTTGCAGTCCAAGGGACTCTCAAGAGTCTTCTCCAATACCACAGTCCAAAAGCATCAGTTCTTCGGTGCTCAACCTTCTTCACAGTCCAACTTTCACATCCACACATGACCACAGGAAAAACCATAGCCTTGACCAGACGGACCTTTATTGGCAAAGTACTGTCTCTGCTTTTGAATATGCTATCTAGGTTGGTCATAACTTTCCTTCTAAGGAGTAAGAGTCTTTTAATTTCATGGTGGCAGTCACCATCTGCAGTGATTTTGGAGCCCCCAAAATAAAGTCTGACAGTTTCCACTGTTTCTCCATCTATTTTCCATGAAGTGATGGGACCAGATGCCATGATCTTTGTTTTCTGAATGTTGAGCTTTAAGCCAACTTTTTCACTCTCCACTTTCACTTTCACTGAGGCTTTTTAGTTCCTCTTCACTTTCTGCCATAAGGGTGGTGTCATCTGCATATCTGAGGTTATTGATATTTCTCCCAGCAATCTTGATTCCAACTTGTGTTTCTTCCAGTCCAGCGTTTCTCATGATGTACTCTGCATATAAGTTAAATAAGCAGGGTGACAATATACAGCCTTGACGTACTCCTTTTCCTATTTGGAACCAGTCTGTTGTTCATATACATTTTATTCACTAAGCTGATGGACTTTAATCTTATATTTTTCTTCTTTGTGCTAAATGAAGCTACCCTTCTCTGGGAAGAATGTTCATATCCGAAAGGCTTGCACAAGAACTTAAGTTAAAAAATCAGGGATTTGTCCTGTATGCATATAGACAAGTACCTGTGATCCTAGAAGTGAAAAAGAAAAAGTGATAGTCACTCAGTCATATTTGACTGACTCTGCAACCCATGGACAGTAGCACCTGCCAGGCTCCTCTATCCATGGAACTCTTCAAGCAAGAATATTAGAATTGGCAGCCATTCCTTTCTCTATTGAAGTCTTCAGGCAAGAATATTAGAATGGGCAGCCATTCCCTTCTCCATGGAACTCTTCAGGCAAGAATTTTAGAATGGCAGCCATTCCCTTCTCCATGGACTCCACAGGCAAGAATATTAGCCCATGATCTAGAAGAACTAGAAGAGTAGGGCTTTATAACTCAAGCCTTTATTTTAGGAGCAAATAAGATGGTAAGCAGCAGGTATTGGTGACATGCTCTGATTTCTGTATCATTACTGTATCATGATGAATAATTATGGCATCCACTGTGCATGTATTCAGATCAATTAGATCATTATTACAATACTCAAGGCAGGGTTTGACAGAAATGCAAACCAATATTTTTTTTTTAAAGGACACAGAAGAGTGACTGATTCAAGAAAAAAAATCAAATTAGTATGCTTTAGTGAAGAACTGCAGGTACATAGGATAAAGGAGAAGAAAATGTGAAGGCCTGTGACAAAACACAATGGGTGATTTTTTTTCATTCCTGAGACAGAAAACAATAGAAGGGGTGCTTTTTGGAGAGAAAATGAGAAAAAAAAATCACTCAAATTACTGGGTACATACTAGGCAAAATATAAATTACTTTTTATAATTTCATATAATTTTTTCTATGTTTGAAAGAAGAGGAAATAGATATTTAAAATCTTAAAAGAATTTCTAACTTTTGTAATAGGGAAAACCAGTTTCATAAGTTGTCTCCCAAATGTATAAAAAAGATTTATGCTGCCTAAATATTTTGTATTATTCTTTGGAACTCTTTTTTTCATAAACAAAACGTCTTATGACAGCAAAACATTTCTTGTTTATCCAATCTTCCATTTCATGCTTTTGGTCATACTTTGGTTTACATACAAGTTATGACATATTCTATTCAGAGTCATTCTTCACATTTCCAGGATTTATTCCCTGCAAAGTATTTCATCAAACTATAATCTATTTTCATTTACAATTTTTTTTTCTTTTTCAAACTTGAAATTTATCTTTTACTTTATAGCTCAGGTAATCCCCATTCTGTATGTGAAATTGTGTATTGTTACAATCATATGTAAACTCAGACATCTATTTGATTTGTCAGCTGTTGTTTCATAAATCAGTACCTATTTGATTCATATGTTATGTCTGCAATGCTCACTTTTTTGTTATTATCTAAAGTATTTTGTTAAATATGAATGTTTTCTAATTAAGACTCTGCTTTTCTAAAACAGAGACAGAAAAATGAGTAAGAATAACAATGAGAGAAAGAGATAATTTATTTCATTGGCGGGCAAATAATCTTGAATGCATTTCCAAGAAAAAAATATATACACACTTATATATACATATGCATATTTATATTTTGTGTATGTGTACATACATTATTGTGAATGCTCACTTGCTCAACTGTGTCCAACTCTTTGTCACACCATGGACCATAGACCACCAGGCTCCTTAGTCCATGGAATTTCCCAGCCAAGAGTACTTGAGTGGGTTGCTATTTCCTCCTCCAGGGGATCTTTCTGACCCAGGAACTGAACCCGCATCTCCTGTGTTTCCTGCATTCACAGGTGGATTCTTGGCCACTGAGCCACCTGGGAAGCTCTATGTATGTAGCTGCTGCTGCTGCTAAGTCGCTTCAGTTGTGTCCGACTCTGTGGGACCCCGGAGACAGCAGTCCACCAGGCTCCCCCGTCCCTGGGACTCTCCAGGCAAGAACACTGGAATGGGTTGCCATTTCCTTCTCCAATGCATGAAAGTGAATAGTGCAAGTGAAGTCGCTCAGTCATGTCGGACTCCTACCGACCCCATGGATTGCAGCCTACTAGGCTCCTCCGTCCATGGGATTTTCCAGGCAGGAGTACTGGAGTGGGGTGCCACTGCCTTCTCCGTATGTATGTAGAACAATCCTAATAAAGATGAATACTCCTTCAGCAAAGTTTGCAGTATTATATTTAAATATATTTTTCCACTTTGACAAATCATTTTTATTACTTACTCTCTACAACTAAAATGTGTTAATACTATTGCTAATCATCAATCAATGGGAAAAGAAGTCCATAAATATTTCTTTCTGTCAGATACTCAAGTACACAGTTCTGAGAAGTAGTTTCCATCTACATTGAATGGTCTCAGGTAGGAACTGATCTAACTTGATTAATCCCCAATTGTCCAGCAACCCTGATAACATGTTCAACAACACAACTAATATTAACTTCTCATTCTCTCATGCTCACAAGTCCCTCACTCCTATTCTCTGAGGTGAGTACAACTCCTTATCTTAGTTTCTAGTTTTGGCAGAATTCTAGACTAAGACTATAACACTGGGTGACTATTCACTGCATTGAAACTAATTGGGAATCAGTTGTGATAAGAAAGTGTGAAATTTCAGAGATGAAAATTTTGTATAATGCCAAGGTTCAGGCATCACCCATGGAGAAGGACACTAGCATGGATACATGGAGAAATACCCCAGCGTGGATACACAGGAACCAGTGTTGCTGTGGCTCCCAAGTACACACAACATGAGGACATTGGCAAATGTGACCAGCCCTCTTTGCAGCCATCATTTAATAGCTACATCAAAGCAAACAAAGAGCAAAAGCCATTAAAAATGACCTGCTTCTTGGTTTTCTTCAGTAAAAAAGGAAAACAAGTTTCTCTGAAATTCTGTGTGGTGTAGCGTTCCAGTGATGTCTCACTTCAAGAATTAACCTTTTTCTGTTCTGAATATGTATGTTAGACTAAACAGGGCACAACAGCCATAGTATTAACAAAAACAATCAGGATAACCAACACGATTAGTAACATTTACCCAGTTACCCTCTATTCCAATCATCACCAAATCTAGTCGTTATACAAGAAAACAATTCTAAGCAGTTCCAAAAAGCAGAACTTGAAATTCCTGCATGCCAACAACTATTTACATACCATTTACATTGTATTAGGCATCATAAGTAATCTAGAAATCATTTAAAGTATACAATAGGAAATATGTAAATATATGTGATATGTAAATATCACATCATATTATATAAGAAATTTGAGCACCAACAAATTTTGGTATATTTAAGGAGTTCCTGGAATCAATTCACTTTGAACACTGAGGGATGACTGTATAATACTTTTATAAAATTGAGAGCAAAAATATTTTATATCACTATTTTTAACATTATGAATTAATCTAGATTTGCAATAGGTTACAAATTATTCATAAACAACTAATAAAATATTTCAGAGAATAGTTTCAGTAGAATTTTATTTCCATGTATAAGTGGGACAAGTTTAGAACTCTTTAATCAGTTTTTAATATCTTAGTATTTTAAATCAAGTGCTTAAGTTTATTTTCATTAACTAACTAAACTACATTTATTAAACATTTTAAAAATTATGGTGGTAAGTAACTGAAGTGAATTCATTTATTTTGCATATGCTAAATCATCACATGCCCTGTATATTTCTTTTGTTTTTCTTCTGAACATTCAATCTAATTCTACAGTCAAAACATAAGCTGACTTAATATCTAAATTAAAATATATATCTGAAGGAGATCAGCCTTGGGATTTCTTTGGAAGGAATGATGCTAAAGCTGAAACTCCAGTATTTTGGCCACCTCATGCGAAGAGTTGACTCATTGGAGAAGGCTCTGATGCTGGGAGGGATTGGGGGCAAGAGGAGAAGGGGACGACAGAGGATGAGATGGCTGGATGGCATCACTGACTCGATAGATGTGAGTCTGAGTGACCTGGGGAGTTGGTGATGGACAGGGAGGCCTGGCATGCTGTGATTCATGGGGTCACAAAGAGTCAAACACGACTGAGCGACTGATCTGATCTGATCTGATCTGATGTGAATATATACATATATGAGAAGTACTCTCTGCCTGTGTTAATTTGTAAAATTCCCTTATTATTCCTGCAATTTGTTTTTTGTTTCAGAGATTTCCTTGGAAGTGCATATGCATTATAATCATACACTGTAAAAAATCATTCTTTAACGGAACAACAGACTGGTTCCAAATAGGAAAAGGAGTACGTCAAGGCTGTATATTGTTATCCTGCTTATTTAACTTCTATGCAGAGTACATCATGAGAAACGCTGGGCTGGATGAAGCACAAGCTGGAATCAAGATTGCCAGGAAAAATCTCAATAACCTCACATATGCAGATGACACCACCCTTATGGCAGAAAGTGAAGAGGAACTCAAAAGCCTCTTGATGAAAGTGAAAGAGGAGAGTGAAAAAGTTGGCTTAAAACTCAACATTCAGAAAACTAAGATCATGGCATCTGGTCCCATCATTTCATGGGAAATAGATGGGGAAACAGTGGAAACAGTGTCAGACTTCATTTTTTTGGACTCCAAAATCACTCACTGCAGATGGTGACTGCAGCCATGAAATTAAAAGATGCTTACTCCTTGGAAGGAAAGTCATGACCAACCTAGATAGCATATTCAAAAGCAGAGACATTACTTTGCCAACAATGGTCTGTCTAGTCAAGGCTATGGTTTTTCCAGTGGTCATGTATGGATGTGAGAGCTGAACTGTTAAGAAGGCTGAGCACTGAAGACGTGATGCTTTTGAACTGTGGTGTTGGAGAAGACTCGAAAGTCCCTTGGACTGCAAGGAGATCCAACCAGTCCATTCTAAAGGACATCGTTCCTGGGTGTTCTTTGGAAGGAATGATGCTAAAGCTGAAACTCCAGTACTTTAGCCACCTCATGCAATGAGTTGACTCATTGGAAAAGACTCTGATGCTGGGAGGGATTGGGGGCAGGAGGAGAAGGGGACAACATAGGATGAGATGGCTGGATGGCATCACTGACTCGATGGACGTGAGTCTGAGTGACCTCTGGGAGTTGGTGATGGACAGGGAGGCCTAGCATGCTGAGATTCATAGGGTTGCAAAGAGTCGGACACGACTGAGTGACTGAACTGAACTGAACTGAACTGAAAACAATAATTTACTATAATTATACATTTAAAGGCAAGAATATTAGGTAATAGCAGACATTTCTTAGTAATAATATTTGTTACTTTATGTTCAATTTAAAAAATTAAATTAATATAGATATACAACTGAGATTTACTCAATTTGAGTTAATAGAACCCATTATACATATGCATAAGTATTCCATTTCATTTATTCTCTAGCCAGTCTTCTTTCTTCTCAAGTCTATTGTATGAAGACTTTTTAGTGGCATGCAAATGAAAAACTGAACAAAACAATGCATGCTGTAAGATTGTAGTTATTTAAGTCACCGTATATACTGAGATTTAGGCTTGGCCTTTCTTAAGGAGAAAGAAAATAATTTGTGCATTATTGTCAAAAAGCAACTGTATTTTATTCAGCTTCATAAGAACATAAGACACATAAGAATATATTTTAAATTTTTTAGAACAAATATTACACTTAGGACACAGTGATGATAGTCAAAGCAACAGAAACCCTCAGTCCTAGTCTAATATTCACCTAGATTATCTCAGAGACCCACAATAAAGGAAAGAAGATCCACAATATCAGAAGGAAAGCTATGTCCATTGTGGGGCATACATTTTTAATATCATCACTACTATTCTGAATAGGATGTCTAGATTCAAGAAAATTGCAAGGCATATGAAAAGACAAGAAAAGTCCAATCTTGAAAAGCCAAGGGACTCATTATAATCATATTTAATTAAGACAAGAATATAGAAATTGTCCAACAAAAGATGTAAAATAACTATCATTAATAATATGTTAATGCTGTACTGTAAAAGGTGATAAATATGCAAACTCAAATGTGCAATTTCACCAGGGAAATAAAAGTTACAGTGAAGAATAAAATGGAAGTGCTAGCAATAATAACCAGAGTAAGAGAAATGAGGGCCGCTCTGCATGTGCTCATTTGTACTCTAAACACAGTTGAGAAAAGATTCAGTGAACTTGAAGATAGGTCAACAGAAATTGTGCAAACAAAAACACAAGGAGTAAAGTAGGCAAAATAGTACCAGAGAAGACTATCCAAAAGTCATGGGACATTGTCAATCCAAGTAATGCATGTATTTTCTGAATCCCAGAAGTGTGAGGGAGAGAGAGAGAAAGAAGTAAAAGAGATATTTGAAGAAACAATGGCTACAAACTTCTAAAAGTTCATGACATACATCAAAATACAAATCCAAAATCAGAG
Source organism: Tragelaphus eurycerus (assembly GCA_935064755.1). NCBI lineage: Eukaryota > Metazoa > Chordata > Mammalia > Artiodactyla > Bovidae > Tragelaphus > Tragelaphus eurycerus. Next base: position 14,300,135 of record CAKXYN010000061.1, read on the forward strand.
AAAACCAGTGAAATGAACATACAAACTGATACATTCATACAATTGAATGAATGAATATAAATAAAATGTCATAATAGCCAAAGTGAATGAGCCCAAAATGTAAACCCATACTTGTAAAAATAAAAAGTGAATAAAAATACAAGGAGAAAAGACAATTCTTTCTTATAGAAGAATTTTTGCTCACAGATACAGATGAAAAGAGAAAGCCTTCATCATAATATCTTAAGAATAATTGCTGCAGTCAAGATCCAGCTGTATGACAAATTTAGGGGATGAATATTTAAGTAGAGCTAATTTGTATTATCTCAAAGTATCTACCCAAAACACTTAATAAATTCCAGGTGAAAATAGTAAGTTTATATCCTGACAGATATCACCTTAAATGGTTGATATGAATATCAGCAGTAATATATATAGACGTAAGGCAGTTCCTAATAGGATGCAATAATGTAACACAACTGCCATAGGAATTGTCTTAATAAAGTATGCTATGCTATGCTATGCTAAGTCACTTCAGTCGTGTCTGACTCTGTGTGACCCCATAGACGGCAGCCAGCAGGCTCCCCTGTCCCTGGGATTCTCCAGGCAAGAACACTGGAGTGGGTTGCCATTTCCTTCTCCAATGCATGAAAGAGAAAAGTGAAAGCGAAGTTGCTCAGTCGTGTCCGACTCTTAGCGACCCCATGGACTGCAGCCCACCAGGCTCCCCCGTCCATGGGATCCTCCAGGCAAGAGCACTGGAGTGGGGTGCCATCGCCTTCTCCTAATAAAGTATAGCCTTAATTTAATAATGAGAAAGTAATCAGCCAAATTCAAGTTGAGAGACATTTTCTCATAATAACTAGCCCATTATTTCAAAAGTTTGAAGACTGTATAAGACAAGAGAAGACCAAAAGCTGGCAAGGCTGGAGGAGGCTAACAAAGTGTGACACTAAACACAGTGGGGGATTGCAGATTGGATTTTGGCCAGAAAAAGTTATTGATGGGGGAAAAAAAAAAAAAAAAAAAAACAAACAAACTAGCAAACTGTGAATAAATCCCCTAGTTTAGTTTGTAGCATTATGCCAAAGTAATTTATTTTGATAATTGACCTGTAGATAGGCAAGATGTTAACATAAAGGGAGTTGGTTTAAAGATACCTGAAAACTCTTTGTACTATTTTTATAACCTTTATAAGTTTAAAATTATCTCAATACAAAAACTTAATGTATATTTTTACATTTGTCAAAAATATATACATTTCAATGAGTAAATAGAACACTATATGAACACTGAGTGATAAAAATGATAACATCAACAATAATGAAATTTAATACTGAAACTTAAGTAGGAGTTTCTGGTGAATAACTGGTTTAAAGAAATGAAAAAAAAGCTCTTATATTCATGGCTAAGTATATTGAGTTTAGACTCTGCTAGACATGAAACTATCTCCTTAAAATAAGCTTTTTTTCCTTAGAAGGAAAATGTTTAATTGGGATAAGTAGGTGGCATTTACCTATCCACTGTGGGGTTGGAGAAGACTCGAGAGTTCCTTGGACTGCAAGGAGATCAAACTAGTGAAGCCTAAAGGAAATCAGTACTGAATATTCATTGGAAGAACTGATGCTGAAGCTGAAGGTCCAATACTTTGGCCACCTGTTGCAAAGACCCGACTCTTTGGAAAAGACTTTGAAGACTGGAAAGATTGAGGGCAAAAAGAGAAGGTGGTGGCAGATGATGAGATTGTTAGTTAGATGGCATCACAGACTCAATGGACATGAATTGAGTAAACTCCAGGAGATAGTGAAGGACAGAGAAGCCTGGTGTTCTACAGTTCATGGGTTTGTAAAGAGTAGTACATGACTGAGCTACTGAACAATAGAAGATAATATTTAATTGAGGATGATGCTATTTGGTGATAATTCCATAGGAGCCATACTTTCAACTATTAAGATAGTAAAAGGTATTCAGGGGAACAAAAAATCTTAACACTGATTCACAGTGCAGGTAGAGAGATATCACTTAGAATCAAAAATTACAGAAGCCAAAACAAAAACTACATAATGCTGTATTTGAAGTGATGAACAGCTATGTACCTAGCTAAAGAAAAGGTGGGGAAATGCTTTTATCATACAGGAAAACAGATATATTTACTTCTATAATTCAAGAAGTAGAAAAGTGAATATGTGGGTAACCATTAAGATATACTAGGATGCTAAATCAATATTTCAAATCAATTGCAATGTGAATTCTAAGTATCCAATTGTTTCACTGTGTCTTACAAACACTGATGGATCAGTTTGTGTTCAACAAACACATGGAGTACAGTTCAGTGCACTGTGTAATGTGAAAAGTTAGAAAGCATGACTTGACATAATGTAACAGAGATTTACAAGAAAAAAGTGTTGAATGTATTTACTGATACCTTATCAGAACTGATTTTTAAAAACGGACCTTCTCAGAACTGGACAATGCCTCTTATACTGAGATAACAAGTGAAATGTGCTTGTTTATAATAGCACAACTGCTTGTTATTTCATGGAAATAAAATTCTAGAAATACAAACTGCCTAGAAACAAAGTGAGTCTATATGAAACTTAAACTGGAAACAATGTGGCACAATTTCAGATCTTTATTTTCCTTGGTGGAAAAACTACAAATATAAAATAAATCTAATTAAAATGAAAGAAAAAATATAGCTGGCCTAGTAAATATTTCTATACATTTTGAAATAACAAAAATACGATATTGGATTTATCTCTAACGAAAGTATCAAAAGCCAATCTAGAAAGACATCCTCAATTTGAAACTACCAAAAGCCAAAGATGTGGAGATATGCCCTCAAAATAAAACAAGGGCCCTTGAAGGAGAGGAAAATTAAGAGTATGAAGTTTCTGTATCAGGTGTTACCTGGCTTTTCTTCTATTGCCTTTATATGTCAGTGTGTATTTAAATGATGGCAAAAGAGATCAATTGGAATGAGTCGTTAGTTCTTTAAATGATGATTTCAAATTTCATTCGTTAAAATATTCCCAACATTTCAAACACCAGACACTTTGAAGACAATTAGTAACTAAGAATCAAACTAATGAATGGTTGGTTTCCCATTTTTTTTTTTTTTTACTAAATTTATTTTATAGTACCTTTACTTAATATATTAAAATATTGCTTTTAAATTCTCCCAAACTTCAGGGTTGATACTACTCAAAACTTCCTACTCTTGATACTAGTTTTATCTTTGTATTCTTAACCCTTTTGTTAATGTTCTATTTGTGGGAAACATGCTTTAAAAGCCTAATCCAAAGAAGAAACATAAAAATTCAGTAAATATAGAGAGTTGATAGTGTTTGGTAAAGATTCCAAAATTCGTTGGACTTTAAGATATAACACTAACAGTTTTGCAGTCATAATTAAACATAAGTAGGATATTATCTATTATTTATGCAAATATTCTGTAAGTAGCACTAACAAGCATTCATTATTTTCTAATATTTGCACTATACATTAGAGAACTAATTTACAATTGGAGAAGGCAATGGCAAGCCACTCCAGTACTCTTGCCTAGAAAATCCCATGGATGGAGGAGCCTGGTGGGTTGCAGTCCATGGGGTCGCTACTAGTCGGACGTGATTGAGCGACTTCACTTTCACTTTTCACTTTCACACAATGGAGAAGGCAATGGCAACCCACTCCAGTGTTCTTGCCTGGAGAATCCCAGGACGGCAGAGCCTGGTGGGCTGCCGTCTATGGGGTCGCACAAAGTCGGACACGACTGACATGACTTAGCAGCAGTGGTTTACAATTAGGTGGCACCAGTATATGCAATATGAGTCATACGTTGAAAAGAGTCTGTCTTTGAGGGGAGTGGAGTAGAAGGAAGGTGGACGGCATCTATCATTTTGAAATTAACAATCAATGATTCATGCCTTAAACCCCAGAGAATGTATTGGCTCAGACTCTGTAGGCAGGAAAAGCAAATCTGTTTCCAGAATAGGCATCCATTCATTCAAAGATGAGAATGGCTCGCTAGAGTCAAATTTTCCACCAAGCAGACTTTTGGTCCCTTTCTTGGGATAGTGCCATATTAAGGTCTGACTAATTAATCATTCAGAGGTAACATTTTTTCAGTTTGCTAAGTTGTGTTTGACTCCTTGCTGCCCCATGGATGGCAGAATGCCAGGCTTCCCTGTCTTTCACTATCTCCTGAAATTTGCTCAAACTCACATCCATTGAGTTAGTGATGTCATTCAAGCATCACATACTCTGTCACCACCTTCTCCTCTTGCCCTCAAATCTTTCCTAGCATCAGGGTCTTTTCCAATGAGTCAGTTCTTTGCATCAGGTGGCCCAAGTATTGGAGATTCAGCTTCAACATCAGCCTTTATTGAATACTCAGGGTTAATTTCCTTTAGGATTGACAGACTTGATCTGCTTACTATCCAAGGGACTCTCAAGAGTCTTCTCCAGCACCACAGTTTGAAATCATCAGTTCTTCGGTGCTCAGTCTTTTTTATGGTCCACCTCTCACATTTATACATGACTACTGGAAAAACTACAGTACTGACTATAAGGGCTTTTGTCAGCAAAATGATGTCTTTAGCTGGGTCAGATATTTAAGTAAGAGTCAGAGCTGCTGGATCCAAATGTAGGCTCCTACTTTGCCATTCATGTGAGAAGTGAACAGTTTTGGCTTAACTGATATCAAAGCTGGGCTAAAATCTACTGACAGAGCAACTGAGCTGCAACCTTGCACCAAGAACAATTTGGGTCTTGCCTGCAAATAGAAAGGGTATACTCTTCATACACTAGGAAGGGAATAGGCCAGTCTCAAATCCCTTTTCACCACTGATTTTCCCAGAACATCCTTGTACCACTTGTTTTAGTTGGGTGGTACAAGAAACAGGTCACAAGGTGGAATTAGACACTCAAGAGGTTTAAGATATTTATTAGGGTAAATGCTTATGAGGGGAAAGGAGAAAGGGTTTAAGGAGGTTGGGAGACTTATGAGAGTATAATGAAGATCTGACCTTTGCAAAGGAGAGGGAAAAAAGAAAAGAAGCTTTTAGACCACAAAACTGGTAAGTCTTGGGGCAGGCCACCCCAAAATATGCTGAGTTGGCATATTGATTATTCTGGATTAAAGTTACTTAAGATGCAGCTAGTATCAAAAAAAATAAAATAAAATACTCTGACTCCCCACTCTGTTCTCCTTGAAAGCAGGAAACAAACACGAGTGGGAAGGTGCCCTCCCCATGGGAGGTGGAGGGCTTCCTTATCATCAGAGAGACAGGATTCAAGGCCAAGAAAGCTGTATAAATGCATACTGTTAGTTCTTCGTTAATTTAATTAATTAAGGACCCCCCCCTTCTCAGATCTTCACAAACAATTGATTCTTTGCCGAAAAAGATATATAAACAGCCTGCTTTAGTTACATCTTTGATTCTATACCTATGGGGTCTCTGAAGGTACAAAATTAAATGTATTTATCTTTCTCCTAACTACTTGTTAATTTGATTGTTAGACCAGCCAAAAGAATCTGAAAGGATAGAAGAGAAATTCCTTCCCTACATAACACAATATGAAGACAATTTGGCAAGGCTTATAAGGAGTTCTTGAGCAAAAATCAGAGGAATCCTGCAGCTCACTGACACAGGCCTATTATACCATCCTGTTGTGCAAGGTCACTGATTGGATCAATCATAGGAAGCACGTTCTAAGCTCCACTGCAGTGAAGAACTCAGATAACAGCAGCAGGGCCCATTGATCTATATTTGTCCTCACAGGAGGATACATGAGACTGGAGCCAACTAGCTCATCTGAAGCCCTCAGAACTGTGGATGGCAACCAGAAACAACAACGGCAGAAAAAATAAAAATATACATTAGGAAGCCTAAGACTCTTCAAAGCAAAAAGGACTTACAAGGTCAAGATCGCAGAGAGAAGGAAAGCAGAGAGGGAGAGAAAACTCTGATTCTGCCCTCAGGGAACCTCTTAATTTTAAGCAGCTCTTTGATTTTCAGTGCACCTGAGAAGCAGCAGCTGGTCCAAGTCAGATAGATGGAACAAAGGTGACAGCTCTGGTGAGGGGGGATTCTGAAAATCAGAGCCTGCCAAGAGATGTTTGTGACATAGAAAACCAGTGGTAAAAAGGGGATATTTTGAACAACTTCATGCCAAACGTTTGAAAATGTAGATGATATATGGACAATATTTAAAATAATACATGTACTTATCTTTCTAAAACTGACACAAGTAGAAACTGAAAGTCTGTATTCTCCTAAATATATATATATAACATATTTCATCCTTAATTTAAAAATTTACCACAAATTTCAGAACCAGATGCCTTTCACTGGTGAAATTTTTCCTTACAATCTGTTTTAAGGAAAAAAAAAATTTTGAACTTTAAAATCCAGAGACATTTGTGCCAACTACAAAATAAATGACTCTGTTTCAGAACAATCAAATCAGATCAGATCAGTCGCTCAGTCGTGTCCGACTCTTTGCAACCCCATGAATCGCAGCACGCCAGGTCTTCCTGTCCATCACCAACGCCTGGAGGTCACTGAGACTCACATCCATCAAGTCAGTGATGCCATCCAGCCATCTCATCCTCTGTCGTCCCCTTCTCCTCTTGACTTCAATCCCTCCCAGCATCAGAGCCTTCTCCAATGAGTCAACTTTTGGCATGAGGTGGCCAAAGTACTGGAGTTTCAGCTTTAGCATCATTCCTTCCAAAGAAATCCCAGGGCTGATCTCCTTCAGAATGGACTGGTTGGATCTCCTTGCAGTCCAAGGGACTCTCAAGAGTCTTCTCCAACACCACAGTTCAAAAGCATCAATTCTTCGACGCTCAGCCTTCTTCACAGTCCAGCTCTCACATCCATACATGACCACAGGAAAGACCATAGCCTTGACTAGGCGAATCTTTGTTGGCAAAGAAATGTCTCTGCTTTTGAATATGTGATCTAGGTTGGTCATAACTTTCCTTCCAAGGAGTAAGTGTCTTTTCTTTTCATGGCTGCAGTCACCATCTGCACTGATTTTGGAGCCCAGAAAAATAAAGTCTGACACTGTTTCCACTGTTTCCCCATCTATTTCCCATGAAGTGATGGGACCAGATGCCATGATCTTCGTTTTCTGAATGTTGAGCTTTAAGCCAACCTTTTCACTCTCCACTTTCACTTTCATCAAGAGGCTTTTGAGTTCCTTTTCACTTTCTGCCATAAGGGTGGTGTCATCTGCATATCTGAGGTTATTGATATTTCTCCCAGCAATCTTGATTCGAACTTGTGTTTCTTCCAGTCCAGTGTTTCTCATAATGTACTTTGCATATAAGTTAAATAAACAGGGTAACAATATACAGCCTTGACGTACTCCTTTTCCTATTTGGAACCAGTCTGTTGTTCCATGTCCAGTTCTAACTGTTGCTTCCTGACCTGCATACAGATTTCTCAAGAGGCAGATCAGGTGGTCTGGTATTCCCATCTCTTTCAGAATTTTCCACAGTTTATTGTGATCCACACAGTCAAAGGCTTTGGCATAGTCAATAAAGCAGAAATAGATGTTTTTCTGGAACTCTCTTGCTTTTTCCATGATCCAGTGGATGTTGGCAATTTGATCTCTGGTTCCTCTGCTTCTTCTAAAACCAGCTTGAACATCAGGAAGTTCACGGTTCACATATTGCTGAAGCCTGGCTTGGAGAATTTTGAGCATTACTTTACTAGCATGTGAGATGAGTGCAACTGTGTGGTAGTTTGAGCATTCTTTGGCATTGCCTTTCTTTGAGATTGGAATGAAAACGGGCCTTTTCCAGTCCTGTGGCCACTGCTGAGTTTTCCAAATTTGCTGGCATATTGAGTGCAGAACTCTCACAGTATCATCTTTCAGGATTTGGAATAGCTCCACTGGAATTCCATCACCTCCACTAACTTTGTTCGTAGTGATGCCTTCTAAGGCCCACTTGATGTCACATTCCAGGATGTCTGGCTCTAGGTCAGTGATCACAGCATCGTGGTTATCTGGGTCGTGAAGATCTTTTTTGTACAGTTCTTCTGTGTATTCTTGCCACCTCTTCTTAATATCTTCTGCTTCTGTTAGTTCCATACCATTTCTGTCCTTTATGAAGCCCATCTTTGCATAAATATTCCTTTGGTATCTCTGATTTTCTTGAAGAGATCTCTAGTCTTTCCCATTCTGTTGTTTTCCTCTATTTCTTTGCATTGATCACTGAAGAAGGCTTTCTTATCTCTTCTTGCTATTCTTTGGAATCTGCATTCAGATGCTTATATTTTTCCTTTTCTCCTTTGCTTTTCACTTCTCTTCTTTTCACAGCTATTTGTAAGGCCTCCCCAGACAGCCATGTTGCTTTTTGCATTTCTTTTCGATGAGGATGGTCTTGATCCCTGTCTCCTGTACAATGTCACGAACATCATTCCATAGTTCATCAGGCACTCTATCTGTCAGATCTAGGCCCTTAAATCTATTTCTCACTTCCACTGTATAATCACAAGGGATTTGATTTAGGCCATACCTGAATGGTCTAGTGGTTTTCCCTACTTTCTTCAATTTAAGTCTGAATTTGGCAATAAGGAGTTCATGATCTGAGCCACAGTCAGCTCCTGGTCTTGATTTTGCTGACTGTATAGAGCTTCTCCATCTTTGGCTGCAAAGAATATAATCAATCTGATTTCGGTGTTCACCATCTCGTGATGTCCATGTGTAGAGTCTTCTCTTGTGTTGTTGGAAGAGGGTGTTTTCTATGACTAGTGCATTTTCTTGGCAAAACTCTATTAGTCTTTGCCCTGCTTCATTCCGTATTCCAATGCCAAATTTGTCTGTTACTTCAGGTGTTTCTTGACTTCCTACTTTTGCATTCCAGTCCCCTCTAATGAAAAGGACATCTTTTTTGGGTGTTAGTTCTAAAAGCTCTTGTAGATCTTCATAGAACCATTCAACTTCACCTTCTTCAGCATTACTGGTTGGGGCATAGACTTGGATTACTGTGACATTGAATGGTTTGCCTTGGAAACGAACAGAGATCATTCTGTAGTTTTTGAGATTGCATCCAAGTACCACATTTCGGACTCTTTTGTTGACCATGATGGCTACTCCATTTCTTCTGAGGGATTCCTGCCTGCAGTAGTAGATATAACTACTACTGATATGAGTAGATATAACTCATCTGAGTTAAATTCACCCATTCCAGTCCATTTCAGTTCGTTGATTCCTAGAATGTTGACAGAGACTGTATTAAAGAACTTCAAAAGCTGATACAATTTAAATAAACTAACATTATAGTGTCAGACTTTGTTTTTCTGGGCTCCAAAATCACTGCAGATGGTGACTGCAGCCATGAAATTAAAAGACGCTTGCTCCTTGGAAGGAAAGTTATGACCAACCTAGATAGCATATTCAAAAGCAGAGACATTACTTTACCAACAAAGGTTTGCCTAGTCAAGGCTATGGTCTTTCCTGTGGTCATGTATGGATGTGAGAGCTGGACTGTGAAGAAGGCTGAGCACCGAAGAATTGATGCTTTTGAACTGTGGTGTTGGAGAAGACTCTTGAGAGTCCCTTGGACTGCAAGAAGATCCAACCAGTCCATTCTGAAGGAGATCAATCCTGGAATTTCTTTGGAAGGAATGATGCTAAAGCTGAAACTCTAGTACTTTGGCCACCTCATGCGAAGAGTTGACTCATTGGAGAAGACTCTGATGCTGGGAGGGATTGAGGGCAGGAGGAGAAGGGGACGACAGAGGATGAGATGGCTGGATGGCATCACTGACTCGATGGATGCGAGTCTGAGTGACCTCCGGGAGCTGGTGATGGACAGGGAGGCCTGGCATGCTGCGATTCATGGGGTCGCAAAGAGTCGGACACGACTGAGTGACTGATCTGATCTGATCTGATCTGATAGTCACTTTATAATACTTGCATGTGTCATGAATGTATTCATAATATAATCAAATCCTTTTGTCATTTTCCTGAAAGCAAGTTAACTAATTTATGGTGATTGGATGCCAAAGCAAAGTCTGTAATAAACAGATACTACAGACTTTAGTATTCTTTGGTGCTTTAGTAGGCTCCATATTTTATCATTGCAAATATGTTTTTGAACATTCTAAGACAAACTTTAAATATATTGAAATTAGAATATCCTATGTGGAAGAATATTTTGGATTCAATGAGTAGAAAACTGACTATGAACTTTGAGTTGAAACTCATTATGCATTTGTATTTTTATTCTCAATGCAAGTGTTAAATTCCCTTTGCCTTCCTCACATAAAAATCAGTGTTATTATTTGCTGCTTTACCACAATGCTATGTACACAAATGATCATCCAAACAAATTCTCTAACACTGCAAAATGAGTGACTGTACTAAAATGTAATTTATGGATTAAATTTTTCATTTTGTGTGTTCTACTGCTGAACATAGGATGAATTCATCCTATTTATGATATTTAACTAACTGGTGAATTCAGTCCTTTGTTCCACTGAAGTATCAAGAAGGATATCATGGTGAGCTGGAAAAATCTAAGAAGAGATATGATCTGAATGAATAAAGCATTAAAACTCTTACGCATTCTTCTTGGCAAATACTTTGTATAAGGATTTAGAGTTAAAAAAAATAAAGAAAAGAAAAACTATTTGTCAATTTAAAAAGGATAAGATGGAATGTACTGTTAATATCACACTGACATAATGAAAAACCCTCAAAAATGTAAACACTAGGGAAATGAAAAGTCATATATGGTGTCCTTTAAATGTGCATTAAAAGGATATGAAGATATAAAAAACATAATCATCAAAAATTAAACAACCCATATGCTAAGTGAATGAAGAATAACACTGATAATATACTTGTGCAAAGGATTTAGCTGGTTAAAGAGAGTAGACAGAGAGAAATAGGAGCATTATTGACTATCCATTAAGTACAGTAAAATTTTAATAGTGTAAGCAGTATGGAATACTCTGCTTTACTCCCATAATAATAAGGATAGAACTGGGTCTCAGAATCCAACTATTGTGCTGATGACTGTAGAAAGGCAATGTTTAAATACACAATGAAGCAGCACAGCTTTAAGTAAAGAAGGGACTAAAGGGGAAGAAGAGAAGGAGGAGGAAGAAGGATAAGGAAAAGAAGAAAGTAAAATCACCAGGGGTATCCTATGCTACAGTTAGTGGACATTTGCTATAGCCCTATGTGAGAAAAAGTGTTAATACACAGGTCTGTTGATCTCACTGATGAATGAGAAAATAGAACTGTTTTATCAGTTTTATATTTTCCTTCTCTCTCTCTCTCTCTCTCTTTTTCTCTATGTCCCACCCACCTTACAAACCCTTATCACACAAAGACTGTAAAAGTGCCAGGCATCATGCCCTGACAATGAAATATTGAAAAGGGGCATTTTTAAATGCTCTTTTAAGTATCAAATGTTATTCCTGTAGTATGTAGGAAGGTTATTTTATCCTAGATTTTAAAAAGTTTTGAATGTCAAGTGCTTTGTCTTTAGAGTAAGAGCTAAGTATTCACACATGTCAAAGAACTGAGATATCCACAAAACTAGAACAACGAGTAGTCATCATGAAAAATGTGTACTTAAATCATTGGTAGGGTTTCAGAAAGTCAAATGTTCATAAAATATGTTCTAAATCATTTGCTGTACAAGAGAAGAAATGTTTGTAAACTAGTTTTTCTCAAAAAATAAATATTATACAAAACCTACTAAATGCACCTTGAAAAATATTTCATTCCCAATGGACATTGAGAAATGCAATTCACATTTACTATTTAGAATTCTTGGCAGCCTTATGTTGTTGCTGCTAAGTCACTTCAGTCGTGTCCGACTCTGTGTGACCCCATAGACAACAGCCCACCGGGCTCCCCGGTCCCTGGGATTCTCTAGGCAAGAACACTGGAGTGGGTTGCCATTTCCTTCTCCAATGTCTGAAAGTGAAATATAGATCAGTGGAACAAAACAGAAAGTCCAGAGATAAATCCACGCACATATGGATACCTTATCTTTGACAAAGGAGGCAAGAATATACAATGGATTAAAGACAATCTCTTTAACAAGTGGTGCTGGGAAAACTGGTCAAACACTTGTAAAAGAATGAAACTAGAGCACTTTCTAACACCATACACAAAAATAAACTCAAAATGGATTAAAGATCTAAATGTAAGACCAGAAACCATAAAACTCCTAGAGGAAAACATAGGCAAAACACTCTCTGACTTACATCACAGCAAGATCCTCTGTGACCCACCTCCCAGAATATTGGAAATAAAATCAAAAATAAACAAATGGGACCTAATTAAACTTAAAAGCTTCTGCACAACAAAGAAAACTATAAGCAAGGTGAAAAGACAGCCTTCAGAATGGGAGAAAATAATAGCAAATGAAGCAACAAACAACTAATCTCAAAAATGTACAAGCAACTCCTACAGCTCAATTCCAGAAAAATAAATGACCCAATCAAAAAATGGGCCAAAGAACTAAATAGACATTTCTCCAAAGAAGACATACAGATGGCTAACAAACACATGAAAAGATACTCAACATCACTCATTATCAGAGAAATGCAAATCAAAAGCACTATGAGGTACCATTTCATGCCAGTCAGATTGGCTGTGATCCAAAAGTCTACAAGCAATAAATGCTGGAGAGGGTGTGGAGAAAAGGGAACCCTCTTGCACTGTTGGTGGGAATGCAAACTAGTACAGCCACTCTGGAGAACAGTATGGAGATTCCTCAAAAAACTGTTAATAGAACTGCCTTATGATCCAGCAATCCCACTGCTGGACATACGCACTGAGAAAACCAGAATTGAAAGAGACACATGTACCCCAATGTTCATCGCAGCACTGTTTATAATAGCCAGGACATGGTAGCAACCTAGATGTCCATCAGCAGATGAATGGATAAGAAAGCAGTGGTACATATACACAATGGAGTATTACTCAGCCATTAAAAAGAACACATTTGAATCAGTTCTAATGAGGTGGATGGAACTGGAGCCTATTATACAGAGTGAAGTAAGCCAGAAAGAAAAACACCAATACAGTATACTAACGCATATATATGGAATTTAGAAAGATGGTAACAATAACCCTGTATACGAGACAGCAAAAGAAACACTGATGTATAGAACAGTCTTATGGACTCTGGGAGAGGGAGAGGGTGGGATGATTTGGGAGAATGACATTGAAATATGTATAATATCATATTTGAAATGAGTCACCAGTCCAGGTTCGATGCCTGATACCAGATGCCTGGAGCTGGTGCACTGGGACGACCCAGAGGGATGGTATGGGGAGGGAGGAGGGAGGAGGGAGGAGGGTTCAGGATGGGGAACACATGTATACCTGTGGCGGATTCATTTTGATGTATGGCAAAACCAATACAATATTGTAAAGTTAAATAAAATAAAATTTAAAAAAAAAAGAAAGTGAAGTCACTCAGTCGTGTCTGACCCTTAGTGACCCCATGGACTGCAGCCTACCAGGCTCCTCCGTCCATGGGATTTTCCAGGGAAGAGTACTGGAGTGGGGTGCCATTGCCTTCTCCAAGCCCTATGTTAATATGTTAATTAATGTTAATGCAAATATGTTAGTGTTAATGCAAATGTTAATGTAAATATGTTAATACTTTCAATCCACAGGAATAGTGTATTTGTGTATGTGCTAAGTGCTAATAAAATATTCCTTCAAATTATGAAATAATAATATTTGCTCTAAATATAAAACCTTCTATAAAACTTTGAAGTAAATATGAAATTTTCTTATAACAATGATGAGTCACTAAATACTGCATTATATTGCACCCCTCATTACATATTGGTGTAATAATAGTCATAACTAGATTGAAGATAATATATTAATAAATGGCCTAAAACCAAATGTCTATTCAAAGATGAATAAATAAAGAAAATGTGGTATACACACACAATGGAATATTACTCAGTTATTTAAGAGTAGGAAATGATTCCATTTGCAGACAACATGGATGCACCTGGAGATTAACACACTGAGTAAAGTCAGTCAAACAGAGAAAGATCAATACCATATGATACTGCTTATATGAGGAATCTAACAAAATATACAAATGAGCTTATTTACAAACCAGAAACAGACCCACACAGAACAAACTTACCATTGCCATGGAGAAGGGTGAGGGGGAGGAATAGATTGGGAGTTTGGACTGTAATGCACACACTGCTATATTTAAAACAGATAACTAACAAGAACCTATTGTATAGCACAGGGAATGCTGTCAATACTCTGTAATAACATAAATGGGAAAATAATTTGAAAAAGAATAGATACATGCATATGTGTAACTGAATCAGTTTCCTGTACACCTGAAACTAACACAACATTGTTAATCAACCATACTACAGTATAAAACAAAACTAAAATAAAATCATTCAGATTCAAAAGTTAATACTTAACTTGTTACTAGGCTAGACTTTGTACTAAGTACTCATTTTTTTGTCAATATTTAAACAAATCAATGTATAGAAGCACCTATTCATGATCTCTTCTGGAGACCATATTTTAATGAATGTTTCAAATATTTCTTTTTTTAATAGAAAAATTAAAAATTAGATATTTTTTTCACATACCAAATCAAATAAAGTACTTTATATTTTCTCTCGAATATAAATATGGAAAAGAGACCACATGGAAACCCTAGAAGTGAAAAACAGAATTTCTGAAATTAAAAATTTTTTGAGTAGAATTAGCCCAATGGACATGACAGAAGAAAGGATAAATAACTTGTGATAGAACTATAGAAATTATCCAAGATAAATAACAGAAAGAAACAATGTTGCAAATAAAAGTAACTGGAGCCTCAAGGACAAGTTAGATGGCATCATATAGTTACGTGTGGAAAAAGAATCCTAGAATGAATAGATGGGACAGGAAAGGAAAAAAACAAAACAAAACACCTTGAAGATGTCAGGGCTGAATATTTCCCAAATTCTTATGGGGAAAAAAATTTAGCTAGATGTTTTAAAAATGCAAACAAACCCTAAAAAGGACACTATAGTCAGGGGGTTCAAAGTCAGAGACGACAACTTGTGATAGCAGCAAAAGAAAAACAATATATACATACAGATATATAAACAGTGAAACAACAATCCAATTAGTGAGTGGATAAAAAACGATGGAGGCTAGTAGGAGGCAGACATCTTTACTTATTTTAATTTAATTGGAGGCTAATTACTTTACAATATTGTATTGGTTTTGCCATACATTGACATGAATCCGCCACGGGAGTACATGTGTTCCCCATCCTGAACCCCCTTCCCATCTCCCTCATCTCCCTCCCCATCCCATCCCTCTGGGTCATCCCAGTGCACCAGACCTGAGCACCCTGTCTTTAAACTGAGGAAAGAAACAAAAATGTCAACCACCAATTCTAATTTCAGTGACAATATAACTCATGATTTAAGGTAAAATAAAGACCTTTTTTGATAAAAAGTAAATCAAGAGTCTGTTACCAGAAGAACTGAACTAAAAGAAAGCTAAAGGAAATTGTTCAACTGAAAGGGAAATGGTATCAAACTGCTTAAATCCCCAGAAAAGAACAAAGAGCATAAGAAATGGTAAATCTATGGATAAATGCAGAAACCTTTCTTTTTTTGATAATTTCTTCCTATTTTATAAAACAAATAATTGACTAAAACTAAAATTATAACACTGTCTTGTGAGCTTTATCATGTAAGCTTATGTACTACATGTGATGATTATAATGTAAAGATAAGTTATAGTTTTTCCAGTTTTTAAAATTGTAATCTAAACACATTAAGAGCAAAAAATAAACATTAATAAATACTCTTCAAATAATTTTATGGAATTTGAAATAAAAGTACTCAAAAATTAAATTATATTTGAAGTGTATCTTTTATAGACCATACAAAAGTGAGCTTTACAATACTGTAAAGTTAAGTAAAATAAAATTTAAAAATAAATAAATAAATAAACTTACAAAAAAAAAAAAGTGAGCTTTATTTATCCACTCTGAAAGACTGAGTCTTTGATCAGAATATGTATTCCATCATTATAGGTATGTCATAACATGTACATGTGAGTGAAAGTTGCTCAGTCGTGTCTGACTCTTTGCAACCCCATGGACTATATATAGTTCATGGAACTCTCCAGATCAGAATACTAGAGTGGGTAGCCTTTAGCTTCTCCAGGGGATCTCTCCAACCCAGGGATTGAACCTAGGTCTCCTGCATTGCAGGTGGATTCTTTACCAGCTGAGCCACACGGGAAGCCCAACATGTACATGTGTGCATGCTAAATCACTGGGAGCCTGTGCCCACCAGGCTCCTCTCCATGGGATTCTCCTGGCAAGAAGACTGGAGTGGGTTGCCATGCCGTTCTCCAGGGGATCTTCCCAACCCAGGCATCAAACCTGCCTCTCTGACCTCTCCTGCATTGGCGGGGGGCTCCTGACCACTAGTGCCACATGTACACATACATGTGTAATTATTGATATGGTAGGGCCTTATGACTACTATCTTATCTCTGTTTTCAAATTTCCTTATCTATTTCCTTCTTTTACTGTTGTTTCTTTACCCTCCCTTCACAGTCTGGTTCTGATTATTTGAGTATTTTCTTAAATAAAACTTTAATTTTCATGTTGTATTTTGGTAGTGGTTATTCCAGGATTTATATCTTATGTCCCAGGATATCTCAGATCTAAAGATATTCTGTCTACCAAAATATAATAAAAACTTTTCTAATTTTGTTTCACATGCAAAATCATATACAAAATGTAAGGAAAATGCATATCCCAGAACAATATTATTTTCCAATCCTCATTCTGTACCCACGACATTTCCTGTATAACTGTCCTTTTAGATACCACAGATGTGCTCAGATTATTTTCTCTCCCCTTTCACTTTGCCTTTATCTATTTAAGTCCTCCCACTTTTCCTGATTCTAACTCATAAAGCCCCCAGACATTTTTGCACTTCAAGGATTCTCCTACACTGGATTACAGTGAAGGAAGAGAAGAAAGACTAGAACCGGGTAGAGCCTGCTCCCATTAGTTGAAAAATAAAGAGAAAAACAGCTAAAAAGAACTGTGCATTCACTATTTTGCGTTCAGTCCTAGTAAATATTTTTACAAAAATAATGCAGAATTATTTTATATGTAGGTAGCTTCAGTTCTCATTTAACTTAAACTTTACCTCTATACATGTTATTTTTATATACCTGAGTTATTGTTGTTATTGTCATGGTTATAATCTGGTCATATTTCCAGGATGTTTCTATTTTTGGCCTCTTAATTATTATAGTTTCTTATATTATAATGATCTGACACATAGAAATCTGCATACAGTTTTTGTTTTATATATGAGAATTTTTACTTTTTTTTTTTTTTTTAGTTCTCCTATTACAAAGTTTCTGTATATTGGTTCCTGTTTCCTCTTCTTATACCTCATTACCTTTCTCATATTTTTATCCCTTTGTGCTTCTCTTGTATATTCTGGGAATGCTATTCAAGTCTGTCCTACATATTCTTGATTTGATTTTTCCACTACCCCTCTTCTGAAAGACTAGTTTTCTCAGTTCTGAAGTTTCCACTGACCTCTACTATGTCTTATTTACTATGATCACTAGCAAGCCTTCCTCATTACTTCCTTGTCTTGCTTTCTCAGCTTATTGTCTTTTTACAGAGGCGAGTTATTTTATACCAATTTGAGAGTGAGAGACATCTCCTGAAATGTCTTCTTGCATCCAAATGATTCTGTTTTAGAAGTATCTGCTTCATCTGGGTTTCTTAGATTTATTTGGCCTTGCCTTTTATGTATTAAGTTTTTTTAATTAGCTTTCTTCTAACCTCATTACAAATGCTGTGAAATGGTGATATATGTCTAAATAATTAAACCACTTTTCTTTCTGAATTACAGAACATTAATTCAGGACAATGATATAAGGCCATGATTACAAAATTAGACAACTGTGTGCAAGATGTGGGAAAGGAAAAGTCTACTCAACTTTTCATATTATAAAATTTATATTGTATGGGATTTGGACATTTAATTCAATGCAGGAGGAGCAGTTCAGTGCGATGCTGCCTGGTATATTCTTTATATTTTCACCTGGACAGTAGATTTGAATATTTTCTAGACTAATACCTATTATATAGCAGTTTTCCCCCACTATTTCATTCACCTGTGTCTGGTTTTTGTCCCTACTTGATGGGTCCTTTTTAACTTTACATAAACAAACAGAACTTCTATTGCTTCTTGAATTATTATTTTTCTATAATCCTTATACCATAGGTCACCTGCAATTTCTTTCCCTCAGAATATCCCCATGCCCTACAGGCACTGCAGCTTATTACTATAAGTTCCTCTGTAATGCATAGTGTTTTAGTCAGTGTTTTATTAACTCATTAAGTGAAGTTATTTTCTTTTATTTCAATATTTTGTTTGGCACATATTATGGAAGACTCTGAGGTGGTGAGGAGAGCAGTTTTCTTCATCCCAGGATAATGAAGGAGACCAAATTTTTTATACAAAACTAGACTGAAT
The DNA here is from genome assembly GCA_935064755.1 of Tragelaphus eurycerus. NCBI lineage: Eukaryota > Metazoa > Chordata > Mammalia > Artiodactyla > Bovidae > Tragelaphus > Tragelaphus eurycerus. Next base: position 14,318,677 of record CAKXYN010000061.1, read on the forward strand.
TTTAGAGTCAGGGACCAGATGGTACGACAGCCATGAAGTACCTTCTTACCTATTTAATACAGTTTCTCTTTCATAGAGTAAAGCATGGATATGTCAAAAGCAAATGCCTAGGTTGATTTTATCTCCATCTCATTCCATCTGCTTTTTAATTAGTGTCAATCCCATCTAGATTTTGATATTAATTGCTTATAAGTACAGGCTTCCAACGCTATTGAGAGTGTTGGCCTTCTTCTGTATTTGTACAATTTTTTTTTTCTAAATAACAAGTCAGTATAGGATGAATTAGATTCCATTATAAATCTGAGCAGGATGCCTGTTATATTTTAAAGGTTGGAAAATAATGTACTCAATGATGTAGTACAAATTATTAATTAAAAATCCATGTGTGATAAAGGTAACTTCACTTGTTTATTCTTCCAATTAACAGCTTAAATGCCTACCATATGCCAGGCATGTTTTGATTTTTACAGTGAATGAAGAGCACATGTTTTTAGCTTCATGATATTTGATATTTATTGAGGGAAGCAGATAAAATATAATTACATGGTAGAAAAAAAATTAACTCTGGTTAGCACCCAAATAGGGGGAGTGTATATTAGCATATTATATGAGTGGATATGGTCTAGTTTGAGACCTCAGAACAGAGAAAGTAAACTGACATATAAACTGGAGCAAATTATCATAGGAAAGAGGAAATTCCCACAAGCATGGATACATGGATGTGCAAAGGTCCAGGGTAGAATGGAACATGGTTTACTAAAACTGGTAGAAAGAGAGTGAGGTAGATTAATACTGAAAAGAGGAATACCTGCTAAAAAGGCTTGGAGAGTCTCATTGGTTAAGTTAAATGCTTTAATTATTTTAAGAGAAACTAGATGCTATGACTTTTTTTAAATATAAGTACATTATCTAGAACTGTGGTTCCCAATATATTAGCCACTGTGCTTGTCAGAAGTTGCACTAGTTATTTTTGACTCTTCAAAGAGCTCCATGAGGTTGTTGGCTACCATATTGGACAGCACAAATATAGAATATATTCACTATTGTGGAAGGTCCCACTAGACGGTGCTAGTCCAGAGAAAGCAGTGTGAAATATACAGGAACCCAAATGGGTAAAGTGAACCCAGCAGCAAATAAGAGACAGTGGAAGCTGAGTGTGTGTATTAGTTTATTAGAGCTGCTAGAGAAAAGTACCACAAACTGGGTAGCTTAAAACATCAAAAATTTAGTGTTTCAAAGTTTTGGAGGCTGAAAGTCTTAAATCAAGGTATTGGCAGGATCATGAAGGCTCTAGCAGAGAATCTGTTCCATGCCTTTAATGTAGCTTCAAGGTTGCCAGCAATCTTTGGCATTTCTTGGCTTGTAGACATATCACTTCAATCTCAGCCTCTGTTAACTGCATGTCCTCTTCACTGGGCATCAATATATGTCTGTCTCTTCTTATTTTTGTTTTGGTTGTGTTTAGTCACTAAATTTCGGGGAAGGCAATGGCACCCCACCCCAGTACTTTTGCCTGGAAAATCCCATGGACGGAGGATCCTGGTAGGCTCCAGTCCATGGGGTCACTAAGAGTCGGACATGACTGAGCGATTTCACTTTCTCTTTTCACTTTCATGCATTGGAGAAGGAAATGGCAACCCACTCCAGTGTTCTTGCCTGCAGAATCCCAGGGACGGGGGAGCCTGGTGAGCTTCTGTCTATGGGGTTGCACAGAGTCGGACACGACTGAAGCGACTTAGCAGCAGCAGCAGCAGCAGCAGCCACTAAATTGTGCCTGATTATTTTGTAACCCTGTGGATTGTAGACTGCCAGGCTCCTCTGTTCAAGAGATTTCCCAGGCAAGAATACTGGAGTTGTGGTTTCCTTCTCCAGGGGATCTTCTTCACCCAGGGGTCAAACACACATCTCCTGAGTTGGCAGGCAAATTCTTTACCACTGAGCTACCAGGAAAGCTCCTCTCTTCTTATTAGAATACCAGTAATATGGTGGGATTACAGCCCACCATAATGACATCACTTAATGCAGTTACATTTGCAAAACCCTATTTTTCAAATAAGATTACATTTATAGGTACATAACATTAGGACTGAAACTTATCTTTTTGGTATGGGCAGGATTCAACCCACAAAAGTATGGAGTAAAAAGAAGCTGACAGACATAAAGAATATTTAAAACACAGGTTAAATACAGAGAGAAGTCAATGACAAGTATATTTTAAATAAAGTTATTAGAAGGATTTATTTTTAAAAGTTGCTCAAACATTATCAGTTCTATCTCTCACACAAATAAAAAAATACAGTCTGTATATATAGGACATTGGTCAGAAAGTGATTAAGATGCTTTCTAAAGAGCTATAGACCTTAAAGGCTGGGGTGAATGGGTTTCAAAACATTGTGTATTTTTTCTTTTACCTAAATTTCTAACTCCCTAAAACATGATATGGAAAAATTAAAGACTGATTCTTTCCAGGAAATTCTGAAAATCAGAGGCCAGTTTCATCTCCTTCTAACAAGACATACGGGAATTAATGCGAGATGACCAACAGGGGGCAAAGCTATGTGTTTTCTGAGGGCTAACCTAGGAGTTGTGGAAATAAATAGGGTTAGAGATTTCTCTAAAAATCCAACCCAAGAAGACTGACTTTGGAAGAGAGACATCAAAAGGAAAGTTTGATCTCAGATCAGGACATGAGAGAGTCAAATGATCCACAGGAGAATTAACAACAAACAGTAAGTCTGGTTCCCAATAACAAAGTTCTAAAGAACTTTCAACGTAGAAGGCAATGGCATCCCACTCCAGCATTCTTGCCTGGAAAATCCCATGAACGGAGGAACCTGGTGGGCTGCAGTCCATGGGACCGCTAAGAGTCGGACACGACTGAGCGACTTCGCTTTCGCTTTTCACTTTCATGCATTGGAGAGGGAAATGGCAACCCACTCCAGTGTTCTTGCCTGGAGAATCCCAGGGACGGGGGAGCCTGGTGGGCTGCCGTCTATGGGGTCGCACAGAGTCGGACACGACTGAAGTGACTTAGCAGCAGCAGCAGCAAAGAACTTACAAAAGTAATCCATAAGAGGAAAAGTATTTTAACATTTATAATTCATAATGCATGAATGAACTCCTGACATGAAATGTGCAGGACAATCTCTCTCATGTCAAAAATATTAGAAACTATATACTGGTAGTATGTAGGTACTATAGAGATCTTCCAAGTTAGACTTGAGGTCCATTTCTACTTGTCTTAATAAATATGTGTTCTCTACCCAGCTGGGAAAAAAAAAAAAAATCTACTTTCTAGGGTTATTTCAAGTTTTGGAAATATGAATTTTTGCCCATAAAATACAATGAGTTTGATGACATTTTTCATCACATTCTGAGAATTTAACATGGAGACCCAGTGTGCATCAGGTGTTAAGGAATGGAAAATTACTCATAATCTATGAACTTTAATACATAGTGCGGAGAAGGCAATGGCACCCCATTCCAGTACTCTTGCCTGGAAAATCCCATGGATGGAGAAGTCTGGTGGGCTCCAGTCCATGGGGTCGCTAAGAGTCGAACACGACTGAGCGACTTCCCTTTCACTTTTCACTTTCATGCATTGGAGAAGGAAATGGCAACCCACTCCAGTGTTCTTGCCTGGAGAATCCCAGGGACGGTGGAGCCTGGTGGGCTTCCGTCTCTGGGGTCGCACATAGTCGGACACGACTGAAGCGACTTAGCAGCAGCAGCAATGAAATAGACGTGATACAGGAGAGGATAATAAAAAAAGATAAATAAACATAACAAAACAAGTGAATATCAGGAGTATTTTCAATATCTGCAAGTCACGTGGAGTGATTTGAAACAGGACCTCTTTCTGTTACCAAAATTTTACAGCCAATAGTCTTACTCTTCGCTTATTTAACTGTTATTTAACAAATATTAACCAACTATCATGTGGCAACACATGATTATTCAATGCATTCTCCATGGTTATGCTGATTACAGTGACTTTTAAAAAAATTCTCAACTACTTTCATACAGGATTAATGCATCCTGTTGCAATTTGCTTTCTTATTTCCAGCTAACATATGTTCACTTCGATAAACTTACTTTTAGTTCCTTGCCCAATATATTCATATCTAATTCTCACATCAAAATCATTTGATAAAGAATATTATAATCTCATTTAGAAATGGGCAAACATATGTTCATAAGTAATTTTCTAAATGTTGTTAAGAAATAAAGCAGGTACATCAGTACTATTTTTCTAGATTCCATAAAACCAACCCAATATTGTAAATCAGTTCTCTTGCAATTAAAAAAATTAAGAAGTAAAGCAGGGATTACATACAATACAGATTCATTCCACAGTATTCCTTGTTAATTTCAGGTGCAATATCTTGTTTTTCACCTGCTCTAATTCTATCTTGGATATGTTTCAACGTTTTTGACAGTAACTCTCTCATCTGTGTTCATGTCTGATCCCCTTTAAATATTTGGAACCAATCTGTCTGAGTTTTCATCTTTGCTTTCATAAGTTGGATAGACTGCTCCCTTATTCCTCACACCTTCTTGATTTTGATGCTCATTTCCAAGACCACATTCTGCCATCATCCTACACAATGCAATTCTAATGAAAGCAGTTGAAGGCATGAGGGACAATGAGCTCACAGATATTATTTTTGACACTTGCTATGATGAAAAGAAAATATACCACCTTAAAGAATACACAATTTATCAAGGGATACATTTTAAACAAAAACAGTATAATGGAGCAAATATGATGGGATTAAAGGACACACATGTTATCATTTTCTCCAGATATATGTCTAGGAGTAGGATTGCTGGATCATATGGTAGTTTTATTTTTAGCTTTTTAAAGGAAACTCCATATTATCCTCCATAGTTCAGTTCAGTTCAGTTCACTCCTCAGTTGTGTCTGACTGATTGTGACCTCATGGACTGTAGCATGCCAAGCCTCCCTGTCCATCACCAACTCCCAGAATTTATTCAAACTCATGTCCATTGAGTCGATGATGCCATCCAACCATCTCATCCTCTGTCATCCCCTTCTACTTCTGCCTTCAATCTTTCCCAGCATCAGGGTCTTTTCAAATGAGTCAGTTCTTAGTATCAGGTGACCAAAGTATTGGAGTTTCAGCTTCAGCATCAGTCCTTCCAATGAATGTTTAGTACTGATTTCCTTTAGAATCTCCTTGCAGTCCAAGGGAATCTCAAGAGCCTTCTCCAACACCATAGTTCAAAAGCATCAATTCTTCAGCGCTCAGCTTTCTTTATGGTCCACCTCTCACATCCATACATGACTACTGGAAAAACCACAGCTTTGACTATACTAACCTTTATTGGTAAAGTAATGTCTCATCTTTTTAATATGCTTCTAGGTTGGTCATAACTTTTCTTCCAAGGAGCAAGCGTCTTTTAATTTCATGGCTGCAGTCACCATCTGCAGTGATTTTGAAGCCTCAAAAAATAAAGTTCTCCATAGTGGCTGTATCAATTTACATTTCCACCGAAAGTACAGCAGTGTTCCCTTTCTCCACACCTTCTCTAGCATTTATTGTTTGTATGATTTTCGGATGATGGCCCTTCTGACCAATGTGAAGTGATACTTCCTTGTAGCTTTATTTGTATTTCTCTAATAATTAATGATGTTGAGCACCTTTTCACATGCCTCTTGGCCATCCACATGTCTTCTTCAAAGAAATATATATCTTTTGCCCATTTAAAAAAAATTTTTTTTTACATTGAGCTATAGCAAACCCAGTACTGGGCATATGTCCAGAGAAAACCATAATTTAAAAGGATACATGTGCCCCAACATTCACTGCAACACTATTTACAATCGCTAGGAGATGGAAGAAATCTAAATGTCTGTTGATGGAGGAACAGATAAAGATGTACACATATACAATGGAATATTATTCAGCCATAAAAAGGATGAAATTATGCCCTTTGCAGTGACACGGATGGACCTCAAGACTGCCCTACTGAGTGAATTAAGTCAGAGAGAGAAAGACAGATATCATATGATATCATTTATATGTGGAATCTTTAAAAAAAAAGGGTAAAACAAAACCTATTTAAAAAACAGAAATAGTGTTTCAGATGCAAAAACAAACTTATGGCTACCAAGAGGGAAAAGAGAGGGAGATAAATTGGGAGATTGGGATTTAATATACACACTACTATATATAACTACTATATATAACTAATATATATAACTATATATAACTAATAAGAACCTACCATATAGAACAGGGAACTCTACTGAATACTCTGTAATGACCATAATTTAAATGAATCTAAAGAGATATATCCATGTATGTCTTATATATGTATTTGTATAAACATATATATGCATACATGTATTTGTATATATGAATTTGTATACATATATTTGTATAACTGATTCACTTTGCTGTACAGCAGAAATTAACACATTATAAATCAACTATACTCCAATAAAAATTAATTAAAAGAAGACATGAATGTGAAAGAAATTTTTAGAAGTTACTGAGCCATCACCATACTGTGTAATTATTACAATTTTTATTCTTTGTACTATGCAATTTAGAACAATATATACTGCTTACAGTTAACTTCCTTTGTATTATTATTGTTACTCTCAAATTTATCACTAAATTATAAATAATATGGGACTTTTAACCTAACTACGTACATAAGATAGTGTTAAATAACTATCTTTATAGTTATATAAAAGTATAACTATAGTTATATATAATTAAATATGTATAACTATATATAATTATAGTTAAATAACTATAGTTATTTAATAAATATGAAACATTCAATATACATGTTGATTTATCATCACAACTAAGTGATAATGATATATAGTGTATATTTTGGAATCAATTTTTCACCAGAGAATACGGTAATCCTTAAATATTAAGTGAATATTTTTAAACCATATTAGTATTTAAAAATGAAATCCAGGAGGGAGGAGGGAGGAGGGTTCAGGATGGGGAACACGTGTATACCTGTGGTGGATTCATGTTGATGTATGGCAGAACTAATACAATATTGTAAAGTTAAAAAATTAAAATAAAATTAAAAAAATAAAGTCCATATCCTCAATTTGAATTTCAGATAGAAATAAAAAAACATTATTTTTGGCATATTTTGTTAAGTAGAAATTATCAAGTTATAAAAATAAATGACATAACATCAACATGTTTAGAAAATAAAAATTTTGGAAATCATAATTGTAGTAATTAAGATACCTGCTTTATAAAAGCATTCAGAACACTAGAAGAATACTTTTAAATCATGGATAATAATGAATAATGTGAAGCTTACTATCTTTCATGAAAGTATAAGCCAAAGAGCAGCTGGTCTAGTCAGAGTCATCAACAGGCCATGCAATTTCTAAAAGAGGGGACATGTCAACAGGATGTGTCATAGTTTATTTGAAAACAGCTGCAGTTGGGATTTTCAAGCTGACCCCCATCTGGACAGGACTATGATGGCTTCTTGAAAGATTGTCAACAGAGTCCAAATGAAAAACAGAGTAGGTCAAACATAAGGACAGATGGTAAAGTGACTGAACAAGACGATAATTTTTAATTACACACACACAAAAATCTCGCTCCAATAACTTACTAAAAATACCCTAGTATATGAATTTAATGCCCTATAATAAAGAGCATCCTTGAGGTTTTGAGGAAAGGGGAGCTATAGGTGAATTAAAAGGCTGAAATACTGTTATTTTTCTTTTTTTCAAAAAGTAATGTTCAGAGTCCATAGTGCTATTTGTGACTTTAGGATATGCAGAGTCATTAAGAAAAACCCCTCTAGGAGCCACTGTTTGGTCTCTGATTTTAACTAAAATTTATTTTTAATGTAACTGCAGACTAGACACATATTGAAGTGACAGTTTCTCAACAAAATGTGCAAACTTAAATCTCTGACTTTCACATTTTAACATGAAACCAACATCATTTTTAAATATTCTACGCATCACATAATGGAAAATCCAATGGACATATGCAAAATCCTATGGACATAGGAGCCTGGCAGGCTACACAGTCTATGGGGTCACAAGTGTCAGACACGACGACTAAACCACCACCACCATCACATAATTTGAATTGAAGTTTTACATTATATATTGAACACATATTACATATTAATAAAACAGCACACATTTTAAAACCACTAAAAATGCAAGTTATAACTATATACATATATATATATATGCAACATATATAAAGTGTCTAAATTTCCTCTGCTATAAATTATGAGATGAAAAAAATATATATTTCACTATATTGTGATTATACAGCATAAGTTAATTTTTGTTAAAGGCAACTATAATCTACCTAGAAAATTACTAGAGTATATTCATATTATTAGCATAATTAAAATATTATAACTTTTCAATTTAATATACTGCATTTAAATCTCATCTTATATGTAGATTATGCTATACATATTTTAAAATATGCCACACATATTTTAACAATTTCAAAGTTACAAAATTAAACTTTTTTTTTTTTTTTTGCCCCTCCCAGGGGCAAGTAAGGTATTAAAGTGTGTAAATTCAATGAATATTGTGAAACCATGGCACAAAACTGAGTTTACAAATGTAAAAGTATGAAAGAAATTTTTATATTTAAAAAAAATGTTTACTTTTGTAACTTTGAAATTGTTAAAATATGTGTCCCACTGCTGGGCATACACACTGAGAAAACCAGAATTGAAAGAGACACGTGTACCCCAATATTCATAGCAGCACTGTTTACAACAGCCAGGACTTGGGAGCAACCTTGATGTCCATCAGCAGATTAATGGATCAGAAAGCGGTGGTACATATACACAATGGAATATTACTCAGCCATTAAAAAGAATACATTTAAATCAGTTCTAATGAGGTGGATGGAACTGGAGCCTATTATACAGAGTGAAGTAAGCCAGAAAGAAAAACACAAATACAGTATACTAACGCATATATATGGAATTTAGAAAGATGGTAACAATAACCCTGTTTACGAGACAGCAAAAGAGACACTGATGTAGAGAACAGACTTTTGGACTCTGGGACCGGGAGAGGGTGGGATGATTTGGGAGAATAGCAATGAAATATGTATAATATCATATCTGAAACGAGTCGCCAGTCCAGGTACGATGCCTGATAATGGATGCCTGGGACTGGTGCACTGGGACAACCCAGGGGGATGGTATGGGGAGGGAGGAGGGAAGAGGGTTCAGGATAGGGAACACATGTATACTTGTGGTGGATCCATCTTGATGTATGGCAAAAGCAATAAAATATTGTAAAGTTAAGCAAAATAAAATTTAATTAAAAAAAAATACCTTACTTGTATGGCATTTTGTTATCTGCATTGAAACAATGTTTGCATTTATTTAAATTTAGAATAAGCTATAACTCTGCTGATTCATTATTTTTATTATTTTTTTGAAATAGCAATAGAATTTATGAGGCTATGTATCCATTTCAACAATATTACTCTTTCTCAGGTTGTGACTGTTTTTAAACATTGCACCATGATTTCTGAACTTCCTCAATAGTTGCAAACACTACTTTTTGAGGGAGCAAAAGTATCAGGAGAAAATAAATGATTAACTTATCTGTACATTAAAATCAACAAGTAAACATTTGATACAGCACAGAATTCGGGAACTTTCAGCTGTTCTTTATCACATTATTTTCATTATTCACTTGAAGGTGCTGAATGTGTTTCCTGACTAAAGCAAAAAGTCCTTATTAACTTGTTTTAAAAAGTTAATATAGTAGATTTATATCAACTATCACAAAGAACTTTGGAAACCGCTATTATTTCAGTTTGTATCATGATGTAATTACAAATTAATGGAAGAATAAATGGGAGATATGTTTTAAATAGTATAAAATAAACTTGAAACTGAAGATAATGTGAAAAGGAAAATTCCAAAACATTGATGAAAAAAGGACATGTGGTTAAAGTTCGGTCATAATCATCAAAGACAACTTAAAGGTTTAATAGAATATGGGATTGAAAAAAAAGAGGCAGAAATAGACCATCTAAGAAGGAAAGTTATGACCAACCTAGATAGCATATTCAAAAGCAGAGACATCACTTTGCCAACAAAGGTTCACCTAGTCAAGATTATGGTCTTTCCTGTGGTCATGTATGGATGTGAGAGCTGGACTGTGAAGAAGGCTGAGCGCCGAAGAATTGATGCTTTTGAACTGTGGTGTTGGAGAAGACTCTTGAGAGTCCCTTGGACTGCAAGGAGATCCAACCGGTCCATTCTGAAGGAGATCAGCTCTGGGATTTCTTTGGAAGGAATGATGCCAAAGCTGAAACTCCAGTATTTTGGCCACCTCATGCGAAGAGTTGACTCATTGGAGAAGACTCTGATGCTGGGAGGGATTGAGGGCAGGAGGAGAAGGGGACGACAGAGGATGAGATGGCTGGATGGCATCACTGACTCGATGGATGTGAGTCTGGGTGACCTCCGGGAGTTGGTGATGGACAGGGAGGCCTGGCGTGCTGCAGTTCATGGGGTCGCAAAGAGTCGGACACGACTGAGAGACTGATCTGATCTGAAAGACAGTTGAAGGAATACAAAGTATAGCAATAAGTTCTATGAAAATTATTGTCATGTTAAGTCACTTCACGGGGAAGGCAATGGCACCCCACCCCAGTACTCTTGCCTGGAAAATCCCATGGATGGAGGAGCCTGGTCTGACTCTTTGCAACCCTATGGACTATAGTTTGCCAGGCTCCTCTGTCCATGGGATTCTCCAGGCAAGAATACTGGAGTGGGTTGCCATTTCCTCCTCCAGTGACAATTAAACCTTGGCTTTTTAACATCTAGTTGCTAGAGCAAAATAAGATTACATTCTTTATTTTCTTACTCAAGAAAACATATGAATTTCGGTAGCAAATTCAAATTTATTGTGCATATGTTATATAGAACAATAGCTTCAGTTCAGTCGCTCAGTCGTGTCCGACTCTTTGCAAACCCATGAATGACAGCACACCAGACCTCCCTGTCCATCACTAACTCCCGGAGTTCACTCAGACTCACGTTCATCAAGTCAGTGATGCCATCCAGCGATCTCATCCTCTGTCGTCCCCTTCTCCTCCTGCCCCCAATCCCTCCCAGCATCAGAGTCTTTTCCAATGAGTCAACTTTTTGCATGAGGTGGCCAAAGTACTGGAGTTCCAGATTTAGCATCATTCCTTCCAAAAACCATTCAGGTATGACCTAAATCAAATCCCTAATGATTATATAGTGGAAGTGAGAAATAGATTTAAAGGACTAGATCTGATAGATAGAGCACCTGATGAACTATGGACTGAGGTTCGTGACATTGTACTGGAGACAGGGATCAAGATCATCCCCATGGAAAATAAATGCAAAAAAGCAAAATGGCTGTCTGGGAAGGCCTTACAAAGAGCTGTGAAAAGAAGAGAAGCGAAAAGCAAAGGAGAAAAGGAAAGATGGAAGCATCTGAATGCAGAGTTCCAAAGAATAGCAAGAAGAGATAAGAAAGCCTTCCTCAGCGATCAATGCAAAGAAATAGAGGAAAACAACAGAGTGGGAAAGACTAGAGATCTCTTCAATAAAATTAGAGATACCAAGGGAACATTTCATGCAAAGCTGGGCTTGATAAAGGACAAAAATGGTATGGACCTAACAGAAGCAGAAGAACAATAGCTTAAATATGTTTATAAAGAGTTATTTAAATTATCATTTCATTAAAGTCAATATAAAACAAAGCCTACTGACATTTTCTTAGTACTTAAATATATATCACATCACATGTGAAATGTTTCTATATAATTTACACTTACCTTGTTCTTGCTAGCATTTTCAGAAACGGGTAAAAGAAAACATATGAAGTACTTTCCACATACTCAGCGCCTCTGTTTCATGCTTCAGGGCAATCTCTTACCATTATCTTGATGCAACATATATCCAGATATTGGTAGTGGTGATTTATTGAACACAGCTCTTTGTGACCCCATGGACTATAGCCTGCCAGACTGTCCGTGGGATTTCCGAGGCAAGAATACTGGAGTGGGTTCTCATTTCCTTCTCCAGAGGATCTTCTTCACTCAGGGAATGAACCCATGTCTCCTGAATTGCAGGTAGATTCTTTACCAACTGAACCACCAGGGAAGCCCATATATGTTAGGTGCTAAAATTGCCTTTAGAGTGTATATTCTGTTCACCACACATAGAATGCCTTTTTTCTCCACTAAGAGCTTTTACTGATACCTAAAATCACTTCAATGTACAAAAGCAAAAAACTGACACTTTATTCCACTGTTTGGAATGTTTAAACTCACATTCTCTGATCTGTGTAAAACAGCACTTCAGAATGTGGCCCTTCCATTTCTCTTCAACTTCATCCTGACATTTCATGCATATTATACTCCAGTACCAGAACTACATCCAATTTCTCAAACATATAGTATTAATATTTCTTCATTGCTTTTGCACATGTTCCTTGCAACTGTTCATAGCTTTTGCATATCAGCCTGGATGTTTTCTCCTTATCTTAACTGATTAACTCTCAGTCCTCCTTCCAAGATGGTTTTTTGTTTTTAATTTTGGAAACCTGCTATTACTTTCCAAATCTGAGTTACAAGCAGTTAGTCATGTGCCCCAGCAGAACTCTTATAATACCTCTGTGCTTCTTCATGATCTGCAGCTTAGTGGCGAGCAAAGGCCATACCTGTTGTGTACATTCTTGACCTCCAGAGTTTAGCGTACAGTTTAACAAACAGAAAGGATTTATAAAATCTGCTAATAGAATAGATGATTCCTGATAAAATATACTAAATGGAGATTTAACCAATATTGAATTTGGAGAAGTACTTGTAATAAATGGCATTAAAATCAGTAAAATGACAGAAACAGTCATTTGATAAGCAAATAAATGCATGCTAAACGTTTTTGTACCACTATTTATAAATTTCATTTATAAATTTATTCAGCAATCTGCTTACCTTGTAAAGTGATAATGCCTTTTGAGTAACTATTTCATATGTGTTATTTTCTGAAAATACTCTTTAGAAACATTATTATAGAACTGCATTTATATTATTCACATGGCATTTTATGTGAAGTTCCTCTGATTAATCATTAATAGTAGAAACAAAAGGTAAGGGTGAAAAAATAACATAAGGAGGTTATTTTCTTTTAAAAAATGAGCAAAATCATCATTCTATGAAAATATACTCTATCATAAAAATTTAAATGATATTTTACACACATACTGGGTACTTCTCTGATGGCTCAGCAGGTAAAGAATCCACCTGCAATGCAAGGTTGTACCTCTGGGTCGGGACGATCCCCTGGAAATGGCATTCCTCCTGGAGGAGGAAATGGCAACCCACTGCAGTATTTCTGCCTGAAATATCCCACGGACAGAGGAGCCTGGTGGGCTACAATCCAAAGGGTCTCTAAGAAGTAGGACATGTCTGAGTGACTAAGCACATGAATACCACAAAGGTCCTTTTAATGCACGAACTCTCAAACAATATAACCCAAACATATTTACTATTTGTTTGTCAGAAATGATTGCCCAGAATATCCCATCTTTCACTTGCCTTACTCAGTGTCCCTTAATCTCCCACTCAAAAATAAATTAATCCAGCAAATGGTCAGACGGATAACTGTACTACATGAGACTAGAAGTGGCTCTTCATTTTAATTTCAATTAGCTTTAGATTTGAAAGTTCCTTGTTTTGGTACTCTAAACCTTCTAAAATACTATGGTTTTGCTGTGTATGCTTATGATTTTAATCATCATATGCCTAACTAATAAATATTATCATCTATTGTGGGCAACGTTATATCTAAACACTACCTGATTTGTTAAAGGACAAAACAAGCAAGTACAGTAGTAAAGTTTTTTTTTAATAATTGTGTGAATTGCCCATGAACACTTAAATCTCTAAATGAATATAAGAATACAGAAAAAGTATATATATATATAAATATATATTAGGATGTTCACGTTATTTTAAGTAGTTTCCAGTTGATCTAGTTTATAGAAGTGCAGTCAGAAAATGCATTAATACAAGTTCAAAACATGCTACATAATTACTTTTGTCACCCTAGTGTACAAAATTTCCCAATATATTGATCAGCATGATTGTCATGTTTCATTAAGGAAACAGAGACACAGGTATATTAAATAATGTCCCCAGTTTCAAACAGGAAATATCAGCAGGGCAAACACAGGAATGTTACTTTTTCTGAGTTTAACTTACCGATTCTTTTTCTTATACGAGATTGCCTTAAATGTATGTTTTACATTTCAGCTTTGGAGCAGCTTGCAAACGAACTAGAAGAGGTTAAATCTGGCAATTGTGAGATAAACTATTTTGCTGTTTCACTTATTATTACCAGATACTCTATCCAGAGGTTGCTGATAAACATTTGAGTTTTTTTTCAATGTTGAATATACATGAGCAACTAACTTATTATGTGATATAAAATATTTTATAAAGAACAAGCTTACTGAATACAAATACTTAGAAATGGTACTTGGCAATGGGTATAAGGAAAACGATGTTATTTTTATCTATAGAAACTTCAAAAGAAAGAAGCTTCAGAAAAGGATCCCATTTTCCTATGAGTTACTGAACTCAGCTTTTATTTTGATGAACCATGGCAGTAAATACTTTGATGTAAACGTATAATCACTAACCCTTAGGCCACCAGTCGGTTGTACTTTCCTTTTCAGAAGTGTTCCAATAAATTGAACATATTTAAGTAATCTCAAGTTTATATAAATTTCACTCCAATGTGAAAAAGCATAGTAGTTTATGCTTAGATTTAGGATGTATAAAAATCATAGCTATTTTCACTAAACAATGCACTGGGGAAAAGTAAATTAAAAAACAAAATATTTACCTTGATTTGAGTTTTAATAAGTTTCCATATATCCATCCATTCCATCCAACAACTATTATTTACTGAAGAGTATTTTTATCAGGCATCCTTTATCAGATGCTGAGGATATGAAAATGTTAAGCATACAGCTCTTTTTCCATATACTGCATTTGCCAAAATATTCCTTCAGTTTTTTAGAAAAAAATAAAAAGCCCATTTTTCATGTTCACCAAGAACTTTACTAAATTTATTCACTGTTTTATTCCATTACCTTCTGCCATTTTTTTCAGGTAACTTCATAATTTCATCTTCTCAAACTTATTTTATCTTTTTGAGGGAAAAAAAAAAAAAACTGTTCCAAGTATCTTTTACAGTCTTGCAGGAAATTGAATTTTTTTTCAGTAATTAACAGATCAAACATCTATTAAGTTCAAACACTTAAGATGTTTTACACTTAACACCATTTATCTTCTCACAATGATCTTATGTATGGTGTGAAATGTTTTCCATTAAGAGAATTTCGTAAAAACCAAATCAATGGAAATCCAAATATTCAATGCTTGGTGAATACAGTGGTGGAATTAGAACTTCTCAATCAAGATGTGACAGTTTTATTCCAGTCATCAAAGAAAAATGTGGTTTTTCTCTATCCTGATGGAAAATTATGCATTTTCAGTTGACTAATTCTGGATACTGAGTGCTGCTTTCAGTTGGTCTAACTGGGAGCAGTACTTGCTGCAATTAATCATTTGGTTTCCAGAAGGAGCTCATTATAGAGGATTACCTTCATATCCCACTACATATACAACATTGCCTTCTCTGGATAAAGACTGGCCTTTGGTGTGGCTGTTATGTGGTGATTCATTTCATTTGCCCTGTGATATCTTCTGCTCCACAATATTGTACAGTATAAACTTTTCATCACCGGTCACAATTTGTTTTAAAAATGGAATTTTTGTTCCATTTAAGTAGAGAATCTCATGTGGAACTATGGTCAAGAAGATTTTTTCTTTTCTTGTTTATTAACTAATGTGGAACCCAAACATCAAAGTAATTAACATAACCAAGCTCATAAAAATGACTTTCAATGCTTGATTTTGACATTTTGAGTATGTTGATCATCTCCCACGTGGTACAATCTTGAGTGTTTTGACCAGTTATCTATTTCAACCGGTCCACCAGACACTGGAGCATTATCCATCAAGAAACTTGCAATATGAAAATTCACAGACCAGTTTTAACAGTCAGTCACAGCAACTAATCCATTCACTGCACAAATTGCACAAATATTGGTTGTTTTTTTTTTTTTTTTTTTTTTGGCTTTTCAGCTTCATTTTTACCTTTCTTTAATAAAGCATAATATGGTGAAAATGTTGTTTTCTTCCTTCTTTCATATTAAAATGGCTACACAAAAATTCACCCACTTTGATAAGCTTTTTTTAAATGCATGTTGTTATGACAGCTGTCACAATACAATCAAACAAAATTGTTTTGAATAAAATTAAAGACAACTAAACAGTACTACAGATGTCTTATCTTACTTGGAAAAAATCCAAGGAACTTTTTGGTTAACCCAATAGAAACTGAAAGTATCTGAGCAGAGAGGCAGAGGAGGTATGGCATTTAAAACTGAATAGCTTGCAAGTACAAGGATAATACGGCCCAGGAGTGAAATTTGAAATGACATACACTTATCAAAAGCCTTGCATTTTAACTTAAACAATAGTCTACAATTCTCACTCAGTACAGTGACACTTGTCTCCGACTGTATCTCAAGGACAACAGGCATACCACTTTTTCCCCATAATTCAAACGTATTTGCAATAATTTTGCTTGAGTCAACTTCTCAATGAAATCTATGCTGTCCATAGTGTTTTAAATTTTAACTCAAAAGTTATGGTCTTCATCCCATGTCTAATTTCTTGACCCACTCTCTTCATGGTACTTAGTTTAATAACATAATGATATTTATTTCCTTTAATCACTCAGTAGAATGTAAGTTGCAGAAATGAAGTGATCCCTACCTATTAGCTACAGTTTTCATAACAAGTTGTTAGAAGAGTGATGACCTAATGAATGAAGTCATACAATTATAAACACAATTTGTCAATCTTTGTATGGAAGACACAGGCCTTTTCCTTAAATATAGCCTTAGATATAAAATAAATATGACTGGTATTCTGTATTATCTTTGTTGAAAGATTAAACTCATCTACTTTGTCTAATTTAAAAGTCTGGATTTTAATTGCAGAGAAAGAAGCAAAGCAAAGATATTCTACAGTAAGATATCTATGTGGAAAATATATAGGATGTCTAAAAAGTCTCAAATTGTGGGCATATTACATTATTATTATAGACTTAGGGGAGGGGATACATTTGGCTTTAGGATGGGTTCATTCCAAGACATTTTCATACATCAACCACAGGAAAATACAGCTTTATAAAGTCAAAGAATCCTACATAAAATGAAAGGGAAACCATAAATGAATAACTTGCTATTTTCCAGGCTTTGGAAACATTCTGTAATTGTTATAAGCACATTGAATGTGGCATGTATTCCACATTTATTGTTTTTCTAAGATCATGCAAGTCAGATTTTTACTAGGAAGAAATGTCTCTTTATATGTATAATGCATTCATAAGGTATAATATTTAACTGTATTAGATAAATGTTTTTATCTTTTCTTCTATAATCTTCTGCTTTTACAAAGGTGTAATAAATAGTTATTCCTTTTTACATACCTCAGTAGAATGTCTATTATATCGACAATCCGAAAAAGTAAATATCCTTAAGTGAGATTTAACTAAGCGTCATTCCAAGTTTAAAAGTATATGGCCATAGTTTTGGACAGAACGTTTTATACGTTCTCTATTAAATAAACAGAAATAATTTTTCTGGAAGAATTCATAAAATCTTTGTTTGAATTAATCCAAAATGGGAGACAATAATGTTTCAAGATTGAAACCATTAGGAAGAATTTTTAAAACTGTATTTTTCTTTGATATGTTATAGTCTTTGCACCATAAAGTGAGTTAGTCACTGAGTCGTGTCCAACAATTTATAATCCCATGGACTGTAGACACATCAGGCTTCTCTGTTCATGAAGTTCTCCAAGCAAGAATACTGGAGTGGGTAGCCAGTTCCTTCTCCATGGGATCTTCCAGTGGAGATCAAATCCCAGGCATCCCACACTTTGGACAGATGCTTTACTATCTGAGCCACCAGGGAAGCCCCAGTGTACCATAAAAGTGAAGTGAAGTCGCTCAGTCAGGTCCTACTCTTTGCAACCCTATGGACCCTATCTTTGCTCCTTGGTCCATGGGATTTTCCAGGCAAGAGGACTGGAGTGGGTTGCCATTTTCTTCTCCAGGGGATCTTCCCAACCCAGGGATCGAACCTGGATCTTCCACATTGTAGGCGGATGCTTTTACAGTCTGAGCCAAGAGGAAAGTCCCTTAAGGTAATTTCAAAAAAAAGGTCAATTATATCATTTGGATTTTATTCTTTGGCTGATTTCCATGTCAGAGATCATTGATATCATTTATATATATATATATATATATATATATATATATATATATATATATAATGTCTTCCTTATGTGGAATGACAAAAAAATATAATCTTTTTTTTTAAGAGTAAAAATCTTGAGTTGAAGAGGTTATCCTGTATTATTCCAGTGGGTCCTTATAAGAGAGAGACAGAAGGAACTATGACCACGAAAGAGGAGAAAGAGAGATTAGACCAGAAGCAAAGGGGTAGAGAGATTTCAAGATGCTATACTGTTGACTTTGAAGAAGAGCTATGAACTATGATTACAGCTTTAGAAGCTGAAAATGAAAAGAAGTGGATTATTACTTAGAGCTTCTAAAACGAGTGGCAGCCCTGCCAACACTGTGGTTTCAGAGCAGTGGAACGTACTTCGGACTTCTGACTTTCATGACGAGGAGACAATTTTTTTTCCTGTTGAGTGGCTCAGTTGTGTCCAGCTCTTTGTGACCCCATGGAATGAAGAATGCCAGGCTTCCCTGTCCTTCACCATCTCCCAGAGCTTACTCAAACTCATGTCCAGTGAGTCAGTGATGCCATCCAACCATCTCGTCCTCTGTCATCCCCTTCTGCCCCTGCCTTCAATCTTTCCATCATCAAGGTCTTTTTTCTAATGAGTTTACTCTTCACATCAGGTAGCAAAAGTCTTGGAGCTTCAGCTTCAGCACTAGTCCTTCCAGTGAATATTCAGAAATGATTTCCTTTAGGATTGACTGGTTTGATCTCCTTGAAGCTCAAGGGACTCTCAAGAGTCTTCTCCAACACCACAGTTCAAAAGCATCAGTTCTTCAGCACTCAGCATTCTTTATGGTCCAACTCTCACATCCATACAGAACTACTGAAAAAAACCACAGCTTTGACTAGATGGATCTTTGTTGGCAAAGTATTTTCCATGCTTTTTAATACACTGTCCAGGTTTGTCATCACTTTTCCTCAAAGGAGCAAGAATCTTTTAATTTCATGGCTGCAGTCACAATCTGCAGTGATTCTGAAGCCCAAGAAAATAATGTCTCTCACTGTTTGCATTGTTTCCCCATCTATTTGCCCAGAAATGATAGGGTCAGATTCAATGATCTTTGTTTATTGAATTTTTAATTTTAAGCCAGACTTTTTTTAGTCTCCTTTTTACCTTCAAGAGGCTCTTAATTCCTCTTTGCTTTCTGCCATAAGGGTGGTATCACCTGCATATCTGAGGTTATTGATATTTCTCCCATCAATCTTGATTCTGTCTTGTGCTTCATCCAGTGCACCATTTCACATGATGTATTCTTCATATAAGTTAAATAAACAGGGTGACAATATATACAGCCTTGACTTACTCCTTTCCCAATTTGGAACCAGCCTGTTGTTCCATGTCCGGTTCTAACTGTTGCTTCTTGATCTGCATACAGGTTTTTCAGGAGGCAGGTAAGGTGGACTGGTATTCCCATCTCTTTAAGAATTTTCCACAGCTTGTTGTGAGCCACACAGTGAAAGGCTTTAGCATAGTCAGTGAGACGGAAGTAGATGTTTTTTCTGTAATTCTCTTGCTTTTTCTATAATCCAAGGGATATTAGCAATTTGATCTCTTGTTCCTCTGCCTTTTCTAAATCCAGCTTGAACATCTGGAATTTCTTGGTTAACACACTGTTGAAGCCTAGCTTCCATGAGGATAAGACAATAGATTCATGTTATTTTAAACCATTAAATTTGTAGTAATTTGTTAAAGCAGCAAAAGAAAATTATGGACAATTTTACGGAATAGAAAATAGAAACCATGATTTCTATGACTTAAGCAATAGAAAATCATGATTCCATGGTGAATCATGGAACTATCCATGTAGATTTTTTCCCTTTGTCTTTTAAATGCTAGGATCAAATCATTACCACATCTTAATCAGCACAGTTATTTGATCTTAATAGCATGCATTTTACCCATGGACATTATTCTTAGTTTTCTCTCATTTTCCCTTCATCATTTATCACTTCTCCTTATCTGATAATATTTGGGTGTATTGTGTACATTATATAAGGTTAGTCAAAAGCATCCAACTATCTCAATTACTCTCCTTGATTTTCTTTCGTATCATTTTCATCTTAAGTACCTGGAACTTTGTAATGGATTTCTTAAAATATGAGGGTTCTTAGTGACCTTTGAAGTATCACACCAAAGGGATTTTTATCTCCCTGTGGCCTGTGGCACTGCCTGGTAGTAAGTTAAGGACTTAAGAAGACACTCTAAATCTTACATACTCTAGAGTGCCATTAATGACACTGAGGCGGTAGTGCACTAAATATACTGCTGTGTATTCAGCACAACACAAGCTTCTCAGCAGATTTCATGATCTATATATTTTACTGTTTCTGTAAACCACAGAATATCAAAACAAATGTCCATTGATCATGCACTTTGTGTATATCTTTGTATCATTAAGGGACAATATATTTACGTTTCTAAAGCGTAACTCTGAACTTGTGCTTATGGAAAGGAGATCAGACTTCAATCATAAATTTTAAGAATTATAACACACCTCTGTACTAAATGACAGAAATATTTACAAGATTTCCATTTACATTTCTGAGGGCTTCCCTGGTGGCTCAGATGGTAAAGAGTCCACCTAAAGAGTCCGCCTGCAGTATAGGAGACGTGGATTCAATCTCGAGGTCGGGACGATCCTTTGGAGAAGGAAATGGCTACTCACTCCAGTATTCTTGCTTGGAGAATTCCACAGACAGAGGTGCCTGTCCATGGGATCGCGTAGTGTCAGACTAACACTTTATCTTTGTTTTTAGTTTAATATTAAATAGCTGGAATTTAAAAACTGAATGAAATTGTTTTCATGTTACATGGCATTCTGCCATATTTACTTCTAATTACCCTTCATGTGTTTTTGATTTTCAATGTTAGGTCTTTGCTATACCTGGATTCCATCCTTTCAAGTAGGACAGAGATCCAATGAGGACAGTTATCCTGTATAGATGCTACAGTGAAATCTGAATAAAAATTCATAGTGGTCACCACTAAATTTATCTTGAAATTCTTGTTTATCATTAATTAGAAACCATGCTTTCAGTTTTAATTAATATATTTTCATTGTCTTTCATTTTCATTGTCTTTCCTATGTATCCTTAGGTATTGGAATTCTTACTCTTGGTCTTCCAAAGAATTCTAGAAAAGCAGTCAATTTTTCAAACTACTATGGAGTCACAACAAAATATGTTAATTCAATGTTATTGCAAAAATCATCACTGAGAGTAAATAACCACTCTCTTTTTTAGAAAATGAAGTTTTATTCATTTTTATCATTTTAAGTAAAAAAGAAAAAGTGAAAAATGCTAGTGGAAAAATGCTATTAAATTATTTCGGATGTTTTAGCCCACTATTATCCATTTGATAAATTGTCCTTTAAGAACACTGATTGGTAATGTACTTTCTGTAGATCTGTAATTTACACTATTTTTTCTCACCATGAGACATAACAATAGAGAAATTAAGTAGTTGAAATGAAGAGTAATTCAGGTTAAAATTAAACAGCAACTTCATAATGGGTTAGAAAATTAAATAAAACTTTGGAATAACAGTAACTTTGGTAAATCCTTTTATGTAGCAGAAATTGGAAGTTTATGATCCATAGACACAATTTTAAGGATATACTCCCTAAGGCATAGGAGTTTCTGGCTCTTTTATTTCTGGTTTATCTCCAGCACCTGACTGCAACATGTATGTAAAAGGTGCTCAAAAATAAATGGTGACTAACTAACAAAGTAAATAGTGTTATGGATAGATAGCTGGATTAAAGTTTAATGGAATTCACTGTCATTTTACTGATTTTTATATCTTCATATAATTTCTATATGCATTTCTAAAGGGATGAGAATTTAGGGGAAGCAGAAGTATAGCTGAAAAAAATTTGATAGACGTCTAAGATCTTGGTGAAGGTAAATGGGATTAGCGCTGATCAGCAAAGAATAAGTTATTAACATAAAAAGAAAAAACTTAACAATTGGAAAGGGAAACAAAAAGAGAATTGTGGAATGAGGAAAATCAGTTGTCTTTTAAAAAAAAATCTTACAATGCACACTAATTGAGGTAAATCTAGGTTCTGTAAAATTTGCATAGTATTTTGATAACTCTTACTAGTTTGAGAAAACTGATATTTTTTCTGAGGCAAAAGTATAAGATTAAGAGTCTGAGCTGTGCTTTATTTCTCTAGATAATTAGATGACCAGAACCATATGAATATATCTAACACATGTACATATTAAATATGAATGCATATATATGAGTAGTCATTTAGTATACATCCATACCATAAAATTGGTGTGAGATATATGAGCAATTTAACATCATCTAATTAGCATTTCAGAGCACATACCACTTCCTTGGGAGAAAATTTCAAACATTAAATATATTTCTTTCCTCAGAAAGATGACAACCTAATCCTTAGCTGGTATAAATGTGGCATTATATGATCTATTTTAAATAGCAGTTGTTTACAAGAACATAGCTAAAGAGACAACTAGATTTCACTGAGTCTGAAATCTAAACAGGAAAACAACATACAGCTTTGAAAATAAATGTATTACATGGAGAAAAAGAGAAACATAAAATCTCAGACAATTAAAATTTAATGAGCTGACTGTTCTTTCAACCTTTTTTGATAGAGATGTGTGAAGTATCTGTTTACTGATTTTTAAATACATAAAACAGTTCATGTATGAAAGCATTAGTCAGCATTCATCTTAGTTTTCTCATCCTTCTCGGTAACGTCGGTCTGCCTTTCCCACAAGCAATGTTCTTTTCTTAACGGTCAGTTCTCTGATCAAGTTTGTGACTTTAAGTCAGCAGCAGTCAATCGTATGAACAGTTTAACAAGGTATATAGTCACAGGAACAGGCACACAGAATAGAACAGCAATGAACATGAATGAAGACTCACATTATAGGCAGGTGATGGTGACTACAACAGGTTTTAATGACTATTGTAGTAACTGTTTCACTTGAACTGCCATAAACTTTATATGGGATACAATTAAGTCATTACTAAAATTTATCAGATTTACAAATTAAAAAAATAAAACACCTAAATATCATTAAAGTGTGACTATCAATGTCTTGGGGCAAATAACGAAAAATTTTTTAAATTATTATTTACTTATTTTGCTACACTGTGCAGCATGTGGGATCTTAGTTCCCAGACAAGGGTTCAAACCCATGCCCCCTTGCAGTGGAAGCATGGAGTCTTAACCACTGTATCACCACCCTTTAAAAAAATTATTGACATATAGTTGATTTACAATGTTATGTTTAGTTTCAGGTGTACAACTAAGTGAATCAGTTATACATGTACATATATTCACTCTTTTTTAGACTCTTTTTCTCATAAAGGCCATTACTGAGTACTGAGTAGAGTTCATACTGTGTTATACAGTAGGTCCTTATCAGTCACTTATTTTAATATGGTATTATGTATATATCAATCCCAATCTCTCAGTTTACCTCTCTTGTCCAATTACTCCCTGGTAACCATAAGTTTGTTCTCTATATTTGTGACTATTTTTTAGGTAAGCTCATTTGTACCCTTTTTTTATAGATTCCACATATATGCAATATCATATGATATCGATCTTCTTGTCTCTTACTTCACTCACTATAACAATCTCTAGGTCCATCCATGTTGCTGCGAATGGCATTATTTGATGTTCCTTAATGACCTCAGAAATGAGTTAATTTTTTTCACCTCTTTATACAAATAATATCATTAATTTAATTGGTTAACAATAAACTTCCCTCATAGGTCAGTTGGTAAAGAATTCACCTGCAATTCAGGAGACGCTGGTTCGATTCCTGGATTGAGAAGATACCCTGGAGAAGGGATAGGCTACCCACTCTGGTTTCTGGCCTGCAGAATTCCATGGACTGCACAGTCCATGCGGTTGCAAAAAGTTGGACACAACTGAGTGACTTTCAGTTCACTTCCGTCACTTGAAACTGTCTACTGAATACAAAAGACTAAAATTATGGTATATTATGTCCCTTGACTTTTAGTACATTCTTTTGAGTAGTAAAATATTTGAGATCCATTAAGATCTCAAATCTTTCTAATGGATCATTAAGATCCATTAACTTCCCTTTCACTTTTCACTTTCATGCATTGGAGAAGGAAATGACAACCCATCCAGTGTTCCTTGCCTGGAGAATCCCAGGGACAGGGGAGCCTGGTGGGCTGCCGTCTCTGGGATCGCACAGAGTTGGACACGACTGAGCGACTTAGCAGCAGCAGCAGCAAGAGTAATCTAGTCTTCTTACAGATTTAATATGCACATATTTAACTTCTGGGAATAAAATGTCATGGTAGAAAATTCATGTATTCATTGATACATCCATGAAAAATATTACTAGAAATCTATTAAGAGCACTCGGTGAGGCTAAAAGGAAATGTAATACACATTAACATGCTCTACACAAATGAGAAGAAAATTTTGTTTAAAGACACTAGGAGAAGGACCAAATTTAGACTAGAGAGTATGGAAACACAAGTCTGATATTTAAACAGATATTATGTGTGAATAAGTGTTAATCAATTCACGCTTAAGCAAACATATTTCAGACACAGGACAGAATGTCTGCTGAAGTCATAAAAATAAATAATTTAGGTATGCACTGAAAGTATTAATAGATCCATATTAATATATAACCAATAATGGGTGACCAACTCTGCCATTAATTCAAAAAGCATATATTGTGGGACTGGAGCAGATATGGGGGCTTCCCAGGTAGTAGTAATACCTAGCAGTAAAGTAGTAGGCACTAGTAGTAAAGAACTTGCCTGCCAATGCGAGTTAGACATAAGAGATTCAGGTTTGATCCCTGGGTTGGGAAGATTCCCTGGAGGAGGGTACAGCAACCCACTCCAGTATTGCAGAATTCCATAGACAGAGGAGTCTGGCAGGATAAAGTCTATGGGGTCAAAAAGAGTCAGACACGCCTGAAGCTATTTAGAAAACACATAGCAGACATAATAAACTGTATTAGCTTGCTAGGGCTAACATACAAATTATAGACTATGCAGCTTAAAATCACTGCAGCTGGTGATTGCAGTCATGAAATTAAAAGACGCTTACTCCTTGGAAGGAAAGTTATGATCAACCTAGACAGCATATTCAAAAGCAGAGACATTACTTTGCCAAGAGTCCAAAATGCAGTACTTGGATGCAATCTCAAAAACGACAGAATGATCTCTGTTCGTTTCCAAGGCAAACCATTCAATGTCACAGTAATCCAAGTCTATGCCCCAACCAGTAACACTGAAGAAGCTGAAGTTGAACGGTTCTATGAAGACCTACAAGACCTTTTAGAACTAACACCCAAAAAAGATGTCCTTTTCATTATAGGGGACTGGAATGCAAAAGTAGAAAGTCAAGAAACACCTGGAGTAACAGGCAAATTTGGCCTTGGAATATGGAATGAAGCAGGGCAAGGACTAACAGAGTTTTGCCAAGAAAATGCACTGGTCATAGCAAATACCCTCTTCCAACAACACAAGAGAAGACTCTATACATGGACATCACCAAATGGTCAACACTGAAATCAGATCGATTATATTCTTTGCAGCCAAAGATGGAGAAGCTCTATACAATCAGCAAAAACAAGACCAGGAGCTGACTGTGGCTCAGACCATGAACTCCTTATTGCCAAATTCAGACTGAAACTAAAGAAAGTAGGGAAAACCACTAGACCATTCAGG
The DNA here is from genome assembly GCA_935064755.1 of Tragelaphus eurycerus. Classification (NCBI taxonomy): domain Eukaryota; kingdom Metazoa; phylum Chordata; class Mammalia; order Artiodactyla; family Bovidae; genus Tragelaphus; species Tragelaphus eurycerus. The sequence continues at coordinate 14,344,842 of CAKXYN010000061.1, forward strand.
TATGACCTCAATCAAATCCCTTACTATTATACAGTGGAAGTGAGAAATCTATTTAAGGGCCTAGATCTGATGGATAGAGTGCCTGATGAACTATGGAATGAGGTTCGTGACATTGTACAGGAGACAGGGATCAAGACCATCCCTATGGAAAAGAAATGCAAAAAAGCAAAATGGCTGTCTGTGGAGGCCTTACAAATAGCTGTGAAAAGAAGAGAAGTGAAAATCAAAGGAGAAAAGGAAAGGTATAAACATCTGAATGCAGAGTTCCAAAGAATAGCAAGAAGAGATAAGAAAGCCTTCTTCAGCGATCAATGCAAAGAAATAGAGGAAAAACAACAGAATGGGAAAGACTAGGGATCTCTTCATGAAAATCAGAGATACCAAAGGAACATTTCATGCAAAGATGGGCTCGATAAAGGACAGAAATGGTATGGACCTAACAGAAGCAGAAGATATTAAGAAGAGGTGGCAAGAATACACAGAAGAACTGTACAAAAAAGAGCTTCACGACCCAGATAATCATGATGGTGTGATCACTGACCTAGAGCCAGACATCCTGGGATGTGAAGTCAAGTGGGCCTTAGAAAACATCACTATGAACAAAGCTAGGGGAGGTGATGGAATTCCAGTGGAGCTATTCCAAGTCCTGAAAGATGATGCTGTGAAAGTGCTGCACTCAATATGCCAGCAAATTTGGAAAACTCAGCAGTGGCCACAAGATTGGAAAAGGTCAGTTTTCATCCCAATCCCAAAGAAAGGCAATGCCAAAGAATGCTCAAACTACCGCACAATTGCACTCATCTCACACGCTAGTAAAGGAATGCTCAAAATTCTCCAAGCCAGGCTTCAGCAATATGTGAAACGTGAACTTCCTGATGTTCAAGCTGGGTTTCGAAAAGGCAGAGGAACCAGAGATCAAATTGCCAACATCCGCTGGATCATGGAAAAAGCAAGAGAGTTCCAGAAAAACATCTATTTCTGCTTTATTGACTATGCCAAAGCCTTTGACTGTGTATATCACAATAAACTGTGGAAAATTCTGAAAGAGATGGGAATACCAGACCACCTGATCTGCCTCTTGAGAAATTTGTATGCAGGTCAGGAAGCAACAGTTAGAACTGGTCATGGAACAACAGACTGGTTCCAAATAGGAAAAGGAGTACGTCAAGGCTGTATATTGTCACCATGTTTATTTAACTTATATGCAGTGTACATCATGAGAAATGCTGGACTGGAAGAAACACAAGTTGGAATCAAGATTGCTGGGAGAAATATCAATAACCTCAGATATGCAGATGATACCACCCTTATGGCAGAAAGTGAAGAGGAACTCAAAAGCCTCTTGATGAAAGTGAAAGCGGAGAGTGAAAAAGTTGGCTTAAAGCTCAACATTCAGAAAACAAAGATCATGGCATCTGGTTCCATCACTACATGGGAAATAGATGGAGAAACAGTGTCAGACTTTATTTTTCTGGGCTCCAAAATCACTGCAGATGGTGACTGCAGCCATGAAATTAAAAGACGCTTACTCCTTGGAAGGAAAGTTATGACCAACCTAGATAGCATATTCAAAAGCAGAGACATTACTTTACCAACAAAGGTTCGCCTAGTCAAGGCTATGGTCTTTCCTGTGGTCATGTATGAATGTGAGAGCTGGACTGTGAAGAAGGCTGAGCGCCAAAGAATTGATGCTTTTGAACTGTGGTGTTGGAGAAGACTCTTGAGAGTCCCTTGGACTGAAAGGAGATCCAACCAGTCCATTCTGAAGGAGATCAGCCCTGGGATATCTTTGGAAGGAATGATGCTAAAGCTGAAACTCTAGTATTTTGGCCACCTCATGCGAAGAGTTGACTCATTGGAGAAGACTCTGATGCTGGGAGGGATTGGGGGCAGGAGGAGAAGGGGATGACAGAGGATGAGATGGCTGGATGGCATCACTGACTCGATGGACGTGAGTCTGAGTGACCTCCGGAAGTTGGTAATGGACAGGGAGGCCTGGCGTGCTGCAGTTCATGGGGTCGCAAAGAGTCGGACACGACTGAGCAACTGATATGATCTGATCTGAAAGCAATTTATCCAATATTATGTGAGAACCATTATATTAGAGAGTCAAATAAAATTTAACCCAAATATAACATCTGCTCTCAAAAACTCACACTCTAATGGGGAGTCACAAGCAATCCTTATCACTATGGTAACTGTGCTTTCTTCTATGTTTAGATTTCTTAACATTCTCAACAGGCAAGAAGTTCACATTCTAATAGGGCATTGATATAAATTAAAATTTAATTATGAGTGAAACAGGTTGAAAGTGGTTAGTCAAGTAGAATGGCTGATTAATTCTATCTTTATCAGGAAGAATCATGATAAAAATAAGTTTGAAAGTATGACCCATTCATGGAATTTGAAGTGTGAGAGAGATTTTAGGCAAAAAAAGAAAAGGGAGAGTTCTATTTATATCAATGTGTAGAACTAGGCAATCTAGAAACAGTCTCACTCAAAGAACAAAAAGGATGTAATTTGAAATGTATCTCTAAAATATCAGGCAATTGAAAATGTATATTTTAGCATATAATAAGGAAGGAAATAAAACAGCAGGAGTAGAGACAAAAGTAGTGACATTGTGAGAAACTTGACTTACTGGGGTAAATATACTTGTGTAACCAAAGTGCTTGAGTTTACAGTCCACAAAGAAATTAGACATAATTTTGAACCCATAAAAAGTGAGAATTGGACAAGACACATGCAAGTATACATGTAAGTGTAACAGCAAACCCACATTAAATTGTTGTAACCTCAGTGAATAGATGAATTAAGAAAATAAATTTACTTACCAGCAAAGAAAGAAAACAAGGAAGATTTGCCTCTGGAGTTCTGAAACCTAGGATAAAATGTTTCCTGGTGGCTCAGCCGTTAGAGTCTGCCTGAAATGTGGGAGACTTGAGTTTGATCCCGGGTTGGGAAGATCCCCTGAAAGAGGGCATGACAACCCACTCCAGTATTCTTGCCTGGAGAATCCCCATGGACAGAGGAGCCTGGTAGGCTGTAGTCTATGGGATCGCAAAGAGTCAGACATGACTGAGAGACTAAGCTCAGAACTTTCATAAAAAAACAGCATCTATCCCTTACATTGGAGCCTTGCATATATACTGCCTGAGCTTTCCAATAAAACTCAGAAATATTAACCTAAAATATCATCACATTGGGTCATAACACATGGATACTTGACAGATATAAACTTCAAATCACCTTAGAGAATGTCATACCAAATCCCAGTCTTTTCATAGCTAAAGAACCGAGAAAGATAAATTAAAAATAGAAAATGCAAACACTCAGCAACATAATTGTTGAAAAGTAAAAGTCAGAAGACAGAATGGATTAAAAAATACAAGAGTTCAAAATAATAGAATTATCTGGGTAAAGCTGTAGACAATCATGTTAAAATGACTGCAGACAGAAAACAATAAAAAAATATTTTTATGAAAAAAAATATGAGTATGAAAACAGGATTTGGGGGAATCCCAAAGGAGTAATTTACATAATAGTCATCTTCTCAGTGTATTAGTCAACTTGGGCTGCTATAACAAAATATCAAAGACTTTTTTTTTTTTAATGACAGACATTTATTTTTCATTATTCTGGAGGCTCAAGACAAAGGAACTGGCAGATTTGGTTCCTATTGCAAGCTGGCTGTGAGGCTTTCAGATGGCTGCTTTTGGTTTTGGCCATGTTCTCACATAGAGTACAGAGCTCTGGTCTCTCATCATCTTCTTAAAGTATACCAATACAATGGTAGGGAGTCTCACCATCATCAACTCACCTAAATGTAGTTATCATCCAAATAGTTCATCTCCAAATATCATCATATTGAGGGTAAGATTTAATGTGTGAATTTAAGGGGGATATTAAGTTTTAAGTTCATAAAGCTAGAAAGTACATGTAAAAAACAAGGCAAGGGTATGATTACAGAATAGTTAATATTACTCAAAAGAGACCATAATGACAAATAAAGGAAAAAAATCTGCTCAGTTTGAAACATAAATGATTATGATTTCTGTTTGTATATTATGCTTTCCCTAATAGAAAATATTACAATATGTTCTTGATTATTAAAATACCAGGGTATGGGTTGTATGTTTCAGTGTTTTATGTTTTGTTTTTGCCTTTGCTTTCTTTTTTTCTTTAACAAATGTGGCATATAAAATAATATAAATAATATAATTTAGATACATATGCTATTGCCATCGGAGAAGGCAATGGCACCCCACTCCAGTACTCTTGCCTGGAAAATCCCATGGATGGAGGAGCCTGGTGGGCTGCAGTCCATGGGGTCGCTAAGAGTCGGACACGACTGAGCGACTTCACTTTCACTTTTTCGCTTTCATGCATTGGAGAAGGAAATGGCAACCCACTCCAGTTTTCTTGCCTGGAGAATCCCAGGGGCAGGAGAGCCTGGTGGGCTGACGTCTATGGGGTCACGCAGAGTCGGACACGACTGAAGTGACTTAGCAGCAGCAGCTATTGCCATAATGAAAGTAAAATGAAAGTCACTCAATTGTTTCCAATTCTTTGCAACTCCATGGACTGTAGCCCACTAGTCTCCTCTGTCTATGGAATTCTCCAGGCAAGAATACTGGAGTGGGTTGCCATTCCCTTTTCCAGGGGAATTTCCCAACTCAGGGATTGAACCTGCATATCCTGCATTGCAGGCAGATTCTTTACCAACTAAGCCACCAGTGAAGCCCTAGTAAGAATTGCCATAGTAAGAATTCCCTAGTTTTAAATATTTATCTTCTCATTATGTACTTTTACATTATTAACTATCTTGCTTTATTACTTAAGCAATATTTGTACATTTTTATTCTATTTACACCTTGGAAAGTTTACGGCACACTTTTTCCAGAGTGCAAAAACTTTCAAATTAATCAACTTGAGATTATGAAAATTCCTGAGTCCAAAGTTTCTGACTTCACTACAGTAACATCAATATTTTCAATGAATTATATTAAACATTCAGAATCCCAGGATAATAGAAGTAGACTAATGCATACGATTTTTTATCTAATTCACAAAACTGACATCCCTTGTTGGTATTTTCATTTTTAATTAAGCTAAAAACTGTCTACTAGAGTATGGTTGAAGAAATTCAAAAGATACTGCATGACAAAAATAAAGTGCTCTTGAAAAATACATTGAGTAGTATTCATCTTGGGCACTTCTATAAAAGATAATCTATCAAATATCAGTTTTAAAAGAACTTTTTATTTTAGTTTCCAATTATTGTACTAGAGAAGATGAAGATATTCTTAAACTTCTTATCTTCAGAATTTCTAATTCTCAACAGATAAAACTGTTTATACAACTTAAATATAATTCTTCATCTAAAATCTCAGTGACCATACATGAAAAGCCAATCTCCTGTTTTCAAATATGAAAAACCCATTCATGTAACTTACTGAATATGCATGTTTTTATTATCCAAAGTGCATTTTAATTTTCCATCAAGACTTCTTTAATTCACAACTCCATTTTTTTCTTTTGTAATTTACTACTACATGTAGTTTCTTTAGTGTTACTCTTATCACATTGTACTGCAATCATTTTTGTCTTTCTCCTTTATTAAAACATAATTTCCATGAGGTCAGAACCAAGTTAAAATGAGTGAGTTCTTTACATCTGAATACAGAAGAGGGTCTTCATATACACAAAAACTATAAGCACAGATGAAAACTACGTGTAGCCTGAGTGGAAAAACAGTGCCCAGATTGTGGGTTGGGAGCAAACCAAAACAAACCCAAAAAATGAAACACATGAGCTACAACAGAGAAGAAAACACTCTGCCTCTAAGTCTGTCCCTGGCCTCTAAGTCTAATGATGCTAACAGAACTTGCAAATGCAAATTTCATGTTTAGAGGACATGTGGTTGGATGACCCAATTAAATAAATGTAGAATTGATGCTTTTGAACTGTGGTGTTGGAGAAGACTCTTGAGAGTCCCTTGGACTACAACTACAAGGAGACCCAACTGGTCCATCCTAAAGGACATCAGTCCTAGGTGTTCATTGGAAGGACTGATGTTGAAGCTGAAACTCCAGTACTTTGGCCACCTGATGCGAAGAGCTGAGTCATTGGAAAAGACCCTGATGCTGGGAAAGATTGAGAGCAGAAGGAGAAGGGGACGACAGAGGATGAGATGGTTGGATGGCATCACCAACTCAATGGACATGGTTTTGGGTGGATTCCAGGAGTTAGTAATGGACAGGGAGGCCTGGAGTGCTGCAGTTCATGGGGTCACAAAGAGTCGGACACGACTGAGTGACTGAACTGAACTGAAGTGATACAGATGACCAGCTAGAATGGTAAACTGAATACAACTATACTCCCTCTAAAAATTTACCTAATATTGCCAGGACAGCAAAGAATTAGATTTTCACTGTTTTAATTAGGAGAAGAGTCACTTTGGAGAAAACTGGAGAGAATATAGATAAATATTAATTGAGCACAGAAATCAAGAAAAAAGCTGATTCACTGCAGAATACCAATATCAGAAATTGTGGTTACATTGCTGAATGTAAAATAGAAAATAAAATTAGTTTTGAAATTCTGTTAAGGAAGTAGTCATGTTTCCATATTCCACTCCAATTCCTCATAACTGGATAATAATCGTATCTCAGTCAAGTAGAAGATTAGATATTTATTCTCAGATCAGATCAGATCAGATCAGTCGCTCAGTCGTGTCCGACTCTTTGCGACCCCATGAACCGCAGCACGCCAGGCCTCCGTGTCCATCACCAGCTCCCGGAGGTCACTCAGACTCGCATCCATCGAGTCAGTGATGCCATCCAGCCATCTCATCCTTTGTCGTCCCCTTCTGCTCCTGCCCTCAATCCCTCCCAGCATCAGAGTCTTCTCCAATGAGTCAACTCTTCACATGAGGTGGCCAAAATACTGGAGTTTCAGCTTTAGCATCATTCCTTCTAAAGAAATTCCAGGATTGATCTCCTTCAGAATGGACTGGTTGGATCTTCTTGCAGTCCAAGGGACTCTCAAGAGTCTTCTCCAACACCACAGTTCAAAAGCATCAATTCTTCGGCGTTCAGCCTTCCTCACAGTCCAGCTCTCACATCCATACATGACCACAGGAAAGACCATAGCCTTGACTAGGCGAACCTTTGTTGGTAAAGTAATGTCTCTGCTTTTGAATATGCTATCTAGGTTGCTCATAACTTTCCTTCCAAGGAGTAAGCGTCTTTTAATTTCATGGCTGCAGTCACCATCTGCAGTGATTTTGGAGCCCAGAAAAACAAAGTCTGACACTGTTTCCACTGTTTCCCCATCTATTTCCCATTTAGTGATGGGACCAGATGCCATGATCTTCGTTTTCTGAATGTTGAGCTTTAAGCCAACCCTTTCACTCTCCACTTTCACTTTCATCAAGAGGCTTTTTAGCCCCTCTTCACTTTCTGCCATAAGAGTGGTGTCATCTGCATATCTGAGGTTATTGATATTTCTCCCGGCAATCTTGATTCCAACTTGTGTTTCTTCCAGTCCAGCATTTCTAAATACCCTGTTCCAACAACACAAGAGAAGACTCTATACATGGACATCACCAGATGGTCAACACTGAAATCAGATCAATTATATTCTTTGCAGCCAAAGATGGAGAAGCTCTATACAATCAGCAAAAACAAGACCAGGAGCTGACTGTGGCTCAGACCATGAACTCCTTATTGCCAAATTCAGACTGAAACTGAAGAAAGTAGGGAAAACTACTAGACCATTCAGGTATGACCTCAATCAAATCCCTTATGATTATACAGTGGAAGTGAGAAATAGATTTAAGGGCCTAGATCTGATAGATAGAGTGCCTGATGAACTATGGAATGAGGTTCGTGACATTGTACAGGAGACAGGGATCAAGACCATCCCCATGGAAAAGAAATGCAAAAAAGCAAAATGGCTGTCTGGGGAGGCCTTACAAATAGCTGTGAAAAGAAGAGAAGCGAAAAGCAAAGGAGAAAAGCAAAGATATAAACATCTAAATGCAGAGTTCCAAAAAATAGCAAGAAGAGATAAGAAAGCCTTCTTCAGCGATCAATGCAAAGAAATAGAGGAAAACAACAGAATGGGAAAGACTAGGGATCTCTTCAAGAAAATCAGAGATACCAAAGGAACATTTCATGCAAAGATGGGCACGATAAAGGACAGAGATGGTGTGGACCTAACAGAAGCAGAAGATATTAAGAAGAGGTGGCAAGAATACACAGAAGAACTGTACATGATGGAATTCCAGTGGAACTATTCCAAGTCCTGAAAGATGATGCTGTGAAAGTGCTGCACTCAATATGCCAGCAAATTTGGAAAACTCAGCAGTGGCCACAGGACTGGAAAAGGTCAGTTTTCATCCCAATCCCAAAGAAAGGCAATGCCAAGGAGTGCTCAAAGTACCGAACAATTGCACTCATCTCACACGCTAGTAAAGTAATGCTCAAAATTCTCCAAGCCAGGCTTCAGCAATATGTGAACCGTGAACTTCCTGATGTTCAAGCTGGTTTTAGAAAAGGCAGAGGAACCAGAGATCAAATTGCCAACATCCGCTGGATCATGGAAAAAGCAAGAGAGTTCCAGAAAAACATCTATTTCTGCTTTATTTATTCTCTAGGGAACATGAATTAAGGAACATAGAAAAAGCGAGGTCAAGGCAAAGCTGAGGGCAATTTCTAGAGAGGGGGAATTAAGTTGTAATTTTGGATAATGAATGTTAAAACATTTTAGTCCTCTTTCCTCACACAAATCCTAAAATTCTGAAAAATATCATATTCTTGAACTCTTTAATCAGAACACTAGAACAGCTAACCCATGAAATCTAAACTGAAAATAATAGAAAATGGCAGGGAGGAGGAGATAAGAAAATTATTAAATAAATAATTCAAATAAACCCCTAAACTGAATAATATAAGCATCAGGGTATTATTACCATCATACACAATAGACTAAAACTGCCTTTCACCACAGCATATCAATGTGAAATTTCTGAACATTACACTGAAATGCTGTGCTGTCCTCAGGTGTGTCTGACTCTTTGAGACCCCATAGACTGTAGCTCACCAGGCTCCTCTGTCCATGGGATTTCCCAGGCAAGAATATTGGAGTGGGTTGCCATTTTCCACTCCAGGGTATCTTCCTGACCCAGGGACTGAATCCGAGTCTCTTGTATCTCCTGCCTTGACAGGAAGATTATTTACCATTCTTTACCATTGTACCACTATGGATATATACAAATTCCTAGAAAGCTCACAAAAGGAGAGGTAGAATAATAAAAATATAGATTATATACAATCATATAATGTGCTTAAACAGAGCTTGGAAGATAGTGTCTCAAATAAATAAGTAAATATATATAGAGAGAGAGACAGAGAGAGAGAGTTTTAAAATAATAGCAGTGATATTAGTGACTGTAATATTAGTAATATTAGTGACTATAAATTATAAGTATTTACACTTAAGTATTTCCAAATGTACAGCTGTGAAATTACCTGTTTAGAAAAAATATCTGATATTATTTGGAGTAGCTTAATATATCCAGAATTCAATTGTCTTAAAACATATTTGCAATAATGTTCGCTCTGCTTAGGAAGATTCTGAAATTAAACACACACAAGGCCATGCACAATAATGTGAGATTATACTTGTAAATTTATTTTAAATTTGCAGATATGGCTCTGGTATTGAGATGGTCCAATAAAACATCATTAATAAAAGCAGGTACTGGGTCAGATCTCATTCATGCGCTACATTTAGTCAGTATCAGATCTATATGAATACATCCAAATGAATCAAATATGAATTAAATAGTTTCTAATATTTCATGAAGAAAAAATTAGTAATGGAGTGTGCCGGGGACCAGCGCCGGTGGATCCAGGGAATTTGAAGGGGAGACAGCTTTGGCGATCAGGAAACAACAGCTTATTTAAATGTTAATTAAAGATATAAAGACTGGTTAAATAAGGATACTCAGTGAGGAAATTCAGTGGAGAAAAGAGGCTGAATAATTCAGCCAGAAGGTGAGAGAAAGAACGACATGGGGAGACCAAGCTCGGTGAACAAGGCCCACACTTTATTTTCCAAAGTAGTTTTTATACCTTAAGTTATGCATAGAGGATAATGGGGAAGGGGTAGAGTCATGCAGTAAGCCAGGCTTTCTTCCTGCAAACTTATCATATGCAAAAGTTTAGGTGATTTGCTTTGGACTTCATCTGTCTGGCCTGGAGGCCTGTTAACATTTTAAGACCCTTTCTTCAGAAAACTTATTTTTCTCTAAAGTTGATAGTCAGGTGCCACCCTCCAAAAGCATTAGATAGAGTTGCATTCCTACAGGGCAAAGGTGTGGTGGGCTATAACAAGAAAAAGAATTAACTCAAGGGTCCAAGGTTACAAACATTAAAGCTACTACTTACACCAATTATATTAATCAATACACTGCCAGGGACACAGCAGTTAAGGGATATGGAGACTTAACAGCAAACATTGGCCCAACAAGTGAAAAACCCTTCACCAATACAATTTCTAATCAATCTTTTAAGTGCTCAAAGGAATCTGTATTTAGACAGTTTAGAACATCTCGTGCCTCTCACAGTTGGGAGGCTCTGAGCAATCACATGTGGCCGGAAAAACCTATTCAGGCAGGCTAGAGGACTTCCAAAGCAGTTTGTAGGTTGAAATACTATCACACCCAGGAATTATATTAACTAGAGCTGTAAGTTAACTCTTTTTTCAGAGATAGGTGGGGGACAGTCCCCCATTAAGTCAGAGGTGTAGGTGAGAGTACAAAGCAGAAACTAGGCAGACTCTGGTTTTGGGAGTAAATGCTCGAGAATTTCCAGGGGGACTCCTGAGGCTAGATCTCATATTTGCGTATGCCGAGCCTCCTTCCTCATGACCTTTGCCATGGGCGGAGCTCCTGCTCCTGGCATCTCCCCCTTTTTTTATTTTTTAAAACAGCCAGATGCAGCTCAGTTGTGAGCCTCTGAATGTTCTGCCGAAGAATCCTGACAATACAAGGAAGAATGATTATGAGAAGCAAAATTAAAGCACCAGCAGCGACATAACCAAGGATATTAAACAGAATGTTTTTTCCTGAAATCAAGTTAGAGAAAGTGTGAAAAAAGTCATAGCTGTTCCAGCGGCGGTAAAATCCAGTCGAGAGTGTTCCTGGGTCTGTATTTGATTATGAAGTTTCCTTAAGTCCAGGCCAATGTCAGAGCTGTTCCAAACACCTGAGATAGGAGCTCTGCCCATGGCAGGAGTGGTAAAACAAGGTTTCAATTAGATGATGAGATGAAACAAGGCTTGAAGATTAAGACGATTTGGCTAGTAAAGGAACAAAAGCAAAGACTCAGATCAAGAAAACAATTTTGTAAAATATGGTAATAGGGTCAAAGCACACAATTTGGAGGAGAAGGCAATGGCACCCCACTCCAGTACTCTTGCCTGGAAAATCCCATGGGCCGAGGAGCCTGGTAGGCTGAAGTCCATGGGGTCGCTAAGAGTTGGACATGACTGAGCGACTTCACTGTCACTTTTCACTTTCAAGCACTGGAGAAGGAAATGGCAACCCACTCCAGTGTTCTTGCCTGGAGAATCCCAGGGACAGGGCAGCCTGGTGGGTTGCCGTCTATGGGGTCACATAGAGTCGGACACAACTGAAGCAACTTAGCAGCAGCAGCAGCACACAATTTGGTCCAGTTGCCAAAGAAAATTCTTGGATGAAGGGTAAGGGAAATAACAGTCAGAATTGGAAATTTCACACAGAACTGGAATAATTCTTTATATTCGAGGGAATAAAAGGTATCATCTTATCCTAAGGAGGGGCTTCTCTGATGGTACAAGTAATAAAGAACTCGCCTGCCAATGCAGAAGACTTTTAAGAGACGTGTGTTCGATCCCTGGGTCGGGAAAAATCACCTGGAGGAGGGCATGAAAACTCACTCCAGTATTCTTGCCTGGAGAATCCCAGGGATAGTGGAGCCTGATGGGCTATGGTCCTTAGGGTCACAAAGAGTCTGATATGAATGAAGCGACTGAGCATGCATACACTATCCTCAGGAATTTCTGGAACTTTAACGTAACACTGCTTTTTAAGAGTGCTGTCTCCTTTCACTCAATGACATTTCCTATTGAAACTATAGCCACATGCACTTTAGACAAGTGTAGTCTAAACATGAAGACTGACTGCCTTACTCATGAGAACTGGTTTAGTGGGAACTCAGGACTGATCACAGCACCAGTGTTTCATTTTCTTTCCAGGCTTTAATTTGAAATCCCCTCTATGTAGTATGTTGATCTTGAACAGACAGATATTGCTAATTATTTCTCTAGCAAAAATGGGTTTACTGAGCATGGCAAACCAAGTGCATGGCCCCCCAAAAAATGGAGAGAAGAACGGTTTTAAGTGGGGAAAAGGAAACTGGGAGTGCTGTTTAAAACAAGAATTTAAGACACTGTATTCAAAATACAGTGGCTTTCTCATTGGCTGAGTTGTGACAGTCACCCATTGACCAAGCCTCTGCCAAGAATTAGTTCTTCTTTCTTCCTTCTGTTGGTCTCTGGCACAGAATATTCATCGGAAGGAATGATGCATCAATCCTTTGGTCACTTGATGTGAAGAGCCGATTCATTAGACAAGACCCTGAATACTGGGAAATACTGGAGGATGACAGAGGACAAGATGGTTGGATGGCATCACCAACTCAATGGACATGATTTGAGCAAGCTCTGGGAGTTGGCGAAGTACAGGAAAGCCTGGCCGTGCCGCAGCCCAATGGGTTGCAAAGAGTCGACATGACTGAGCAACTGAAAAACAACAAATCATTGTAGGGCATGAGACCTCCCCTTTCTGCCTTCTCAACTCTATTTTAATGGCGACTTCTGCTTATTAACTTTTACAACCCAAAGGAAATAGTATAAAAGCCCTCACAACAGAGGCAAGCAGAAACGTCTTTGTTTAGCCCAGGAAACAGTGCAGAGCTGGTGAGAATACAAAGTACTCCTATTAGTTCAGCAAAGAGCAGAGTTATAGCAGCCTAATCACAGCCAGGAAAGGTCACTTCTGAGGTAATAAACAACTAGCATCAGTGTAATTTTTGGAGGAAGCAGTATTTTCTAATACAATTGATAAACTGTTTATGCTTATAGTAAAGTCTGAGCAACTGCAGAGGAGAGATAAAAGTGTTGGTAAACAGTAAGTCCTCTGAAACAAGATACAGACATATTCTTGACTTATGTTAGGAATCTTGTGGAGTAAACTGAGAAAATCTGCAGAATAAATGGATAAATAAAGACAATGTGGAACATATGCAAAAGAGACAGTTTTCTTAATCACATGGAATTTAGGGTTTTCAGGAGGATCTGACCAAGACAGCCCTTCAGTTTCCTTCAGCTTGACTAAATGTACAGGCTTCTTCCTGATTCTAGGCTCTGACCGTTTCGTTTTTGAAGTGTTTTCTTTAGCAAACTGGCAAGAGTAAACTCTTTTTTTCTGCTTTTTTGAGACGGAAATCTTTTAAAAGCCTGTTGTCAATTTTATAAACTAAGACTGTCTTTCTCAAGGACCTGAGAGCAATTTATTTGAAATACAAACAGGAAGGAATGCCCAACTTCAGTGGGCACCTTGCTCCAACTTATAAAACTGCCTCCTGTTGTGAAGATAGAAGAATGTTTACTTTTCTCTGGGTAAAGCCAATTAGCAAAAACAGAAGGGCTGTGATTCCTATACCCCAGTTCTTAAAAATACTGTACCCCATTCTTACAATTCTCCTTAATCACATGATGCTCAAACTCAAGAAGGTGATATCACCCTATCAGAAAAAAAAAAAAGTCACTGAATTTATTCTCTACATTCTGCAAACTTCCGGAAGTGACCAATCTATACCTATATTAGTGAGATTATGTTTCCTGCTCATACTATCCAACAAACACCAGCTATTATTAATAACACTAAATTATCCAGAGTCATGCTCCCCAGAAAGTAAGCTGATTGTGTTGGGGAGGGGACAACTTTCCCCTCTATCCCTCTAGAGCTCTGTGGCTGGACTCACAATAAAGTCAACAAATGTGAGAGATGAATGGGAGAAAAAGAAATAAATTTTAATTTATGGGCATGGAGATCTTATGAAATGGGACATAAGAAGTGGCCAAAGCTGGCAATTTTTATACTTTTCAGCCAAAGAAACAATACATTTGTGTGGAAATGATAGGAAAAAGACCTTAGATTTGGGTGCTTAATTGTCAAAGAATTTAACCAAAATTAGGACTTGGAGAAATAAATTAAAGCAGCAAGGTTTTAATACAGACTTCTTGGCCCCAAATTCCCTATCTCCACAATAATGTTATTACTTTCCTACCTACAGACACAGCATGTGCATCTTTCACATAAAAGACTTATTTTCTACTTTCAGGAAGAATTGCGGGGGCGGGGGGGGGGGTGTTAAGGTGTGTCTCTTGCATTAGCTCTTTCTTAAGTAACTTTAAATCAAATAATCCATTTGCTATTAAGGCATATTTTGGGGTGGCCTGCCCGGGGTCCCTAGACAACAGCATCCTATGATAAATGTCTTGATCAAAAGGTTTGGGGTCAAAAAGAACTGGGAAATGCTCAAAAATATACCTCACCTTATGAATTTATTGCCAATAACTTTAAATTAAATGGAGAAAACTGAAGACTCCTGTTATCATCTCACTGAAGTTCTACAGTATTTAAATGAGAAACTTTAACTACATATTCTATGGTGCATGCTAAGTTACTTCAGTTGTATCTGACTCTGCAACCATATGGACTGTAGCCCACCAGGGTCCTCTATCCATGGAATTCTCCAGGCAAGAATACTGGAGTTCATTGCCATGCCCTTCCTTCTGCAGGGGATCTTCCCAACCCAGGGATTGAGCCCATATCTCTTATGTCTTCTGCATTGGCAAGCAGGTTCTTTACAACTAGCCACCTGGATGAAGTCACTCTTATTTAAATACGTTTTTCAGAAACTACATTAGTTGCAATTTTACCCAGGCATCAAAATATGAATTTTTTTTTTAAAGGAGAAGTGGAACCTAAAATAATAGTTAATGGAATAGTTTATTATATCACTGCCCAAGTTACTATTTTAAAATCAAATAAACAATGCATCAGATCAGATCAGATCAGTCACTCAGTCGTGTCCGACTCTTTGCGACCCCATGAACCGCAGCACGCCAGGCCTCCCTGTCCATCACCAACTCCCGGAGGTCACTCACACTCACATCCATCGAGTCAGTGATGCCATCCAGCCATCTCATCCTCTGTCGTCCCCTTCTCCTCCTGCCCCCAATCCCTCCCAGCATCAGTCTTCTCCAATGAGTCAACTCTTCGCATGAGGTGGCCAAAATACTGGAGTTTCAGCTCTAGCATCATTCCTTCCAAAGAAATCCCAGGGCTGATCTCCTTCAGAATGGACTGGTTGGATCTTCTTGCAGTCCAAGGGACTCTCAAGAGTCTTCTCCAACACCACAGTTCAAAAGCATCAATTCTTTGGCGCTCAGCCTTCTTCACAGTCCAGCTCTCACATCCATACATGACCACAGGAAAAACCATAGCCTTGACCAGGCTAACCTTTGTTGGCAAAGTGATGTCTCTCCTTTTGAATATGCTATCTAGGTTGGTCATAACTTTCCTTCCAAGGAGTAAGCGTCTTTTAATTTCATGGCTGCATAAAGTAGAATAACTTCTGGAATATATTCTCACAATTTTCACTCCTTTAAAGTTGCTTTCCTCTAATAATTTCATTTAAGCAACATAATTATATATTATTTATATTTGATAGTGTGTATGTAGGTATAAGTATGCCAGTTCAGTTCAGTTGCTTAGTCATGTCTGATTCTTTGTAACCACATGGACTGAAGCTCGCCAGGTTTCCCTATCCATCACCAACTCCCGGAGTCTACTCAAACTCATGTGCATTGACTCAGTTATGCCTTCCAACCATCTCATTCTCTGCTGTACCCTTCTCCTTCCACCTTCTATCTTTCCCAGCATCAGGGTCTTCTCCAATGAGTCAGTTCTTTACATCAGGCAGCCAAAGTATGATATCCTTTAGGATGGACTGGTTGCATCTCCTTGCTATCCAAGAGATTATCAAGAGTCTTCTCAACACCATACTTCAAAAGCATCAATTTTTCGGTGCTCAGTTTTCTCTATAGTACAACTCTCACATCCATACACGACTACTGGAAAAACCATAACTATGACTCGATGAACCTTTGTTGGCAAAGTAATGTCTCTGCTTTTGAACATGCTGTCTAGGTTGGTCATAACTTTCCTTCCAAGGAGCAAGCGTCTTTTAATTTTATGGCTGAAGTAACCATCTGCAGTGACGTTGGAGCCCCAAAGCATAAAGTCTATCACTGTTTCCACTGTTTCCCCATCTATTTCCCATGAAGTGATGGGATCGGATGCCATGATCTTAGTTTTCTGAATGTTGAGTTGTAGCCAAATTTTTCACTCTCCTCTTTCACTTTCATCAAGAGGCTCTTCAGTTATTCTTCAATATCTGCCATAAGGGTAGTGTCATTTGCATATCTGAGGTTATTGATATTTCTCCCTGCAATCTACATTCCAGCTTGTGCTTCATCCAGCCCAACGTTTCTCATGATGTACTCTGCATAAAAGTTAAATAAGCAGGATGACAATATACAGTCTTGACATATATTCCTTTCCCTATCTGGAACTGTTCTGTTGTTCCATATCCAGTTCTAACTATTGCTTCCTGACCTGCATACAGATTTCTCAGGAGGGGAAGGCAATGGCACCCCACCCCAGTACTTTTGCCTGGAAAATCCCATGGACGGAGGAGCCTAGTAGGCTCCGGTCCGTGGGGTCGCTAAAGTCGGACACGACTGAGCGACTTCACTTTGACTTTTCACTTTCATGCATTGGAGAAGGAAATGGCAACCCACTCCAGTGTTCTTGCCTGGAGAATCCCAGGGACAAGGGGAGCCTGGTGAGCTTCCATCTGTGGGGTCGCACAGAGTCGGACACGACTGAAGCGACTGGTAGTAGTAGTAGTAGTAGTAGTAGTAGGTCAGGTAGTCTAGTATTCCCATCTCTTTCAAATTTTCCACAGTTTGTTTTGATCCACACAGTCAATTGCTTTGGCATAGTCAACGAAACAGAAATAGATGTTTTTCTGAAACTCTCTTGATTTTTCAATGATCCAGCAGATGCTGGCAATTTGATCTTTGGTTCCTCTGCTTTTTCTAAATCCAGCTTGAACATCTGGGTGTTCATGTTTCACATACTGTTGAAGCCTGGCTTGGAGAATTTTGAGCATTACTTTACTAGCATGTGAGATGAGTGCAATTGTGTGGTAGTTTGAACATTCTTTGGCATTGCCTTTCTTAGGGATTAGAATGAAAACTGACCTTTTCCAGTCCTGTGGCCACTGCTGAGTTTTCCAAATTTGCTGGCATATTGAGTGCAGTACTTTCACAGCATCATCTTTTAGGATCTGAAATAGCTCAACTGGAATTCCATCACCTCCACTAGCTTTGTTTAGAGTGATGCTTCCTAAGCGTCACTTTACTCTGCATTCCAGGAGGTCTGGCTCTAAGTGAATGATCATACCTTCATAATTATCTGGGTCATGAAGATCTTTTTTGTATAGTTCTTTTGTGTATTCTCACCTCTTAATATCTTCTGCTTCTGTTAGATCCATAACATTTTTATCCTTTCCATGAAATAATCTCTTAATATCTTTAATTTTCTTGAAAAGATCTCTAGTTTTTCCCACTCTGTTGTTTTCCCCTATATCTTTGCACTGATAGCTGAGGAATGTTTTCTTATCTCTCCTTGCTCTTCTTTGGAACTCTGCATTCAAATGGGTATATCTTTTCTCCTTTACCTTTTGCTTCTCTTTTCACAGCTATTTGTAAGTTCTCCTCAGATAGCCATTTTGCTTTTTTGCATTTCTTTTTCTTGGGGATAGTCTTCTTCCCTGTCTCCTGTACAATGCCACGAACCTCTGTCCATAGTTCTCCAGGCATTGTATCAGATCTAATTCCTTGAATCTATTTCTCACTTTCACTGTATAATCATAAGGGATTTGATTTAGGTCATACCTGAATGGTCTAGTGGTTTTCCCTACTTTCTTCAATTTAAGTCTGAATTTGCCAATGTTCATGATCTGAGCCACAGTCAGCTCCCAGTCCTATTTTTGCTGACTGAATAGAGCGTCTCCATCTTTGGCCACAAAGAATATAATCATTCTGATTTCAGTGTTGACCATCTGGTGATGTCCATGTGTAGTTTTCTCTTGTGTTGTTGAAAGAGGATATTTGCTATGACCAGTGTGTTCTATTGGCAAAACTCCATGAGCCTTTGCCCTGCTTCCTTCTGTACTCCAAGCACAAATTTGCCAGTTACTCCCTACCTCAAATGCAAGAAGCATCAATAAAAGGTTCATTTTAACAGACAATGGGTTTCATTACAAATCTTGAGATTCAATTTTTGATAAAACTTTTGATCTCAGTCCAAATTTTCTCTGGAAATAGTAAAAGATTATAATTTCAGAGAGATCATGTCTTCTAGCGTGTGTGGTAGGGAGCAGGAAGTTTATGAATGCAAAACTGGTATAATTAAAAGCATACTGACAATAGTGGCCATGTATAAAAATTTTACCAAAATTCCTTTTATGAAATTCTTTCCATGGAAAATGTATGTATTTTTGTATTTTTGAAAAATTCGTATTTTTCATTGGCTTTCTTAATGCTTAGTGCTGACCCATCCACTAAAATATATATTTTTTTACTTTATTTTATATTGGAGCATAGTTGATTAACAATGTTGTAATAGTTTCACATGTACATCAAAATGATTCAGTCACATCTGTGCATATATTTATTTTTATCCTGTTATTTTCCCATTTAGGTGGTTAAATAATATTGAAAAGAGTCCCCTGTGCTATATATTAGCTTCTTCTTGGTTAATCATTTTAATTACAGCAGTTGTGTATATGACAGTCCCAAACTCTCAGCCTATCCTTCTCCCCTATCCTAATTAATGTGTTCTCTAAGTCTCTAAGTCTGTTTCTATTTAGGAAATGAGTTCATTTGCACCATTTCTTTTTGTTGTTTAGTCGCTAAGTCGTGTCCCACTCTTTGTGACCCCATGAACTATAGCCCAGTAGGCTCCTCCATCCATGGGATTTCCCAGGCAAGAACTCTGGAGTAGGCTGCCATTTCTTTTGCCTCATTTCTTTTTAGATTCTGCATATAAGGGATATCATATAATATTTATCTCTCTGTCTGACTTAATTCACTCAGTATGACAATCTCTATGTCCATCCATGTTGTAAAATGTGTGTCTCCAAGGATATACAAAAACTAAGCTGATATCTGATACTATTAAATACCAAGATGATTACAAAGGTATATGGATATATTTATTTAACACCCTACTATCCTGTAAGTATGAAAGCCTGTCTAAATTTATCTAACTACTGTTGAAAAATTTAATCACATATTTGTCATACCAAAATTAATGCATGCATGGAAGAAATATCAGATTGTAAGAATGTATATGAGATATAGAGAAAGATACTATTGTTTCCGTAGTAACAGCATGTTCAATCAGTTGCTGTTGGATGATACTAACTGAAGAATAAATTATATGGGGTTCATACAAAGCATAAAATGCACAAGATTAAGAGATTCATTTTGGCAAAGTTGGCATCTAACTATGAGAATCCACCTTTTCTCAATTATATTTGGGATCAAGACTCTGCTTAGTCTTAAGCAGTTTGGCTTATGAAGAGAGGCCTATTGTTGCAATTTTTATAAGTGCTGCTCTGATTAATTGTTGAAATATGCTTGGCTGGTCTCTCTGAATGTTGTTCTAAAAATTAGATGAAATGAGATAGTGTATGAGAAAGTGCTCCTTAAATTGTAAAGAACTCCACTAATTCATCATTAAAATTCTTCTGAATCTTGATAATAAAATTCTGTCACCTCTCTCCTTAGTAATACCACTAGTTCTCATACATATTTTTCATAAAAACAAATTATTTTGCTCATTTTATCTTGCACGGGAACTTTATTTCTTTCAAGTTTTTCCCTAAGTATTTAACGCTAAGTTTCCCTTTTACTAGGAAAACTGGATAATAATACATAGTCTACATGAGGTACCTAATAGAGGGAGCTTATGGCCTGTGGCCAAGTTTCCTAGAACAGAACAAAAATTAATTGAATCAGATGGTCCAGCACCACGACAGATAATTTCTTGGCATTTTACTTGCAGATCTAATCTAAATGGAATATATTTGAGACTAACAATTTATTAACATGATGGTTAAATTTAAATAAGAAAATGGTTTGTCCACTGCTTTGCATCTCCAGTTTCAGAAGATTATTTTAAATACAGTGTTTCTTTATACTATTTCTACTACTATACAAAAAGCGTAGAAAATTTTATGTGAGTTAGTGACATGATAAAATATTACTTTTTATCTGTAGTCACTTTGCTATGCATGGTAAAGTAAAGAAGTCTGAGTTAATGTTCTCAAAACAACAGAAAGAATTATGTTAAAGCCATCCAATTAGTTTTTATGGCATGAAAGCAGAAAGTAGTGGTTAAGCATTTAGAGTTTTAAGATGCATTGCCTGGCTGCCAATCCAGCTCTGGTGCTTACCATTTCTATCATGGGGTAAATTACTTATGCTCTTTGTCTCATTTTACCATCTATAAAGATAATAGATGATAAAAATGACAGATAAAAGCTATGACAAACCTAGACAGCATATTAAAAAGCAGAGACATTACTTTGCCAAAAAAGGTCTGTCAAGTCAGAGCTATGGTTTTTCCAGTAGTCATGTATGGATGTGAGAGTTGGACCATAAGCAAAGATGCAGGGCATGAGGGGTTAGTCGCTAAATCATGTCTGACTCTTGTGACCCCATGAACTGTAGCCTGCCAGGCTCCTTTGTCCATGGGATTCTCCAGGCAAGAATACTAGTGTAGGTTGCCATTTCCTTCTCCAGGGGATCTTCCTGACCCAGGAATCAAATCCAGGTCTCTTGCACTGCAGGCAGAGTCTTTACCAACTGAACTACAAGGGAAGTCCCAGAAAGATGAGAGCCAAAGAATTGATGCTTTTGAACTGTGGTGTTGGAGAAGACTCTTGAGAATCCCCTGGACAGCAAAGAGATCAAATCAGTCCATCCTAAAGGAAGTCAGTCCTGATTATTCGTTGGAAGGACTGATGCTGAAGCTCTAATACTTTGGCCACCTGATGACAAGAACTGACTCAGTGGAAAAGACTCTGGTGCTGAGAAAGATTGAAAGCAGGAGGAGAAGGGGACAGCAGAGGATGAGATGGTTGGATGGCATCACCGATTCAATGGACATGAGTTTGAGCAAGCTCCGGGACACAGTGAAGGACAAGGAAGCCTGGCGCTGCAGTCCATGGGGTCACAAAGAGTCAGACAAGACTTAGTGACTGAACTGACTGAAAGATAACAGTATTCAAATCACAGTTGATCTGAAGATTAAATAAGTCAAATCATGAAAAATAATTTAAAAGGTGCCCAGCATAAGAAAGCACACAATAAATGTAATTGTTAATATTAGGGAAACATTTATCTTTATTTGAAAATATTTCAGTTGTACTGGTCAAGTGCAGCACTAAAAATGAATTCAAATAGAAATAATAAAAATGTAAATTTCTATAATGTTAGGGAAGAGTTACTTCTCAGAAAAAAGATATACATAACAAGTTACACCAATAAACATCTATTTCAGCCAAATATCTACTCTTTTTTATACTAGTGAAATTTTGAATCAACAACTTTAATTTGATTTTGATAGCATTTTGCCACAAAGTACAGAGTTTATTCATATCTCATTTCCCTACATTTTAATGTCTAGCATTTATTCTTCCTTAATGTATTTTGCATATTTTAGAACACTGTTATCTACAGGTAAAGACTAGAAGTCTTCTTTTTGATTCTTTAAGGGATTACCAATCTTTAAGCAAGAAATTTAGCTTTTACCAACTACAGTATTACATTGTATAATTTTTCTATGCTTTAGGTTACTGGCTACATGTAAGTTATTACCTCAGGTAAGATAGAAAGGATATTGAAAATATTAGAATAATCAGGCAGATAGCATGATTATGAATAGTAAATTATTTAATGTCTCTTAAATCTAGTTTCTCTGAGTGACCTCCGGGAGTTGGTGATGGACAGGGAGGCCTGGTGTGCTGCGATTCATGGGGTCGCAAAGAGTTGGACACGACTGAGCGACTGATCTGAAAGTAAATATGAGCAATCACCTGAAAACCTTCATCCATAAAATTGTCATAATTAAGTCTATATTTCAGGAAAATTTAGAAATAATGATTTTAAAGTGGATAAGGGATATAAATGCTAGAGATATAACATAAATTCACTTAGTTAAAACATCAAGACAAGAGATATTTATGCTTCTATAGAGCTTTGAATGACTTTTTTCTTAGTAGTTACATCAAGTTTCTCAGGCTAAAGAGTCAACAAATGGTTATTAAATTCTCAAAAAGTACATTATTGTCTTGGAAAGCAAGACTTCAAAAATATACATTAAGACTTCATTCTCAATCCCTGTTTCGATAACTTGACTATGCCAGGCCTTGTGAATTAATCTCTGGAGCCAGGGTTATAAATGTCTTCGATTGGCAGGTGCATGGCAACATGGGTGCTTTCTGTTCTAGCAGAAAGTATGTTTAGTTCTACCATAGCCTATGAAGAATGGGTTTGCTGTAGTAAAGAGAGGTTCTGTTACTAAATATAGTGAAAGTGATGTTAGTTGATTTTGACAAATATACATATCCACGTTTGTGGAAATTTTTAGAGAAATTCATAGACCAATCATTTGGTAACTCATAAGAAGTCATTGTTACTTACTACCTGCCATATTGAAGGACTTTAATTATGGTAGTAGAATAACGACTTTGCCTTAAAGTTTCCCAATAAAGCATAAAGTTGAATGAAAACCAGTGATGCTAAAGCTGAAGGCCCAATACTTTGGCCACCTTGTGTGAAGAGTCAACTGACTGGAAAAAGCCCTGATGCTGGGAAAGACTGAAGGCAAAAGGAGAAGAGGGCAGTAGAGGATGAGATGGTTGCATAGTATCACTAATTCAATGGACATGAACTTGGGCAAACTCCAGGAGATAGTGAGGGACAGGGAGGCCTGGCCTGCTGCAGTCCATGGGGTTGCAAAGAATCGGACCTGACTTAGAGACTGAACAACAAGAAATCATTGTTACTTACTACTTGCCATATTGTAGGGCTTGAATTATGGTAGCAGAGTAATGAATTTGCCTTAAAATCACCCAATAAAGCATAAAGTTGAAAGAAAACAAAAATGAATTACCCATCTCCTGAGCAGTGAATCAGTATTTGCAACCAGACACTCTGCCCCAGACACCCAATGCTTTGTTGCACTTAAGAAAAGAAAGAAAGGCAGTGCTAAGTTGTGCCTGACTCTTGCAATCCCATAAACTGTAGCCTGCCACGCTCAGTTCATTGGATTCTCCAGGCAAAAATACTAGAATGGGTTGCCATTTCCTTTTCCAGGGGAACTTCCTAACCCAAGAACTGAACCCAAGTCTCCTGTATTGTGGGCAGATGCTTTACCGACTGAGCTATACAGGAAGCCCCTTTGTTGTATTTAAGAAACCATAAAATGTGAAATGCAGCCTGTCAGGCTCCTCTGTTCATGGGATTCTCGAAGGAAGGATACTGGAGTGAGTTGCCATTCTCTTCTCCAAGGGATCTTCCTAACCCAGGGATCCAACCCAGGTCTCCTGCCTTGTAGGCAGGTTCTTTACTGTCTGAGCCACCAGGGAAGTCCCCTCAGATAAGACACCAAAATCTGAAAATATTCAAGTCCCATAGTCTTCCCTCCATATCCATGATTCTGCACCAGCTGAATCAATCAGTTATGGTTTTATAGTATTGAAGTTATTACTAAAAAAGATCTGTGTATAAATGATTTGAGGCAGTTCAAATCTGTGTTATTCAAGGGGGAGTCTCCTATAATTATATGCAGTAGTAACTATACAGTAGTCCTTATAAAACATTCCAGTATATATGAGGGTACAGGGAGACACAGACAAGGCAACATTAGCCTAAGGTTCACAGCGGGCATGTGGTGGAAGCAGGACTCCAGTCCCTGGAATATGACCCACAGTTTCACAGATGCTGCAGTCCATAACCCTAACCCACATGCTATTCTTCCCACTATACTTACAGAGATCTGGGTTGGGAGAGAGAGAGCAAGAGAGAGAGAGAGTGAGAATAGTCATTTGTCACAGAATTTGTTTGCTCAGGCATCTTGGGAAATGTATACACTGATGTGTTCATAAACATTTTTATCTCACTGTGCTGTACTTGTCAAGCCATTGCAGGGAAGTATCAGAAAATAATTGTCCACTCTGCAAGCAAGGAATGAAAGAAATAGAGAGAGTCCAAAATTTAGAACTTTAAGTGTTCAAGGAGACAGCTTTCTCATTTTTCTCACCCCCAATTAGTTAAAAATAAAACTAAGAAAGCCTTTGATCAATAGGAACAGATTAAAATCCATACTTGGATTAAGAAACAAATTAAGAGGATGATCAATATACCTGATATCAAAAGCTTTAAAGTGTCTCTGAGTAAAAGTTCACCTAAGCGTGTGGAATCAAGTAAATCCTTTCAACTCAAAGAAATTGCTCAGTGAAAAGGAAATAAATGTGTGGTTATCCCACAAAGTCTGGTGAGTTGAAAATAACCTCAATTAACTTGAGGAGTGGGTAAAAGTTATTAGTTTAAACTGACAGTTCCAGGAAGGAGTAAATCCAGCATTCAGACAGGCAGTCTGAATAATATGTGTTCTTGAGCAGTTTCAAACAAAAAAATACATTAACAACATGCTACCAGAAAAGTAATAAGAATTATATTATATATAATTTATATCTAATCCTATCAACACCACAATTAGACACAAGAAAATAAAATAATGGCTACAAAATTCTGAGCAAAAACAATCTTGGGTCGAGAAATTAGTAGTTCATAAAAATATCCACCAAGTATAAGAATAAAGACATTTTCAGATACACAAAGACTCAGAAAGTTTACTTCTTTCATCATATTGCTTAACAAAAATTCACATGAGAATGCATTCTGACAGAAAAAAATCAAGAAGGAAGAAAGAAAATGTGGCATTCTAAAATTCTTAGTACAATACATGGATGCCCAGTAGACACATGGGAAGATGTTCAACACGGCTAATTATTAATATTAGAGAAATGCAAATAAAAACTACAATGTGGTACCACCCATCAATCAGAATGGCCATCATTTAACAGCATAAAATAATAAATGCTGGAGAGGGTATGAGGAAAGAGAACCCTCCTACACTGTTGGTGGGCATGCAAATTGGTGCAGCCACCATGGATAAGAGTTTGGAGGTGCCTCAGGAGAACTAAACAGAGTAATATCATACAGAAATCCTATTCCTGGCCTGGGAGTGTATCTGCACAGAGGTATAATTTGAAAGATACATGTACCTGTATGTTCATAGCAGCACTATTTACAACAGCCAAGACATGTAAAAAAGTCCTTCAACAGATGAATGGATAAAGATATATACAATGGAATAATAGTCATAAAAATAATGAAATAATGTTGTTTGCAGCTACATGGATGGACCGAGAGATTATCATACTAAGTGAAGTAAGTCAGGAAGAGAAAGACAAATACCATATAATACCACTAATATGTGGAATTCAAAATATGACCAAATGAACTTATCTAAAAAACAGAAACAGACTCACAGACATAGAAAACAGACTTGTTCTGTTGCCAAGGTGGAAGGGAAGCAGGGGGAGGGTTGGATCGGGAGTTTGGGACAGGCAGCTGCAAACTATTATGTATAGAATGGATAAACAACAAAGTCCTATTTCATAGCACAGGAAATTATATTCAAAATAATGTAATAAACCAAAATGGAAAATTAAAAAAAGAACGAAAAAGGACATATATGTATATGTGTATGCTCATATATATATATACATATATATACACAACATACATATATACAAATCACTTTGTTATATACCAGAAACTAAAACTATATTGTAAATCAACTATACTTCAATTAAAATCAAATTTATAACGTCCTAGTACCAAAAGTCCAGGTTTGCTACACGATACTGGATGCTTGGGGCTGGTGCACTGGGACAACCCAGAGGGATGGTATGGGAAGGGAGGAGGGAGGCGGGTTCAGGATGGGGAACACATGTATACCTGTGGCAGATTCATTTTGATATATGGCAAAACCAACAATACAATATTGTAAAGTTAAATAAAAGAAAAGAAAAGAAAAGAACATTTCAGAAATTTTTCCTTTTAGGGGATTTATACCACAACTTTAGACCTTCCTGTTTTGATTATAGTTTAACCTCACTTTCAGTAATACCAGTCAATTAGTAAAAAATCAAGTTTAAACAATTTGAATACAATAGCACACAATTAAACATTTACCCTGCTCTTCTATTTATCACTATTTTCATTCTCATAAAAGATATTTTTCATAAATTATCTGGATACTAATGTAAAATTTTACTTTTGCTTCTTTTATTAACTACTGTAATGTCAAAATTTGAAGCATCACTTCTTTATCATTCCTTATTTCTCCAGTTTTACAGGCAGCACTAGTATCTTCAATTAATGCTTTACCTCAAACATAAACAATAAAATGGCATGCTTTATTGGATCCCTAAACAATTATACCTATATACATGATTAGTAAATTTTCTATCAACTCATCATGATCAATTCATTGAGTTTTAACATTATTAATACGAATTTAAGATTCTTATCAACTCCATATTACAGGACAAATTGAAACTTTATATTGCCCTGTGTTTGAATAAACACAAAACATTGAGGGTGCTTCTTATTTTCTGTTTCTTTTGCATTCATTTTAATGGTGGATCTAATTCAAGTTATGCCCTTACCCTAAGTATGCTTATTCCAATGAGACTCAATGTTGTTTTCAAGTGACCATCTCAAAACTTCAGAAAAGGTAACCAGGTAGATGATGTGTATCTATCTTTTTAGGTATTAGCTTGATGAAAGCCTTGCTTAAATCTGTCCCTAGCTTACTCTCCAATGTTGAAAGCCATTACCACTCCAAAATACCACCCGTGGTATAACCATTAATATTTTACTCATACAATGGATTACAGTGGAGATATTATATTTAAAGTACCATAGTACCATTGTATGTGTTGTTGATAAAATGTCTCCAAACCTGAATCCACTCACTGAAGAAACAGTCAACCTTTGGGGAATACATTAAAGACTGTTTTAATTTAAATTAGTTTCACTGAAAATCCTGAGCTCTTTTCACCACTCTTAACTGCTGTGTTATCTTCTCTCTCCCCTGCCTTACCTATACTCCCTTGCTTTCAAGTTACATGCTTATGTATTTTTCTCAGTACCTAATCAGTGTGATATTTGAGGGCAGAAAACATATTTGTAGTATCTGTAAATTCAGCACTCAGCAAATTTCCTGGCACACAGTAGGTGCCAAGTGAATATTTATTATTCTGACCTAGAAAAAGACTATTTGTCAAGAAGAACTGCCCTATTTAATCTGGGCAAGTGTCTTTTGCTTTTTCCGAAGACTACAAGAAATAAAATACTTTTGAATGCACACATTATTCCATTTTGGAATGTTCGGAAGGATTATTTGAAGCCCTATAACTAATATAATCAAGGTAGGGTGACTTACACCATGAACAGACTGGTAGGGCTGAAGCAAGCATTTGGTAATCTTAACTTAGCTCACTGACATGAACTAATAGGTTTAATAGTTTTGTCAGAATACTGAGGAACTTCTTTGGGAGAGGCTACAATTCTTTTTGCACATAAATAGTGACATACAATTTATTGTTTCTATCATGTCTTATGAAGTCTGAACTATAGAGATTCTTATCAGATCAGATCAGATCAGATCAGTCTCTCAGTCGTGTCCGACTCTTTGCGACCCCATGAATCGCAGCATGCCAGGCCTCCCTGTCCATCACCAGCTCCCGGAGGTCACCCAGACTCACACCCATCAAGTCAGTGATGCCATCCAGCCATCTCATCCTCTGTCGTCCCCTTCTCCTCCTGCCCTCAATCCCTCCCAGCATCAGAGTCTTCTCCAATGAATCAACTCTTCACATGAGGTGGCCAAAATACTGGAGTTTCAGCTTTAGCATCATTCCTTCTAAAGAAATTCCAGGATTGATCTCCTTCAGAATGGACTGGTTGGATCTTCTTGCAGTCCAAGGGACTCTCAAGAGTCTTCTCCAACACCACAGTTCAAAAGCATCAATTCTTTGGCGCTCAGCCTTCTTCACAGTCCAACTCTCACATCCATACATGACCACAGGAAAGACCATAGCCTTGACTAGGCGAACCTTTGTTGGCAAAGTAATGTCTCTGCTTTTGAATATGCTATCTAGGTTGGTCATAACTTTCCTTCCAAGGAGTAAGCGTCTTTTAATTTCATGGCTGCAGTCACCATCTGCAGTGATTTTGGAGCCCAGAAAAAGAAAGTCTGACACTGTTTCCACTGTTTCCCCATCTATTTCCCATGTAGTGATGGGACCAGATGCCATGATCTTCGTTTTCTGAATGTTGAGCTTTAAGCCAACCTTTTCACTCTCCACTTTCACTTTCATCAAGAGGGTTTTTAGCCCCTCTTCACTTTCTGCCAAAAGAGTCGTGTCATCTGCATATCTGAGGTTATTGATATTTCTCCCAGCAATCTTGATTCCAACTTGTGTTTCTTCCAGTCCAGCATTTCTCATGATGTACTCTGCATATAAGTTAAATAAACATGATGACAATATGCAGCCTTGACGTACTCCTTTTCCTATTTGGAACCAGTCTGTTGTTCCATGACCAGTTCTAACTGTTGCTTCCTGACCTGCATACAGATTTCTCAAGAGGCAGATCAGGTGGTCTGGTATTCCCATCTCTTTCAGAATTTTCCATAGTTTATTGTGATCTACACAGTCAAAGGCTTTGGCATAGTCAATAAAGCAGAAATAGATGTTTTTCTGGAACTCTCTTGCTTTTTCCATGATCCAGTGGATGTTGGCAATTTGATCTCTGGTTCCTCTGCCTTTTCTAAAACCAGCTTGAACATCAGGAAGTTCACGGTTCACATATTGCTGAAGCCTGGCTTGGAGAATTTTGAGCATTACTTTACTAGCGTGTGAGATGAGTGCAATTGTTCGGTAGTTTGAGCATTCTTTGGCATTGCCTTTCTTTGGGATTGGGATGAAAACTGACCTTCAAGAAAATCAGAGATACCAAAGGAACATTTCATGCCAAGATGGGCACGATAAAGGACAGAGATGGTGTGGATCTAACAGAAGCAGAAGATATTAAGAAGAGGTGGCAGGAATACACAGAAGAACTGTACAAAAAGGAGCTTCAAACCCAGATATCTTTTGTGTGATCACTGACCTAGAGCCAGACATTTGGAATGTGAAGTCAAATGGGCCTTAGAAAGCCTCACTACGAACAAAGTAGTGGAGGGAGGGAATGGGGATTCTTATCAGCTGTCTTCAAAGGTTATTCCCATGTAAACAGGAAATGCAAAAAAAAAAGCATCATCGAGTATACCTGAACTCCACAGTTAGCTGCATATCAAGTTATTTACACTTTTTGGCAGCTTCCTGGAGTATAGAAATGTTGTATCCTGCCATTAACAGATGGAGTCTCAATATGAAAACAGCTTTGGTAAAACCTGCAATATGTCAGGTTAAAGATTAAGTGAAATCAATGTTAGAAGGTGCTATAATATCATATATTACAATTGTATATACTGTGCCAATTATAAGCTTCATGAATTTACTTATTAAATATCAAGATTTATGACCAAAAACTTCAGTAGAGATAAGGTGCTCTATGGAGACAAATTCATGTCCCTAATGTGAGTGACAGATGCTATAGAAACTGCAGAACATCACGCTACTCTGCTTTCCAAATAAAAGATGTCCAAAACAAGAATATTTTTATTGGTTGCTGTTAAGGTTGATGGATCAAGAAGCTGACAGCCTCAAAAATATTTTAAGTGCATTAATTGCATAATCAACATCAAGAATTTTTCTTCCTTCTTTTTCCAGATAAATGGTTTAATAATATAAAAGAGCACTGACTTGAAGTTAATAAATTTTATTGGGTAAATTGCTTTAAATAGTTGGTTTTGAGATGCTCATTTTATGTTTAAACTCAAACATCTATTTACTAATACAAAGGATTGTACTGGCAAACTAGACACAAACAAAACAGAGACCTTACCCATTATCAAACTTTATTAATAGTTTTAATGATCCAGTCAGTAAGGAGGTACAAGTAGAAGACAGAGAGGCCTGAGCCATTCTTTCCTTCACATATCAGACACAGGATCCTTGGCCCAAGGTAATGAATGGGATCTCTGTCTAACAAGGTGTACTGGTTATGACCTCACACAGCAGGGAGTATATAGGTTAGGAAACAGCTCTATCTTTTTGTAACAGATGTTGTACACCTTACATGATATTCTACAGAAAGCTATACATCATAAATCCATTGATCCTAGGTTTCCTTGACATAAGCAATTCTAAACTAGGAACATCCTGCTCAAAGCATTTTATAACAAGGTCTCTTCATCTAAAAAGTATCTTTACCTATTTATAGGAGGATGATCATTAGCAAGTTTGCAAAGAAACTGGGTTATTCATCTACATTCCTTTCCCCCACAGAGTAATCAAAGAAAAATGAAACAGAGACCACATACATTACTTCTTTCTCCAACTATCAGTAAGTCAATTTTTCAAGAATTTTGCAATCATGGGGAAAAGAAAATTACCATCTCTGACAAGTGATCCCATATGCTATGCATGTTTAAACAGAACCAAAAAAGAAAAATTGAATAAAATCACATTTGATACCTAAGTTTATTTAAATTTAAATGCAATAAAATTATGCTAAAGGATGTTTAGCATTTAATACATTAATCAATATTTATGATGCAAACTTACTTTTATGGAAACATCATTTACTTATAAAATCCTTACAATTTTAAGAAAACAGAAAACTGCAATTCGTAAAACAGTTATGCAACTGAGTCAGATATTTTGAGGAATGGATTCCGTTTCTTCTGGGGAAAAATTACCTATTACAAGACAGGCATTTAATTTATAGAGACAATTAGTTAATCAAACCTCATCCTCTCATTCATATTCCACAGAACATTAAAATGTAAAATCTGATTTGCTTATTAATTGATAGTAAAGTGTTTTCAATTACTTTGTCACTCTATAGTCAGCATCCCATGTATGCCACCATTTGTTGCTGTTTTAGTTGCTAAGTTATTTATGACCCTTTTGAGACCCCACGAACTGTAGCCCACCAGGCTCCCTTGTCCATGGAATTTTCCAGACAAGAATACTAGAGTGGGTTGCCACTTTCTTCTCCAGAGGTTCTTCCCAACTGAGGGATCAATCCTGTGTCTCCTGCCTTGGCAAGTAGATTTCTTTACCACTTAGCCACCAGGGAAGACCTATGTCACCAGTAGAGTTGTACAAAACCCCAGGTAGAAAGAGTTTAAGGTCTGTGGTTACTATCTTAAAATTCTTAATAATTTTATCTTTGAATATGTGCTCTAAATGTGAAGTCAGATGGGAAAATGACTCATATGCCTGAGTTTGGGTCCTCAGTTTCACCCATGGACCTGTTCCCCACTGCCCCCCTGATGGCCTGAATCTCATTGGAAAAGACTCTGACGCTGGGAAGGATTGGGGGCAGGAGGAAAAGGGGACAACAGAGGATGAGATGGCTGGATGGCATCACAGACTCGATGGACATGAGTTTGAGTGAACTCCGGGAGATGGTGATAGACAGGGAGGCCTGGCGTGGTGCAATTCATGGGGTCGCAAAGAGTTGGACACGACTGAGAGACTGAACTGAACTGAACTGTGCTAGAATATCTGTCCAGCCCCTTTTCCCTATCAGCACCTCATGAACTCTGCTGCTCTCTGTCCCAGTGAGAGTCTGTGTATGACCCACGGAAGGATAGCATGATAACCATGATACTTCTCGTGGAAAAGCCAGTGTCTGTTAGTACCATAACACACTTGGCATGTGAATAAGTGAGGGCCTTTTGTGCATGTGTGCTGAGTCGCCTCAGTTGTGTTTGACTCTTTGTGACTCTATGGACTGTAGCCAGCCAGGCTCCTCTGACAATAGAATTCTCCAGGTAAGAATACTAGAGTGGGTTTCCCTGCCCTCTTCCAGGGGATCTTCCTGATTGAGGGATCAAATCCGTGTCTCTTACATCTTCTGTATGAGGGTTCTTTTGCACTAGTGCCACCTGGTAAGCCCGAGGGTCTCTCATCCCCATCCAGTACTGGTACCAATTGTATTGCATAATATACAATTGTTCTTTATAAGTTGTCAAATTTCAATCCAACCTGAAGGCTGTACAGCAACAATAAGCTGAGGTTATCTGAACCTAGAAATTTGGAAGAGAGGTAACAAATTTGTAGGATCCATGCCTCAGAGAAATGGTGCCATTCGGATGGTGATGATATCTATGGAGGCTGGAAGAATAGAGTCACAAAAGTGAAGTCTCAAGAGGTGAAAGGTTCTTGCCAGAGGGAAGTTTCTAAGAATAATGAGTCAGCCAGAAGAAGTAAAACCCCTCTCCTATGTTGGCCTCCAAGTCTCCATCTAAAGCCAGGAGAATATAAAGTATACACTGATGTATAGAACAGTCTTTTGGACTCTAGGAGAGGGAGAGGGTGGGACGATTTGGGAGAATGGCATTGAAATATGTATAATATCATATATGAAACGAGTCACCAGTCCAGGTTTGATGCACGATACTGGATGCTTGGGGCTGGTGCACTGGGACAACCCAGAGGGATGGTATGGGGAGGGAGGAAGGAGGAGGGTTCAGGATGGGGAACTCATGTATACCTGTGGCAGATTCATTTTGATATATGGCAAAACCAATACAATATTGTAAAGTTAAATAAAATAAGATAAAATAAAAATAAAGTATAATGAGGAGCTCTCTGGCAAAGGAAGAGAAGGGTATGAGTTTACGGGTAAACAATAGTTTCTAAAGTCTGTAGCCTCAGTGAGCCTGCTCACATTTTCATTGAT
This sequence comes from Tragelaphus eurycerus, assembly GCA_935064755.1. Classification (NCBI taxonomy): domain Eukaryota; kingdom Metazoa; phylum Chordata; class Mammalia; order Artiodactyla; family Bovidae; genus Tragelaphus; species Tragelaphus eurycerus. Next base: position 14,378,100 of record CAKXYN010000061.1, read on the forward strand.
CCCTATCATGTTTCATTAATTTTTGCTAATGGACATGGTATTTACAGGTGTCTCATTCCAAATGTATAGATGCAAACTAATCCCTCAGAAACATTTAGGATCAATCACCCCAACCAATACAATACAATAACTTCCTGCTTAGCCTCTGGGCAATGGGATAAGGGCACTCAAAGCTAGGAGTGGTTCTCCTGGCTTCAGGTTCAATGGCATCTAGCTGTATCCTCTGGTAGAAACACTCTGCCTCTGGGAACCAAGTCTCTAAGCGTATAGAGTTCAAAGATTCATAAGGAGAAATCAACACTTATTCAGTGAAAAACAGAGCCACTCTTCCATCCATTTTTTGATTCCCATACTTGTACAGTATGACAGTAAGAGAACTAAGAGAAGCATGCATAGATTTGTCACTGTATTTGTCAGATGCATTGCCTCTATTTAGCATATCTTACACCTGATGTCATAAATAAATCTTCAGTTATATACTCCACTGGGTGCAGATAAACAGCAAACCACTTGAACAGCAAGGATTCAAGTCCATTAATACTTCTTTTATGTTTTAAAGAATATTTAAGTCAAGTTGGGGTGTTGCACTGTTGTTTTATGCTTCAAGTAATTTTTTAGGTAGAATTTTATCAGTTAAAATTTTCTAATTCTTACATTATGTCATTATTATAGTAGCTTGGCCAGCTCTTTAACTGTATTTTTTTCTGTTCACTTTAAAATGTTTTAACTTTTCCTGAATCAGAAAGTTAGAATGGAAGTTAGAATTAGCATTCTATGGTTCTTAGTTCATGGGTATATTTTGCTTTTAATAAAGTTAATACAGTGACTTTAAATAAGGCTGCTTTTGAAGCAGAGAGGGATAGGATATCCTTTTAATTTTAAAATTCATTTTTGTTTCTGCCGTGTCCTTGTTTCTACTTTGCTCTTTCCTTCTGAGTTCCAAAGTATATCTCCTCATTCCAAATTGCTTTTTGCAACTTTCTTCTTCAGTAATAATTCATTTCTAAATTATCACATCTATGTCTAACATTTGCTTTCATTATTTAAATATTATGGTGTTTTTGAGGAAAGTTTGAGAGATTAGGATTTAGGCAAAAACTGCAGCCATGAAATTAAAAGATGCTTACTCCTTGGAAGGAAAGTTATGACCAACCTAGATAGCATATTCAAAAGCAGAGACATTACTTTGCCAACAAAGGTTCGCCTAGTCAAGGCTATGGTCTTTCCTGTGGTCATGTATGGATGTGAGAGCTGGACTGTGAAGAAGGCTGAGCGCCGAAGAATTGATGCTTTTGAACTGTGGTGTTGGAGAAGACTCTTGAGAGTCCCTTGGACTGCAAGAAGATCCAACCAATCCATTCTGAAGGAGATCAGCCCTGGGATTTCTTTGGAAGGAATGATGCTAAAGCTGAAACTCCAGTATTTTGGCCACCTCATGCGAAGAGTTGACTTATTGGAGAAGACTCTGATGCTGGGAGGGATTGAGAGCAGGAGGAGAAGGGGACGACAGAGGATGAGATGGCTGGATGGCATCACTGACTTGATGGGTGTGAGTCTGGGTGACCTCCGGGAGTTGGTGATGGACAGGGAGGCCTGGCGTGCTGCAGTTCATGGGGTCGCAAAGAGTCGGACACGACTGAGCGACTCATCTGATCTGATTATCCTATGTGAACCCAAAAATCTTACATGTATTTTGAATCTTATAAAATTGAATCACTATAATTATAGTTTTGTTCTTATTTTCAGTCAATCATTTAGAATGAAGAAACTATTTTGGTATAAGTTTTACTGTAGTTTTACAGGTGACATATCTGTTTTTATTTGTCTTGAGGATGTCTTTATTTAACTTTAACTTTGAGGAGTATTCTCACTAAATTTAATTTCTAGGTTGCAATAGATTCTTTCAATAATTTGAAGTATCATTACAGTATCTTCTGAATTCCATTGTTTCTTTTGAAAAATCACTTCCTAATGTCAGTGTTGATACTCTAAAGTAATGGTCCTAACATACAATTAAGATTTTCTTTTTCTTAATATTTAAATTGCTTAATTAATTTTATATAATATATCTAGATATGAGTTCCCTTTTATTTATCATACCTAAGATTTGTAAGGTATGTTATATCTCTGGGTTTATTTCATTCAATAGTTTTAGAAAATTCTCAACCATTACAATTTTCTCCTTTTACATGCAATTACATGTATTTCAGAGCTTTTCACTGCTTCCCATATGTCTCATATGTTCCTGGCATTTTATTCTCTATTTGGATATTTTGTACCGATATTATTTCCAGCTCACATGTCCTTTGCAGTGGGTAGTCTTCTGTTAAGTCCATCCACTGCATTTTTAATTGGGTCATTATATTTTACAACCTTTGAGTTTAAAGTTAATAGCTGAATTGATTTCAATTCCTGGTGAAATCTTCCATCTTCTTATCTATTTCTTAAACAGACAAATCATAGCTACTTAAATATCATGTACGATAACTTTAATACTCTAATTATCTATAATTATTTTATCTTTGTTGCTTTTAGTGAACATTTTGAACATTTGGACTTGTGCCCAGGAATATCTGGTACTTTTGTTTTAATAGCAGACATTATGCATGAAAAAGAAATACTTAATTTAAACTTCTAGCAGATGCTATCTTTATTAAGAGAATATTAATTTTGCTTTATGGAATACTATTAGAATTAAGGTAGATCTTTTTTTTTTTTCAGCTTTAATGAGCCAAAATTGACATATAAGTTGTATAATTTAAGTGGACAGTGGGTTGACTTGATACACATATATTACAATATAAGTATCACTGTAGATAAAACCTCTATCATGTCACATAATTACCATCTTTAAAAACTTTATGGTAAGAAAATTAAAGATCTTCTCTCTTAGCAACTTTCAAGTATACAATACAGTACTGTTAACTATAATTGCCAATGGTGAGCATCAGTTAACCAGAACTTATTCATCTTCTAACTGGAGGTTTATGCTGTTTGGCCAGCATCTATCGCCCTTTCTCCCCACCCTACACTCCTGGTAGTCACAGTTCTAATTTCAGTTTTTGTAAGTTTGGCTTTTTTAGATTCCACTTATAAATAATATTATACAATACTTGTCTTTTTCTTTCTGACTTACTTCACTTAGCATAATGCCATCAAGATCCATCCATGTTGTCACAAATGGCATGATTTCCTTTCTCGTGGCTAATTAATATTCATGAATCCTAGGCCTGTATTTTCTATTTCTGTCAAGAATAAGGCAGTTTAAAAGTCGTGGAGAAAGCTCACTTGATTTTTTATTTCAGGGTGTGTGTTTGTGTGTGTGTCGGTGGGTATGTGTAATAACTAATGTATATTTTTGTTGTTTCTGTTCAGTAACTAAGTCATGTCCAACTCTTTGCAATCACATGGACTGCAGCATGATAGGCTCCTTTGTTCTCCACTATCTTCAGTTTGCTCAAATTCATGTCCATTGTGTCAGTCATGTTATCTAACCATCACATCCTCTGCCACCTCCTTTCCATTTGCCTTCAATCTTTCCCAAAATTAGAGTTTTTTCCAATGAGTCAGCTCTTAGCATCAGATGGCCAAAGTACTGGAGCTTCAGCTACCGTATCAGACCTTCCAATAAATATTTATAGTATATTTTCTTTAGGATTGATGGGTTTGAACTCCATGCAGTCCAAGAGCTTCACAAGAGTCTTCTCCAACACCACAGTTTGAAAGCATCAATTTTTCAGTGTGCAGCCTTCTTTATGGTCCAGCTCGCACATCCATACATACTGGAAAAACCATAGCTTTGACTATTTGCACCTATGTTAGCCAAGTGCTATCTCTGCTTTTTAATATACTATCTTATGTTTGTCATAGCTTTCTTCCCAAGGAGCAAGGATCTTTTAATTTCATGAAGGCAGTCACCATTCACAGGGATTTTGGAGCCCAAGAAAATAAAATCTGTCAATGCTTCTACTTTTTCCCCTGTTTTCCATGAGACAATGGGACTGGATGCAATGATCTTAGTTATTTTCACGTTGAGTTTTAAGTCAGCTTTTTCACTTTCCTCTTTTACTGTCATTAAGGAGCTTTTAGTTCCTCTTCACTTTCTGCCATCAGAGTCATATATTCTGCATATCTGAGGTTGTTGATATTTCTCATGACAATCTTGACTCCAACTTTTGATTCATCCAGCCTGGCATTTTGCATGATGTGCTCTGCATATAAGTTAAATAATTAGGATAAAAATATACAGCTTTGTTATATTCCTTTCCCAGTTTTGAAGCAGTCAGTTGTTCCATGTCTGGTTCTAACTGCTGCTTCTTGACCCACATACATGTTTCTCAGGAGACAGGAAAAGTGGTCTGGCATTCCCATCTCTTTAAGAATTTTCCACGGTTTGCTGTGATCTACACAGTCAAAGGCTTTAGTGTAGTCAATGAAGCAGAGGTAGATTTTTTTTCTGGAATTCCCTTGCTTTCTCCATGGTCCAATGAATGTTGACAATCTGATCTCTGGTTCCTCTGCCTTTCTAAACCCAGGTTGTATATTTGTAAGTTCCCAGTTCAGGTACTGTTGAAACCTAGCTTGAAAGATTTTGAACATTACCTTGCTAGCATGTAAAATGAGCACAATCGTATGGTAGTTTGAATATTATTTGGCATCGCCCTGCTTTGGGATTAGAATGAAAATTGACCTTTTCCAGTCCCTTGGTCACTGCTGACTTTTCCAAATTTTCTGACATATTGAGTGAATCACTTTAACAGCAGCATGATTTAGGATGTGAAATAGCTCAGCTGGAATTCCATCACCTCCATTAGCTTTGTTTGTAGTGATGCTTCCTAAGGCACACTTCACACTAAAGGTTGTCTGGCTCTAAATGAGTGACCACACCATCATGCTTTACTTGAAGAGATCTCTAGTCTTTCTCATTCTGTTGTTTTCCCCTATTTTTTTTTTTTTTTTCATTTTTCACTTAAGAAGGCTTTCTTATCTCTTCCTGCTATTCTCTAAAACGCTGCATTCTGTTGGGGATATCTTTCTTTTTCTCCTTTGCCTCTGGCATCTCTTCTTTTCTTAGCTATTCTTAAGGCTTCCTCAGACAACCACTTTGCCTTCTTGCATTTCTTTCTCTTTGGGATGGTTTTGGTCACTGCCTCCTGCACAGTGTTTCAAGTCTCCATCCATAGTTCTTCATGCACTCTACCAGATCTAATCCCTTCAATCTATTAGTCGCCTCCACACTGTACAATCATAAGGGATTTGATTGGGGTCATATCTGAATGCCCTAGTGGTTTTACCTACTTTCTTCAATTTAAGCCTGAATTTTGCAACAAAGATCCCATGATCTGAGCCAGAGTCAGCTCCAGGTCTTCTTTTTGCTGACTGTATAGGGTTTCTCCATCTTCAGCAGAAAGAGCATAATCTAATTTTTGTATTGACCATTTGGTGATGTCCATCTGTAGAGTTGTCCCTTGTATTGTTGAAAAAGGGTATTTGCTATGACCAGTGTGTTCTCTTGACAAAACTCTGTTAAGACTTTGCCCTGCTTCATTTTGTACTCCAAGGCCAAACTTGCCTGTTACTCCAGGTATCTCTTGCTATCTTTCCTTTGCATTCCAATCTTCTATAACAAAAAAGACATCTTTCTTTGGTGTGAATTCTAGAAGGTCTTGTACATCTCCACAGAACCTGTCAACTTCAAATTCTTTGACATTAGTGGTTGGAACACAGACTTGAATTACTGTACGGTTGAATGGTTTGCCTTGGAAACAAACTGAGATCATTCTGTCATTTTTGAGGTTGCACCAGAGTATTGTATTTTAGACTCTTTTATTTACTATGAGGGCTACTTTATTTCTTCTAAGGAATTCTTAGCCACAGTAGTATATATAATGGTCCCCTGAATTAAATTTGCCCATTCCTCTTTGTTTTAGTTCACTGATTCTTAAGATGTTAATGTTCAGTCTTGCCATCTCCTGCTTGACCACATCCAATTTACCCTGATTCACAGACCTAACATTCCAAGTTCCTATGCAATATTGTTCTTTATAGAATCAGACTTTACTTTCACTTGATTCACAGACCCTACTAGAAAGCAGCAGATGTTTTCAAGTGTGACTGATGCTCTGTCAGGGAGGACATAGTTTTGCTATATAAATTAAGGGGTCTATATAGATTAAGGGGTTAGAGTTCCCCAGAGCAACAGAGCCAAGAGTAGAGACAGAAGTAGAAATAGGGATAGAGATATACAGAAAGAAATTTATTATGTGGGATTGAGACTTGAAATTAACCATCACAGAGTCTTTCTGCTAATTTATTTTTGGGGCCTGAAAAAAGATTCTACTTAATATTTCCATCCATTTTATCACCTCTTACATATATGGCCCAAGGGGCAGAACAGATTTCACAGCAGACTGATCATTTCTCTAAATTAAGCCCTACTGAAATAGATTCAAATACAAAATCTGCCTTGTATTAATGGTATGTGTGTGCTAAGTTGGTACGTGCATGCTGAGTTGCGTCTGACTCTGAGGGACCCTATGGACTGTCACCCTCCAGGCTCCTCTGTCCATGGGATTCTCCAGGCAAGAATACTGGAGTGGATAGCCATTCCCTTCTCCAGGGGATCGTCCTGACCCAGGGATCAAACCCATGTCTCTTATGTCTCCTGCACTGGCATGTGGGTTCTTTACCCCTAAAGCCACCTGTGAGATACTTTGAAAATTATCATGAGCCTTCAAGGCTCTGTTCCTGAAAGATAAATATGGTATGGGACAAACCCTACTTTCTAAAATTGGGAAGAAAATTATATGAGTAGTTGCCTGAAGTGATATTTTACTAACAACAGTTTAAATGGTAGGAGAAACTTAAATCTTTTTACTTGGTTATCCAATTGCTAAATCCAATCAATATATTTCAGTTGGGACTCAAGGCATTTTTGTTTTGGTTTTTCTCTTCCTCATTATCATTATGTATAGGATAGTGGCTAAATTTTTTTTTTCTCTGGGTGGGGGGTAATAATTTTGGGCAACTCTTCTTTTTCAAACATACGGAAAGAAGATATTTCTGAAGTTTCTGTCTGTCACCTTTCTCAAGTCTCACCTATATTCTTTCACCTTGGGTGATCTATTTATTTAACCCAATACTTTCCTTCTCTTGACTCACAAATGTTTATCTCCACCCACATGCCTTTTCCCAGCAGAACATTCACATATGTGTTCCAATATCTTCACAACATCTACCTCTCACATTTCCTCTCATATTTGATCTCAACCCACAACTACACATTTAATAATTTCCATTATATTTTCCTTGCAAATCCTATTGTAAGAAAACATTTTTACTAAATCAAGTAATATCTACTGTCTATGGTGTTTTTTTGAGGACTCTTTCCCTCTCTCTCAGACTCTGAGAAAGTGTGGAGACAATGAATTTGTCATGCACACTATCCTATAGTCTTCAGGCCACACTGTGCCCTGAGGACATGTTTACTGTCTGGGGTCTCAGGTTTGGTGGCTACCCTGGCTATTCCTGTGCCATAATTGATACAAAGATTTTTGAAAAATTTAATAATATTCTGTCTAGTCAGGCTTCACGGGGCACAGTCTGCTTCCATTCCTCTACAAGATCCAGCTCTCGCATGTAATCTTTGCCAAGGAATGTGTTTAAAGGCTCAAACACGCACAGAATTCAAAATCAGTCTCTTTCCCATTTTGACTCTTGAGCAGTCTCCCTGTATCTTGTCAGCAGTTTCTGCTTAGTTCTGCCAATCATTTTCTTTAACATCTCCCAACCCTGTGAAATTCTGCATAATCTCCTTCTATAACATTCTGGAGTGAAAGGATGAGAATAAGAAATAATATGTCATCTTTTTATTTTCTTTATAACTCATCTTGTTTTGTCACTATATATTATTTCTCAGGATGAATGCCACTTTCTTTTAAATAGTTTTGTCAATTAAGACAATATTAAGTTTGACCATTGTCTCAGAATTTCCAGGATGATCTCTAAGATTCTTGCCATCTGCTCTATACACTACAATTCTCTCTGCTTGAGTGTGGATAGACCATCTACATCCATCCATCATATCATTCCATCCATCGTAGTAGACTATAGGAGATTCTTCTGCTAAGTTTGATTATACAAGTTTCCATGTTTCAAGAAGAGTACATGGCTAGGACATGAGGTAAACTTTAACAACTGAAAACAACCTCTAACCTACAGCCACCAAGAAAACAGTGGAACCTCAGTTATAACCGAAAGTAACTGAATTTTGTCAACATCCACCTGAACCTAGATGTGGACCCATCTCATTCTAAGATGACATGGTAGTCTCTGCCAATACTGCGAATGTAACTGGAGAGGCTCCGAGCAAAAAAGTCCTAGATAACTTGTGACTGGACTCCTGAATCATGATGCTGTCATATAATAAATGCACATTCCAAGCTGTGTTTGTGGCAACCTGTTACACCACAACAGGTAATGAACGCACTGGTCTTCCCTCCTGTCAGTAATCTTATGAACATTATTAATACACTACTTAACTTCCACATTTCTTAGTTAGAAGTGAAACAGATTTTAGTGATATTGCATAGTTTCTCCCTCTTCCTAATGAATACTAGCTTCAAACTGTATATGCTGTCTTTTACTGGTCTCATCAGATCTCAGAGTTTTTGCTTAACAATGGTTTCCTCTGCTCCACTGACTAGATACAACACTGTCTGCTTCTAACAAATTGCCACCATTTATCAGCAATTAATGGTAGACTAAAATAGAAGAGAAAGAAATCTCTAAGGATTAGAGAGAAAAACTTCACTTTCTGACCTTCCAATCTGTGCATCAAAGGCAAGCTTTGGATTTGTGTTTTCCTGGAGTGTTATTAAACGGAGCACTTAATTTGAATAATACAAATTTGTATTTGCATAGTAATTTGATAGTTCATCTTCACAATACAAATGTGAGAAGCTATGAACAAGTTATTATCTTCATTTTGTCATTCATTTGACTTCGCCAAGGTTATTTAAAGGATAAGGGCAACACTGACCCTGGAGTCAAATTTTCTTTATATACCATCCCTATGCATGCTGCTCCATGCTGCTCATCTGCCTTTCCTACTTCCTAAGAAAATGTCATCACCCATATTCTGTTTTTTGTTTAATCTCAACCTTCATAGGATTCTTAAAACTCCTATTGAGTCTCTATCTTCCTTTAAAATGCTTGTTCTTTTTCCAAATATTTTATGGACATCTTCAAGAATATAACTGAGTTGAAAGAATTTCACCATATGCATCTACATACCCACCCACAAGATTCCACTTTTAATATTTTATTATACTTCATGTATTATGTATCTGTCTATCCTTCTATCTGTCTACCCACCATTTAATCTTATTTTTGATCACTACAAATTAAATTTCAGGTGTAAGTACAGTTCCATAAATAACATGGCATATTGTCAAAATTTATCACTTAAAATATATTTTATTTTGATATAAGCTTTACATACAATTGTATCCACAGATCTTAAGTGCACATTGCCTCAGTTTTGACAAAGGCATGCATATATTTAAGGCCCCCAAAACATACTGGCAAGCTCTTTAGGTTTGTGTAAAGATTAAGGTTTTATTGGGTAAGTCCTCCATCCACATACTCCAAGCTTAAGGTGCTTGCTAAAAACAAAACTTGCTTAAACTGTCAGTTTTCTTTGTTAAATCTTAACCTGCAGAATATACTTCCCCAGTCATGCTTCCCCTTAGGCTATATACTTTTGAGAACTGCCTTTCCTGACATATCACACACTTGTTTCCTTGTTCTTTTTACTATGTATCTACCCTGAGTCATGTAAAAAGTTTGTTTATGGTCAGAAGGCAAAGGGACTCTTGCTTTCACAATGACCCTCCTGCTTGTGGTGAATCAAGACTCTCTTAGTGGTTCCACTCTGGGCTAGGGAGAAGAAGGGTTTACTCCAAGGCATTTGACAAATGAACATAAAACTCTCTGCTTTACAGACAAAATTTTACCAAATTATTATACATTTGGTCAATGGGCCATGGCTAATTTACTAAATACATGATTGATAATTAGAGTCTTATTTTGATACATATTTCTATATTCCTATGTTACCTTTCCAATTTATTTTTTTTTACACTATTTCAAGCAAGAAATAATACAGAAAGACCACAGCATCACTTTCAAAGTAATAGAGGTTAACTGCAAATTGAACTTTATCCTGACACACATTCTTTATCAGGAATTAAAATAATCCTCAAATAGGTATTTGAAGGTGAAGTTGCAAATAGTTAAAATGCATAAATATAGTGAATCCTAGCTTTTTTTTTTTTTTTTTAAGTACCTGGATTAGTCAACATCCAGTTCAAGAAGATATTAGTCACTTTAACCAATGAGGGACTTATTACAATAAGCTTGGTGCTTACAAAATTATGAAAAGTTGAAGGGCTAGATCTTTGGCTAAGCTACAAAGAATATTTCTCACAATACACAGAACTGGCTCTAGCCCACCTTTGGTGATATACTGAAGTCAAGAAGTCACCCTTGTCCCTAATGCCGTGAAAGCAACTGCATCTCGACATGTAGGAATATGGACAAGGGACAGCCTAACTCCAATGCAAGGAGTGAAAGGCTCTAATAAAGAAGTTGTCACTGTAAATAATTCTGCCATTGATGCCATCATATCCAAATACCAAATAAGCACAGAAAATTCACACATGTTTTTCCAAACTCTTATAGGAAAAAACCAGAGTGTGTAACAGTCAACTCCTGTGGCAGGCCATTAGTTAAAGAAGATTCCATTTAGATCTTCAAATGGAAGTGCAAACTATTAAAGGATTCTTAAAACACAGATATCTCCAACTAGGAAAAAGAGCCAGAATGGGTTGAATGTTCCAATCTATGTTAACTATGGATGCCATATATGACCTATTTAAGACCAACAGTTTATTGTATAGGTAAGATTGTGCACAGAAATATTCTATTTTTAACTAAGAAAAAAGTATTCTTTACAAATCAGTTTTCTTATTCTGAACAGGCCATATTTAATTTAAATGAATCTGAAATTAAATTGGAAAATTGGACGCAAGGCAGTTGATGTAGAATTAAAATGACTGCTCCTTTTGAAGTGAAAAAACAGACAAATTAAAATATGCTCCCAATGAATTGGTGGAACAAGAACTTAACTAGTGCATAGAGGTGGAAACCAGTTTCCACTAATTAAAAAAGAAAGAAAGAAAGAAATGGCATAAATTGACCATGCATTTCTCTAGGAGTTTCTGTTACATTATTGGAAACCAGGTCATATGGGATGCTCTAAGTGTATCCTTCCTCTATTAAGCTAGGTGATACCATTTGGCAGAAAATAAGAACAAAGGGGTTAACCTAATTTTGAGTTCATTTTTATTGCACTCCCAAACCTCTGTGATAAATGAGAGTGAATTGCTTAAGTGGTTAAAGAGTAGAAACAGATGAGAACAGTTGATCTCCAGCACTGGTAAGATGGTGGTTTAGCTTATTTCTTTCTTAGAACAATGTGTCTTACTTTGTCAGTGGCTGTTTGAACCAAAAAGACTTACTGAAGCAAATTCATCTTTCAACAAGTATACTCTTCTTCAAAATAAACTACTAGTCAGAGATTATATGTTAATTACAGTGGCAAAATACTTTATGTTTACAAGAGAGGGTTCTCGTAATTTAGTACTTTCTGTTTCATGTGCATTTTTATTTAATGCTAGCAGAGGCTAGAAAAGGCAACAAAATTGGCAAATTAATTATGTGAAGATATACTGAAAAATACCCAAGAATATTTCACAGTAGTAAAAAAAAAGTGTTTTAAAAGTGATAAATTTTACATTTCTCATAAAGATGGTTCCTATTATTTATGACTGGAAATATACACAATACCCATAGGGCACCTAAGATCATTACCACAATCCCTTTATTAAAACAGATAAATAGGACCTCCATTTATCTCAAAAGAAGTTTGAACAATATGAGCAGGTAATTATTTTGATGAAACTTACCATGATGAGAATTATGGCACACTAATATCCTAACAGTCACTATCAAACCACCTAATTTTTCAACTTTGTCCACATAACAAATAATTTCAAAGACATACAACAAATGACTGTGTGGATCACAATAAACTGTGGAAAATTCTGAAAGAGATGGGAATACCAGATCACCTGACCTGCCTCTTGAGAAACCTATATGCAGGTCAGGAAGCTGGACATGGAACAACAGACTGGTTCCAAATAGGAAAAGGAGTATATCAAGGCTGTATATTGTCACCTGCTTATTTAACTTATATGCAGAGTACATCATGAGAAATGCTGGACTGGAAGAAGCACAAGTTGGAATCAAGATTGCTGGGAGAAATATCAACAACCTCAGATATGCAGATGACACCTCAATATGGCAGAAAGTGAAGAGGAACTAAAAAGCCTCTTAAAGAAAGTGAAAGAGGAGAGTGAAAAAGTTGGCTTAAAGCTCAACATTCAGAAAATGAAGATCATGGCACCTGGTCCCATCATTTCATGGGAAATAGATGGGGAAACAGGGGAAACAGTGTCAGACTTTATTTTTCTGGGCTCCAAAATCACTGCAGATTTCAGCCATGAAATTAAAAGATGCTTACTCCTTGGAAGGAAAGTTATGACCAACCTAGATAGTATATTCAAAAGGAGAGACATTACTTTGCCAACAAAGGTTCATCTAGTCGAGGCTATGGTTTTTCCAGTGGTCATGTATGGATGTGAAAGTTGGAATGTGAAGAAAGCTGAGCGCTGAAGAATTGATTCTTTTGAACTGTGGTGTTGGAGAAGACTCTTGAGAGTTCCTTGGACTGCAAGGAGATCCAACCAGTCCATTTTAAAGGAGATCAGTCCTGGGATTTCTTTGGAAGAACTGATACTAAAGCTGAAACTCCAATATTTTGGCCACCTCATGCGAAGAGTTGACTCATTGGAAAAGATTGTGATGCTGGGAGGGATTGGGGGCAGGAGGAGAAGGGGATGACAAAGGATGAGATGGCTGGATGGCATCATTGACTCGATGGACATGAGTTTGAGTGAACTCTGGGAGTTGGTGATGGATAGGGAGGCCTGGCGTGCTGTGATTCATGGGGTCTCAAAGAGTCAGACACGACTGAGCGACTGAACTGAAACTGAACTGAACTTATGGTAGGCAGCATCACTATTTAATTATTTATAAAGCTCAACTGAAGATTTTTAAAGACAGCATCAGCAGGGTAGTTATTCCATGTCCTTATATACCATCTGGAGAAGGAAATGGCAAATCAGTCCAGTATTCTTGCCTAGAGAGTCCTGTGGACAGAGGAGCCTGGTGGGCTGCTGTCTATGGGGTCACACAGAATTGGACACAACTGAACCAACTTACCCTGCATGCATGTATTGGAGAAGGAAATGGCAACCTACTCTAGTATTCTTGCCTGGAGAATCCTAGAGTCGGAGGAGACTTTGGGGCTGCCATCTATGGGGTCTCACAGAGTCGGACACGACTGAAGAGACTTAGCAGCAACAGCAGCAGCATATACTATCAGAAGGTAGAGAAGAACCAAAAGCCTACAGGTAAAAGGTACTAGTAAATTAGAAAACAAGGTATCCTTATAAACTCTTCAACATGAGTAAATGGTGACAAGTAATACACACAACCCACTCCAGTGTTCTTGCCTGGAGAATCCCAGGGATGGCAGAGCCTGGTGGGCTGCTGTCTATGGGGTCACACAGAGTCGGACATGACTGAAGCGACTTAGCAGCAGCAGCAGCAATACCCACATAACAGCAATATCTGTTCAGGAGAAAACAGACCTGAGACAACTGGGCTTCAGTAAAAGAGGAAATTAATTCCTCTGTTGTAAAGCACTTGTATATGAAAGTGAAAGTTGCTCAGTCATGTCTGACTAATAGACATCCCATGGACTGTAGCCTGCCAGGCTCCTATGTCCGAGGAATTCTCCAGGCAAGAATACTGGAGTAGGTTGCCATTTCCTTGTTCAGGGAATCTTCCAAACCCAGGGATCACACTTATGTCTCTTGCATTGCAGGCAGATTCTTCACCATCTGAGCTCCAATGATCAAGTAGAAATTATGTCTAAATCGAAGAATTCTTAATTATACTTAAACATGTTCAACTTGGAGAATGACAGGGATTATTTTCTTTTTTTGTAAAGTAATAAATAAATGACAAAAATTCTAGTATATGTTCTGCCTTCTCTGTGTGAATTATACCTCATGGAACCACATAGCTGATGTGTATGTGAAAGTCACTCAGTCATGTCCTACTCTTTGCAATCCCTTGGGGGTGTAGCCCACCAGGCTCCTCTGTCCATGGGATTCTCCAGGCAAGAATACTGGAGTGGGTTGTCATGCCCTTCTGCAGGGGATCTTCCAGACCCAGGGATGGAACTCAGGCATCCTGCAGACTCTTGTACCATGTGTGCCACCAGGGAGGCATATACTCCCTGATGTGAGATACTCAATTTTTATAAGTTGTCTATCTAATGAAGGAATAAGGTATGATAGAATTATACTATTACCATTTTGCAACCACAAATGAAATGAATCTATACAATAATTATTAATATTTAAGAGCAATGCAGACAGATAGATGTCGGGGAGTGTGTAACTTCCTCGGTTCTGTCTCATCACAACAAAAATTTGAAGCAATGGATCTTAAAGCCTTCAGACAGACCATGTCTCAGCTCTCAGCTCTTGGAAAGACCGTGTTACAGTTCTCATACAGATAAGTGTTGCAGCTCCATGTTACAGCTCAGTTTTATTTAGAAAATAAAAGCAAAATACATCCTAGAGTCTTGAGGGCATGCCGACCCAAAAGACATGAAGAGAAGAAAGCGAGCCCCGGTCCTTTGGCTTCCCTTTTTATATGTTTTTCTCCTTCTCCCGGGCCTGCCCTGTGTAAACTGGGCTAGCCAGGAGTGCTGTTTGTTCTACCTGAGGTCCTCACTCCAGTGCTTGGACCTTTCTTTGTTCTCTTTTCCCAGGTTTTTCCCTTCCTTGTCTTTTAGCCACCACCATTCTAAACTCCTTTTTCCTATTCTAACTACCTAACATAAACAACAAAATACTATTATTTGCCTCCTGAAATATATATCACCTATTAAGTATCCATGACCCAAAATCTTCCCCACAAAATCACATTTTAATTTGTTCAAGATTCTAAACTATTTACAAAATATAAAAGTAACTGAGGAAATGCTATATCACACTATATGAAGTGAAGTGAAGTCGCTCAGTCATGTCTGACTCTTTGCGACCCCATGGACTCTAGCCTACCAGGTTCCTTCGTCCATGGGATTTTCCAGGCAAGAGTAATGGAATGGGTTGCCATTTCCTTCTCCAATCACACTATACAGATGCTATCAAAAATATCAAGATGATGAGAAGTTCTATAGGATAAATGACCCAGAAAACTTGGCGAAAATCCTCAGTCTATAGATCTAAGAACTACAAGTATCCAGAGTAGGATAAATACAAAGGAAATCTAAATAAATTCACCATGACCACATTGTCAAACTCAATGGCAAAATTTCAAAGGTAACTGGAGCAGTTAAAACCCTGTTGCACACAAAGGAAAACAATTACAGGAATGATGGCTGACTTCTCATAACCTTGGATGCCAGAAGGCAAACAAAGAATACTTTTCAAAAGTTCATGAAGAGGGTAAAAATGTTAACTCAGAATGCTATATCCAGTGAAACAATTTTACAAAAATAAGGGTGCAATAAAGATCTTTTAACATAAGATAAGTGAATGCATTACTAATGGATCTGTGCTCCCTAGAAATGTT
Organism: Tragelaphus eurycerus; assembly: GCA_935064755.1. Classification (NCBI taxonomy): domain Eukaryota; kingdom Metazoa; phylum Chordata; class Mammalia; order Artiodactyla; family Bovidae; genus Tragelaphus; species Tragelaphus eurycerus. The sequence continues at coordinate 14,393,937 of CAKXYN010000061.1, forward strand.
AAATAAAGTTCTTCAAATTTAAGGGGAAATTTATCAGATGAAAATTCACATCTAAGAGAAAAGGAAGAATGTCAGGAATGATAAAGATATGGGCAAATATAGACTATCTTTTTTCTGAAAGTGAAAGTTGCTCAGTTGTGTCCAACTTTTTGCTACTCCATGGACTATACAGTTCATGGAATTCCCCAGGCCACAAGACTGGAGTGGGTAGCCTTTCCCTTCTCCAAGGGATGATCCCAGCCCAGGGATCAAACCCAGGTCTCCTGCATTGCAGGCGGATTCTTTACCAGCTGAGTCACCAGGAAAGCCCTGGAATACTGGAGTGGGTAGCCTATCCCTCTCCAAGGGATGATCCCAGCCCAGGGATCAAACCCAGGTCTCCTGCATTGCAGGCGGATTCTTTACCAGCTGAGTCACCAGGAAAGCCCTGGAATACTGGAGTGGGTAGCCTATCCCTTCTCGAGGATCTTCCCGACCCAGGAATCAGACAGGGATCTCCTGCATTGCAAGCAGATTCTGTACCAATTGAGCTATCAGGGAACTGATGTCAATAGTCTGGTTTATTATCTTAATTATATTTTATTTTTTATTATTTAGGAGACAATGTGAGGTGTTTTTTTTCTCTTTCCTTCAATTCATTAAAAGCAACAGAACTTTTTAATGAAAAATTTGCAGCATAGGGTACATTGTATGTTTGGAAATGAAATAAATGACAATAAGATTAACACTTCTTAAATCAGTAACTGATAAAACAAGTACACAAAAAATCAGAAGCATTATGCTTTTAGACAACACTGTCAACATTTATGTCATTCATAGACATTATGTATGGTTTCATATATATGAATCTTAATATAAGACAAAATTAATTTGCAATGGAAAAATCGGAACTATGGTATGATGGTGCTTAGTTTGAAGAAGGCACAAAGGAAGTTCCTGGGGTAACGGGAATGGATTTTGACTGGCGTACTGTTTACACAGATATATACATCAGTCACAACTCACAGAACTGTTGCTTAGTATCTATGTATTTCATTGTGTGTAAATTTTACTTGATTTGAAAAAACAAATGAATGGTTGGCAACATTTTTATTTATTTTTAACCATTTATCATTTATTTATTATCATTATTATTATTTTACTTTACAATATTGTATTGGTTTTGCCATTGTATTTGGATTTAAATATATGATAAAACCACTTAAAGACACCATGGGACATGTGAACACTGGCTGAAACCTATGAAGTTACTGTTAATTTCTGAGGGATCTTACAAAGTATAAAAAGCTGATAGAGATGATGTCAAAGATGACAGAGAAAAAAATTCTTAGAGATGCCCAAGTCCCTAATATCACTGGAGGCTCTTGTACTAGCCTGGGATGATTTCTGAAGTCGGAGACATATGGAGGAAAATGGCCAACTGTTTAAGCCAGTTTATCAGGCTCCTGGTTGTGAATATAATAAATAATTCATTTGACTGACTAGATTTTAAAAGCCCTTGTTACAAGTTCAATTTATAGTCTCTATAAATTCAAATAATAATCACTCTGGCCAATCTACTGGCTTGTTTTTAGGAGGCAAGATTGATAACCTTCTTAATAACCAGTGCGGGGATTAAGATAGAAAGGTTTTCACTGCCTGCTTCGCCTTCAGCATAAGTCAGACCAGGTCAGAGGAACAAAAGACAAAATAATTTTACAGACTATTTATTCCTCTATAGGCCTTCCTGGAAGCCTTACTCTGTGAAGTCTAATTACATGTCATTGGTCCAAACAGAATCACTTGATACCCTGAGAGTAAGGATTACATTGCAGATAGTGTCACAGTCAGGAATGAGAAGAGCAGGTGGACATCAGTGAGGCAAATCTTGCTCAGTCTCTCCATGAGGTTTTATATATATATACACACATAGATATGTGTGTACAAGAAGTCAGTATGACAAATTAAGACAAGTCTCTTAAGAAAACAAGTGTATAGCCACTTATCCTAATCTACCTGGTCTCCCACAGATAATTTCAAATTACCCTATTTTACATAACGCTCTTAATCATGAATGTGGAGAGCAAAAATTTTAGGCAAGGAAACCGGGCATATTGGAATATCAAATTTATTCAAAACAGAATTCAAACTGAAGGCTGTGGAAGAATAATTTGATTTATAAATGAAAGACTTTTTTTTTGTTTTGTTTAAAGGAATATATTATCATTTGTTCTTATTTATCAAAAGAGCAGGCAATTAAGTGGTCAAGTGTCATAGAAACAAATCTGAGAAATCCGTGGATACCAATATGGTCCAGATTTTCAAATATTTTAGAAATTCCTCTCTATATATAATAGGCAGGAATAATTTAACACTGAAAGAAAATGCATCCTTTATCTCCCACATACCTATCTACATTGTATTTTAACAGGTCAAGAATTTTTCTGAACTTTATTATGCATACTGTATATGCTCACTCTGGAAAAGGGGTAATATACTAATATTATTGGTAATTTAATAAATTAGCATCAATAAGCTTCATAGCAATGAAATTAAAAGATGCTTACTCCTTGGAAGGAAAGCTATGAACAACCTAGATGGCGTATTAAAAAACAGAGACATTACTTTGTCAACAAAGGTCCATCTAGTCAAGGGTATGGTTTCTCCAATAGTCATGTATGGATGTGAGAGTTGGACTATAAAGAAAGATGAGCACCGAAGAATTAATGTTTTTGAACTGTGAATTTGGAGAAAACTCTTGAGAGTCCCTTGGACTACAAGGAGATCCAACCAGTCCATCCTCAAGGAGATCAGTCCTGGGTGTTCATTGGAAGGACTGATATTGAAGCTGAAACTCCAATACTTTGTCCACTTGATGCAAAGAGCTGGCTCACTGGATAAGACCCTGAATCTGGGAAAGATTGAGGGCAGGAGGAGAAGGGGACAGCAGAAGATGATGGACATGGGTTTGGGTGGACTCCGGGAGTTGGTGATGGACAGAGAGGCCTGGCGTGCTGCGGTTCATGAGGTTGCAAAGAGTCGGACACGACTGAGCAAGTGAATTGAACTGAACTGAAGCTTCACACAACAGTTGTTACAAAGCCCTGAAGAGATCAAACCAAAACAGGTAGTCTTCAGAGGCGGAAAGTCCCAGGCTGCAGAGAGTTTGCAGTAGAAGCAATGTGAGGCACACCCAAAAGGGCCGGAGAGGATGACAAAGCCAATTTCATCAACAAAATCATACCTAAGGCTCTCAACAGGTAATTATTTAAGCAAAATATTAACTACTCTAGATGTTCATGTCGGGGAAGGCAATGGCACCCCACCCCAGTACTTTTGCCTGGAAAATCCCATGGACGGAGGATCCTGGTAGGCTCCGGTCCATGGGGTCGCTAAGAGTCAGACACGACTGAGCGACTTCACTTTCACTTTTCACTTTCATGCATTGGAGAAGGAAATGGCAACCCACTCCAGTATTCTTGCCTGGAGAATCCCAGGGACGGGGGAGCCTGGTGAGCTTCCGTCTATGGGGTCGCACAGAGTAGGACACGACTGAAGGGACTTAGCAGCAGCAGCAGCAGCAGATTTTCATGTGGTGACGGTGAATAATAGGCCTTATTCTGAAGTCTTTTTCAATATTTCTAGTGGCAGTGTTATGAAGCTTTGTGGGATTTATTGGTCTCTTCTAGTATACCAAAATCTCTTCAGCTTCCTGGTTCTTAGGAAGTGTTGACTGTCAACTGACAAACTGGAAAACAGCGGCTTTAGCTGCATGATGGTTAAAGTGTTGGTGCATCACAGAAAGCAACAAAAGATGAAAGAGACCTGCATTAAAGCATTTCCCTTCTCCCTCTACTCCCACTTCCCCTCTCCTCCCTCTCAACATATATATTTACATAGATTATTTTTTAATGTATTGAAGGATAACGTAGGTTATGATTAAAGTGCATAATGTGAGCTATGATTTATACCTGTGTAACTCTCACATAAATCAAGAACTACAAAGATGCTCTTGTGCTTCCTCCCATTCTACAGCCTCTTCCTTAAAAGTAACCACTCTTTTAATAACTTGCAATGTTGACTAGGATTGCTTGCTTTTGAAAACCATATGAACACAGAGTCACCCATTATGTCCTCTTTCATATCTAAGTTCTTACATCTAACATTATATTCATAAAGTTCTTTCATGTCATTTGTGGGCATTTTATTCTTTTCTATTGATTTTGTAGACAGGTTCCTTTTGCCATTACTGCTATTACTCACGTCATGACACCTTCAGTGGCATATATCCAGGCACCCTATAAGTTATAAAATCAGGCTTAGAACTATCGGAAGCATTTTATTCCCAGAAATCATTGACTCAGCTTCCATTATTCAGGCAAATTTTGAGTTACTGTACAGTTTTATTGCTTTTCTGCCTATTGTACTTAAAATTAAATTTAATATTTTAATTAAATATTAAAATAATATCTTAAAATTAATTTGAATTAAAGTTAAAATTAATTTGACTATTCCTGGATGTGAACACTTTGTACATTCTCTTTCAACAGTAAGTATAAATGAGGACAAATGGGTTAATTTACTTCTAATAGCAAAGTGTTTTCAGAAATTCACATTACTTAAGAATTTATTTAATTATTTTAAAAATACACATTGATCTCTAATAAGAGGTAGAAACTACTTTCAGTTCAGGCAATGAATGATAAAGAAAACATGTCAACTATAATAAGAAATCTGTTTCAGGAATATTTTACCCCTAAGGTCCACAAGTGTAAAATCTGATGACACACTGCATAAAGTGTTAGGACAGAAGCATATATTTTTTGCTAAGGTACTGATGATAAAGGATTAAGTGTGTTGGAGCTGGAAAGGAGACGTAGAAGTGGTGAATGGAACCACTAAACAATTTTCAATGGAAGGGACAAAAGCTACCTTGTGTAGTAGAACACTAAATGCTTGCTGAGTTTATGGCTTAATAAAATTGCATTCTCAATAAGGAAATTAAAAAGCAAAATGCATGCCATACATCTCTATATAAACACAGACAAGAGTTGTTTTTAAAATACACGTGAATTAGAAGATAGTGAGGATTAGTCACAATAACTTTTTTTCCAGCAATAATAATATTTGGAGTTCATTCATACTAGTTTTGGCTAGCACTTAAGTTGGCTGCTTGTTAATGATCTTTGTACCTGTTTGTATTGGTACAAAGGACCAGGATATGTTATTATGTTATGACATGTTATCATAAATAATACTGTAAAACATTTTGAATATTGGATTTAAATAGTATCATACAAAGGCACTCACATAGAAATATAATTTCCTGCATTTCCCATTTATAGATATTTATTCCTAGGTGAACCAGATCCTTGTTTTGTCATATCAGATTTCAGAGCAATGTTAGTTTAAAAACTAATTAGGTGCAAGGGTCTACTGAAATTTGTTAGTCAACTTGAGTATTTTTCTGATCTGCATTCTTACAATACATTATGTCAGTGTATTTCCTTTTGTAAAAAAGGGTGTATTCTATATTAATGGAGATGTTAAATATATATTTTCAGATAGAAGAAAGATAGCACCCTTAAGAGAGCTCACGGATCTCTGTTAAAAATGTTTAATGGATCAGTTTCAGCACTGGTAATTGGTTTCTTCATATTTTCTATTTCTTCCTGGTAAGTCTTGGGAGATTGTTAACTAACACGATCAATGCCATTGTCAATATCAATGATTCTAAGAAAACAACAATAAGAACAAGCTGCAATAAAGTTTTCTGATAATAGGCAGCCTAGTCTGAAATTTTTTAGGGTTAAGATTACTTAAATTCGTACTCAAAATCTCTAATAAAAAAGTAGATTTTTATGAGTTTATTGATTTTGAAATTTAAAAAGTGTACATTTTAGTTTCCCTGTTATGACAAGGCAAGAAAGGGAACTTGGCTATATCAGAAAGAATGTTAAAAACCATCTCTGGAGAACTTTTCTTTTTGAAGGCTTTTATAAAATATTTACCCACAAATAAATACAATGAAGGGATCACAGAGTTACAACACTTAGATCCTTCAGCTGTCGGTCTCCATCAGACTTGCCCTCAGCCTCTCAAGAGAAAGTTACACATCAAAGCAAAGGTGATGAAGTTCTCATCAAACAGTTAAAAATTCCTGCAACTCTCCTTGACTTTCTTTCTCAAGATGGTTTAGAAGTGATTGAAGTGGGTAACATTCTGTCAAAATAGCATTATGTGAAAGGAATTTCTTAAGAAAACCTAGCTGTCTCGCATAATTTTCCCACATAGTTGCCATCAGCTTTTGCATATAGCACTATTTACTCAAGAAGGGTTTACTGGATTTATGAACAGCTTAATCAGTGAGGTTTCCTGTGAGTTATAATTAAACTATAGCAGTTCTTATTTAGAACAAACTTTCTGAAACAAGGCCCATGTTGAATTTTAGATTCTTTAACATATGTAATTTTCAATAAATGTCAGGTCATTTTTGTGCATTATTTGCCTTGAAGAGTTTAGTATTAAGGAAAGAAACAAATGTTTTACCATAAAAGTCTAATTTTTTGATATTTTTAAAAGGCTGAATAATAATGTATATTGCATGATTGACTGGCAATTTTATTCATTCAGGAAAAATACCTTACAACTGTCTATCATACACATCTCCTCCATTAGTTCAGGTAAGTTTGTACAGTTTTTCTCTTTTGTGGAGAGAGATGCCAAAATCTTTTGATTATGACATAGATATACTTGAATGGGAAACAAGATTGAAAAACACTTTTTATCCCCAAATATAGCTAAACAACAACTTCAAAGATAGGAATATTGTTCTTGAGTTTGGAATGAAAGAATTGCAGAGACAGAGTTACATAACCTTCACCTTTGTACGGAGAAGGCAATGGCACCCCACTCCAGTACTCTTGCCTGGAAAATCCCATGGACGGAGGGCCTGGTGGGCTGTAGTCCATGGGGTCACTAAGAGTCAGACATGACTGAGCGACTTCACTTTCACTTTTCACTTTCATGCATTGGAGAAGGAAATGGCAACCCACTCCAGTGTTCTTGCCTGGAGAATCCCAGGGACGGGCTAGCCTCATGGGCTGCCATCTATGGGGTAGCACAGAATCAGACATGACTGAAGTGACTTAGCAGCAGCAGCAGCACCTTTGTAATTCTTATGGTACTTTTTCTACAGGTGAAATTAGAGAAGCAAAACAGCCTACCGATAGTCATATTTTTTTAGTGCCTCTATTTGAATACATTAGTTTTTTATTATAATACCCAGTGCTCTAGTATCTCCTCCTTTTTAAAAAAAATAATAAATAAAACTTCTATTAATATAGTGGCTTTAGAAAGAGAAACTCCATAAAGTTGAATTTTAGAATAGAATACAGAATTATAGTCTGAATTATATGGTGCTGAATAACATGTACCAGTATACTTCCCATTAGACCACAAGTTATCCTAGTGAGAAATGCTTCTTTGAGAAACAGGTTCTCATGGTAGCAAACATATGTTTTTACGTCATAGGACTTGAAATCAGAAAATGCTAATTTTAATCATGCTGTGGTTCAGAAATAGATCAGATCAGATCAGTCGCTCAGTCGTGTCCAACTCTTTGTGACCCCATGAATCGCAGCACGCCAGGCCTCCCTGTCCATCACCAACTCCTAGAGTTCACTGAGACTCACATCCATCGAGTCAGTGATGCCATCCAGCCATCTCATCCTCTGTCCTCCCCTTCTCCTCTTGCCCTCAATCCCTCCCAGCATCAGAGCCTTCTCCAATGAGTCAACTCTTCGCATGAGGTGGCCAAAGCACTGAAGTTTCAGCTTTAGCATCATTCCTTCCAAAGAAATCCCAGGGCGATCTCCATCAGAATGGACTGGTTGATCTCCTTGCAGTCCAAGGACCTCAAGAGTCTTCTCCAACACCACAGTTCAAAAGCATAATCTTCGGCGCTCAGCCTTCTTCACAGTCCAACTCTCACATCCTCATGACCCCTGGAAAAACCATAGCCTTGACTAGACGGCATTTGTCTCACACTCATGGGAAATAAATGGCAAACAGTGGAAACAGTGTCAGACTTTATTTTCTGGCCCAAAATCACTACAGAAGGAAACTGCAGCCATGAAATTAAAAGACGACTCCTTGGAAGGAAAGATGACCAACCTAGATAGAATTGAAAAGCAGAGACAACTTGCCAACAAAGCCGTCTAGTCAAGGCAGTTTTCCTGTGTCAGTATGGAGTGAGAGCGGAGGAAGAGGAGGGGAAGATGGAATATGTGAGAAGACGGAGTTGAACTGCAGAGTAACCAGATAGTCAGCTGGAGAAGGGATGCAGCGCCGCACCGAGAAGTGTGACATGAGAGAGGAGAAGGAGAAGGGAGGAAGAGAGGAGTGGAGCACGGAGATGAGCAGGAAGAAGTGGTGATGGACAGGAGGCCGCAGCTGCGACAAGGGTCGAGAGAGAGAGGGAAGGACGGCAAAGTTTCTCGCGAAACTAGGGTATACTTTCCCAGGAGTAGTTCATGGCCAGTCACCACTGAGAAGAGCCAGAAATTCTTTCTGCTGTTTCCCACATCCCATGAGGTGATGGGACAGATGCAGAGATGAGGCACTTTCCTCCTACTCACTTCACAAGAGGTAGTTCCCTCACTTCTGCCATAAGGGTTGACTGATACTGAGGTATTCCCGCAACTGATTCCAGCTTCCAGCTTGTGTTCTCCAGCGCTCCAGATGTGCTCAAGAAGTTAAATAAGCAGGGTGACAATATACAGCCTTGACATACTCCTTTCTATTGGAACCAGTCTTTGTTCCATGTCCAGTCTACTTGCTTCGAGCTGCAACAGTCAGAGGAGAAGATGTTACCCCAGATCACAGTGATCACACAGAGATGAAGAAAAAGACGCCGAGATCCAGCGGATGGAACCGTCCCCCCAGGACACAGGAAGACGACAAGTGAAGAAGAAGAAACAAAGGAGAGAATAAAAACACAACCACCAACAAGATGTGTAGAAAGGTTCCACCAGCCCGACCAAGGAACGCGTCCACTAGAAGAGAAAAGAGCCAACACAAGAATGCGGACAAACTCCAGAGGTGAGAGAAGACATATCAATTACCGGACTTCTTTCAAAGTTCGAAAGAATAATAGGAAGCAAGAGAGGGTACGTAGTAGAGGTAGTCCCAAAAAAAATGTTAAGCACCACCATGAGTTACCTCAGAGATCTTATTCATTATATTTCCTTTTCTTTGAAAGTGTATGAAAAGTACCTCACTTAAGCTATCTACAAAAAGGTTTTCTGTATTAGTGCTTTCATCTCTTCCATTTAGCCCTCTTCAGTCTTCTCTTTTTCTATCTTTTTCTCAATCAGTTTAACAATTTAGCTTAATAAAATTACAGATTCCATTTCATGTCTCCAGCCATGGCTTTTTTTAAATAACTTTAAAGGTATTGAGTGATATCAGATCAGTTCAGTTTAGTTGTCAGTTTTGATGTGACCCAGCATGCCAGGACTGCGGAGAGGCCTCCCTGTCTATCACCAACTCTGGAGTTTACTCAACTCATGCCGTAGTCGATGATGCCACCAACCATCTCATCCTCTTCGTCCACTTTCCCTACCTCAATCTCCCAGCATCAGGTCTTTTCGACCATTCTTCCAGTTTTTAATCACTCCACCAATGCCCACTCTATCCTACCAGAATACATCTTTTCAACCATTAATGCTTTATACACCATGTAATGGGCCTACCGCACTCCCTTTAGCTTTTTTAGCTCTCTACATGCTCATATTCTTTCCCTAAGGTACTAGTTTCCATTCAAAATAATAGTTTGCTCTGCAACTCTCTAAGCTGAGACTCTTTTTTTCTTCCCCCAACTTCCCCTATTCAGTTTCCTAATTCACACTGTTCCTCATTACCCCTTCCAAAATTTTTTCTATCCTCCTTCTTCAAAATCAAGATTGACACTTCAGTCAAAATTTAGTACCCACATTTTCTATATTTCTCTCCTGCCCTTTTTTTTTTTTTTTACTGCCCTCTCTTATTTGTATCTTCAGAAAGATCTCCCCAACAGACTTCTGAGTTCTTCTTGATCCATAGCTTTTTCCAATATGTCCCCCAGGTCACCATATTTTATTACTTAAATCACTAATTTCTATATAGTTTACCACCTCAGCAACTCAAAGCCCTACCTTTAATTAATTTATTTTAAAGATAGACAGATACATTGTAAGCTCCTCTAAATGATTCCTAATGAATTTATTTTTACTATTTTCTTTTTGTTTAAAAATATATTTTTTTTTATAAATATATTATTAAGAGTATTTCTATGCTTTCAAATATAGGCTTCCTCCACAACAAAATAACATTTTATATTTAGTTATATAATCATAATGGAGTGATTAATAATTTTACCCCTTTTAACATTTTCAATTAAGACATTTCTTTTAAAATAATGTTATTGCCTCAATGGTAGATTTCAGGCTTTAAATCAGTTAAGTGGTCACCAAATACATTATGGAAGTGTGAACCCTGCACTCAAATTCCTTTTCTTCTCTGTTCTGAGCCTCAAAAGTATTTTTTTTTTTTTTTACTTATTTTGTTTTCTTATACGTGATATTTTAATTTTTTTCTTTATCTTTGCTTTCCCCACTTGGAGAACTAAAGATTTATCTATTTTTCTTTTTTTTTTTTTTATTATTTTTTTCTTTCCTTTTCCAAAAATTCTCCATCTTCCAGCCCTTATAATTAATGAAAAATTTTTGTGCCCTAAAAAAAGATTTTTTTCAAATAAAAGAAAATAGTCTCAAAAGAATAATGGGCCGGTGTTTACAGGAGAGAGGTTCGACCTGGGAGGATCCTAAGTGGAGACCACTAGTTATAGGAGAGGAGCACAGTATAGTGAAAATGGGCAAAGATTTTTTTTATATGAAGTAGCTACACAAAATAATTTTTTTTTGATCTATTTCGTTGAGAAAGATGTTGCCAGTTTTTTTTTAAAATTTCTATATTAGTTTTTTTTTTTTTTCTGCCTGGACAGCAGCACACCAGGCTTCCCTGTCCTTCACTATTTCCTGAGTATTTTCACAATTATTTGACTTGTCAGTGATGCCATTTTACCATCTCATTCTTTTGCCCCTTCTCCTCCTGCCTTCAATCCTTCCCAGCATTAGGTCTTTTCAATGAATTGGTTTAGATCAGATATAAGTACTGGAGCTTCAGCTTCAGCATCAGTCCTTCCAGTGAATTTCAGGGTTGATTTTTAGGATTGACTAGCTTGCTCTTCTTGTTGTCAGGGGACTCTCAAGAGTCTTCTCCAGCAGAAAACATCAGTTCTTCAGCACTTAACCTTCTTTATGGTCCAAATCTCACATCCATAAATGACTACTGGAAAAACAATAGCTTTGACTATATGAACCTCTGTTGAAAAAGTGAAGTCTCTACTTTTTAATATGCTATCTAGGTTTGTCACAGCTATCCCTCCAAGGAACAAGCTTTTAATTTCATGGCTACAGTCACCATCTGCAGTGATTTGAAGCCCATGAATATAAAGTCTGTCACTGCTTCCACCTTCTCCCCTTCTATCTGCCATGAAGTAATGGGTCTTAGTTTTTTGAATGCTGACTTCCAAACCAGCTTTTTCACTCTCTCCTTTTGCCCTTATCTTTAGCTTCTCTTTGCTTTCTGCCATTAGAGTAGTATCATCCGCATATCTGAGGTTGTTGATATTTCTCTTGGCAATCTTGACTCCAGTTATTCATCCAGCCCAGGATTTCACATTATGTACTATATATATAAGCTAAATAAGCAGGGTAAACTTGATGAACTCCTTTTTCAATTTTCAGCCAGTCCATCATTTCATGTCCAGTTCTAATCATTGCTTCTTGACCTTCATATAGGTTTCTCAGGAGCCAGGCAATGTATTGTATTATGGGCTGGTATTATAATCTATTTTATCTTAGGCCATTTATTTAGAAGATATCTATCAGACACTTTAATAGAGGTAAAACCTAAGCTTAGAATCATGAAATATACTATCAAAGAAAGAGCATTTTGTATTAAATTTTATACATTAGCATTTTACTTGTGGCACTAGATGTAATTTTCAGTAGTGTAAGACTAATGATTAATTTTTAAAATTTCATGTAATAATAATGTTTTATCTTCTCATTCAGGAAAACACAAAATTCTGCTTATGCAGTGCAAGAAAATAACTGGACATTTATGTTATGGTATTTATAAACATATGATAGTAGCTTTAAGCTTAGGTAGGAAGGTAAAGTTTGGTATTTCTTTCGTTAGCACACTTTCAGATTCTATAAGCCAATATTAAAGTCTTAAATGAATCCACAGTATCAGAAACAAAAATACTGACCAGGAAATATTGAGTCATTAATAATCAAGAGGAACATCTTAACAAAGTTCTAGTCTTCTATAAAAATTCCCCATTGGGGTGTGTGCATGCTAAGTCACTTCAGTCATTTCCAACTCTTTGTGACTCCATGGACTGTAGCCTGCCAGACTCCTTTGCTCATGAGATTCTCCCAGCAAGAATACTACAAAGGGTTACCCTGCCCTCCTCCAGGGAGGGCGATCTCTTCCCCACCCAGAGATCAAACTCACATCCCAAGTTTCCTACATTGCCAGGCAGGTTCTTTATCACTAGCGCCACCTGGGGTAGTCAGGAAGTTAATAGTGAAGAAGTTAAGTAGGGTAAGTTGTTGGGGTCCTTTAATGGATGGGAACCTGGTGGTTCAAAGTCGACAATAAGAAAGTGAAAGAAGGAAAGAGGGTAATAGTCCCTTGGTTACGCAGCCAGCCTTCGTGCTCCAGGGAATCAGCCAGAATTAGAGAGAGAGAGAGAGAGAGAAGAAAGGACACAGGGACCCAAGTCTGGTGGAACAAGGGTCCTTTATTGAATTCTGTGTGAGTATATGTACCATATTACAAGGTAGCTTCTTCAGATAAAGATCAAAAGACCTGGCTTTACAAGTTACCAAGGAAACAAGGAGCAATAGAGGCCATAAAGCCAAACTGTTATTTAAGGCAGTCGTGTCCGACTCTGTGCGAGACGGAAGTTCACCAGGCTCCCCCCCTGGGATTCTCCAGGCAAGAACACTGGAGTGGGTTGCCATTTCCTTCTCCGATGCATGAAAGTGAAAAGTGAAAGTGAAGTCGCTGAGTCCTGTCTGACCCCAGGACTGGAGCCACCAGGCTCCTCCGTCCATGGGATCCAGGAAAAGTACTGGGGTGGGGTGCCATTGCCTTCCCCGATAAAGCCAAAAGGCAATCTATATCAAAAGAGGGTTGTAGATAATCCCTGTCACCATATGGAAAAGCTAATGAAGGAAATCCTATGCAAGAATCCCATCTCTTTGACCTCAGTCCTAGGAGTGGCTGGCCACTCCTCTGGCTCCTATCAGAAACGGATAAGGAACAGAGGGTTCAAGAGAGATTGGAAACAGCACACAGGAACCCTACTGGTAAACATTCCTTGACAGTAAGTCATCACCAAGCTCCCTCGCTTGCCTGCTCTGACCAGCTCTCTGCTGAATACTTGAAGAGGATGCTACACAGATCCAGACTTTTCTCTCATACAGCTCTCTCTTCTTCATAACTCTCTTTTATGAACTCGAGCCACCTTAGTATCCCTGGTATGCTCCACCTGCTCAGCTCAGGAAATGTGCCAAGCTTTACAGGATTCTCCCCTACTTCACCTTGGGCGTAGAAGCCGCCCTGTGGCTCTCTCAAGGCTATCAGCTAGGACAACTGTAAGACTCACCCTGTTAGTTTCCTTTCCATCAGGTCTCATTGCCCTTTGTTGCCTTATGTTCAGTGTCTTGAACACTGTTGATTTAGTGTTTTTTTGCATTTTTTTAAAAGTTGGTTCATACAGTAGTATGGCTCTTACCCCTGGTATTTTCATCTTGTCAGAAGTAGAAGACCTGCTTGCCTAGTTTTGTTTTGTTTTGTTTTTTACTCCCCACTCTCCAGTGTAATATTTTGAAGACAAAAAAAAAAAAAAAAATTGGAAATGCAGGGAAAAAAAAGAGGAGAAAACAACCCCAGTAACATTTCTGTGTAAAGACCATGTCACTATTCTGTCACTTCTCTAACCATGGCATTATCCAGGAAAGGGCTAGAGCATTACTTACTTCTTCCATCCAGCTCATCTCCTCCTCCTTTGGTGTTCATTCATTCATTTACTTGTTAATTCTACAAATAATTTTTGAATCTCCACCATGTATTTGGCAATGCAATAGGAGCATTTCCTGATAAATCTTACATACTCTCCCTGGATGATGCTGAGATGATAATCTATGCATTTATGACTCCTTTTGGGATACAAGGGGACACTGACAGATTACAACTAGAGATCTAAGCATCAAATTTCTAACACGGAAAGATGACAATGACTACAATGGAAAGGGTGGATTAAGTAAACATGTTTAGAAAGGAAACCAATTAGTGGATTAATAAGGTGATCTAAGCAAGAAATGTTGAAGGCTTGTAGTCAGATAGTAATAATTTTTTTAAAATGGATACATTATGGACCAGAAAAATATATCTAGGTGACAAAATTTAAAATGTTTGATGATTTACTGGATGTTGCATATGAAGGAGAAAAAGGTTTCACTGGTGGCATTGACTGATATCTAGATATGAATTGAATACTTACCAAGCTCTTTTCAGGAGAAAGGTTTTCCTAATACAAGTATGTGTGTATTTGCTAAACAACATTCTTTAGAAAGAGCCAACTGACATGGATACTATTAGCCAAAGAAAGGCAAATAAGGATTTCAACCACCAAGGTTATCAAATATCTAATTACACAGGAAAGCTTTTTAATCTGACTTTTCAGTTCACTTTTTCTCAAGTGGCAATAATTACTATAAACACTATGTGAATATTTGAGAGGATAAAGCATTATAACAAACAGAAAAAACATTAATATAGTATCTAGCCATAAAAAGTAATATAACCTTTATTTTTAATATTATTATTATTTCTCTTGTTAATCAAGCAGTGTTATTACTATAATTTTGAATATGCCTTTAAGAATTAACAAGCAACATTGATGATTTAAATATTTAGGCTTCTCTATAAGTAATATTGACCAATGTAAATTATATTAATATTTGCATTTTACATATTTCTTCAGATTTCTTTTTAGCTTGAAACAGTTCCTTTGAGTTGAACTATTTTTAGATACTCTGCTTAATATGGATTTTAGAACTATAATTTGAGGCTAAGATGGAGTAAGATGACCCTCTAAGGAACAATTACCCTGAAAGTTAGGTTCTGTAACATAAATAATTGCTTTCTCAAAAGATATATGTATTTACTGCTCCCTAACTGGAACTATAATAACCTTAATCTCTCCTAAAGAATCCTAGAAAATATGGAACCAAGATGGATTTACTCCACTGAAGAATTAAAAGAATTTTCTCCTGATAAATATTAGTATTGTTCAATAATCTTATGCATAGTTCTGGAGTGAGAGTGCAGACCTTAGGAACTTTCTATGTCTCTCTATAAAGCAGTGAAGACAAAAGCAAAACAACTGAAATTAACTGCTGAAGAACACTAATAATTAACAAAGCTACAAAACAAATTATCCTAGAGAAACTATTGAATCAGTGACACAGCAGGGTCTGTAAGTTTTAGCTTAGGGCTATTCCTATCACTTCCTCCTTCTCCAGCTCAGTGGTATAGTAGCTAAAAGTAACAGCATTTCAGACAAAGGAGATATTTGACCTCTTTTGGAGTTCCCTTAAAAGCATCACACCCGGAACAGAGTCAACATTTTGTCTGAATTCGTAATTTCCTACAAAATCTCTATGTTCAGACTCTGTGGATTTTTTGAAAACGTAATTCAGTGAGCTGAGCTCAGCTAGAGGGTGGGCTGCATGTACAGACCATTAAACAATAATAATTGGAGACTTCAGTACTTCACTTTCAATAACAAAAGAAATAACTAGGAAAGATCAACAAAGAAATAGAAGATATAAGCAGTATTATAAACCAACTAAATTTAACAGGCATTTGTGGAACACTTTCCGTTATGACAGCAAAATATACATGCTTCTCAAGAATGCAAAGTCATACAAACACAACAAATTATAGTTATCAAGTCTATATGGTACTGGTGGATAATACCAGAACATACAATAGAATGATGGACTAGAAATGAGGTTCCAGAAGTTATAATATTTACAGTCAACTAATAGCCAACAGAGTGTCAAGACTATGCAGTAGAGGAAAGTATAGTCTTTTCACACATAGTGATAGGACAACTGAAAATCCACACTCAAAGAATGAATTTGGATCTCTTTCTCAAATCATATACAAATCATAACTCAAAAATAGATCACAGACCTAAGGCTAAAGGTTAAAATAAAATTCATAGAAGAAAATATAAAAGCAAATCTTCATGACCTTGGGTTAAGAAAATGGTGTTTTAAATACCACATACACTAAAAGCGCAACTAGTACAGAAATAAAATAGATAATCCGGGGCTTCCCTGGTGACTCCGTGGTAAAGAATCCACCTGTCAGTGTAGAAGACATGGGTTCGATCCCTGATCTGAGAAGATCCCACATGCCATGCGGCAACCAGGCCCTCATGCCGCAAGTACTGCCTGTGCTTTAGAACCCAGGAGCCACAACTACTGAGCCCATATGCTGCAACTACTGAAGTCCGTGCACACTAGAACCTATGCTCCACAAGAGAGGTCACTGCAATGAGAAACCCGCGCAACCAACACAAGTGCAGAGTAGCCACCACTGGCCACAACTAGAGAAAAAGCCCGTGTACAGCAACAATGTCCCAGTTCAGTCAAATAAAATCTTTTTAAAAATAGATAATTTGGATTTAATCAACATTAGAAACTTTGTGCACCAAACAAGAAATTTTAATGTCAAACTTAACATGAGAGGAAACGTTTTAAAATCATGTATCTGAGAAGGTCCTTGTATCCAGACAATCTTACAACTCAAAAATAATTAGTCAAATGTTGGTTCACAACCTCAGGCATTCAGTGGATGAGATTCAAAATTGGCCCATACACAGAGGGCAAGGAGAATCCAAAGAAGGAAGCAGGTCACTTCAGATTGGAAGACAGAAATTTTAATAAGCAAGGGAACTTACATATGAGTCTTCTCTTTGGTGAGAGTAGGACAAGTAGCTCTCCACATCTCTGTGCCAGAATCTTAAATAGATTTATAGAGACCCTAATGAGGTTCAGTTACTATATGGTCCAGATGATCTCAATAACCCATTTCTTTCTCAAGGCTGAATCCTTGAAGTAGCTTCTAGCATGGGAACATTGGGCAGAAAGTATATTCCCAGGACAAGGGACAAATAGGAAACATCCAAATGCCTAGAATAAGGAACTTCCAGTTACTGGATCAACAGGCAGTCACACACACTAGATAACCTCTTTCAACGTTAAGTAAAAAAACAGGTAAAGAATATGAATAGATATTGCTAAAAAATATATACAATTAGCCAATAAACATATGAAAAGATGCTCAACATCATTAATCACCAAAAAAAGGAAAATCAAAACTTCAATAGAACACTACTTTTATGCACTAGGAAGCCTAAAATAAAATAGACAATAAGTATTGATGAAGCTGTGAAGATTTTTGAACTCACATATTGCTGGCAGAATGTGGTATGGCACTTTCACTTTGGAGAATTGTTGGCAATTTCTCAAAAAGTTAAAGATAGAGTCATCATATAACCCAACAACCTCACCCTTAAATATATAGCCACGATTTCCGAAATGAAAACTAAAGTGTACGAAAAATCTTATAAATAAATTTACTATGAAAATATAGAAACAGTGACTACCTGTTCATGGATACACATATAGCCATAAAATAGAATATTAGTTAGCATAGAAAAATAATAAAGTGCTAATACATGTAATAATATGGATGAACCTTGAGAGTAATGCTAATTAGGAAGCCAGTTATGCTAATTATGCTTACAAGAAGCCAGTCACACATATTGAATGATTCCATTTATGTAAAATATCAGATTAAGCAAAATATAATATAGAAAGCATATTAGTGAGGCTGAGGTTGGGAGAGGGGCCTGGAATGGCAAAGATGCAAGATGGGAAGCTGGAATAAACTATGGCTTCTAATGTTTAGGCAATTTGGGGGTAAGGTGATGAAAATATTCCAAAACTAGATTGTGATGATGTTGCAAACTTTGAAAATACTAAAAATCACTCAACTATACACTTTAAATTGGTGAATTTTATTATATATATATATATATATATATATATAAAATCTCAATAAATCTGTAAAATGAAGATATTTATTAGGCAATTAATTTATGCACACCTTTTTATGCCTTATTTAGCAAATACAAAATTAAAAGTGCTAGCTTCAAGGTTGATGCAGAGCCCCTGTTTGAGTTTCCTGAGCCACACAGCAAATTCCCATTGCTACCTATTTTACATATGGTAATATAAGTTTCCATGTTACTCTTTCCATACATTTCACCTTCTCCTCCCTCTCTCCATGTCCATAAGCCTATTCTCTCCATTGTTGCCCTGTAAATAAATTCTTCAGTACCATTTTTCCAGATTCCTTACAGAAAACAGCAAAATTCTGTAAAGCAATTATCCGTCAATAAATAATAATTTAATTAAAAGCCTTTAAAAAAAGTGCTAGCTTCTTCTCTGAAAAAAGCACAGTATTATTAATGAAGCAAATGACAGCTTTAGAGCTGCCACAACTTCAGGAGATTATACACAATTTTTTGGAAAAATTTTGATTTCCTTCTTTCCTAAAACCTCTATTTCTACCCATAACATCTGTATTCATCACAATACCTCATGCATAGTAGGTGTTTGTTTTTTTTTTTTTTAATTGATGAATGAGTACATTAGTTGGTTTGAGTGGTAATTGATCTGCTTTACTTTATACCATTAACTCTAATGTAGAACTTGAGATACAGAATTTCATACATTCATTTATTTTCAGTATGCCTCTTCTTTTCTCATTTGACTTTACTTCTGCTTAAATTGTTATTATTTTTATCATACTATAAATTGTTATTAAGATCATTACTGTTTCACTGTGTGCTTAGTTGCTGAGTTATGTTCAACTCTTTGCAACCCTATGGACTCCCACCAGGTTCCTCTGTCCAAGGAATTATCCAGGCAGGGACACTGGAGTGGGTTGCCATTTTCTCCTTCAGGGGTTCTTCTTGTTTCACTAACATTATCTTTATGATAACGATTCTGCCTCATGGATCTATTCATTAGTAGTACTTTGGGAACAAAATTTTTCAAGTTAATATTTGTTTTTTAAATATGCATTTGTCCTTAAGAATCTTTGTCTTTGTCTAAATATGAAAGAAACATTTCCAAAAAAATCCTAAGAAACATTTTCAAAAGAGTACTTGCTTACTCTTTTACAGTATCTGGAGCAATATCTGATGCTTAGAGGATATCAGGGCTTCCCTGGTGGCTCCGTCGGTAAAGAATCTGCCTGCAATGCAGGAGATGGCCAACAATAAAGGATGGGTGGGCAAGATCCCTGGAGTCAGAAATGGCAACTCACTCCAGGATACTCCCCATAGGAAATCCCATGGGCAGAGAAGCCTGGAGGGCTATGTAGTCCATCATGTCGCAAGAATTGGACATCACCTAGCAACTAAACCACCATCACTACAGAGGATTATTATATGCTGCAAATTATGTGCTTCCTGAATTAAATAAGTCCTTAACCTCTATTTTTTGTTGCTGTCTATACAATTTCTATTCTTCCAGGTCCCTCTAAAGGATAACAGCTCCAGATTATACTTGGCAGTATTCTTTCTCCTTCCAACTAAAAATTCCACAAGGCTTCTGATCTATAGTACCTTCTAACCAAGTTATTCAAATAAGTAAATGCAATTTTATGAGCGATCCTAAAATTCTGTATATTTAAGGCAGTTCTGGTACTGAATCTCCTCAAGTGTGTAAACTAAGGGAGAGTCAATGCCTTTACAAGCTACTTTCACTAATTTCTGGGCAATGTATGTATGTTCTAAATCAAGTTTAAAGGAAATCTTGTGTGTGGGTGAGTGGAAGGCACTGCTTTATTCTTGCAAATCAGCAAAATTAAAAATGCTAGTCTTAAGGCATTTAAAATATGCAAAACACTGTAACAATTTTCAAGCATAAAATTATGGTGGTATTGAAGTGTTTTCCTATTAATAATTTAATACTTGTGAGAATTTATAAGTGCCTTTGAGAACTTTGGATGAATAAAATGCAGAAATTAAAAATAATAATAGATAAAAGTCAGATTCAGATAAATTATAGATGCAGAACATTGATATCTTAAAAAAAAAGCTAATAAGATTCATAAAGAAAAAAGTTTGTAAATCCTACAGAAAGGTATTATTACTGATACATATTGCCTTGAAATCTTTTTAGTACCACAATGATTTTTTTAATGGAATACTAATTTTTCTTTAAATTTTTTAACGTGATTTATAGTTCAAACTAAAATTCTGATGAAAAAATATTTGGAAATAAAATACATTAACAAGTTGGGTACCTGGAAACCAAAAAATTAAAAAAAAAAGATATAATCTTAGAATATAGTTTGACTCAACAGTCTGACACACTAGGACATTCATTGATAGTTACAAGACTTTTCACGTGTATGTAATTAAGGCCTTTAATTTTTTAAGTTTAAAGTTCTTTTTGTTTTGCTTCAGAAATAAAATTGTTTGTTTTGAACACTATGATGATTCTAAGAAGCTTCTATTGACATCTTTATTTTTTCCTGTGTTTACATATATTTAATTTACATACATACAAAACGGAGAAGGCAATGGCACCCCACTCTTGTACTCTTACCTGGAAAATCCCATGGACGGAGGAACGTGGTAGGCTGCAGTCCATGGGGTCGCTGAGTGGGACACAACTGAGCGACTTCACTTTCACTTTTCACTTTCATGTATTGGAGAAGGAAATGCAACCCACTCCAGCCTGGAGAATCCCAGGGACAGGGGAGCCTGATGGGCTTCCGTCTATGGGGTCGCACAGAGTCGGACACAACTGAAGTGACTTAGCATAGCATAGCATATATATATAATTTAAATTTATTTATTCTGCTCAAGCAAAAATAGTTTCATTTCTGGAAATGGGAGAGAAATGAAAATTCTTAGGAAAGAATAAGAGGAATTTATTCAAAATGTTTAACAGTCAAACTGTGGTTCTGTATTCTAGCTTATTGTTCAGTTCAGTTCAGTCACTCAGTCGTGTCCGATTCTTTGCGACCCCATGAATTGCAGCACTCCAGGCCTCCCTGTCTATCATCAGCTCCCGGAGTTCACTCAGACTCATGTGCATCAAGTCAGTGATGCCATCCAGCCATCTATCTCATCTTCTGTCGTCCCCATCTCCTCCTGCCTCCAATCCCTCCCAGCATCAGGGTCTTTTCCAATGAGTCAACTCTTCGCATCAAGTGACCAAAGTATTGGAGTTTCAGCTTCAGCATCAGTCCTTCCAATGAACACCCAGGACTGGTCTCCTTTAGGATGGACTGGTTGGATCTCCTTGCAGTCCAAGGGACTCTCAAGAGCCTTCTTCAATACCACAGTTCAAAAGCATCAATTCTTCTGCGCTCAGCTTTCCTTATAGTCCAACTCTCACATCCATGCATGACCACTGGAAAAACCATAGCCTTGACTAGACGGACCTTTGTTAGCAAAGTAATATTTTTGCTTTATAATATGCTATCTAGGTTAGCCATAACTTTCCTTCCAAGGAGTAAGCATCTTTTAATTTCATGGCTGCAGTCACCATCTGCAGTGATTTTGGAGCCCCAGAAAATAAAGTCTGACACTGTTTCCACTGTTTCCCCATCTCTTTCCCATGAAGTGATGGGACCAGATGCCATGATCTTCGTTTTCTGAATGTTGAGCTTTAAGCCAACCTTTTCACTCTTTCACTTTCATCAAGAGGCTTTTAGTTCCTCTTCACTTTCTGGCATAAGGGTGGTGTCATCTGCATATCTGAGGTTATTGATATTTCTCCTGGCAATCTTGATTCCAGCTTGTGCTTCTTCCTGTCCAGCGTTTCTCATGATGTACACTGCATAAGTTAAATAAGCAGGGTGACAGTATACAGCCTTGACGAACTCTTTTTCCTATTTGGAACCAGTCTGTTGTTCCATGCCCAGTTCTAACTGTTGCTTTCTGACCTGCATATAGGTTTCTCAATAGGCAGGTCAGGTGGTCTGGTATTTCCATCTCGTTCAGAATTTTTCAGTTTTCCAGAAAGGAAAAGGCTTTGGCATAGTCAATAAAGCAGAAATAGATGTTTTTCTGGAACTCTCTTGCTTTTTTGATGATCCAGCAGATGTTGGCAATTTGATCTCTGGTTCCTCTGCCTTTTCTAAAACTAGCTTGAACATCAGAAAGTTCATGGTTCACATATTGCTGAGGCCTGGCTTGGAGAATTTTGAGCATTACTTTACTAGTGTGTGAGATGAGTGCAATTGTGCGGTAGTTTGAGCATTCTTTGGCATTGCCTTTCTTTTGGACTGAAGTGAAAGCTGACCTTTTCCAGTCCTGTGGCCACTGCTGAGTTTTCCAGATTTGCTGGCATAGTGCTATGTTTAGAAATTGACAAATTTAGTAGATATTAGAATGAGAAAGAAAAGCGAACAAATATTTGAAATATAAATGAGGAAACATGTGGACCATGGGTTATACCCTTTGTAGAATACATTCATTAGTATACAGCTTTCATTTATTGGTATACAGAGATTCATGTCAGGACTCTAAAACAAATTGGATTAGCCCCTAAAATTATTTAATTAATTTATAATGTCAATATTAAAGATAGTTCCTCCCTAATACATGTCACTTAGCATGAAATGTTTATATATTACTTTCATAAATCTGAAATGTTAATTTTCTTTCCTATGTATCTATGACAAAAATAACTTGATTCTAAAGTCTCATTGAGATGGGCATATGAATGTGTAAAACTTTCTATTTTTACAAAAAGACCTGCCATTCTGCCATCACCTATAAATTAGGTCACTGCCATCACTGATTACTAGGGTTCATTCAAGTTCTTAAGTTTTCTTGATGTAGTAAACCTTCCTGAAATGTGAGTCAATTTTCTTTTTCTTTTATATTTTTGCTTTCTTATCAGTAAAAATGAAGAACAGGTATCAAAATCCTTTCTCTGAAAATGTATTTATAGCCTGAGAAGGGCCTTGGGAGATCATTGATCCTCTCCACTTACGGGTAAGGTGTTGGGTAACAGTGAAGGTCACCCAGCAAATTCACAGTGTGATTGGACTGAAGGAGAAATCTTTTGACAAGCCTGAGCTTTCCCTAGTTTTCAAAGCTTAAGTACATTAGTGAAGCACTCCAGAGCTTTTTTCTTTCCAGTTTAAAGAATAAGAAATGATTTTATGATTTACTTTAAATCACAGAACCATTGGATAGACAAGCATAAAACACATCAGTGTAGCCAAACTTCATAAACTATGAAAGAAAATGCTTAACCTGTTTGAAGTTGGTTACCTCCTCTAAGTTTAAAAAGGAAGAATCATATATCATCTAAGAATCCCTTCCAGAATAAGGAGTTTGTGTTGATATTGTAGCTCATATATTTAAGATTTACTGAAATAAAGCCATTATAAAACAAATTAGCAGGAAATTATGGAATTGTCTGTGTATTCTCTGTCTTGGTAATGAAGGACACAATATTTGTTAACAGTTTATCTGTTTTCACTAAAGAAAATGAGATAGTTGAGGTAACTATTATCACTTTAAGCATTATCTGCTTGTCACATAGGCAAAATTTCTAGAAATAAACAGAGGAAAGCGTAACAGATGTACTCTTAATAAATAGACATATTTTTTATTTATACTAAATTGCTACATAGTATATGATTATGCAAACTTAGTTTTATATACTTCTGCTTAGTTAAAAGTTATATTTTAAATCTTATTATTTAATATTTTTTGGTTAGGAATTTATATCAATCTATGCACAATGCAATATTTTAGACATGTTTTAATTCATAATTCATCCTTTTTCTATAATTACTGTGATAATTTATCACATTACACACAGTTGAACTGATTTATCTGTAGATACTGTAACTGCAGCAGTTAGACAGCTGAACTTTCCAGAAGTTAATAATATAAATCATAAAGAAAATATACCCCCTATCTAGGTTTTATTAAAGAAAACAACAAAAATGATGCCAAGTTACCTTGAATTTTTTAAATTAAAAGGCTGATAGAAATCCACACAAGAAATCAGATGTATGATGGATAAATAATGACACTTGGATAAAAATGAAAAATAGTTCTAACTTTATTGTTTTTCAGATTCCCATAGCATTTCTCTCAATCTCTCTTTTCTCTGCCTTCCACACACACACACATAATTGTAAATATATAATTATTATATATATATATATATGTTTTATACACACAAACACACACAATTCATTCTATTCTTAAATGTCCTGCTTGTAAGGTTTTTTCTGTGTCTTGAGACTCATATCCTAGAAGAAACCAATATGAACTGTGAAAATCCTCATTTCCACTGGGAATTTTATTTTTAGATTTTCACTCTCCATCCATCTGCCTTTGAGCAATTTTCCGTGCTTCAAGCATGAGCAAGCAGTATTAATCCAATTTCTAGTTTCTGTGAAGCACATTATGTTAGATCATATGCACTTCAGTGCTTCTTTTAGAAACTTTGTGTTTACTTAACTGTTTCATTATCAACTTTTATCGACAATAGTAGCAAAGAAATACAAGAAGCTAGGTAAAAATGTGATTAATTTTATTTTCCATCAAAATAAAGTACACTGTCTCAAGGAAGATGTAGTCTCATGATAAGATGATATACTCTCTGACAGAACAAAATTACACTTTGATAACTGAGTAAATATCAATACTACAAAAACTAGCTTATTTTTCTAATGCTCATATACTTCAATTATGTTTGAGGGAGCATATAAAAATGTCTTCAGTATTAACAGGCCAACACAATTTTTTATGAACTCATTATAATTTATAAAATTTTATTTCCTTCACTTAAATGTTTTTGAGATATTAGAATATACAGTATGTTTAACCCTATGTGTACAATTTGGTCTTTAACATTTTCCAAATAAGTCACAGCTCTCACAAAACAGATTTAGTATGACTGTATGATACAAATTTTTTAATATTAACATTTAAACATTACACTGTATTGATGAAAAATCTGAAATGAATGAGCTTTTCATTATTCCCAAATTTCCCAGTAATTCCAGAGATATCAACAAGGTTTATTGTTTTATTTAAAGGGAGTGCAATCTGAGCATATGGTGTCAATCTATCAATATATTTAGTAGTGCTACAAATAAACAGTTGGCCCTGAGAATTTCATGCTAGGAATTATAGAACATATGTTCTTCAACTTAAAACAATCTGCACAAAATTTCACTCAATTTCACACATATTTAGGTAACGACTAAATAATAGGCTCTGCAGTGTTAGCTGTGTTAAGTCAAATCTCTCAAAAAAAAAATTGCATGCCAGTGAAAGGAAATATAATGAAAATAAAGTAATACAAAAGAGGAAAACAAAATCATATGCTCATTTTTTCTAGACTGACTGAAGAATGACAAAAATGACTAGGATACAACTTGATATTTTGATACATATATACATTGTGAAATAAATCATCACTACAAGCAAGCTAATAAATATGCATCAACTCACAGTTATTTGTGTGTGTGTGTGGCGACATCACTTAAGATATACCCACTTAGCAAAAATCAAATATCCAATACAGTATTATTAGTGTTTTCACTCTATACTATATATTTCTAGAACATATTACATTAATCTTACATAAAAAAATCACTGTATCCTTTGGCCAGTGTCTCCCAATATCCCTCTCTCACCAGACCCTGGGGACCTTTCCAGTCTCTGCTTTTATGAGTCTGACTATATTACATTCCACATAAATGAAATCATACAGTATTTGCCTTTTGACTTATTTCACTTAGCATGATATCCTCCAGGTTAATTTATGCTGCCACAAATGGCAGAATTTCCTTCTTTTATTTTTTAATTTATTTTTTAATTGAAGGGAAAGTGCTTTACAATGCTGTTTGTTCGGCCATACAACAACACAAATTAGCTGTAACTATATGGATGCCCGACGTGCTGCAATTCATGGGATCACAAAGAGTCAGACATGACTGAGCGACTGAAGTGAACTGAACTGAACTGAAACATATATCATCTCGTTCTTGAGCCTCCTCCCTCCCATCCTCCAACCCTAGCCCTCTAGGTCATCACAAAGAATAGGCTGTGTTATATAGCAACTTCTCACCAGCTATCTATTTTACACACAATAGTGAATATATGTCAATGCCGCTGGAGGAGAAGTAAGATGGGGAGATCACCTTCTTCCTCACAAGTACATCAAAAATACATCTGCACATGGAACAACCTTCTGAAGGCTGGCAGAAGACTCCAGACTTCCAAAAATCCCAATAGAATAAGAAAGCCCTAACAAGACACTGCTTTCAGCCCTTTGTGTCTTCACAGGGAAAGGACAACCAAAGGCAACACACAAGCAGAGATGAGCCCAAAACCAAATTGGAGAACCAGGGCCTGTGTGAGCCAAGGGGAAGGGAATTCACTCCTGTAGTAGCTGGTGCAGTGGATTCAGTCAGTCAGGCAGTTCAGTCACTTAGTCATGTCTGACTCTTTGTGACCCCATGAATTGCAGCACACGAGGCCTCCCTGTCCATCACCAACTCCCAGGGTTCATTCAAACTCACGTCCATCGAGTCGGTGATGCCATCCAGCCATCTCATCCTCTGTCGTTCCCTTTTCCTCCTGCACCCAATCCCTCCCAGCATCGGGGTCTTTTCCAAAGAGTCAACTCTTCACATGAGGTGGCCAAAGTATTGGAGTTCCAGCTTTAGCATCAGTCCTTCCAAAGAACACCCAGGACTGGTCTCCTTTAGTATGGACTGGTTGGATCTCCTTGCAGTCCAAGGGACTCTCAAGAGTCTTCTCCAACACCACAGTTCAAAAGCATTAATTCTTCAGTGCTCAGCTTTCTTCACAGTCCAACCCTCACATCCATACATGACCACAGGAAAAACCATAGCCTTGACTAGACGAACCTTTATTGGCAAAGTAATGTCTCTGCTTTTGAATATACTACCTAGGTTAGTCATAAGTTTCCTTCCAAGGAATAAGCATCTTTTAATTTCATGGCTGCAATCATCATCTGCAGTGATTTTAGAGCCCCCCAAAATAAAGTCTGACACTGTTTCCACTGTTTCCCCATCTCTTTCCCATAAAGTGATGGGACCAGATGCTATGATCTTTGTTTTCTGAATGTTGAGCTTTAAGCCAACTTTTTCACTCTCCTCTTTCACTTTCATCAAGAGGCTTTGTAGTTCCTCTTCACTTTCTGCCATCAGGGTGGTGTCATCTGCATATCTGAGGTTATTGATATTTCTCCCAGCAATCTTGAATCCAGCTTGTACTTCTTCCAGTCCACCATGTCTCATGATATACTCTGCATGTAAGTTAAATAAGCAGGGTGACAATATACAGCCTTGACGTACTCCTTTTCCTATTTGGAACCAGTCTGTTGTTCCATGTCCAGTTCTAACTGTTGCTTCCTGACCTGCATACAGGTTTCTCAAGAGGCAGGCCAGGATGTCTGGTATTCCCATCTCTTTCAGAATTTTCCACAGTTTATTGTGATCCACACAATCAAAGGCTTTGGTGCAGTGGACTAAATTCCAGCAATTTAGCCTGAGTCTGGGGATTTTAGCGGGTAATTGTGGACTTTGGAATCAAGAGCAAGCTGGAGTAAGGCCAGATCTGAGTCTGAGCTGACCAGACAGCATCCACAGCAGGTCCAGAGACCTTCCTAGAAATATTGGAGGACTTCCTGAGTAGGCAGATTGGCTGGTGCTCACTGTGTGAAGCACAACACAGCACACCACTGTGCGAAGAAGAAGACAGAAAACTCAGGAGCACATTTCTTACTTTTTTTAAAGACTTAATAATATCCTACTATGTATGTATACATTTAGAAATATATAAATACACTTCCCTGGTAGCTCATATGTAAAGGATCTGCCTGCAATGTAGGAGACTCTGGTTCGATCTCTGGGTCGGGAAGATCTCCTGAGGAAGAGAATGGCAACCCACTCCAGTAGTTTTGCCTGGAGAATTCCATGGACAGAGGAGCCTGGCAGGTTACAGTCCATGGGGTCACAAAGAGTCAGATATGACTGAGCAACTAACCACATATAAATATATACATGCATATATGATAACACTTAATGAGCAATGGCAAGAATGTAAAAATATCTGTAAAGATTTTATGTAGAAACGTATTTCTGTCTACTGGCTACTACTGCAAGGATTGTTGGAGTGAAGATATCTTAAATACTGATTTCATTTCTTTTGGATGTATACCAAGAAGTTGGAATACCTGCTTAGATGGTTCTTCTATTTTAATTTTTTGAGGAATATTAGTACTGTTTTCCATAACAGCAATTTACATTCCCATCAACAGTGTACAAAGGTTCCCTTTTCTCCACATCCTCACTTACACTTATCACTTGTCATTTTGATAACAACAATCTTAACAGGTGTGAGGTGATAGCTCATTATTGTTTTGATTTGCATTTCCCTGATGATTAACAGTGTTGAGCACCTTTTCGTATACCTGCTGTTCATTTGTAAGTCTCCTTTTAAAAAAGTCTATTCAGAGCTTTTGCCTATTTTTAATTGAATTATTCTTTTTTGCTATTGAGTAATGAGGGTTCCTTACATATTTTTGTTACTAAGTCTATATCACATGTATGGCTTGAAATATCTCCTATCATTTTATAGGCTGACTTTTCACTCTGTTGATGGTTTTATTTGCTTTGCAGAAGTTTTTCAGTTTAATATAGCCCTACGTGTCTATTATTCCTTTTGTATCTATGTTTTGAGGATCATATTCAAAAGACTATTGCCCAGACCAATGTCAATAAGCATTTCCCTATGTTTCCTCCTAGCAGTTTTATGGTTTCAGGTCTTACATTAAAATCATTCACCCATTTTGAGTTGATTTACGATTATACATGCATACCTCAGAGATAATGCATCTTCAGGCTGATAACCACAGTAAAAAAATAAGGCAATAAGGCAAGTCACACAATTTTTTTTGCTTTCCCATGCATATAAAAGCTATGTTTACATGATACCATGGTCTAAGAGCATTTTGTCTAAAAAATAATGTGCATACCTTAATTTAAAAATACTTTATTGATGAAACGCCTGAGCCTTCAGTAAGTCATAGTAGTAATATCAAAGATCACTGATCACAAAGCATCATAACAAATACGTTTATAACAAAAAAGTTTGAAATACTGCAAGAATTGCTTAAATGTGACACAGAGATATGAAGTAAACAGCACTGTTGGAAAATGAAGCCAACAGAGTTACCTTCACGGAGGGCTGTCACAAGCCTTCAATTGTATTTAAAAAAAAAATGATCTGCAAAGCACAATAAAGAAAAGTCCTATAAACTTACTTAAAAGCCTATATACATGGTGTGAGATAATGATCCAATTTAATTCTTTTGCATGTAAATGTCCTATTTATCCAGCACCATTTAGTGACTAGATCATCTTTCCCTCAAGTGTATCTTTGACACCCTTATTGACTATCAGTTAAAAGAAAGTTAATGGATTTATCCCTGGGCTCTTTATTCAGTTCCACTGGTCTATATGTCTTTTTTTTCTAGTACCATATTATTACTTAGTTTTGTAATATATATATACTGAAATCAGGAAGTGTGATGCCTCTAGCTATGTTTTTTCTTGCTGAAGATTGCTATGGTTATTTAGGCAACTTTGGGGTAATTTTTTTCTATTTCTGTAAAGAATGCCACTGTCTCAGATTTTCATAAGGATTGTATTGAATCTGTAGATAGTTGTGGGTAGTTAAGCACATTTTAATACTAATTATTCCAATCATAAACATGAAACATATTTTCATTTTCCAGTGTCTTCTTTAATTTCCTTTATCAGAGCTTACAACTTTTAGTTATAAGTCTTTCACCTCTTTGGTTAAGTCTATTCCTAGGTATTGTATTCCTTTTCTTGTTATGTATGAATGGGATTGTTTACTCATTTGTCATTGTTGTTTGTACATAAAAATACCAGGCTTTTGTATATTGATTTTGTATACCACAACTTTACTAAATTCATTTATCAGTTCTAACAATTCTTTTGTTGAGTCCTTAGAATTTTCCACAAATGTATTTTAGTGAGTAGAAACTACTTGCTTTTTCCTCATAGCATCTTTATTCTATGTATTATCCATTCGAAGTATACTTTTAATTAAGGTGATTAGTCATTTCTGAAATCTTGGATAAACAAGCGCTGATCTTTAGAGGGGTTCAGAATGGTAGGACACATGAACTCCCATGGCTGATTCATGTCAATATATGGCAAAAAACAC
The DNA here is from genome assembly GCA_935064755.1 of Tragelaphus eurycerus. Classification (NCBI taxonomy): domain Eukaryota; kingdom Metazoa; phylum Chordata; class Mammalia; order Artiodactyla; family Bovidae; genus Tragelaphus; species Tragelaphus eurycerus. Next base: position 14,424,466 of record CAKXYN010000061.1, read on the forward strand.
GATAATATTGTAAAGTTATGAGCCTCTAATTAAAATAAATACATTGATTTTTTAAAAGTGTAGGCATTTAGTTGTTGTTGTTCAGTCACAAAGTCATGTCCCACTCTTTGCAATCCCATGGACTATAACACAACAAGTTCCTCTATCATCCAGTATCTCCTGGAGTTTGCATAAATTCATGTCCATTGAGTCAGTGATGCTATCTAATAAATTCGTCCTCTGCTGCCCCCTTCCCCTCCTGCGCTCAATCTTTCCCAGCATCAGGGTCTTTTCCAATGAGTCGGCTCTTCGCAACAGGTGGTCAAAGGACCGGAGATTCAGCTTTAGCTTAGGTCCTTCCAATGAATATTCAGGATTTAGGATTGATCTCCTTGCTGTCCAAGAAAGTCTTCCCCAGTACAATTCAAAAGTATCAATTCTTTGGTGCTCAGCCTTCTTTATGGTAAAACTCATATTTGCACATGACTACTGGAAAACCACAGCTTTGACTACATGGACCTTTGTCAGCAAAGTGATGTCTCTGCTTTTTAATATGCTGTTTGTCATAGCTTTTCTTACAAAGAACAAGTATCTTTTAATTTTATGGCTGCAGTCATTGCATGCAATGATTTCAGAGCCCAAGAAAATAAAATCTGTCACTGTTTCCACTTTTTCCCCTTCTGTTTGCCATGAAGTGTTAAGAACAGATGCCATGATCTAATTTTTTTAATGCAGTTTCAAACCAGCTTTTTCACTCTCCTCTTCATCAAGAGGAACTTTAGTTCCTGTCATTAGAGAGGTATTATCTGCATATCTGAGGTTATTGATATTTCTCCCAGCAATTTTTATTCCAACCTGTGATTCATCCAGCCCGGAATTTCACATAACATAATGTGAATAATTTCACATAATTCACATAATTTCACATAATTTCACATAACCATATATGTTTTAAATAAACAGGATGACAATAAATAGCCTTGACATAATCCTTCCCCAATTTGGAAACAAGTGGGTTCAATTTAGAACAATCAGTCACTTGTTTCATGTCTGGTTCTAACGTTTTGCTTCATGATCAGCATACAGGTTTTTCAGGACACAGGTAAGTTGGTCTGGTACTCCCATCACTTTTAAGAATTCTCCACAGTTTGTTGTGGTCCACACAGTCAAAGGCTTTAGTGTAGTCAATGAAACAGAAGTAGATGTTTCTTGGCATTTCCTTGCTTTCTCTATGATCCAATATATGCTGCAAATTTGATCTCTGATCCCTTTACCTTTTCTTTCTTTTTTTTTTTTTTTTTAGGTATCAAGAATCTCTTTTATTGATTATCAGAAACATTACAAACATCTAATATGAACAAATTGTAACATGACAGTGATTAGTTTGAACAATTAATACATTTCAGATATAATATTATACATATTTCAATGCTATTCTCCCCAATCATCCCACCCTCTCCTGGTCCCAGAGTCCAAAAGTCTGTTCTATACATCAGTGTCTCTTTTGCTGTCTCGTAAATATGGTTATTTTTACCATCTTTCTAAATTCCATATATATGCGTTAGTATACTGTATTTGTGTTTTTGTTTCTGGCTTACTTCACTCTGTATAATAGGCTCCAGTTCCATCCATCTCCTTAGAACTGATTCAAATGTATTCTTTTTAATGGCTGAGTAATACTCCATTGTGTATATGTACCACAGCTTGTTTATCCATTCATCTGTGGATGGACATCTAGGTTGCTTCCACGTTCTGGCTATTGCAAACAGTGCTGCTATGAACATTGGGGTACACGTGTCTCTTTCAATTCTGGTTTTCTCAGTGTATATGCCCAGCAGTGGGATTGCTGGATCATAAGGCAGTTCTATTCCCAGTTTTTTGAGGAATCTCCATACTGTTCTCCATGGTGGCTGTACCAGTTTGCATTCCCACCAACAGTGCAAGAGGGTTCCCTTCTCTCCACACCCTCTCCAGCATTTATTGCTTGTGGACTTTTGGATAGCAGCCATTCTGACTGGCGTGAAATGGTATCTCATAGTGGTTTTGATTTGCATTTCTCTGATAATGAGTGATGTTGAGCATCTTTTCATGTGTTTGTTAGCATGGGCCAAAGAACTAAATAGACATTTCTCCTTTGCCTTTTCTAAATCCAGCTTGTATATCTAGAAATTCTCAGTTTACACACTGCTGAAGCCTAGCTGGCAAGATTTTGAGCATAAGCTCTCTGAGGTGTGAAATAAGCACAATTGTACGGTAGCTGGAACATTCTTTGTCATTGCCCTTCTTCAGGATTTAACTGAAAATTGATCTTTTCCAGTACTGTGGTCACTGCTGAATTTTCCAAATTTGGGGACATACTGAGTGAAGAACTTTCATAACATCATTATTTAGGATTTTTAAGACCTCAGCTGGGATTCCATCACCTCCACTAGTTTTGTTAGTAGTAATGCTTCCTAAGGCCCACTTGACTTCACATTCCAACATGTCTGGCTCTAGATGAGTGACAACACCATCATGGTTATCCAGGTTATTAAGATCTGTTTTATATAGTTCTATGTATTCTGGCCACCTTTTCTTAATCTCTTTTGCTTCTGTTAGGTCTTTATCATTTCTGTCCTTTATTGTGTCCATCCTTGCATGAAATGTTCCCTTAATATCTCCAATTTTCTTGAAGAAATCACTATTTTATTGTTTTATTGTAAAATTGTTCCCATTTTATTGTTTTCCTCTGTTGCTTTGCACTGTTTACTTAAGAAGGTTTTCTTATCTCTCCTTGCTGTTTTCTGGAACTCTGCATTCAGTTGGGTATAACATTCCCTTTCTCCCTACCTTTTGTTTCTCTTCTTTCCTCAGCTATTTATAATGTCTCCTCAGACAACCACTTTGCCTTATTGCATTTCTTTTTCTTTGGGATGATTTTGGTCACTGCCTTCCATACAATGTTATAAACTTCCATCCACGGTTCTTTGGGCATTTTGTTTATCAGATCTAATCCCTTCAATCTATTTGTCACCTCCAATCTATAATCATAAGGGATTTGATTCAGGTCATCTCTGAATGGCCTAGTGGTTTCCCCCTCCTTTCTTCAATTTAAGCCTGAATTTTGCAATAAGAAGCTAATGATCTGGAGCCATAGTCAGTTCTATGTCTTGTTTTTGCTGACTGTATCTTTGGCTGCAAAGAGCATAATCAATCTGATTTCTGTATTGACCATCCAGTGATGTCCATATGTATAGTCATCTTTTGGTTTGCTGGAAAAGAATGTTTGCTATGACCAGTGTGTTCCCTTGACAAAACTCTATTACACTTTGCCCTGCTTCATCTTGTACTCCAAGGCCAGAAAGTGAAAGCATTAGTCGCTCAGTCATGTCTGACTCCAAGCCAAACTTGCCTGCTATTCTGGATATCTCTTGACTTCCTACTTTTCCATAGGCCTTTGCAATATTAAATAGTCAAATTATAACTCAAATCAGGTGCTGATCTTTCTTAAATTTCAGGACTCTTCCCAGCACTTTACCACTGCTCAGTAAAAGTACTAGGATATTGCCTGTGAGGGAGTACTTTGATCTATTATAAGCTATTGTCATTCATTTAAACCCCATGGGAGATTTATATAACAGATAAATAAATTAATTAATTTCTAGCAAAAATTAATTTCTAGCTAAAAATAATTTCTAGAAAAACCACCTTTAAAGTTGAGGAAGGGGGATAAAAGCAATAAGAAGGACAAAAATTGAATATAATAATCTTCACAACAAAGGACAGAGTTTGGACTAGAGATACTAAACCAAGGGCATAAAAATGAAACAAAGTAACAAGAATTAAAAAATAAAAATTCACACCATCAAAAACAAGGACACAATATGGATCTGGGAAAGCCCAGAAAGGAAACAAAAATTGCTCCATATGATTAATATAAAGAGACTGATTAAGAGTTATAAGAAGGGTTAAGGGAGTAAATAAGATATAGTCAGGCATTCAGATACTAGCAATATTAAGAAGCCATTACAATCTGTACACATGAAGAGAAGAGGGCAGAAAATATTTTAAAACTCCCCAGTGAGAACTTGAACTAGTGGAGGAAGGGATAACCAGCTGCAGTTGTAGCAAGAAGCAGCTGCACAGAGAAAAATGCATACTCAAGGCAAAAAAGAATGAAGAACCTCTCTTCACCTCTCTCTCCTTCTAATCTCACATTAGTCTTCATTTTTTGTTAAATCTAATAAGAATCCAGAAAGCAAGAGGCCCTTGGTGATGCTGTTCATAGCAGTTGACCCCTGATGGTTAAGTGGATAAGAACCAAATATGTGGGGTGGGTAAGCAGGAAAGAACCACCACATAATTCCATTGTTCATATTTTCAAGGTTTACCAGAATGACAAAAAAGATGTATTTGCTGGTCTTTTATGTCACTTTTTTATGAATTCATTAAGTAACTACAAGTGTCTAGTAACTATAATGAGTGTAGAAGATCCATTTCCAATCTGACAAATCAGTACAATGTCCAGGCTTTAGAAGACAGAATCACGTTGTCAATGGCACTGTTGATTCAAAACAAAAGACACTGTTGACTCACATTCCTCACCTTCATTGGTACTGAAAATCATATTTTATTTCATATTTCATTTAATATGCTCATGTTTATATCCTACTTAAGGTTGTAGTGAACACATTTTATTTTGTAAAAACTTTGCTGTGATTCATGTGGTCGCAAAGAGTCGAACACGACTGAGCGACTGATCTGATCTGATCTGATAGATGGAAAATATAAAGTAACTAAATATCTTTTCCTTTTGGGGGCAATTTAAATATAACTTAAATTTTGAAAAGTACGACCCAGTTACTAAAAGGAGAGTACTATCTGATCCCCCAAATAGATATTTTATTTTCTTAATTATGTAGTGGTACAACATCAAATTGTTCTCTATTTTTTTTTTTATTTTTAGGCTCATAAAGATGACTAGATATAGAAATGGTGAAATCTGTCTTGATAAGCCAGAAATGAAGGAAGCAGAGAGCTGACTGATCTCCAGCTTCCACCCTATTTTTAATACATTTTCATATGATATTTCCCCTTTCCCTTCTCCAGGGGATCTTCCCAACCCAGGAATCAAACCCATGCCTCCCACATTGCAGGCAGATTCTTTACCAGCTGAGCCACAAGGAAAGCACTCATATGATAATATTATGAGATTTTTAACTTTAATTATTTAATGAGTCTCCTCTTTCAATGTCTGACATTAACAATATGTATGCTGAGTCGCTTGGTCATGTCCGACTCTCTGCAACCCCATGGACTGTAGCTCACCAGGCTCCTGTGTCCATGGAGATTCTCCAGGCAAGAATACTGGAGTGGGTTGCCACGCCCTCCTCCAGGGGATCTTCCCAACCCATGGATCGAACCCAAGTCTTCCGCATTACCGGCAGATCCTTTACCATCTAAGCTACCAGAGAAGCAATAATATATTCATCAAAAACTTCTACTAATTTTTTCAGATTATAAAGTTAAATTAAAAGTATAGTGGAAATAGTATTGTATTTGAGAGGAGAATTTATCTAAGATTAAATCCTGACCAGTCCTCATTTTCCAAACCTTCCTGGACACCCACAAATAAACCTGTTTACCAACTTATATTCTTTCTTTCTGACTCTGTTCGTGCAATGACAGCAGTATTTGGTAGTGAATATCCTCTTCTCCCTTCTAACATTAAAGCAGATATTGCTGATTCATGAGGAGTTGTTCTTATTGAATAGAGATGCAAAGATTTTTTCTCATCATTTTTTGTAGCCAGAATGAATTCAGAGGTAGTTGCAAAAAAGTTGAAATTTACTTTTCTTCTTTGAGCTAGTAACTCAGTTTTATCAAAATTTGGATTTTTGGTGATGAACTGAAATTAGAATACTTGTATTAACAGTATTTACTTATATTTCATAAGATTAAGTATGTAAAGTGACATTTTTCAGGCACTTTATAAATGTCAACGACTTTCTCCTTCAACCATCAATACCATAAGAAATAGCTACTTAAACTACCTCATTGCTTCTATACCATGTCACTACATAATAGTTTTTATAGTAATAATTCTTACATTTATTTCATTTACATAATTAAGTTTAACAAAGCTAACATAAAATTTAGTGAATTACTAATTAACCATATGGTAGAGATTATACATATATGTACATACATATTTCACAGAAGGCAATGGCACCCCACTCCAGTACTCTTACCTGGAAAATCCCACAGACGGAGAAGCCTGGTAGGCTGCAGTCCATGAGGTCGCTAAGAGTCAGACATGACTGAGCAACTTCACTTTCTCTTTTCACTTTCATGCATTGGAGAAGGTAATGGCAACCCACTCCAGTGTTCTTGCCTGGAGAATCCCAGGGGCGGGAAGCCTGATGGGCTGCCGTCTATGGGGTCACACAGAGTTGGACATGACTGAAGTGACTTAGCATAGCATCAGATCAGATCAGATCAGATCAGTCGCTCAGTCGTGTCCGACTCTTTGCGACCCCATGAACCGCAGCACGCCAGGCCTCCCTGTCCATCACCAGCTCCCGGAGGTCACTCAGACTCGCATCCATCGAGTCAGTGATGCCATCCAGCCATCTCATCCTCTGTCGTCCCCTTCTCCTCCTGCCCTCAATCCCTCCCAGCATCAGAGTCTTCTCCAATGAGTCAACTCTTCGCATGAGGTGGCCAAAATACTGGAGTTTCAGCTTTAGCATCATTCCTTCTAAAGAAATTCCAGGGTTTATCTCCTTCAGAATGGACTGGTTGGATCTTCTTGCAGTCCAAGGGACTCTCAAGAGTCTTCTCCAACACCACAGTTCAAAAGCATCAATTCTTCGGCGCTCAGCCTTCTTCACAGTCCAGCTCTCACATCCATACATGACCACAGGAAAGACCATAGCCTTGACTAGGCGAACCTTTGTTGGTAAAGTAATGTCTCTGCTTTTGAATATGCTATCTAGGTTGGTCATAACTTTCCTTCCAAGGAGTAAGCGTCTTTTAATTTCATGGCTGCAGTCACCATCTGCAGTGATTTTGGAGCCCAGAAAAACAAAGTCTGACACTGTTTCCACTGTTTCCCCATCTATTTCCCATGCAGTGATGGGACCAGATGCCATGATCTAGCATAGCATAGCATATACATATTTGAACTCTTGGAACTCTGGTGTGTTGCCTTAGTACTTTTTTAGCACCAGTCTCTTCCAGGAAGCTCTGATATTGTGTAAATGCTAAGTGCCCTAGAAATATTTTAGAATTGAATAGCTGAAGTAACTAAATATGTTTAATTAATTTAGTTCTTAATTTAGTTCTTTAGTTCTTAATTATGTCGTGGTACAACATCAAAATGTCTATATAATTTTTTATATTCAAGCTCGTAAAGATTACTAGATATAGAAATGGTGAAATCTGTCTTGATAAAAATGAAGAAACCAGAGAGCTGACTGATCTCCAGCTTCTACCCTGTTATTAATACATTTTCATATGATATTATTCCTTTCCCTTTATATGATATTTTCATATCATTTCATATAATATTTTCATATCGTCTCATATGATATCTCCCCCCACATCAGGTTTCATATGATAAACATAACTAAATATGTTTAGTTACTTCAACTATTCAATTCTAAAATATTTCTGGGGCACTTAGCATTTACACAATATCAGAGCTCCCTGGAAGAAACTGACGTTAAAAAAGTACTAACGCAACACACTGGAGTTCCAAGGGTTCAAATATTGAGAGAGGAAACAGATACATAAATTAAATACATTCAGCAACTCTGTTGACCATTGCTTTTTACATTGGTTTTAACTAAATTTTCCTCTTCCTCAGTCAATCAATATAAGTTGATCTCATCTCATATTAAATGTTGCTATCCTGGTCATAGTCAAATTAGAATAACATGTTGGCCTTAATGGAATACCCAGGAATTACCTATTTTCCACAGAATTGCTTCATGCTACTGTAGGTGTTTTAACTTTGTACCTTCAAGTTGTTTTCCAAAGTTCAGATGGCATTATAAATATTCTGTTCCTCCAATTTTCCAATTGTTACATGTTGAAAATCTTTCATTTGTGCCTATATGCATACATACCCTTCTAGAATAGTGCCAACTCTATAAAGTAAAAATAAACACTCCCCCAACTGCCTCATAACTCACAAGTTCACATAACTGTAATAGAATCAGCATGGCCTTATTATTATGCACTGCCATGATGCTTCCTCCTCTTCAATTTTCCAACCCCCTACCTTTTCAAATGTGCTATTTCAGATCTATCTGGAATAATAAATTGGCTAATACTGACCCATAAATCTATATAGCATGCTACCTTAACTACACTAAGACCAGGCAGAGGCTTTGAAATTACTTCTTATATGTATTTGATTAAATTCTTAGCCAAGGGCCATTCTTCTCCCCTACCACACTATGGGGAAAAGATAGTCATTTTCTTCTTCCAGTTACAAGAGCTTTTCAAGAAGGAACAAGCAGTCTGTGATTTTGATTACTATAGAGAGGTCTAGTCAAGTAAGTACTTATAAGAAACCACTGAATTTGTTAATTAGTAGGTCGTTGGTGAATTGAGCTCTCAAAAACTGTAGTTTCAGCAAATTGGTAGGAGGAAAAAATAACAGAGAATAAGCTGAGACTGAAAGAAAATGCAGTAGAGGCAACAGTACTATTTTGAGAATTTTTCTAGTGAACAAACTGAAAGAGAGAGAATGGAGACTGGGTAAATACTGATTTCCATGGTTGACACTTTGCTATCAAATCAGAGAATGTTTAATATTCATGACTAATAAGCCATTATAGGTCTTTTTTCTTTTTAAAAAGCCTGAATTTTAGACATATGTTATAAATAGAGGCAATTTGTATAGGAACCAACTTCCTTTTTGGAATGGTTAGATAATTGGTATATCTTAGTTGGACAGTGTGTACGAAGTATTTTGAATGTTGGTCTGATTTTTTTCTTGAGACTTGTTTGTATGTCAAAACCGTTATCAAACTCCTAGGACTGGTTGGGATGTCTACCACACCATTATCTCTTCACTGTTAGGGGTGGAGGAAGTACCCCTTAGGTGTTTGTGAGGGTACTGGGATAGCCCTGTAAAAGGATAAAAAAAAAAAAAAAAAAGAAAGTTTTGGCAATGTCTCAATGGCCTGAGAGATGAGGTTTTTAACAGGATAGCCCAAGTCTCACAGAATTAGGACTCTAAGTTAATCTCATCTCCACCCTAACTGCAGTCCATGGATTCCTCGTTGGCAGGCATGGAAACAAACTGGCAACTCAGGAGAGCTTCCTTTCCTCATACCAAGTATAGTGGTAATGGACTGGCAGCAGCCATCCTGTCTCATCTCTTTGGTGGTTTCCCACCATCTAGGACCTCTACTAAACCTCATTCATTGCTATGTCCTAAAGCAATCATCCCTGCCTATAAACATTGCATAATGAAAGCAGGTGTGAAGCAACACAGCCATGGATCCTCAGAGAATGTAGATCCAGTTCTCCTCAGTCCTGACCCTGCCCTGTTGCTTGCTGGGAAACCATAGTCAAATCACCTAACCATAGAATTTTAAGTCTCCTTATCTATGACAAAGAGGTAAGAGTGATATCTTTGCCCTAGGGTTCTTCTGGAAAATTATCTCTATTAGAAATATCCCTAGCCTAGCCAATGGCATGGAGTAAACAATAAACTAAAAGCTATTAAAACTGTCTGCTCTCTTATTTTTATCTATTGTCTACCTATATTAAAATAAACTAATACACATTTTTTTCTAATATTCACCAAAGTGTACTTCATATTTGATGACTGAACAACTATGTATTAATTATTCAGACCACATGAAAAGCAAATCCAAAAGTCTTTGGGCGAATCTACAGAAAAACAAGCCTGGCCAAGATTAAGAAAAACCATGGGCAATAAAAAAATACATATCAGTGTATGTCTGTGTGAATGCTACTGCTAAGTCACTTCAGTCATGTCCGACTCTGTGCGACCCCATAGACAGCAGCTCATCAGGCTCCCCTGTCCCTGGGATTCTCCAGGCAAGAACACTGGAGTGGGTTGCCATTTCCTTCTCCAATGCATGAAAGTGAAAAGTGAAAATGAAGTCGCTCAGTTGTGTCCAACTCTTCGCAACCCCATGGACTGCAGCCTACCAGGCTCCTCCGTCCATTGGATTTTCCAGGCAAGAGTACTGGAGTGGGGTGCATTTATCCCTTTGTTAGATACATTTATAAAAATAAAAATTACTAAAGGTGAAAAATGAGAAGAAATCAGCATTATTAGATGCTAAAAGATGAGATGGCTTCTGATTATGTTTGTTTCAAAACAAGTTTATATGTATAGAGTATCATTTCCTATTACATTCTATAAAATATGTCTGCAATGGCTTCTTCAGGAAATGAAAGCATCATCAAATGCGACTGGAAAGAGTTATGCCCTTTGCTCTCAAGGAAATTTGGAAAGCATATTATATTAAATAATTTGAGAAAAAAATTTTTAAAGGAACATGATTAATTTTATCAAGCATTTACCTCCAAGCATTGAAATGTCACAATACTAATGTCTTGTACAAAGCACTCCATAAGATGTTGAACTAGTTAGAAACAGGATTTCGTATTCCATCTCTGACCAGACACTCTAAAACTTTCTGAATGTATAAAACCTATCCTCTTACTAAAAACTCACATGGATGGGGAGTAGATACTTGAATGTAATAGTACAGATAATGGAGAGAAAGACACAAAGAACAAGATCAAACTATGCTTTGTACAGGTCAGTGGTCAGGACTATGAGGAAAAGCCAACTTGTTAGAGGAGTCTAGTTTCTTTTTTTATAGTATACAAATATAGTCTGTCATTCTGCCTCAGAGTGTTTCATTTCTGGTAAAAAATTGTTTATACTTTGCACTCTTTCCACAGTTTCTAGAAGTGAGTTAGGAGGAGCCAAAGTCATCTGCTAGTTCTTATAGCTCTGACTCCATAACCTTTAGTGAAATTCACCATTGGAGATGTCTTCATGCTGAGCTATTACACTGCAATTGGACACTTTTGTTGAAAAAGAAAAACAAATTACATGACTGTGCTGTTTAGAAAGCAGCACTTCCAGACAAAATCTCGTTTGATGTCTTCTGTTCCACAGTGATTGAAACATTTACAATATCCATTTTAAGCAAAAAGCTGTTGGCCATGGTTTGGCATCAATTACAACCTTGAACCCCATATATGTGTTTCTTTCATCATCATGGTTTTTGAGATTGAAAATGCTTTTGAAACCTTAAGAAATTTAGTTGAACGTTTATCTTTTCCCTAGTATATCATCCCAAAGGAGAAGTTTTATTCTGCAACAGAAGACAAATTTAGGTATTTTCTCTATCAAAAATCAGAAGAATTGGTTTATCTGCATTTTATTGATTTAGTGTTAGCAAATTGAGTTTCAAAGATAAAAGGTGTAGATTTTCTATCCCCTCAGATATTATATATTAGCATGACACAGTTATATCAAAATAATTCCAGGGAAGCATATGGAGCATCATAATAGAGGAATGTACCACGTGCCAAAAATTGTGGTAGCACAAATGTTGAAATAAGCAGTTCTCCTTAGTGCAGAAGGGGCTGAAGCATGGACTGTAGACTGGTGTTGATTGAAGACAGTCTTCATAGAGATTACTGAGATGGAGCTTAACAGGTCAAAAGGTTTTTTGATGCTATAAGATGTGAAAGGCAGAGAAATCACAGAATCGTGTGTAATGCACAGACAGGATTTTCACAGTTATTAAAATATAAAAGTTAGGTGATATGATATAAAAGTCTTAAATTTGTACACTGAAAATAAATTAAATATATCTGTATGATTTAGATGCCACGTACATAGTTTCAGGATGACATATAGATTTAAATCTTGGAAATGTAGATATTTTGTTGAACGGTCAACTTGATCCGGTACACAGAATGATTAACTAATCTGGAATATTGAAAAAATATGTAGTTAGATGAAAACATGATGTAAGTTTTGATATTGTCGTGTTTGAGGTACCTGTGAACATGCAGATGGACTATCTACTGGAGGAATTAAATATTTTAAATTAACTCTCACAAAATAGGTATTGTCTATAGCCAGTGGAAATTTATTGTATGATGTAGGGAGCTCAAATCTGGTGCTTTCTGACAACCTAGAGGGTGGGAGGGACATTCAAGAGGCACAGGACATACTTATACCTATGGCTGATTCATGTTACTATACGGCAGAAACCAACACAATATTGTAAAGCAACTTTCATCCAATTAAAAATAATTTTTTTAATTCAGAAGAGATAATATAATTTTAATGAACAATTTTCTATCTATTTTAAGGTAGGTGCCTTGATAGATTCTAGGAATATATTTTATGAACAGAGGTGACATGTTTGTTCTCTCTTTGAGTTGGCAATTTACTGGGTGCAGAGAAAGATGCTTCCATGTGCATTGCACAGCATGCTCTTCAAGGCTATTCAATTCTTATCTTTCTTTTCTTTAGTTCTGTTTTACAAAAACTCTGTAAGTTGTAGGTATCTGATAGCAGTGAAAAATAATTAGTGCCAATAGATATGTAAAATTCTTTCCAATTCAAGCCATTTAATTGACTTCCATCAGGCACCATGTAAACATCCTTCACTGCTTCCATATCCATACTCATTTTGAAATTTCTAAACAGTAAACGTGTTCTTTGGAGTCTCCATTAACTTTGTTCAAACATCATCTTAACAATTCATTACATAATTTATTTTTTACACTTATAGGACACTTTCTTTTGAAAATTATCTTTTTCACACAGAGACTATATACACTGAATATACACTGACAATAATACATCCTTTGAAACGAACCACAACTCTAATTTGGAGAAGGAAATGGCAATCCACTCCAATATTCTTGCCTGGAGAATCCCATGGACGGAGGAGTCTGGTGGGCTCCAGTCCACAGGGTTGCAAAGAGTTGGACATGACTAAGCGACTTCCCTCACTCACTCACTAATTTGTTAGTAAACCACAAGGACATGAGCCTTTGTCCTCCTCAGGAGATAGTACAAAGATGACGATAAGAAAGTTTGGTGGCAGCAAGCCAGATGAATTATGAGAGAGTTCAAAGAGAAGAAACAGAAAGTTTAAAGACTTAGATGCAAATAAAGAAGGTGCTGAATTAAAGGAATGGACTCTAAATTGGATGGAAGAAAGAAAAAGAGTTTCAAAAAAAAAAAAAAAAAAAACAGTCAAAAGCAGACACTCGAGCTCTTTCAAGATATATACTTGCTCTTAAAGGAAATAAAATGACATTCAAAATGGAATGTAATGATGAATTTTATCTTTTTTTCCCCACTCTAGATGCTGATGGGGAAAAAAAATAATGGTGGCAGGTGAATACATGGAAACTGATTAGAAGTAAGTAGAAAAGGAAAGGGCTTCCCTGGTGGCTCAACAGTAAAGAATCCACCTGTAATGAAGAAGATAGAAGAGACGTGGATTCAATCCATGGGTGGGGAAGATCCCTGGGGGGAGGGCATGGCAACCCACTCCAGTATTCTTGCCTGGTGAATCCCATTGACAGAGAAACCTAACAGGCTACAGTCCATGGAGTCACAAAGAGTTGGACATGACTGAAGTGGGCACGCATGCATGCAGAAAAGAAATACTACATAGATATTTATAATAACAGCATCTTGGACATATAGTTAATATATATTTATTAATTGAATGAGTATAACATAAAGAATAAAAAAATCCTAGAACTCTGAATTATACAATTTAATGACAGGCACTGTTATCTACTGAGATAGAGTTTATGGTATAAGAAAGTCTTAAATATATTTAATGGTGACAATATATAATAAATAGTGATAATAAAAAATAAAGAGAAAAGTTAAAAATAAAGACTGAAGAAGGAATAATCTATAATGTTCATCTGAAGAAAACAGAATATATGATACAAAGTTCAGGATGAAGAGACTACATCTCTTTTCCACTGTGAAAGCAGGGAGAGAGTGTATGGTACAAATTTAATTAGGCTGGTACATTTAAGATGTGAAGATGTTACTATATAATTGCTTCTATTTCATCTGAGAAACAGAAGACAAAGTTATGTCCTGAGAGAGAGGAAGGAGATGGTAGAGTCAGCACAGTCTGACACAACTACAGAAAATCAAAACAGACATGGTGAAATTTTTGATAGAGAATCATTAAGGGAAATGCGGAATGGCAGTTGATGTTCATTGCTGAGATCTAGTTGTGGATGGTGATCATTATGGAGCCTCTGCTGAAAAGTTAAAGCAATTGTTCTTAGCATTGTCAAGCTGCCTGTGTGCAATCACAACACAAATGCATATGACTTGGGAGTTTCAGCATGGAGACATCACACAAATGACATCAAATAAATGAGGTTATAAAATTAGAAAGAAATGAGTCAAAATGATTCATCATGGTCTAAACTTCACAAAGAAATAAGGGAAATGAGAAGTTCTGTTCAATAAGGCAAAAGTAGAAAGTGAAAGAAAGTGAAAGTGAAGTTGCTCAGTTGTGTCCAACTCTTTGCGACCCCATGGACTGCTGCCTGCCAGGGTCCTCCGTTCATGGAATCTTCCAGGCAAGAATACTGGAGTGGTGAGCTATTTCCTTCTCCAGGGGAAGTTCCCAAGCCAGGGATCAAACCCAGGTCTCCTGTCCTGCAGGCAGACTCTTTACCATCTAAGCCTCCAGGAATGCCCTTCCAAAACTGAAAGTAGGAGAAAGTAGGGAGATAAATATATTGATGGGGCTGATGAAGTCAAAGAACCGGTGAAATAAGAGAGACTGAGCAGGCAGGCTGGTCACAGAAAGGACTTCCGAATTAGCGAAATATAGATACAGGAGTTTCTGATGGAAAGAGGAGTTTTTTCTCATTTCAGTCCCCACTCCCATTCTACAATTCACCAGCTCCAGGACATCAAGCTGATTGCTTCATACCTCTGACGCCTCTTCCCCCCTCCACCATTAAAATGGCACTGTCAATCAGTTCAGTTGCTCAGTCATGTCTGACTCTTTGTGACCCCATGGACTGCAGAACACCAGGTCTCCCTGTATATCACCAACTCCCCGAGTTTACTCAAACTCATGTCCATTGAGTTGGTGATGCCATCTCAACCAATTCATCCTCTGTTGTCCCCTTCCCCTCCTGCCTTCAATCTTTCCTGGCATCAGGATCTTTTCCAATCAGTCAGTTCTTCGTATGAGGTGGCCAAAGTATTGGAGTTTCAGCATCAGTCCTTTCAATGAATATTCAGGACTGATTTCCTTTAGGATGGACTGAAAGGATCTCCTTGCAGTCCAAGGGACTCTCAAGAGTATTCTCCAACACCAGAGTTCAAAATCAATTTTTTGGTGCTCAACTTTCTTTATAGTTGAACTCTCACATCCATACAAGACTACTGGAAAAACCATAGCTTTGATTAGATGGACCTTTGTTGGCAAAGTAATGACTCTGCTTTTTAATACACTATCTAGGTTGATCATAACTTTTCTTCCAAGGAGTAAAAATCTTTTAATTTCATGGATGCAGTCACCATCTGCAGTGCTTTTGGAGCCCAAAACAATAAAGTCTGTCACTATTTCCACTGTTTCCCCATTTATTTGCCATGAAGTTATGGGACCAGATGCCACGATCCTAGTTTTCTGAATGTTGCATTTTAAGTCAACTCGTTCACTTTCCTCCTTCACTTTCATCAAGAGACTCTTTAGTTCTTCTTTGCTTTAAGCCATAAAGGTGGTCTCATCTGCATATCTGAGGTATTGATATTTCTCCTGGAAATCTTGATTCCAGCTTGTGCTTCTTCCAGCCCAGCGTTTCTCATGATGTACTCTGCATATAAGTCAAATAATCAGGGTGACAATTTACAGCCTTGACGTACTCCTTTCCATATTTGGAACCAGTTTGTTGTTCCATGTCTAGTTCTAACTGCATACAGATTTATCAGGAGGCAGGTCAGGTGGTCTGGTATTCCCATCTTTCAGAATTTTCCACAGTTTATTGTGATAAAATGGCATAAGTCAGTGTTTTTCAAATTTTAGTTTTATAAGAATCATCTGGATAGTACAGAATCCAGAGACTGATTTTTTTTATCTGAGTTTGGGTCTCAGAGTATACCTTTTCAACCAGTTTCCAAAGAAAGTAAGGTCACAGTTTTGTCAGTACTGCTATGGACTGGGCTATCTCACAGAGAGCATAAACTAAAGAGATAATGCATAAAAATTTTACTTGGTATACAGCATGTAATCAAGTATCAGTTACTTTTCTCAATGAATATTTACTCGTTGCTATTATAGGAACAGGTGAAGTATCAAAATGTAAAAAACTGTAATAAGTGTATTAGTAGAAGGAATTCTAACTACCCAAGTAAATTGCATCTGAGTCATTTTCAAGTTTTTACTTTTGACATTCCCAATCTCTCTTAGTCAAGTGATGAGAGTGCACAGACTGAAACAATACTGTAAGAGGAGACTTCACAATTTTGGCTTAAGCACTGATTTAGTATATCACTGAGATAATATGGTTTTCAGAATTATTCTTTTATTCCCTAACCATTTATCTTATATTCTTTTTTTTTATTCTTTTTTTTTTTTTTTTTTGCTTAACTTTACAATATTGTATTGCTTTTACAATACATCAAGGTGGATCCGCCGCCAGTATACACATGTTCCCCATCCTGAACCCTCCTCCCTGTCTCCTCCCCACACCATCCCTCCAGGTCGTCCCAGTGCGCCAGCCCCAGGCATTTGTTATCGGGCATCGTACCTGGACTGACGACTCATTTCAGATATGATATTTTACATATTTCAATGCTATTCTCCCCTATCATCCCACCCTCTCCCGGTCCCTGAGTCCAAAAGTCTGTTCTATACATCAGTGTCTCTTTTGCTGTCTCGTAAATAAGGTTATTTTTACCATCTTTCTAAATTCCATATATATGCGTTAGTATACTGTATTTGTGTTTTTGTTTCTGGCTTACTTCCCTCTGTATAATATTCTTTTGCCAAATACCTCTTCACTCTGATAATTCCTATTCCTATACAGCCATTGTCACCAATAGCTACATAATTGTTGTTCTGCTATTGTGCACCCCCCACAGATCCAACTCAATTTGTTTATAGTTCATGAATAATTACAACAAATACAAACTAAACTTTAATGAAGCAATAAAAAGAAGCTGATTAGCCCTAGATTTCATTGAGCTAAGAGTATTGATTCTATGTTGTTTCCTTCCAAGAAGATTTGGGTGATGGTAAAAAATAGATGCAAGTAATAAAACTGCTAATACAGAATGTTTATGAAGAATGCTATGGAAATAATGGAGAACAATACATACTATTATTATATGGGTGTGTGTGTGTGTGTGTGTGTGTGTGTATAGTTACTTAAATTCAGTATTCAATTTAGTTCAGATTAGGTACAGACAAAATTATAATGGTTTCATATAATTCTCATTACATAATAAAGGGAAAAAAATCAATGCCTCAGGATAATTAGTATTATTTCCTAGAAATGACTTTTAAAAGGAATTTATGGCTTCAGACCTTATTCAGTAGATACAGAACAACAGACAATGACGTTTAAAGTACTTTTGCAGTTGAATTCAGGTCATATAAAGTGAATGTGGAACTTAACCCGGGCTCAACGTTCCCAGAGATTACTGATGCTTAAACACTTCTGCCCCCATACAACACACACAGTTCTCCATTCCAGAATGAGCTAATTTCAGAAGACACACCCTTCTCTATAGGACTTACTGTCCATTCTTGTTCACAGCTCCTGTAAATTCAAATTTGCCTTCTTTATCTGCCTCCATGGAACCCCAAACCCATTTCCTCTTCTTTGATCCTATTAATGATCACCTTTCTATACAATAATCTGAATAAAACAATCTCCTTAATCATGTAGGCCATATGGCCAGTCACATATCTTCATGCTGCACAGGAATTGAGAATAGAATATTAAAGAATTTTTTTCTTTTCGGGGTCTCTATCTTATTCACTTGGATAACTTCTTTTCTCTATTAAAAAAAAAGTTTAGAAAACAGGTCAGACATCAAATTCCCATTACTTTAGAAAAAGTTTAATTTTTACACATCTATTTTATGAGACTTGAGGCCTTAAGCATTCCCAAGGCCTTATGTTTCTATCTGTACATACTTACTATTCTAAGTCTAAGGAAATAGCAAGTAATTTTTGAAAAGGTGAAGGAATAATGAGGTCAAATTTAAGAATGAAGAAAAAAAAAGAATAGCTTCAGGTTTTTGTTCTCTCCAGGTGTTTGGTCTTGAATTGCTAATCTTCACAAAATTTTCCATCTATGAGCTTAGCATTTTATGGTGGTCATCTCCACCAAAATGAGTTCATCATGACACTCCCATTTGCATATTCTGGTTTACTGCTTGTACTGCCTGTACTTTTCTGGTGAAAATGAATTATGAACAAAGAGTTCTGCTCTCAACATTTATAATTAGTGTGTTAGCACTTCCTGTGCTTAGGTTTACTTTTCAATTCTCTTTTCTACTTCATTGTTTAACTTACATATTTTATACACTTCATCCTTCAAAAAACATCACAGATTTTCCTATTTTCCTTTCCATTTGAAACTAAAATGAGCTATTATAGAAAACAGATATTCACATGAGAAATGCTTTAGCCTTCCAGTCTTAGTTGAAGTTCTGCTCAGGTGCCTTAACCAAGACCTCTGTAGCTACTGCTGCTGCTGAGTCGCTTCAGTCGTGTCCGACTCTGTGCGACCCCATAGACGGAAGCTCACCAGGCTCCCCCGTCCCTGGGATTCTCCAGGCAAGAATACTGGAGTGGGTTGCCATTTCCTTCTCCAATGCATGAAAGTGAAAAATGAAAGTGAAGTCGCTCAGCCGTGTCCGACTCCTAGCGACCCCATGGACTGGAGCCTACCAGGATTCTTCGTCCACGGGAATTTCCAGGCAAAAGTACCAGGGTGGGGTGCCATTGCCTTCCCCGAGACCTCTGTAGAGTCAGTCCCAAATAGGTCCCATGTTTTCTCCTCATTCAGCCTCCAATCCTATTACCAAATATTTGAGTCTCATTCTCAAAATTTTACACAGCAACTATATAAGCTAAGAGAATGTGACACCACTGTACAATAGGGAGCATTCCACCTGTTTACTTATGTAGAAATTAATCTGCCACCAACACATAAAACTCCAACTGGTACAGGAGTCAGGATTTGCTTTTTACTTTTTATATTTAATATTAAACATTACTATACATTCTTATTTTCATAATTTGTTGTGTGACAGCAGGTTTACTTCTTACAAAGCTTGGTGACTTGTATTTGCTGAACTAAAATGAAGCATGACCTCTGTTTCATCCTAACACAATCATCCACCATAGTAACTAGAGCTATTATAGGTGATCCATAAACAGCTTTGAAAGAAAAAATAAATCATGCACTATATCATCTCTGCAAATGTTATTTTCATTCACATTACAACTAGACCTCAAGAATGTCATTTTCATACTGTTTAATTATATTGCAAATAACACAGAAAAAAAAGAGGTGTATAAAAGGAGATGGAAGTTTTAGCAAAATATTACAAAATCAAGCATTTATAACACTGCATATAAGTATCATAATGACAATTACTATATATTTAATATAAACATTTCACAAAGATGCTGAAAGAAATGTGAAAATATTTTAACCACTCTAACCTCAGGTACTTTTATTGGCCACTTCACCATCAACATATGCTCATTTGCAGTCTAATATTTTACTTGCCAAGTTGATAATCAAGTTGAAATTATTCTTGGGTAAAATATACCATCACCTTACAAATATTCAATTAAATTCAAGTTAGTCATAGTTTTGATGTGCACCGTGATGCAGGAGGGAGCACTTGAAACATTAGATAGTTGCCAGTTACAAGTATTCCTTTCAAACTATAAATTTTTAGCTAAAGTAAAATTAAATGCTTTTGCTGAGAACTTATTGTTCAAGTTGTTTATAGTCAATAAATCTCCTTAGAAAGTATTATTTATGTTGCTAAAGAGTTGAATGAAAGAAAAGGATATGCAATTAGTATAATGACCTGGGAAAAAGATTATTATGAATAGAAATCTGTCATCAGGGAAACCCAACTATTGATGGGCTTATTTGTAACTTTAATTTTAAAACTCTAGAATAAAAAAAAAAAAAAGGATCTATTAAGTAAGAGAACAGTACCTAAAGATATAAACGTTCCCCTTTATTTAACTTAGGTAAACAGTAATTTTAAAAAAGTTATCCCCATATATACCCTGGATTAGATTTCACATAGCTTATTTTTGACTATGGAAAAATAAGTAAAAATGAGTATCTTCAAGAAATTTTGGAAAGCAATCATGAGCTATTTATTGAATCTACTATCTTACAGTGATAAAAGGATATTCCCTTCAGCAGATTGTTCACTTTTCCCACAGAAAGAAAAGGAATAATTACTAAGGATCTCACAATATTGTTGTTGATAACATAAACAGAAAAAGATCCCAGTTACAACCTCAGGGGAGGTGGTTAGATAATTTACACGCTACCTATGCTATAAAATACCGTGAAGCATTTCAAATGAATAGAGTAGATATATATGTATTAAAATGCAAACAGAAACATGATATACTTTAAAAAGACATGAATCCTGTATTCAATATCTGTAAGGAAAAAAAAAAAAAAATGTGTGTGTGTATGTGGTAGAGTTTATACAAATCTCTTCTTCAAACTCCTGCTTCAAAAATATAACTTTAAAAAATCTTTTCTGTAATTCAGTTTAATCTTTACGTTGTCAGTAGGTAAAATTTTAACCTCAATCAGTTTGAGAGTACATCAATCTGTTTAGCCTACCATTCTCCCTCACAGTTTCCATATAATCCTGGGATCTTCCATAGCGCAAAGGCACGGATAAAACGTTAACATCTAACCCTTATTTCTTGGCAGGTATCCATGCTGGAGTAGAGTAGGATTTATTCATCATTTATCTGATCTTCTGCTGTCACTACACATGGCTTGAATTTATGGTTCCCTTGACTGTGAGAGCTAAGCTCTTACAAAGAAACAACTTTTGAGTAAGGAAGTTCAGGAATGCTTATGCTGCAAAATTATCTGTGTTGGACATAGCTAGGTAGTGACTCTCCTTACAGGATTAAAAAACAAAACCAAAGTTGAGGTGGGGAAAACAAATTACACTTTCCTCCTTCAGTTTAATATCAGCCAAAATTAGTTCAAGCTAAGGTGGGGACAGGGTAGAAATATAGACACATTCTAACTAAATTTGTTACTAAAAAACTCTTTGTAAAGGATACAACCTTTTAACAAATGGCAGATTTTATTTTTTTCCATTTAGATCTCAAGAGAGAATGTGGCAAAGAAATTCTTTTAAACCACTTGACAAATTTAAATGGAATCTGGAAAGTCTCACACAAAATATCTAATAATGAACTAAGAAGCTGATGATAAATTATGGCTGTCACAGATTTTAGAAGATTAGGAAACATGCCAAACAGGATAAATAATAGGAAAACCAAATAGTCCCATATTTACCAAAATACAAATATATAATTAAAATATTTATAAATTATCAAATCCCAGATGTCTTCTCTGCCAAATTCCACATATATATAAAATCAGAGTTTTTATACATATACACACACACCTATATATTTGTTTCTTGCTTGATTTTATGAGGTCAGAAAATTCTCAATTTCAAAATCTTACTAGGATACCAAAAGGACAACAATCAGAGGCAATGACAACCTCTCTCATAATCATAGTTGAAAATCCCAACCAATGTATTATCAAATTGAATCTATGTATAAAAAGAATAATATATGCATCATGACCAACTGCAGTTACAACCAAAAGAATACATGAGCAAAAGTCACTTAATTCACCATAGAAACAGAAAAATGGGAAAAGACTAATTTACTTCAAAAATATGGAAAACTAACTTGATAAAATTTAATATTCACTAATGATAAAAATCTGCCATTGGCAACAACAAAGGGATTACACTAATAAAACAGAGAAGACAAATTCTGGATGATCTCTCTCATATGTAGAATCTAATAAATAAATAAACCATATTCATGGATTCATAGAAAAGATTGGTGGTTGCCAGAAGCAAAGGAGGTAGAAGAAATGGGTGAACTGTTTTTGTTGTTTTCTTTACTAGTTTAAATAAATTGAAAAAAAAAAGTGCTCATTGGTTCAAAGAGGATTAATAAGGTTTATGAGACATGGGGTCTCTTTATATAAGGTAACTAAAATGAAAAGCTGCTAGCAAACTACACTAAAACTATGTTATTTTTTGTAAAGAGGTGTATGGTTATCAGGGGTCAGAAAGCTTGCAGCCATTTTAGAATTCTAAAATTAATAAAATTTAGAATTATCATAGGAGAAGGCAATGGCACCCCACTGCAGTACTCTTGCCTGGAAAGTCCCACGGATGGAGGAGCCTGGTAGGCTGCAGTCCATGGGCCGCCAAGAGTTGGACACGACTGAATGACTTCACTTTAACTTTTCACTTTCATGCATTGGAGAAGGAAATGGCAACCCACTCCAGTGTTCTTGTCTGGAGAATCCCAGGGACGGGGCAGCCTAGTGGGCTGCCGTCTATGGGGTCACATAGAGTCGGACATGACTGAGATGACTTAGCAGCAGCAGAATTATCGTTGGTACATATAAAAATTGTCAGCATTCAATATATTCAATGGTGAAATATTTTTTTTTCCTTAAGATTAATAAGGAAACATGAATGTCCATTCTCACAACTTCTATTTAAATACCCAACTCCTATTCAACTCAATAAAGCAAGAATAAGAAATGGAAATCACAAAGATTAAAGAGGAAAAATTAAATGTCAGTTTTCCAACATAGAGATTGTATACTTAAAAATTTTTAAATCATATCCCCTCAAAACTGTTAGAATAAATTCCTGAAGTGTGCTAAAAAATACCAATATATAAAATTCAAGTGTAGTTCAATATACCATTAGAAAATATTTAAAAATGAAATTAATAAACAAAATCATTTATCATAACTTCAAAAAACTTCAATACCTAAAAATAAACCTAATGAATACTGTTCAAACATTCACCTAAAAAAAAAAACTATAAAATAGTGAAAATAAATGAAACCTATATGTTTTCACTACCCATGTTCATAGACTGGAATGCTCAATATTTATAATGTCAGTTTTCCCAAAATTACTCTATAGATGGAATGCATTCTCAAACAAAATTTCACAATTTTGTTTTGGATTCCAAAGTTCATATGGAAATCCAAACAACCAAAGAAATCTGAAAAGCTGCAGTATTAGCAATTAATGCAATGTGATATTGGCACTTGACAAAAAGAACATGTAAATACCCTTAAGACATGAAAAAGGTGCTCAAACTCATTAGTCATCAGGAAAATTCAATTTCAACCTAGTGATAGACCACATCAACAGAAATCAGCAAAATTACAAAGACTGCTGCTGCTGCTAAGTCACTTCAGTCGTGTCCGACTCTGTGTGACCCCATAGACGGCAGCCCACCAGGCTCCTCTGTCCTTGGGATTCTCCAGGCAGGAACACTGGAGTGGGTTGCCATTTCCTTCTCCAATGCATGAAAGTGAAAAGTGAAAGTGAAGTCCCTGAGTCGTGTACAACCCCTAGTGACCCCATGGACTGCAGCCTACCATGCTCCTCCATCCATGGGACTTTCCAGGCAAGAGTACAAGGACTAACAGACAATAAATTACAGAAATAGTGGTACTATTTATGCTGAATTGATGGGCTGTATATTTGTATATTCGTTATGAAAAACTATTTAGCAGTATTTATGATTTATACATTCGGAGAAGGCAATGGCACCCCACTCCAGTACTCTTGCCTGGAAAATCCCATGGACAGAGGAGCCTGGTAGGTCGCTAAGAGTCCGACAGGACTGAGAGACTTCACTTTCACTTTTCACTTCCATGCATTGAAGAAGGAAATGGCAAGCCACTCCAGTGTTCTTGCCTGGAGAATCCCAGGGACAGTGGAGTCTAAATGGGCTGCTGTCTATGGGGTCGTACAGAGTCGGACACGACTGAAGCAACTTAACAGCAGTAGCAGCTGCAGCATGATTTGTACATTAATGATTTGTAGTTAATGATTTGTACATTCTAAAACCAGCTGTTTTACTCCCTGGCATGTATAAATCATGCATGTAAAAATGTGGACAAAATTATGTGTGTGTGTGTGTGTGTGCGCGCGCGCGCACGCGTTTCTCAGTTGTGTCCAAATCTTGTGACTCCATGGACTGTATAGTCCAGCATGCTCCTCTGTCCATGGAATTCTCCAGGCAAGAATACTGGAGTGCATTCATATTCCCTTCTCCAATATAAATAGAAGCATTACTTTCATAGTCCCAAACTGCAATAATGTGATTGAATTTCACACACACACACACACACACATACACAGTAAAATATCAAAAGGTATATAAATTTCAAAAATAGGACAGCTTGTACTTTTCCCAGTTCTGCAAAATCATTGATCTGACATCATCCCTCCATGTTTGGTGATTATATCATCCTGGTAGAGTGTCTTCTCCAAACTTGTGTCATGACCTATTCTCAGCATAAGGAAAATGATGCATTCCTTTTCTACTTGAAGATTTTCCTTGTGGTTGACTTTCCCTTGTCTATTCTCTGGTGTACCATCACTATTTCATAAAGCAACCTTATGGTATTTCAGGAGCTACAAACAACTAGTCTCCAGGTATACAACTTTAAACATGTTTTGAATTATATATTTTATTTGATATTTACAAACACATGCTTCTGAAATCTTCTAAACAGATGGAAAACCCAGCTAAAGGCAGATTCAATCCCATGTGGCAACTGCCAGCCATGAACTGAACAGAAGCTACCCAGTAGGGCACACCCACTCTAGTTAGCATAATCCCTCCCTGACATAATGATTGCATAAGCATTTATCCTAACCACAGCTCATTTGTTTTTTCTCAGTCACAATGGGGATTTTAACTAATTGCTTGCTTGTTTCCCTTCAGTCCTGTTGGATTCTTTGCGACCCTATTGGATTGTACCCTGCCAGACTCCTCTGTCCATGCAATCCTCCAGGCAAGAATACTGGAGTGGGTTGCCATTCCTATTCCAGAGGAACTTCCTCACTCAAGGATCAAACCCACATCTCTCGTGTCTCCTGCATTGACAAGCGGGATCTTTACCATTAGCACCACTTGGGAACTTCTATTAAATTTCCTAAAGGGCTACCAAGCAGCTCTTGCCATTTCCAAATTTAGAAATTTCTCTTGCCCCTGAGACTAACTCCTTATAAAGGCAAGAAACTGTTAGTCTTTGAGCTATTAAAACCTGCTTCCAGTTTATTCTCCAGTTTATTCTTCCAGTGGGCTGAAGATGAGTCATCTCTCAAAGGTTGATTTTCCAGAATTCTCTTATTGAGAGCAATTTGACTGCAACTAAGGTGTCCATGACTTCTTTGAAACCTGTTTCCCTTCACTGAAATATGTTATTAAGGATATGTGCTACACAGAATTTTAGTAAGTTACCCTTTCGTCTTCCGCCTGAAATCACATAGAGTAGTTCTCTATTGTGACATATCGTGGGCTTCCCTGATAGCTCAGTTGGTAAACCATCCGCCTGCAATTCAGGAAACACCGGTTCGATTCCTGGGTCGGGAATCCACTGGAGAAGTATACACTACCCACTCCAGTATTCTTGGGCTTCCTCTGTGGCTCAGCTGGTAAAGAATCCGCCTGCAATGTGAGAGACCGGGATTTGATCCCTGGGTTGGGAAAATCCCCTGGAGAAGGGAAAGGCTACCCACTCCAGTATTCTGGCCTGGAGAATTCCAGGGACTATATAATCTATGAGGTCACAGAGTCGTTTCACTTTCACTTCCATTGTAGCATAACAAATCATTAAATCTCAGCAACTGTGACATGTGTAATCTTACAATTCCGCACAGAAGTCGGCCAGGCCAGACTCACCTGTATTCTCTGCTATGGGTCTCAGGAGGCAGCCATCAAGGTGTCCTCCTGACTGCGGCTCCAGGGTTAGAAGAAGCGGCTCCCAGATTCATGGAGGTGGTTGGCCCCAACTTCCTGCTGACGCCTGACAGGAGTTACCTCAGGCCCCTAGTGACCCCTCAGCTCCCGGAGGCCACCAGCATCTCCCGAAGGCAGCCCACGGTTTCTGGTAGGAGTCTGGTACTAGGAGGCCTCCAAGGCACATGTTAGTACTGAGCAGCATCCATCACTTTGCTAGACCCCACAGTTGAGAAGCCAGCTAGGCGGCCACTACACAGTGAGACTGGAGGTCTCAGTACAGAGGCCTGAAAGTTTCCTTCCACCCAACCACCACATCCATTTCCTGGACCTGAGCCTTGAAGAGCAGCAGGCCAGCGAGGGCCTGCGGGGGATGCTCTTCCAGGGCGTGGCCTGCTGGTGCCTCTTCAGACTTGGCCGCCACGGCCTCAGCCTCGCCTTGGACTTCAGGTCGGCTCCCAGGGAGGAGCAGAGACACTTCTGAGGCCCAGGCCCGGGCCTGCTGGGAAGCCCCCTGCACCGGCACACCAGGCCACAGATGGAGACCCGGTGTGGACAGAGGACACCCTGCAGCCCTGAGAGCTCACTGCCCGCCTGCCTCCCTTGCACGCTGCGCCCCAGATGAAGACCCCGCTCCTGACCAGAACTTCCGGCCACTCCCACTGCCTCTGCGCCTGGGCCCAAGGTTCTCGTGCCAAGGTAGGAAACCTGTTTGCATTTCTTAAAGCCTTGAGAATTGCGTTAAAAAACCTTGCAGACATGAAAAGGATGAGTAAACGCAAGTTTCCCAGTCTAAATGCAAAGCTTTTCCAACTCAAAGCAAGTAACACTGAAGATCAAATTTCTTAGCAAATTTCAAGTGTGCACTACAGGATTATTAACTATAGTCAACATGTTTCTTGATCTATTTCTTTTTAACCTTAAAATTAGTTACACTGACTTGCCAAGACATTGAAAAAAAACTTAATGAATATTTGGTGTAAACTCGAGATTTCTTGACCTCTCTCTTTTTTCAATTAAAACCAATGATCCCAGTTTAGGGAATAAAAATATGACCTTCTATATAAATTAACTGATACATTATTTTCCACATATAACATGGCAATATTAGTTTGTTTAAATAGTAATACATGGAATAACTGGAAATAATGATTGACTTAGATGCCATTTTATTATTTTTTTTAAAATCTTTTCATATTTATTTACAATTTTATTGTATTTTTTAACTTTACAATATTGTATTGGTTTTGCCATATGTCAAAATGAATCTGCCACAGGTATACATGTGTTCCCCATCCTGAACCCTCCTCCCTCCTCCCTCCCCATACCATCCCTCCAGGTCGTTCAAGTGCACCAGCCCCAAGCATCCAGTATCCTGCATTAGATGCCATTTTAAAAGAAAATATCTCTACTTGTCTTTCACACAGATGAATAAATGTAAATATATAATCTGTAATCAATAGAGTAGGTGGAAGCAAATAAGGAAAAGCTGAATCTATTCACTGAAAAATAAAGAATTATATAATGTAGTAATCTGGATTTATGCATACAAATTCAGGAAGCTTCAAAGCAGGAATTTGGGGCGATAGATGTTTGTCATCAAGTTTTTATAAATAACCAGAATCTATAATGATAAATAATATATAGAAACTACAAGTGTAAATGCCTACAAGAAACGCTATGAGACAGTCTTTTAGATTCTGTTTAGAAAATCATTCAAAGTATGTGTGGGTTTGGAGGTGGAGGGGATGTCAGCTAGTCTTTCAAAGCTGCAGAGCTACTCAAATACTTAATTTTAATACTACTTTGAACTTAGTGCCTAATTTATTCAAATCTGTTTTTTTCTTTCCTCCCTCTCTCTCCCTGTGAAATGAATAGACTATCATATAGTGGATAATAATGTAGCCTCTAGGTTCAAGCTTAGCAAGTCCGAGTGTTCACTTTATATTGTATGATAGTTAGGTAATTAATGAGATAGTACATGTACTAAGTTATATAACAATGCCCAGTACATAAAAAGTGCCAATATATCTTGACTATTTTTATCAAGGAAAAAAAAATACACACATGCATATATGAATGTATGTGCATTATACATATAGGTATAGGTATACACCACTCCAGTACTCTTGCCTGGAAAATCCCATGGATGGAGGAGCCTGGTGGGCTGCAGTCCATGGGGTCGCTACGAGTCAGACACGACTCAGCGACTTCACTTTCACTTTTCACTTTCATGTACTGGAGGAGGAAATGGCAACCCACTCCAAAATTCTTGCCTGGAGAATCCCAGGAAAGGGGGAGCCTGGTGGGCTGCCATCTATGGGGTCGCACAGAGTTGGACACGACTGAAGCGACTTAGCAGCAGCAGCAGCATATATATACACTTATATATGCTATCATATGTAATATGCAAAAATATATGTACACATACCTATTTTTCCACATTAAATTAATAAAAATATAGGCTATTATATTTTTGTATATTAGGCTATAACTTATATATAACTTACATATAACTTCAGTTATATAAGTATGTAAGTATATAACACACTTTAGCATTTCACAGTAACTGAGCCATAAAATATTGAATTAAGTGTTTAAGCGACAGGACTTGACAGCTTCCAAAAGTCAAAGTGAAAGAGAAAAGTGTCATTGATGGAAAACACATTGTGGGCTACTTAATACACTTTGACTGTTAGCTAAGGAATTTGTAAACTGCCAAAGATGAATAATTATCAAATGCTCCCTATTCAACCATTTTATAACTTACTTTAGTATTAGGTCTTAGCTTAGTATCCTTCCATTATTGAGGCTATGACATTTTACTGTAAACTTTCCAGTGTTATTCCTTCTAATGCACTTCTGCAGATTTTATCTGTGTACTGTCAATTATGTCATAAGCATAAACAGTGATATATTAAAATGTGAAAATAGCATTTTACTTAAATATACTACATTTGCAAATTTACCTTAAATTTATCATTTATATAAAAAACTATTCTAATACATTACAACAGTAATGTAATGTGCTGTTAATATGACCTATATCACCAAGATAAGACTAATTACTCCACAGTAAAATGCAATATGTCACCAAATGGTGCCAAGGATACAGAGAAACAATTTTACATACTTTGGTGGTGAGAATGTAAAATGGAACAACCACTCTGAAAAA
Organism: Tragelaphus eurycerus; assembly: GCA_935064755.1. NCBI lineage: Eukaryota > Metazoa > Chordata > Mammalia > Artiodactyla > Bovidae > Tragelaphus > Tragelaphus eurycerus. The sequence goes on from CAKXYN010000061.1 coordinate 14,453,743, forward strand.
TATTTTGGCAGTTTTTAAGAAAACAACAACAACTAAAAATGTTCTTTATATGTGACTCAGCAACCTCACTACTAGCCTTTTATCCCAGAGAAAATCAAACTTATGTTGATACAAAAACATGCATGTTATACTTTATTTGTAATAGCCCCAAACTAAAAACAACCCAAGTGGCCTTCTGTAGATTAATGGTTAAACAAAACGGGGTGCATCCATATCATGAAGCACTATTTGACAATAAACAGGAACTAGCTACTTCTACTCAGAAGAATTTAGATAATCTCAAAGGACTTATGCTGGAAGAAAAAAGCCTTACACACACACACAGAAATATATATATATATATATATATATATATATATATGCGCATTGTGTGCTTGCATTTATTTGACATTCTTTAAATGACAAAATTATAGGGATAGACTGGAAGGAGATGTTAATGAAAGGCATAAACTATGAAAAGGTAGCAAGAGAGATCTTGTGGTGAAAAAACAGTTCTATATCTTGAGTGTAGACACATGTATACACATACACACACATACAAGTGCAGGTAAAACTAGTGAAATCTGAAAAAGTTCTGTAGATTGTACCGATATCATTTTCCTGGTTTTGACTGTGTCAAATATAAGCAAATTCAGATACTGATGGTGAGGGCATGTTCTACTAGTGCAGCAAGGAAAGAATACAGCATGAATTCAACTTTTATTCTTATCATAAATAACTGGGTACTTTAAGGGAAGATGAGAAGTTATGGAAGATGAGCAGAGGCTTAGTAGAGTTAAGAAAGTGAAAAAATACAAAAATCTGGAAGTGAGTGGTTCAGTTCAGTTCAGTTGCTCAGTTGTGTCCTACCCTTTGCAACTCCATGAACCACAGCACGCCAGGCCTCCCTGTCCATCACCAACTCCTGGAGTCCACCCAAACCCACGTCCATTGAGTCAGTGATGCCATCCAACCATCTCATCCTCTGTCATCCCCTTCTCCTGCCCTCAATCTTGCCCAGCATCAGGGTCTTTGCAAATTAGTCAGCTCTTTGCATCAGGTGGCCAAAGTATTGGAGCTTCAGCTTCAACATCAGTCCCTCCAAAGAATACCCAGGACTGATCTCCTTTAGGATGGACTGGTTGGATCTCCTTGTAGTCCAAGGCACTCTCAGGTGGTCTGATATTCCCATCTGTTTCAGAATTTTCCACAGTTTATTGTGATCCACACAGTCAAAGGCTTTGGCATAGTCAATAAAGCAGAAATAGATGTTTTTCTGGAACTCTCTTGCTTTTTCGATGATCCAGCAGATGTTGACAATTTGATCTCCCATTCCTCTGCCTTTTCTAAAACCAGCTTGAACATCTGGAAGTTCACAGTTCACGTATTGCTGAAGCCTGGCTTGGAGAAGTGGGTGGTTAGTTCCTGTGAAACCCATCTGCATTTGCTGACTGGCCCTTTTCAAATTTAGGTTCCTATCCTGCCATAGAGACTGGGAGACAGGGTCCCCAACTTCAACTGTTGACTGGAAGAAACAGTAATTTCTTTTGGCAACCTTGAGTTTTCTCAGGCAGGTATTTTATTATAAGAAGCTCTGGTCATTCTAGCAATGAAGCCTTTCCCTGTTAGAATCTAGTGTTTGTTTAAGTCTTTGTGGGTCAAGGTTGAGGCCTAGTGGAAAAGAAGGCTCAGAGGAGCCTGGCTAGAGTTTGGTCAATTAGAGAACTTTGTCAACTGTAGTTACATAAGATAATAGTAACATGTAATTACATGTTATGTAACTACATCTTATGTAGTTACATAAGATGATCCTAATAGTGATCACCATTAGGAAAAACTGAATTACTAATATACCATCTCTTTACTATCTTTAAAACTTCCTGTGAATCTATAATTATTTCAAAGTAAAAAGATTGAAAATATGCAATATATTTATTATATGATCATAATTTATAGCTAATAATCTTAAGGTGTTTATAATTTGCCATAATCATTAGAGCAGTATAAAGGAGAGAGAATTTTGTAATCTGCCAGTATTCATTAAGGATTCATAAAAAGTCTTTTTCTTACTGATATATTCTTAACATTAGGCAGTGTACCTTCCACATTTTAGATGCTTAGTTAGTTTTGCATAGTAAAAGAATATATGGATGATCACCTTATCAGTGTTTATTAGGATTATCCAATTCTCTTTAACAAGGCTTTATATTCACCAGAAAATTTTTATTACTAGCCTTATTTAGTAAAAAGCACAGTTTCTGTCTTGTATCTTGAGAGAGTATACTCTTTACAACATAGTATAGGAAAATAATGTTCCATCCTGAATTTTCTGTTTTTTAAACATATATATTGACTTGTTTTTCACTGTGAATTTGTAAATTGGTATTAAGTGTCATTCAGTGGTCATCTTTGAGTTACAGTACAGGAAATCCATATTCTGGATTAGATTCCTACATTAATGGAATCAGTATTCCAGACAAGAAAACTAAAAGCCATGTCCTAAGCTATTAATAGGACTTCCCTGGTGGCTCAGATGGTAAAGCGTCTATCTACAATGCGGGAGACCCGGGTTTGATCCCTGGGTTGGGAAGATCCCTTGGAGAAGGAAATGGTAATCCACTCCAGTACTATTGCCTGGAAAATCCCATGGACAGAGGAGCCTGGTAGGCTACAGTCCATGGGGTCACAAAGAGTCAGACACGACTGAACAACTTCACATTCACGCTATTAATAGTGATCTAAGATCCTGTGAAAACGTACAAGAAGCTCCTTCTATTTTTTATATATTCTCTATTATAAAAATCAATGTACATTGTTCTCGTTAACAACATTGTTAAGGTGAATTGCTTGTAGGAAACAGTATTCAACAGCAATCTGCATGGTACTAGAGTTACATGGTAAGAATTCAGCTTTTCCTTTATCTAGAGTGAGATAAAGGAAAAGCTAAATTATTTGAGAGTTCCATCTCACCAGGAATTTCACTAAAGTCAGGCTTGACCTCAAATAGATAGAAGACTCAAATATGATAGAATCTCTAGTCTGCTGTGAAATATTCCTCAATAAAGCTTATAACTTATACAGGTTTCTCTTTTGCATCTTTGTATTTTTGAAGTACAAGCACAGTGGCATAGAGTGTTCTAGCCCCTCAAAGGTCAGAGCCACATGTACAGTACAAGGTCTGTACGTTGGCTCAACTCCATGTCAGCACACTGTCAAAATAAAGAATGATGTATAAATCTATACAGTCTGCCAACAACAGCATATAAACTACCTGGAGTTTATCCAGCTCTACACAGAGGGCACCTTTCTGCAGCAAGCCCAGAATATTCTTATGATGTCATGTTGGTGAAGGATGCTATCAAGGGTAGAAATTTGTGGAATTTTCAACAATAATAGGTAGTACATCTTTCCAAATGCTTATATTCTATGTATCCTATGTATTAAAAAACTAAGTATTTTGTGTTTATTGTATAATTTATTTAAATAATTGTCTGTGTTTTAAATAAAAATTTTTGAAACATAGAGATATATGTCAGAAATATTAAAAATCATTTAATGTAGGTGAAAACCAGGTTTTTGTGAGTGGAAATGGATTATCATAGGAAGAATTTTAAGAGAATAAAGAATGAATTGAGAAGGAGACAAAAGATTGATACAATTAGACTTAGGTGATTTCTAGTTCTTCAGTACACGGAGTGCAGCTACAGTCTTGGGTTACTGCTGCTGCTGCTGCTGCTGCTGCTAAGTCGTTTCAGTCGTGTCCGACTCTGTGCGACCCCATAGACGGCAGCCTACCAGGCTCCCCCGTCCCTGGGATTCTCTAGGCAAGAACACTGGAGTGGGTTGCCATTTCCTTCTCCACTTGAGTTACCAGAAACTGTCATTTGAGGAATTTCTACTTTTACTTGGAAGTATTTCATTAAAATACACATTGAGAGAAGGATAAACACTCTATCAAGGTTTGGATCGGCTTGCAACTAAGAAAAGGCAATGGCACCCCACTCCAGTACTCTTGCCTAGAAACTCCCATGGACGGAGGAGCCTGGTAAGCTGCAGTCCATGGGGTCGCTACGGGTCGGACACGACTTCACTTTCACTTTCACTTTTCACTTTCATGCACTGGAGAAGGAGATGGCAACCCACTCCAGTGTTCTTGCCTGGAGAATCCCAGGGACTGGGGAGCCTGGTGGGCTGCCGTCTATGGGGTCACACAGAGGCGGACACGACTGAAGCGACTTAGCAGCAGCAGCAACAACTAAGAAATGCTAGCAATCCAAATGTTGCAGAAAGCCAGATAGAGAAGTTAATGATACAGCTCACAGATCTAACCTCTTAATCATGATTGTGACCTGAGATTTCTCACACTGTAATAAACTCTGACATCATTTTTTATGCAAAAATAGCTATTTCCCTAGGTGATGATTGCCAATGTGGGTAGGAGACTGAGAGAAGAAAGGTGCATCAAGTTCATAAAAACTATACTGAGTAAGGAACAAAGTAAATTTGATGCTTCTAGTTGTAAAGATGCAAAACTGTTAATAGTGAGGTTGCTACCAGTGGTAAAAAATCAAAAGAGAGCTTCCTATTTAAAATATCCCTCATGCTTTCCTCATAATAACTTCTTCTGTTGCTGAAGCTGAGACAAGTGAGTTGCTGACTCTTTTAAACTTATTTCAAAAAGGAAAGGTGATTCTGGGCTTTTCGGACCCTATCCAAAAAGTCTAGAAACATTTCTCTTTCTAATATCTTAATAAAAGTATGTTAAAAAGCTGTTTTTCATTTATTTTAAATAAGAAAAAAAGAGAGATGTTGCAGAACTTTATGACATGTAGTGGAATGCCACACCCCATGCTATTTTCCATTTCCTAAAATATTATCACTATTTTTTTGAAGAGATGGAACTGTAGTACTCTTTGTAGCTCTTTTCCTTTAAAATTGGTAGAATATAACAATTTCCTTTTAAAGTTGTATAAAATGTAATATTATTATCAAGTTTTCAAACCATAACTTTGTAAGTAATATAAATTGTGATATTTACAATTGTAGGGGAGAAAGACTTTTCCTTTCTTCTAAGCAAGGTTCTTTGATTGGCCTAACAATTAAATTGACATAAAACAGATTAACAAGAGAAAAACAAATTTAATTTCATATTTATAGAAGCCCCAAAGATATGGGACTCAAAGAAGTGACCAAAGCAGGTGACTTTTATACCTTTAAGACAAAGAAACAGTAAGCTTTAGAATAATTGACAAGATTGGGCTTGGGAGAGTAAATTAGTGAAGAAATAATATGTTTGTTTATACAGTCTTCTCAGACCTAAATTTCCTGTATCTTGATAAGGATTCCTTCTCCCCCTCCTGGTACAGGAAGGGTATCTTTCCCATGAAAGCTTTATCTTCTGTGTTCACAGGGACAAGGTAAGGTCAAAGTGTTCTTGTGTCCTCTGCTTCTTAAATAACTTTAATTCAAAATAGTCAACATGCCAGAGTAGCACACTTTGTCATGTTAAACTACTGAGTACTTTTGATCATGTCCAAATGTTAATTGATTAGTTGTTTCTATAGTTAAAACTTCTTAGTTTAAAACATTCATTTGGCTTCAAAAAAGTTATTTCTCCTGATTTGTCTGAAATAAAATGGAAAAGAATAATCTCCCTTATAAATTGAAAATCCTTTTGCATTGAATTCATATGAAGCTTCTTCTACAATCTGGAATTTGAATTCTCAGAAACATTTACTTGTGTTACTTGAAAAATAGCCTTGACTTAAAAAAGAGCTACTGAACTGTTTAGTTATAAACAAGCAATTTGTATATTTAGTTTAAATATTTAAAACCAACTTATGTACTTATGTATTAATCATAAAATGAAGACAGAAATGAAATCTCATTACACGCTTGAAAAAATACTGATCATTTACCTTAAGAAAATTTACGTTTAAATTGTATTTCTATCCATGCAGTTCATATAAATGGTCTTCTTAAATTTCACAAATGTGTTTTTATATATTCTAAAAATCTACATTAAGCAAACAAGAAATCCTTCTTATTTTTATTCCACAGCTATTGAACTGTAAGGTACAAATAACAAACTCATTATCACACTTCAGTTTGTTTTGGAGAACTATTATAATTTAGTGGAGAGAAGAATTTCAGTAGAAAGATGATGCATAACTGCGAAATGTAGCATAGAATATTTAGGTTGTAAATAGTAGAATATAAATGATATGTTACCACTATTCTATTCAACCTTCTCTTAACTCAAGAAAACTTTGGTGTGTAATATCAAACTCTATAAATTCCTACAGTTTATTTCTCATGGATTCAGCTCAGGAAACATGCTATATTCTATTAAATCATTACAAATTTCCTTCTAAGAACTATTGGGTACATAATATTCTGTTTTTGCAGTTAGATGAACTAAATAAAGATTTATCACTATGTTTACTTTGCCTGAAGTTGAAAAAACTGATTGGATGAAGCAAAATTATTTTTCTGATGTCAGAGTTTATTGTTCTGATGAAAAGTGTTTCTTCTTTTCTTTATATTCAGTTCAGGTCAGTCGCTCAGTCGTTTCCGACTCTTCACGACCCCATGAATCATAGCACATCAGGCCTCCCTGTCCATCACCAACTCCCGGAGTTCACCCAGACTCACATCCATCGCGTCAGTGATGCCATCCAGCCATCTCATCCTCTGTTGTCCCCTTCTCCTCTTGCCCCAATACCTCCCAGCATCAGAGTCTTTTCCAATGTGTCAACTCTTTGCATGAGGTGGCCAAAGTACTGGAGTTTCAGCTTTAGCATCATTCCTTCCAAAGAAATCCCAGGGCTGATTTCCTTCAGAATGGACTGGTTGGATCTCCCTGCAGTCCAAGGGACTCTCAAGAGTCTTCTCCAACACCACAGTTCAAAAGCATCAATTCTTCGGCGCTCAGCCTTCTTCACAGTCCAGCTCTCACATCCATACATGACCACAGGAAAGACCATAGCCTTGACTAGACGGACCTTTGTTAGCAAAGTAATGTCTCTGCTTTTCAATATGCTATCTAGGTTGGTCATAACTTTCCTTCCAAGAAGTAAGCGTCTTTTAATTTCATGGCTGCAATCACCATCTGCAGTGATTTTGGAGCCCCCAAAAATAAAGTTTCCACTGTTTCCCCATCTATTTCCCATGAAGTGATGGGACCAGATGCCATGATCTAAGTTTTCTGAATGTTGAGCTTTAAGCCAACTTTTTCAGTCTCCTCTGTCACTTTCATCAAGAGGCTTTTTAGTTACTCTTCGCTTTCTGCCATAAGGGTGATGTCATCTGCATATCTGTGGTTATTGATATTTCTCCCAGCAATCTTGATTCCAGCTTGTGCTTCCTCCAGCCCACCGTTTCTCATGATGAACTCTGCATATAAGTTAAATAAGCAGGGTGACAATATACAGCCTTGATGTACTCCTTTTCCTATTTGGAACCAGTCTGTTGTTCCATGTCCAGTTCTAATTCTTGCTTCCTGACCTGCATACAGCTTTCTCAAGAGGCAGATCAGGTGGTCTGGTATTCCCATCTCTTTCAGAATTTTCCACAGTTTATTATAAGGTAAATGCAATTATTAAGTTCTGACTCTTACAGATACTCTAATATTAAAGTAATGAAATTAATTGAAACAATCATTTATTTAAAAACCACTGTTGAATGTTATTTTAATATGTTTATTTCAGTTTATTTTGCTTAGTATAATGTGGGCTAAGAGTTTTTCACACATATCCTTCAGAACCAAGATTCTGTCCAATAAATCAAAGTATGTGTTGGGAACTGTTTATACAATCTAGCATTGTAGGGAATAAGGCTTACGTAAAAATTAGTAAAAAGTATAACATTTTAAAAACATTTTTTGCATATTAGAATTAAAGAATTTTAAATCCAAAAGGAAGTATATATAAAGTCCCCAAATCAAAGGAGCATCATTGCTATAAACTTTGCCATAAACTTCAAACATCATTTTGCACACAAGTAATTTTTAACACCTGGCATTTTTTTCCTTTGGTAGTTCTTTTTAAATAATAGATTCTAGCCTTAGGTACAGTTCTACTTTTAATTTAAGTGGAAATCTAAAAGCATGAAATTCTCCTTTGTAGACAATATTCTGCTACTGCACATAATTGTTAGAGGGATAGGCCATGCCTGACCTTGTAGTCTTCATAATAAAGGACCTCATCTAGTTATTCACCTCACAGTAGAGAAGAATAACCCCCCTTTCAAAATTTGAAGATATACACATTGTTTTTATATAAATTAAAAAATCGAAACATTTTTAAATGGAGACATGATGTAGGGTTCACAACCCTTAACAAATTTATCCTAAATTATCACTAATATATCTAGGACAACTCAGAGACAAGATGTATCTCATGAAACATAAAAAATTTAGACTAATAACACATAAAACTATTTCCAGAATCTGAGAGTTTTCTGAGCTATAATCAGACATGACTAGAGCTATTCTCAAAATTTCAAGTATTAACTCACAAAATTTTGGAACTGTGGATATTTATTTGCCTTTGTTTATACAGAAGGGTCAGGGAGATCCCCTGGAGAAGGAAATAGTAACCTACTCCAATATTCTTGCCTGGGAAATACCACCAACAGAAGTACCTGGAAGGCTATAGTTCATGGGTTGAGAAGAGTTGGACACAATTTAATGACTAAACCACTACATACAGAAGGGTAGATATTATATAAAGAGATGCTGACACCACTAAAGAGCTCTGTTTCTATGCCAATCTGGAAATTAGACAGGGGACTCTCTTCTAAAAACAGTATGTTCAGATATGCTCATCCACTTCTCCCCCAGGAGCTCTCCCTGGGCAACTGAGCTTTTTGTTCAAGGACCTGTTCTAGAATATACAATGGCGTCTGTCATTAAGCTTTTTAATGACAGACACCATCCCACCCATCCTCTGGTCCTTCATGATCTCAAGCCTAATTCTCCAGGGTGGGAAACAAACAAAAAATTAGCAACCAAGATTGAAAAATAATTAATCACAATGAAACAATCCAGAAGTGTCTTAAGAACAAATGTTTGGATGCCATTTTGCAGCAGATTTGTAGTGCAGTCATTTGGACTTCCCAGGTGGTGCAGTGGTAAAGAATCTGCCTGCCAATGAAGGACATGCAAGAGATGCGATTTTGATCCCTAGATTGGGAGGATCTCCTGCAGTAGGAAATGGCAACCCACTTAGTATTCTTGCCTGGAAAATTCCATGGACAAAGAAGCCTGGCAGTTTACAGTCCATGGGGTCACAGAGGCTCAGACATGACTGAGCACACAGTACATAAAAATCTACTGTTAAATATTTAGTAAAACAAAGACACTTGATGATCTCAGAGATATGGTAAAGAAAACCTTACGCTCTTCAATAGAAATGAAAACAATAGTCAACAATAGAAATGAAACATTTTATGGAGAAAATTTTGCTGTATAACTTGTGATCTATGTGAAGGAAGCTAAAAGATTACTTGACTTTATGCATTTAATAGATTTTTTTTTAAAAAATGATTAAACTAATATTAGATTAAGTTTAAGAGAAAGCTGATTTTGTGTCCTCTGCAAGTTCAATGATATGATTGTTCCACAGGTAATATTTACATTACTATCTTGCAATAAAAATTATTTATGACCTTTTGTCTTTCAAAATCAATCATGTAGTATGAAAGAATTATAGCCATGTAATAAAATGTGAATATTATAAATACATTGTGAAAGCTGGGAAGATTGTGTAAGACAACTATCAGTCTCATCTCTTGTAGTAGAGTATAAAAAAAAGAGCTTGATGTGGATAAATAGGAAATAATGTATAAGCACATTATTTACAATTATAAAGCTGACCACCAGAAGAACAAATAATAGAAACTATCAAATAGTATGATTTCCAAGGGAAGTTTTTCAGCACTGTTCTTTAACTTTTAAATGCTCATATCGGTTTTGAGATTTAAAAAAGTAAGGAAAATAACAAGTTCTTAGTTAAATCATAATCCCATAAGAAGCTGAGATGAATAAGTATTAAATTAATGTGTTAATTGAACTTACCCACTCTATAAGCAATAAAATAGAGTATAAATATTGAATAGTCATTTTAAAAAAGGCACTTAAGTCATGTTATTTATTTCTCCCTATAATCACTAGCTATTAAAAGCTGCTTGATAAAGTTAAATGTAAAACACAGTGCTTCTCTAGGCCAGGATTACATTTGTAAAAAAAAATCTAGAACCATGAAGGACACAACTACAGAGAGGTGTACACAAGACAATGAAACCGCAACACCTAGGTGGCTGCAGTCAGCAGGAGTGTCAGATTCTGGGACAAAACCGTTATGCATAGATAGAAAAAGTGTCTTCTGCACTTTGGGAAATACTTTGCAGGTGTGACCTAGCCTGGACGTTGTTTTCTTTCTCCTAAAACTAGGTCATTCTTTATAACCCCCTCCTAGCATTGGAGCACAAATATAAAATTGTTCCTTTGAGGTCAAAGGCAGTTTTGACAGGCACAGCTTTATCAAAACTGAAGAAAATATTCCCTTTTAAGTTTCCAGATGATATGAGATTGTACAACAGATAACAGAGAAAACAACGTGATATAATCTGAGCTCCAGAAAATCAGATGATGAAAGACCTACACTTGGCACCTGAATTTCTATAACTATAGACAAACAATGACAAAAAATGACTATGCCAAAGCCTTTGACTGTGTGGATCACAATAAACTGTGAAAAATTCTGAAAGAGATGGGAATACTAGACCACATGACCTGCCTCTTGAGAAACCTGTAAGCAGGTCAGGAAGCAACAGTTAGAACTGAACATGGAAAAACAGACTGGTTCCAAATAGGAAAAAGAGTACGTCAAGGCTGTATATCGTCACCCTGCTTATTTAACTTCTATGCAGAGTACAACGTGAGAAACGCTGGGCTAGAAGAAGCACAAGCTGGAATCAAGATTGCTGGGAGGAATATCAATAACCTCAGATACGCAGATGACACCACCCTTATGCAGAAAGTGAAAACAAACTAAAAAGCCTCGTGATGAAAGTGAAAGACGAGAGTGAAGAAGTTGGCTTAAAGCTCAACATTCAGAAAACGAAGATCATGGCATCCGGTCCCATCACTTCTTGGGAAATAGATAGGGAAACAGTGGAAACAGTGTCAGACTTTATTTTTTTGGGCTCCAATATCACTGCAGATGGTGATTGCAGCCATGAAATTAAAAGACACTTACTCCTTGGAAGGAAAGTTATGACCAACTTAGATAGCATATTCAAAGGCAGAGACATTACTTTGCGAACAAAGGTCCGTCTTGTCAAGGCTATGGTTTTTCCAGGAGTCATGTATGGATGTGAGAGTTGGACTGTGAAGAAAGCTGAGCACCAAAGAATTGATGCTTTTGAGCTATGGTGTTGGAGAAGACTCTTGAGAGTCCCTTGGACTGCAAGGAGATCCAACCAGTCCATTCTGAAGGAGATCAGTCCTGGGTGTTCACTGGAAGGACTGAAGCTGAAACTCCAATACTTTGGCCACCTCATGTGAAGAGTTGACTCATTGGAAAAGACCCTGATGCTGGGAGGGATTGGGGGCAGGAGGAGAAGGGGATAACAGAGGATGAGATGGCTGGATGGCATCACCGACTCGATGGACCTGAGTTTGAGTGAACTCCGGGAGTTGGTGATGGACAGGGAGGCCTAGCGTGCTGTGATTCATGGGGTCTCAAAGAGTCAAATGCAACTGAGCGACTGAACTGAACTGAACTGATAGACAAATAAATTGAGAAAACTTGGTAAAACATATATTGTAGAAAGAAGATAATTATTGATGAAGACTGATTTGAAACACATAAATGTTTCAAAATTTAGAACCATGAAACAAAAAGAAAAAAATAAACATCAGATACAAGGAGAATCGTGAAGTTTCCCTTGCTCACATCCCTCAAGAAGAGAAATGTCAATTCTTGGATGAGACTGAGCGTTAAAAATCACATTGTACTTATAATGGTGTATTAATTTTAGGCATGCGTGGATGGATATGTGTATTTATGTGTGAATTGTCTAGTATGTGTGTTTATATATTCTGATACTGAATTATATATTGCTCATTGCTTAACTCGGGGAAGGCAATGGCACCCCACCCCAGTACTTTTGCTTGGAGAATCCCATGGACGGAGGAGCCTGGTAGGCTCCAGTCCATGGGGTCGCTAAGAGTCTTACATGACTGAGCGGCTTCACTTTCACTTTTCACTTTCATGCATTGGAGAAGGAAATGGCAACCCACTCCAGTGTTCTTGCCTGGAGAATCCCAGGGACAGGGGAGCCTGGTGAGCTTCTGTCTTTGGGGTCGCACAGAGTCGGACACGACTGAAGCGACTTAGCAGCAGCATTGCTTAACTAACACAATCTCCAGTGACACTTATGTGTACATCATTTTATAAAGGTCAGATTCTGTATAAAAGTTCTAAGCAGCATTCTTAAAGAATATTGATTATTACAGGCAGAATAATGCCCGCCTAAAGATGTTTATTGGAGAAGGCAATGGCACCCCACTCCAGTACTCTTGCCTGGAAATCCCATGGATGGAGGAGCCTGGAAGGCTGCAGTCCATGGAGTCGCTGAGGGTCGGATATGACTGAGTGACTTCACTTTCACTTTTCACTTTCATGCATTGGAGAAGGAAATGGCAACCCACTCCAGTGTTCTTGCCTGGAGAATCCCAGGGACAGGGAGCCTGGTAGGCTGCTATCTATGGAGCCGCACAGAGTCGGACACAACTGAGGGACTTCACGACACGATGACGACACGAAAGATGTTTATGAGTTTCCCTGGTGGCACAATGGTAAAGAATCCACCTGCAAATGCAGGAAATATGAATTCAATCCCTGTTCCAGGAAGACCCCCTGGAGGAAGAAGTGGCAACCCACTCCCCTATTCTTATCTGTAAATCCCCATGGGCAGAGGAACCTGGCAGACTACAGTCCATGGGGTCACAAAGAGTTGGTCACAACTTAGCAACTGAACAACAACAAAAGATGTTTACATTCTAATCCCTGGAACCTGAGACTATGTTAATATAAATGGGAAAAAGAAAAAAAAAAAAAAAAGACCTTACAAATAGAATCAAGGTTAAAGACCTTAAAACATGCAAAATATTGTGTAATATATGGGTAGACCAAATACAATCATGTGGGCCTTTATAAGTATTAGAGGAAGGCCCAAGACTGAATCAAAGAGGTGTCACAGAAAAAGTATAAGAAATTGAAGATGGAACAAAGTCCATGAACCAAAGAATATGGGCAACTTCTAGACACAGAAAGCAACACTCAACTGAAAGGGCAATGGAGACCTCAATCCTACAGTTTCAGTGAACTTAATTCTGCCAACAACTCAAAAGTAACTCTATTTTCCCAACATATATATTTTAGCCTGGAGATACCCCTGTTAGGCTTTTAACATAGAGAACTATAAGATAATAATAAATGTGTGTTGTTTTAACTTGCTAAATGTGTGATAATTTGTTGTAGCATCAATAAAAAACTAATTGCTTCCAAATCATTACTCTGCTATAATTATATGCTTGATTATATGTGTAGTATGAATTTATTATGTGAACAGTGCTAGTAAAGTACATTAGTCTACAGTTTACAAAGTTATACATCTTAGATTATTATTATTTCCATCTAACAGATGAGAAAACTGAAGGCTCAAAAGGAAAAGTTCGTTTTTAAAAGTTAGATGGCTGGTACACTCTGTGACTTATATTTGAAAACAAGGCTTAAAATCAGCTTGTTTTAAACCACTATGCTCTATATCTATACTTTTATATGTATAGCCTTCCACACATACCCACTCATACCTTCTGCATTTCCTAAATTCATCTTCAAAACCTCTAAGTAACATAAAGATTTATGGAATATGGGTCAGGTATTTTATTAGCGTGCTTCTCCATTTGAATAATAACTGATCTTGCTATGTGTATTTAAATAAATGTAAATTACTTTGCTTAATTCCTTTGAATACATTTACCTTAAAAAGTTAGTAAGCATTTTTGCTGAATTTAATACTAAACAATTACTTATATAAATTTTGAAACTACTTCATATTGCTAAGGGTAATTTTAGCAATGTAAATAAAATATGTGCATTTAAATACGTGCAATGTAAAGTAGGCAATGGCATCCCACTCCAGTACTCTTGCCTGGAGAATCCCATGGATGGAGGAGCCTGGTGGGCTGCAGTCCATGGGGTCACTGAGAGTCGGACACGACTAAGCGACTTCACTTTCACTTTTTCGCTTTCATGCATTGGAGAAGGAAATGGCAACCCACTCCAATTTTCTTGCCTGGAGAATCCCAGGGGCAGGAGAGCCTGGTGGGCTGACGTCTATGGGGTCACACGGAGTCGGACACGACTGAAGTGACTTAGCAGCAGTAGCAGAATGTAAAGTAAGTCCCCAAATTAAATGAAGTTTAACAACCAGTGTCAGCTAAAAATAAGATTAATTCTAGGTCACAAAAGTCATAAAAATAACAAAACCTTAAACAACTTCCATATAACATGTCTGAGGTTTAGTTTGCATGTTAGGCAAAAAAAAAAAAAATTATGTTGCTATTTCATTATTTAATTTTTCCTGTATTTTATTTTAGCATTACCACTTTGCACCACTACCATCATTACCCACTTCCTCTCAAAGGAGACTGAATAGTTCAACTCATGCCAGGGGCAGTCTAAGTAAGAACTGAGGTCTTGAGAGCCGCAGCTGAGCAAACATTGGCTCCTTGAGATAGAGTGAGGCAGTAGGTGCAGGAGTGAGCTGAGTCCTGTAGGAATAGAGGTGATGTTGAAAAGTAAGGGTAGAAATTGGGGACATATAGAGAAGATTTTTTTATGGAGACAAGACAAAATAAATTCTAGGACCAATAAGCTGGATTGTGTCATTTGTTTTTTGGGAAAAGTACTAGAGTAAAAGACAAATAATATAATAATACTGACTTTACAGTAAAATTCTCACTTAAGGAAACAGTAATGCCCTTGGAAGGGAGGGTGTGGATAATTGTTACTGTCTCCATCTGGTTTGGAAGAGTTCTAAGAAGGTCCCCCAAGATTCCCATTCTAATAACCCCTCCTCCCTTTGGTGTGAGTGAGAGCAGTGAGTATAATGGGATACAACTTACATAATAGGGTAACTTTGAGGATAGCCCTGACCTCACTGAGTGAGATCTTTAAATGAAGATGGTGTATCATTGAAAAGTTATCTTGTAGGCCTGAAAAAAAGCAAATAACCATGTATGTTGTAAACTACCTATGGAGAAAGCCCTAAGACTAAGACCTGAAAAAAGCCTCTAGAACTCTCTAGAAGCTAAAAGCTAGCAAGATGGGGATCTTAGTTCTAATACCAGAAGGAACTAAATTATTCTATTCGTCTGACTGAGATTTGATGAGCACTCGGAGCTCCAGATGAGAAAAGTACCCTAGCTGGCACTTTAATTTCTTTTTTATGAAGTCCTTTGAGGTCCTAAAAAAGATGACTGAATTATGTCATTCTTGGAACTTCTGATCTACAAAAACTAGGACTATCATTTTGTTTTCATTTAAGCTAATGAATTTGTGGTAATTTGTTATAACATTAAAATAAAAGTAATATAAATGTTGGTATTTTGGAAGTGAGGTGTCACTGATGTTTAAAAAATATTTTGGAGAAAAATTTTTAATAAGGGAGCAGCTTTGAAATCAGGCAGTAAGTGGAGGATGAAATAATTTTGACAAGAATGAGCGAGAAAGTCTAAATTACCTTTAATAGACTACTGGTAGAAATTGGTGCTCTAAGGATGATGCCTGGGAAGGCTCAAAATGAAGTCAAAAACATGTTACTGGAATTTAGAAGAAGGGGCATCCTTATCATGCAGTGGCAGAAAACTTAGCAAAACTGCACTCTTATTGAAAGAAGAATTTTGAAGTGAAGAACAAAAGTGGATAAGGAGATTTCTACTAGAAATGTAGTGTAAAACATGATAACTATAGTTAAGAGAACTGTAAGAGATATTTAAAAGTTGTTAAGAGAGTAAATCCTAAGAGTTTTCATGGCAAATAAAACCTTTTTTTTTCTTTTTTTATATATGAAATAATTGACACTTTTAAACTTTTTATAATCATTTCACTACATACATGTGTTTAAGTCAAATCAGTGTGCTGTATACATTAAACTCAGTGTTCTATACCTTAAACTTAGTGCGGTATATATCAATTATATTCCAATAAAGCTGAAAAAAATACAAATTTCCATCAAGGAAAAAAGTAAATATATTTAGTATTTAAAAAAGTAAATTATAATTTTGATTAAAAAAAAAAAGAAATTTCTAACCAAAGTGTTAATAGTGTTATCTGTTTTCTTATTACTACTTAGGATAAAATGCGTGAGGGAGATAAAATTGAGGGAAGAACTATTAAAGAGGAGCCAGGGATGTCTGATTTTGAAGCTTTCAATTACTTTGAATGACAGAAGATTCTAAATTCAGAAATGGCTACTAGAAACTTGACATAGAGAAAAATGTTTGTCACTGATGTGTCACTGTATAACCTTTTACTGCAATCTCGGAAAAACCAAAACTCAAAAGTATTCAATAACTCAAAGGGACTTTTCAAGAGATTAAGGATGTGCTTTATGAACTGAATCCTCTCAATCAAACTAGAGGTTCTCTAGGAAGCTTAAGGCATTGTCAGTCAACCATTCACTAAAAACCAAAAATAGAGAAGGGATTATCTCAAAAAGTCTTATGTCTTTGACTAATGGACTGAAACCTGGTGAAATCCATACAAGATCCAGAAAGCTTTTGAGAAACTTATTTTAGCAGAAACAGTACCAGCTTAGATAGATAGAAAGGACAGAGTAAAGATGAAATTAAAGTAAGCTTTTGGCTTAATAAAATTCCATCGTATCTATATAGACAACATCTTCTTTCTTTCTTTCTTTTTTGATGGACACAGGTTGTTGGACACATGTATTGGGTATGGTAAAGAACACTGCAATAAATTTAGATACCTTTTGGACATGTTTTCAGTTCCTTTGGGTATATACTCAGAACACGTGTATACCTGTGGAGGATTCATTTTGATGTATGGCAAAACCAATACAATATTGTAAAGTTAAATAAAATAAAATTAGAATGAAACCTGAAAAAAAAAAAGTTTGACCTTGTGGTGGCTCTTTTTTTTTTTAATTTTTTGTTTTCCTTACTGTTTTCCATAGTGTCTGCACCAATTTACATTACCACAAAGAGTCTATAAAGATTCCCTTTTTTTCATATCTTTGCCAACACTTGTAATTTCCTGCCTTCTTGATGATAGACCTGACAGGTGTGAAGTGATATTTTACTGTTTTGATGTGCATTTCTTTGATGATCAATGTTGTTGAGCATTTTCCCATGTATCTATTAGCCACAGAGGTGTCTTCTCTGGAAAAATGATTATTCAATTCTTCTGCCAATTTTTATAATCAGATTATTTATTTGTCATTGAGTTACATTGTTTAAAGGTACAGAGTTGCAGCTAGTAGATAAATAAATTCTGGAGATCAAATGCACAGGATAGTGTTTGTATTATTGTATTATGATTTTGTCTATGATGACCAGAGTCAAGTGTCCAGATGTTTACTTCTCTTTCAGATTCCTCTATTTTATTCATTTAGGGAGGTGTTTACCACCTTCTTTAATGTGAATTAAATTTCTTAATCTCTTTTACCCTAGCATTTTTCTTTCTCCCTTGAAAACTTCTCTATAACATTAAACTGCTTTTTGCCTGTTCTTATTGCCTGCTTGTAAGGAATATGTCACTTTCCTCTGTTTTCAGACTAATGACATTTTCTTTATCCATTAAACTAAATCACTTCTGTTGCCTCTGGGGCCTTCAGCCTCCTTCATTCCCTCTTATCTCATCAGTTTGCAAGCTTTCTCCTTCCACTAGCGTTTCCTTTCTCTCCCCAAACATCCTTAAATCTTCACTGTGCCTTATAGCAATTCTTTTCCGTCATGTCTGAGTCTCTTCTCCTTATTGTCAAGTCACTTCTAGCAAACTATATTCAGTCTCCACTTATTTCCACAACATACTCCCCTCCATAGCAATTAAGAGTTCTGTCAGAGAACAGAAGTGATTAAGTTACTATAACAGAGAGAATTCAATGTAAAAAAAAATTATACCTAGATATAAAGCTAAAAAGATAGACATTAAGCTCCAATGTAGTGTGAGGAAGCAACTGTAGAAAGTACCTATAAACCCCAGGGCTAGGGGAACCAAGGGAAGTTGTTGGAGTTATTAAAACTTTAAAGAGTTCGTCGCGGAGATGAGAGTCAGACCTTTGTGGTTAGAGTAGCTGTTCCCCTCTTGTTGATGGACCTGAACTTGGATGCAGACCCTGTGGGAGGGAACTCGCTTAGGTTGTTGCATACTAACTACAAAACTGGAATGACACATTTTGGGAAAACAGGATTCAGCTGCTGCTACAGAAAGAAATACCTGCTGCAAGAGTGAACAAGCTATATTGGAGTGATGGTCACAAGAGTTAGAAGCTGAGAATTCCCTAATTAAGATCCAGATAGGATAAATCCTTTCTTACTCTTCCAGTATCTGCTGCTGCTAAGTCACTTCAGTCATGTCCAACTCTGCAGCCCCATAAACGGCAGCCCACCAGGCTCCCCCGTCCCTGGGATTCTCCAGGCAAGAACACTGGAGTGGCTTGCCATTTCCTTCTCCAACGCATGAAAGTGAAAATGAAGTCGCTCAGTCGTGTCCGACTCTTTGAGACCCCATGGACTGCAGCCTACCAGGCTCCTCTGTCCATGGGATTTTCCAGGCAAGAGTACTGGAGTGCAGTGCCATTGCCTTCTCCAGTATCTATATTCCTCTAATTTTAAAGTTTATAGGCAATTTTTCATATAAGAGAACATTAAGCACACACACACACACACTTTTCAGTGTGCGGTAAACAATTTGACTTTGCCCATAGAAAAGTCTGACCCTTGCCCTTGGTTCCTGAGAAGGAAACTCTATAGCCTTGGAATGTCCTGTTTTATAAGTGTCTTTGTTTGTCCAGATCCTTGGGCTGTGCCACCAAATGTAACAGTGCAATTTTTGGTGGTAGGATTTGAGGAACAAAATATCACCTCAGTAGCTCCAGAGGGGCTGGGGGCTAAGCTCAATTTTGGGGGCTATCCACCATGTCTACCTGAGAGAGTTTGACAAAGACTCTGGACATCAAAGCCTGAGAGAGCTTCCATGGTTGGCTGTGCTCTGTGCATATAGCCAAGCATCATTGCTCACAGGAGTTAATGTTATCCACAACTCTATGGAAGGAGCAAAACAGAATGTCTGTGGTGTTGGAGAAGACTCTTGAGAGTCCCTTGGATTGCAAGGAGATGCAACCAGCCCATTCTAAAGGAGATCAACCCTGGGATTTCTTTGGAAGGATGCTAAAGCTGAAACTCCAGTACTTTGGCCACCTCATGCGAAGAGTTGACTCATTGGAAAAGACTGTGATGCTGGGAGGGATTGGGGGCAGGAGGAAAAGGGGACGACAGAGGATGAGATGGCTGGATGGCATCATTGACTCGATGGATGTGAGTCTGAGTGAACTCCGGGAGTTGGTGATGGACAGGGAGGCCTAGTGTGCTGCAATTCATGGGGTCACAAAGAGTTAGACATGACTGAGCGACTGAACTGAACTGAACTGAGGGCCGTCTTGGGAACTATTCACTAATTCTTGCTCAGTTTATGAAAAAAAAAAATTTCATATGTACAAAAATAACATATATCTTACAGTGGCACAACTTTAGGTTGGCAGTGTTTTGGTATTCTTAATATGATTAAAGAATTAAAGAATACAGTGTAATTTATGGCTTTATTGTGTGTGAAAGTTGCTCAGTTGTGCCCACTCTTTGCGACCCCATGGCCTATACAGTCCATGGAACTCTCCAGCCAGAATACTGGACTGGGCAGCCTTTCCCTTCTCCAGGGGATCTTCCAAACCCAGGGATCGTACCCAGGTCTCCTTCATTGTAGGTAGATTCTTTACCAGCTGTGCCACAAGAAAAGCCCAAAAATACTGGAGTGGGTAGCCTATCCCTTCTCCAGTGGATTTTCCCAACCCAGGAATCGAACCAATTATCTTCTGCTTACAGGTGGATTCTTTACCTACTGACTTATCAGGGAAGCCATGGCTTTATTGACATCATTTTACATATTACTTTCATGAATTATTGAAATATAACTTTAAAATAAACATCGTTGCTATTTTAGATACTCCAGAAATTTTCAAAACACTTCATAATTCTGATATTACTAACAAAAGGTAGGAAATCAAAGACCAACTGAATGAGTATACCAGGCACTGCACAGAAAATCAAGGTATGTGAATTTCAGACTTAGCTCTTCTACATATGAATTCTCAAGGCCTTCAGGATATCACTTAAACATTTTCCCTTCTGTTACAATGTTGTTTGAGGGCTGAGTGGTGTACAGGATGAGAAAAGTATTTTTTTCAGGGACATTTTAACTTCTATGAATTTATCTTTTTCAACCAAATTATGTAGAAAAACATTAAGTAGAAATGACTTATAAAATCTAGAAAGTAGAAGTTGTCTATATAATACATGAAATGACTCAAAAGCATCTGAGAATGGATTACTTGTTCATGTAGCAACACCCACTTATATTAAGAACGTCTTTTCTAAGACATTCTTAGAAAATCATTTGCATTTACCTTCAAGCACTTCTACAAAGTTCACTCAGGTTATATATCCTGTTTTTAGATGATAGACCATCACTGTACTCTTCCCCTAGTGTTTTGGCTTTTGCTATTAGAACTATTTTTTTTTTTTTTTATAATGGAACAGATCTCAACCCCTTTCTTACAGATTGTAGACCACTCCTCATCAAGGATTTAGAAGTCAAAGGGCCCATTTTCAAGACTGTCAGAAGGGAGAGAAATTGAGTAATCCAATTTATGATAACTACTGAACTTTCATGCTATGATTGGAGATTGTTCTGGATCAGAATTCTCTGTTCATTGCATTATCAAAGCCACATCCTGAGGATAACTGCAGTGTTCTGTAGTTGGACCCAGTCATGCCCTTATCACATCTCTAAACCAGCATGAGGAAGGCCCATTCAAACTACTGATTCCTCTTTTAATTTAATACATGTGTTGTGTTGACCAAACACTTACACCTAAATAACAATGAATAAATCTCCTCCACATGTCCTTGTTCACAATGGTGTCCTGATTCTTGTAACCTGTACAATTCCCTGGTCTTTTCCCAGAACTGGTTTCCTATCTTGCTTTCTTCAGGTCATTCTCTTGAAACTGAAGTTCATTCCCAAATACTAACATGTAGTTATCTGGAGGAAGACAAAATAAATGGCAAAAACAGCTTTTCTGCACTTATAATAATATATTCTCATATATTTCTTGTCTGATGAGACACCACTAACTTGTGTCAGATTTCTTGATGTTGAACACTTTCATGTTGGGTCCTCTGTTATATTGTACTCTGCTTCCCACTACCTGAAATCTAGATGGTCTCCCTAACATTTTCCCTGCTCTTTTTAGGCAAGATGTTGCAACTGTTAGTTTTAGGATACCATTAACACACTCCTGCCCCCCACACACATAAATTTAACTGACAAAGAAAATTGATACATCCTGAATTGTGGCTACACTTCATTAAAGGTGCAAGTAGGTCTATAAATCATAGAAATAAAATAAAAATTAATGTAACATTTTCAGTACTCAATAAAGTCTATGAATATATCATTTCATAATAATTCTTTATGAATTTTCTTTACTTTGATTTCACTCTCAGCAGTGCTGATCAGTGTGAAATCTCAATTCTCCTAGAAATAACTGAAAATTCAGTTTAAGGTACAGAATTTAGCTAGATCAAACCCAGCAGAGGTTATAATATTTATACTGAACATGGGGAAAAAATCAATCAGAAAAGATGTAATGCTTATATATAGAGATACAAACCTCTAGGAACATCAAAGGAAAGTTAGGTGATGAATTAGTTTGATTAAAGTAACATGAAAAAGTTTGAGTAAGAAGGTACCAATGAAAATGATCAATAACCTGCTACCATGCTACCTGGATAACATGGTTCAAGAACACTGATGCTGAGTAAAGTGAAAACAAATAAAATGCTCTCAATCAAATGCAGACTCTTCCTCATATGCAGTCAAAGTGTCCTGAATATGTTTGAAAATCAAACATCAAAATTGTAAAAATTAGACTTACAAAAGTGTAAAAATATTAAATAGTAAATAATATTAAATATTACTCTTTCAAGGAAGCCAATAAACAATTTCTAAAAATTACTGCAATATCCCCATCTCCTTCTTAAGAAAATTTCAGCAGGAGAGGGATAAAATTTATGAGACTCAGATATCATGGAAGCAAAAACATTCCTCCATCATTATATCTTTATTGACCATAATCTTTTAAATATCTGAAATGAAATGGGGGACAGTAAATTTCTTCTTTCACTGGATAGCATATTTGGCTTTTTGCCTTCCTGTTACTATATGGCCAGAACCTCAAGGAGAGACTCCCTGAATTCTTCACCCACAAATCCTGAAGGAAAGGTAAGAGAAGATAAAGACCTATAAGAACCAACCAACTCTGGATGCTTATAGGTGATTCAGCTCGTGGGGTTGCAGAACTCTGAAGCACACTGAAAAGAGCAAGTAAGATTTTAGGCCAGTTTGGGGTGAGGCTGGTAGAAAGTCTGAAAATCAATAATACTCTTCTTTATTTGTATAAATATTCTTTATATCTCAGTAGGAGCCATTTGTCCTACTCTAACTAGATAAGAGATAGAAACAAAAGAGGTTCTTCTACTCTAACTAGATAAGAGATCACCACAAAAAAAAGATCCAAATTACCTTTTGACAAACTGAGCATAAAAATAATAGATGACATTAATGAAAATTTATATAAAACTGAAGTTATATAGATTGCATCAAAGTCCAAACATATATTGTATATCTTCTGTATCTGATTTCTTGACATTTAACTCTAATATATGTTACACTTAAATTTAAATGTACACAATATGTTTTAGGGGGAAAAAAATCTTTTCATGACTTATTTGGTCAGAAAATAAACTAGAGAAATGTAGGAAGAGGGTTTTATGGGCATACAGTCAGCAGAGCCATAGATTTATAATAAAGCCATCTCATCATGTAAGTATTAAATTATTGAACAAAGTAAGTGAGGTTTTCAATATTCTGTGAGAATGCAGCTTTCCTTAATAGATAGGGAAATTTAAATTGAATTTAATGCCTTTTCTTGATACTTAATGCCTAAATGAATTTATGTCATCTATGGGGATCATGATTGGAATGAGATGACCCCAAGTTTGGAACTGCTGCTACATGGTATAATAATTAAAAACATAAATAACAAATCCTGTCATTTTTATTCTGTATTTATATTAACATATTTTGCCATCAAACCTAACTAAAGGTATAATTGAAAATACAGCTAAGAGTCATGAAATAAAATAAAAAATAAAATAAAATATTTTTTAAAATCCCACAAATGCAAAGTAAAGGGAGAAAAAAGGAAGAACTCTGAACAGGGTAAATGATAAGCAAAATATCTGTGCTTCAGTGCCATGCACATTTAGTTCTATGAAGGGACTTTACCAAGTATGGGGCTAGTCTTTCTTTCAAAAGGTTTATTAACCTACTACAGGTGAGTTACGGTAAACTAAGAGAAAAACAAAGACTATTCATTTGAGGTAATTTAGACAGCAGAGCCAGAAATAAACAAAAATGGAAGAACTAATGGAGAAGACAGACTAGATTAATAATTACATTCTGATAATGAATGTTCCCACTTACATCAACAATTACATTCTGTCTCAATAACCTCTGATTTATTAAACATGTATATGTGCACTTCTGTTAATATGTTTAGATACCTATGTATAACTATATCTATACTAACTTTTTGAACTTTGCATTGAAAATATTAGATTGAAATGAGTCTACCCAGACACCCAGATCTTTCTATTATCATTTTCCACTATTAGGAAACCAATAGCTGATTAGAGATCAGGGACAGGGAATATATAAGAAGATCCTGGAATTTCTTGAAGTACCAAGAAGTAAAGAAATGCTCAAAAAAAAAAAAAAAAAGTGATGGGGGCATGTAAAAATAGTACATGTGCCAACCTGAAGGAGGTTCCAATGACCAATTTGGAATAATTTTGAGAAAAAATAAATAATATAGTATTGACTTACAATCCAGTGCATACAGTTAGTATTTGAGAGTCTATGCTGATATAAATTAAAGAAAAATAAATGCAAAAGAGGGAAAATGGTTATCTGAGGAAGCCTTCAAATAGCTGAGAAAAAGAGAGAAACTAAAGGCAAGGGAGAAAAGGAAAGATATACCCATCTGAATGCAGAGTTCCGAAGACTAGCAAGGAGAGATAAGCAAGCCTTCCTAAGTTATCAATAAAGAAATAGAGGGAAAAAATAGAATGGGAAAGACTAGAGATCTCTTTAAGAAAATTATATACCAAGGGAATATGTCATGCAAACATGGGCACAATAAAGGACAGAAATGATATGGACCTAACAGAAGCAGAAGATATTAAGAAGAGGTGGCAGAATACACAGAAGAACTATAAAGAAAAGATCTTGATGAACCAGATAATAACAATTGGTGTGATGAATAACCTAGGGCCAGACATCACTTGCAAAGTGAAGTGGGCTTTAGAAAGCATCACTATGAACAAAGCTAGTGGAGGTGATGGAATTCCAGTTGAGCTATTCCAAATCCTGAAAGATGATGCTGTGAAAGTACTGCACTCAATATGCCAGCAAATTTGGAAAACACAGCAGTGGCCACAGGACTGGAAAAGGTCAGTTTTCATTCCGATCCCAAAGAAAGGCAATGCCAAAGAATTTGGCATTGAATTTGCCAAAGAGTGCTCAAACTACCACACAATTGCACTCATCTCACATGCTAGCAAAGTAATGCTCAAAATTCTCTAAGCCGGACTTCAACAGTACATGAACCGTGAACTTCCAGATGTTCAAGCTGAATTTGGAAAAATCAGAGGAAGCAGAGATCAAACTGCCAACATCCGTTGGATCACAGAAAAAAAGAGAATTCCAGAAAAATGCGTACTTCATTGACTATGCTAAAGACTTTGACTATGTGGATCACAGCAAACCGTGGAAAATTCTGAAAGAGATGAAAATACTAGACCACCTGACCTGCCTCCTGAGAAATCTGTATGCAGGTCAAGAGGCACCAATTAGAACCAGATGTGGAATGATGGACTGGCTCCAAACTGGGAAAGGAGTACTGTATTGTATATTGTCAGCTTGCCTATTTAATTTATATGCAGAATACATCATGCAGAATGCTGGATTAGATGAAGCACAAGCTGGAATCAAGATTGCAGGGAGAAATATCATAACCTCAGATATGCAGATGATACCACCCTTAATTACAGAAAGTGAAGAGAAACTAAAGAGTCTCTTGATGAATGTGAAAGAGGAGAGTGAAAAAGCTGACTTAAAACTCAACATTGAAGAAATGAAGATCATCGCATCCGGTCCCATCATTGCATGGCAAATTGATATGGAAATAATGGAAACAGTAAGAGACTTTTTTTTTTTTCAGCTCCAATATCACCACAGATGGTGACTGCAGCCACAGCATATTAAAAAGCAGAGACACTACTTTATCCACAAAGGTACTTATAGTCAAAACTATGGTTTTCTCAGTAGTTGTGTATGGATGTGACAGGTGGACCGTAAAAAAGCTAAGCACCAAAGAATCAATGCTTTTGAACTAGGGTGTTGGAGGAGAGTCCCTTGGACTGAAAGAAGATCAAACCAGTCAATCCTAAAGGAAATCAACCCTGAACATTCATTGGAAGGACTGATGCTGAAGCTGAAACTCCAATACTTTGGCCGTCTGATGCAAAGAACTGAATCATTGGGAAAGACCCTGTTGCTCGGAAAGATTTAAGGCAGGAGGAGAAGGGGATGATAGAGGATGAGATGGTTAGATGACATCACCAACTCAATGGACATGAGTTTGAGCAAGCTCTGGGTGTTGGTGATGGACAGGGAAGCCTGGCATGCTGCTGCCCATGGGGTCACAAAGAGTCAGACACAATTGAGTGACTGAACTGAACTGACATAAATAAATGATTAACTAAATAAATGAGGCAGCATATGAAAATTTCCAGTGTAAAAGAATTGCACTCCGTGAAAGTGGAGTATAATTCTAAAGACCTTAAGTATGGGCTGGGCATAGTGATTTCTTTTTAAGGAGTGTGGTATATAAAGAAGGAGGGGTAACTTTATATAGTAGAGAAACCTGGCAAAGACTCCCTCAGAGAGCTGGTCAAGGTTAACATCAACAGTTGTAAAGCAGTTCAGTAGCGTATGCCCTTGATTATGACGTCAGGAGAATGGCACTTCTCCTCTTTTGTCTTCTTACCCAAATGTCATAACCCATAGTGTTAGTATGAGAAAAACTTCAGACCAATCCCAGTTGAGGGTATTCTTGTAAATATCCGATCAGTATTCCTGAAAATGACAAAAGTCATCAAAAAAGAAGGAAGATTTGAGAAAATGTCAAAGGAACCATCCTAAGAAGTTATGATTACTAAAAGTAATGTGGTAAAATCTAGATGTGATTCCCGGTCACATAAAGACATCAAGGGGAGAAAAATGTGAGGAAATATGAATAAAACATAGACTTTAGGTAATACTGTGTGCCATCATCATTTCATTAATTGTGACAAATGTACCATAGTAATGTTAACAATAGGAGAAATGTGATGTGGTGGTATAGATGAGAATTTTTTGTGAAATTCTTGTAACATTTTTGTAAAGCTAAAACTGTTCTGAAAATGAAGTTTACTAAGCATTTAAATAATACATGAAATAAAATGCAAGATAGAATGATTAAAATCAATTAAATAAATTCATTTTATATTCCACTAAAGTGCAAGAGTCATATTCTGTCAAATGTCTACAATGCTTATTATGATATAACACACATAATGTCAGTTAGAGAGACACTATGAAGAAAGTAATATCAAGGAATTAGAATGACAACTACACTAGATAAGGCTTTTTGATCTATAAGCAATGGAGCATCAACTCAGGATGCCTTAAGCAAAATGTTGAGTTAATTGAATAGCGTAGCCAAACCACAGCAAGAGCAAGGATGGAGAGAGCCTTAGGAATTACAGCAATCAATGATTCCAGTCCCATCTGCACTCCGTCTATCACCTCAGTTGTTTTCAAGTTACCAGTCTTATTGTTTTAGCTAATCATTCTCTGTCACTGTTAGCATTTTCATTCACAACTATAGTGCCCCAGAAAAAGAACAAAGAGGACTCTTTTCTTCCAGTCATAGCTGAACAATCTTAGGCAAGATCACTGTTCAGCAAGTTTCAAGTCACATGTATAGCAGAACCACAGGGTCCAGAGCGGTGAGCATGCATCTCTATATCAGCCTGTTATTGCAGGTGGGGGAGTAGAATCATTAAAGAAAAAGTGCCTGCTAATCAAACATGGCTCTGTGGAAGGAGCCAGAAATAGAGGAGGTGGTGGAGGGCACTGGCAAGTGACTATAGCTGAGGCCAAACTTTGAAACCAGATGTGACATTTATATAATTATTATATTTATCATTTTCCCCAAATACAAGGAAATTTGGAGTGAAATTTATAATATTGTAATTAGTAATTAAATATAAATAAATTTAAATTAAAATTTATTCTTTAAAAATATGTATGATACTATTATTTAAAATATTTTATTGGTTTTTAATTGCATATTAGCCAAAGTGTCCTTGATCAGTATCTATATCTCCTTGGTCTTTCAGATCTGTCTTTCACATTTTATTTTTTTAAGCTTTGATTCTATATGTTTGTTTGGTTGTTTATTTTTACTTTTTTGATGACCCATATCAAGTGCTTTAAGGACTAGGGAATCTAAGTTTGGATTCTCCAACAAACAGATGCTAAGACAAGACTGGAAATGCAAGCAACTTACTGGGGGAACTGACTATAAAGGAAAGAGTGGAGGAAGCAGGACTTGGCACAGAGAGCCTGCAGACTACAGTACAGGACTGGCCTGTGACAGGACAGGGCAGGGGGAAGAATCTTACAATTATAGCATCTCAGCATGCTTCCTTTCAAAGCATTGAGGACTTTCCAGCCAGTGCCACCTGTTAGAGCACTTTTGTGACCTACAGGAATGGGTCAGCACTCCCAAGGGGACCCTCCCCCAAACACTGGCTGAGAGTCATCTCAGGTGTAGGACCTGAGCAGAAATATGGTGCTTGGTCCCCAAGGGTGACAGCTGGTACTGTCAGTCAGCCACATTCCATCCATCATGGAGTCTGAGTGGTACATTTTCATGGCTTCCTCCAAGAGGGAAAAAAATTATAAACAAGTATAGACTCCTTCAAATTTAATAGCAATATACTTAAAAATCATCAACCAAAATACAAAAATAAATACTGGCATGTGGCCCCAGGGAACAGCCTGGGAATCTGCCAGAAAGGTAAGCACAAGTTTTGAAAGCTGTGTTCAGAGGGCTAGAGCCAGGGTCTCCACTGGGCACCAGCCTTGCCAACAGAAGAAAGATGATGGAAGTTTGTGTGCTGGCTGTTTAAAGGGTTCCAGGCACCTGAAGACCTCCAGACTTTTCCCCATGCCCTGTTTGGAGAAGAACTTTTCTCCCCTTCTTACTGGCTAGACAGCCCTGGTTTATTCACCAGGAACCCTCTTTTCTTTCCCCCAGATGTGATCTCTACAAATGTTTAAACCATGCGATTAAATTAAATGAAAGGAAGTAAATTACTCCTACAATAGCAAATGTAAATCCAGAATTTCTTACAAAGCAACGTTTGGAGAGTTTCTGATTGTGCTTTGAGAACAGAACATAGATGTTTTAATATAAGCACACAAGAGCCCATGTTTATGCTCTTCCAGATAACAGACTGTCCGTTTTCAGCATCCTGTTATCAAGATGCTGGTTATGTGACTTTTAAAGGTGAACTTCCTAATAACCCAGTTGCATTAGGCAACATTCTCCAGAGAAGTAAAGCCAATGGAGTATATGAAGAAATATGTAACAGACTTATTATAGGAATTGGCTTCTGTGGTAATGGACCCTAAGAAATCCCAGGTTCTGCTGCCTGTAAGCTGAGAACTAGGAAACAAGAAGGTATAATTCAGTCCTCTAAAAGCCTGAGAACCAGAGGGTCACTGGTGTTAAGTTTTAGATACAGGAAGGCAAAGAACCAGAAACTCTGATGTGAGAGGGTGTCCCAACTCAGAAATCTCACCCATCCTTTGCCTTTTTGTCCATTCGGCTCTCAGGGGATTGGATGATGAGGGGAATCCCCATTGGTGAGGGGAATTTCTTTACTCAGTCCACTGATTCAAATGCTGATCTCTTCCAGAAACACCTTCACAGACACACCTAGAACTTATGTTTTACCAGCTACCTGAGCATCCCTTCAGATCAGATCAGATCAGTAGCTCAGTCGTGTCCGACTCCTTGCGACCCCATGAATCGCAGCACGCCAGGCCTCCCTGTCCATCACCAACTCCCGGAGGTCACCCAGACCCACATGAGCATCCCTTAGTTCAGTTAAATTGACACATAAAGTCAATGAGCTCTCTGATTATGATATATCTGTGAGTTTCAGGAGTGGGAGAGGCAGTAATGAATGATGGGATGAATCATCTTCTGAAGGAGTGAGTACAGATTGTTGGGGCTTGGGCTCTACAAAACAAAGAATTACAACCCAGCAGTGCTTACTTTGCAGGGGTGTCATTATCATTATAATAAAAAATCACATTCTGATCTTTTGTTCTAGATCATCTCTTTATGACCCTATGGTTATGAAAGAGGAGGGCAAATGCAGAATAGTGGTAGAGGGTAGGGGTGGTTTGTTTCCTTCCGTACTGAAGATACCATCTCAGCTTCACAGCCATTTCAGAATGAACAAAAAATACACATTACAGACAGGTGGTATCATATGGATGTCCAATTAACTTTGCTCAAATATTTTCTCTTCAATCCCCAACTGTGTGGAGAAGTAGAAACCTTATGAGAGTTTCCCGATGATGACATTTAAAAGGAAGATGCTGCAGTTGGTGCCTTGAGATATAACAATAAGTTTACATTTGGGTGTTTAGGGGACTTTTCTTTTTTTCTTTCTCCTTTATATCTGCCACAACATCTGTTGTGATTTCTTTCGTCCTTATTATTAAAATTCAGTGCTGGTAGTTATAGTATAATCAGGATCAATGATAGATAATTTTCTCCCTTCACTGCCTTCTTTGCTATTATTTCTTAAAATGGAACAGAAGCAGAGATATATTTAGAAAATAAAATCCTAAGAATTGCTGAATTGAGAAGGATATTAAGGCTTATATGTATAAACACGCTGTGCAATATTCTCAGAGGCCACTGACAATTACCCAAAGTGACAGCTACTGGGAGCCAGGGTTGGATTCAGTATCTTAGTGTTTTCTGCCCAGTGACTCCATTCCTCTCCGCAGTATAGTTGTGTTCACTTTTTCTGTTACATGCCCAATAATATTTTCAGTAACTCTTTCTTCACCTGAATACTCACACCTCTGCAGATATGTGGCTGACTTCCCCAGGTAGGCCTGGCCTTATAGACAGTTATTGGCAAAAACCTCCTCCAATAAATGTAAGAAATTTCTGACAAATTACCTTAGGTCCCTGCTCACATCTGCATGCAATGATCTCAGAAAATTGCCACTCATGATTTTCATGGAAATAATTGTCTTGAGGGTCTAAATCCAAAGACTGATAGTAATTGAACATTTATGTATAGATCTGAAGGATAAATGTTTAGGAATGTGTATATGGTGGGTATAGAATGGATTAGATGGTGAGGCTTTTCTAGTATGTCCCCAATCAGACAGAATAATTGGTTTGACCCAAACCTAAAGTCATCCACAGTTAGGAAATAAAAATGATCTGAAATAGGATTAACTTTCCCTTGAAGTTGGAAAAAAAATCAGTTTATTCCTATTTGTGTTTTCTTCTCTAGGTGAACATCAATAAAATGTGTTAAGAGAGCCAATTTAGTACAGTTTAGAGACTGAAGAAAATGGATATTAATTGTAGAAAACAGCATAGAATTATACTCTAGTACATGTCTTGCTGCTGCTGCTGCTGCTGCTGCTGCTGCTAAGTCGCTTCAGTCATGTCCGACTCTGTGCGACCCCATAGACGGAAGCTCACCAGGCTCCCCTGTCCCTGGGATTCTCCAGGCAAGAACACTGGAGTGGGTTGCCATTTCCTTCTCCAATGTATGAAAGTGAAAAGTGAAAGTGAAGTCGCTCAGTCGTGTCCAACTCTCAGTGACCCCATGGACTGAGATTCTCCATCCATGGGATTCTCCAGGCAAAAGTACTGAGGTGGGGTGCCATTGCCTTCCCTGAGTACATGTCTTACATTCCCTCAAAATGACATCACATTTAAATAATAATTTACAAAAATCTCAAGGTGACAAATTTTTTTTAATTTATTTCTTAAAGTTAATTATTTGTGTGAAAGAAAATTGGGCTACAATCAAGCCTGTTTGCACAGGAAGCACTCTGTATATTTCTTACGTTGAATTACATTGGACCAGTAAATATTATGAGTTAAAAGTAGTTTTGTACCTTGTTGGTAATTTTGGAAGTAGTTTGACTGACCAGCACAATGATCTAGCTCTCTAGTTACCACTGTGAGCCCCTTTTGCTGTAAGAAATGAAAAACAAGGGAACTATAAGAATATCATGGCAACCATTATGGAATCCAAGTGAATTTACTCTTCCTTTAGAATGAAAAAGAAGAACACAATTCAGCAAAGTTCCTGGGCTCCAGCAAGCAAACACGCCTGCACATGCACGTGTACACAAGTGTACAGCTAGAATAGTGAGTTTGGCCTGTGGTCCCTAATTGTTTATTCTTCGTTCCTAAAACTTTCACAGGAATTTAGTGGGGTTGCTGAGGATCATGAACTTTTAGACATTTGAAAACCTTTCCCTTCTATCACAAATCTAATTTATATTGGAACAATCATATTTTGTTTATACACATTTTAAATTCTATTCTGTAGGGGAAAATTATCAAAATATCTTTATGAGGAAATTAAACAGAGATACAGCTATTTATTTTTTAATTCATTTCCTGCTACCCAGCCCCCAGATTTTTCTTTTGTTTCACTAGTACAAATAAAAGAGAAAATTACATGAAAAATCGATGAGAGTACCTAAATTATACAAGTTCATTGCAGTATATATTGTAGATTTTGACATTTTAATTGAGGATGGCATGATTTGAATCATGAGGAAGAAAGATGTCGAATCATGGTATTTTCTGTCATGCTTATATATAAGTAGTTAATGCCAGTATCAGATCAGATCAGTCGCTCAGTCGTGTCCGACTCTTCGCGACCCCATGAACCGCAGCACGCCAGGCCTCCCTGTCCATCACCAGCTCCCGGAGGTCACCCAGACTCACACCCATCAAGTCAGTGATGCCATCCAGCCATCTCATCCTCTGTCATCCCCTTCTCCTCCTGCCCTCAATCCCTCCCAGCATCAGAGTCTTCTCCAATGAGTCAACTCTTCGCATGAGGTGGCCAAAATACTGGAGTTTCAGTTTTAGCATCATTCCTTCTAAAGAAATTCCAGGATTGATCTCCTTCAGAATGGACTGGTTGGATCTTCTTGCAGTCCAAGGGACGCTCAAGAGTCTTCTCCAACACCACAGTTCAAAAGCATCAATTCTTTGGCACTCAGCCTTCTTCACAGTCCAGCTTTCACATCCATACATGACCACAGGAAAGACCATAGCCTTGACTAGGCGAACCTTTGTTGGTAAAGTAATGTCTCTGCTTTTGAATATGCTATCTAGGTTGGTCATAACTTTCCTTCCAAGGAGTAAGCGTCTTTTAATTTCATGGCTGCAGTCACCATCTGCAGTGATTTTGGAGCCCAGAAAAACAAAGTCTGACACTGTTTCCACTGTTTCCCCATCTATTTCCCATGTAGTGATGGGACCAGATGCCATGATCTTCGTTTTCTGAATGTTGAGCTTTAAGCCAACCTTTTCACTCTCCACTTTCACTTTCATCAAGAGGCTTTTTAGCCCCTCTTCACTTTCTGCCATAAGAGTCGTGTCATCTGCATATCTGAGGTTATTGATATTTCTCCCAGCAATCTTGATTCCAACTTGTGTTTCTTCCAGTCCAGCATTTCTCATGATGTACTCTGCATATAGGTTAAATAAACATGGTGACAATATGCAGCCTTGACGTGACATTGTACAGGAGACAGGGATCAAGACCATCCCCATGGAAAAGAAATGCAAAAAAAGCAAAATGGCTGTCTGGGGAGGCCTTACAAATAGCTGTGAAAAGAAGAGAAGCGAAAAGCAAAGGAGAAAAGGAAAGATATAAACATCTAAATGCAGAGTTCCAAAGAATAGCAAGAAGAGATAAGAAAGCCTTCTTCAGTGATCAATGCAAAGAAATAGAGGAAAACAACAGAATGCCAGTATAGGTCAATATATTTGCTTTTTAAAAATAAATGACAGAAATAAGTCATCTTAAGAAAATAATTGAAAGCCGACTTTTTCACTTTGACACTTCAAATGGCATTTGCAAGTGTGTGTGACTGATCCCAGTGTGATAAAATGGCTTCCTTCTGTCGGTCTCTATGTGAGAAATACAATTGGAAATAGTGTGAAAATTTTTTCCCATGTTATTTGTGTTTCAATTCTAAATCAGAACAATGGAACAGCATTTTCTATGCATGAAAATGTGTTGAAAGAAAAAGATAAATGCAGCTCTGAGAACAGGTATTATTAGCTGCCTAATGTTCAGCAGAACACGTGAAAGTGAAAGTGAAGTCGCTCAGTTGTGTTCGACTCTTTGCGACCCCGTGGACTGTAGCCCACCAGGCTCCTCCATCCATGGGATTCTCCAGGCAAGAATACTGGAGTGTGTGGCCTTCTCCGGAGGATCTTCCTGACCCAGCGATCGAATCCAGGTCTCCCACAATGCAAACAGATGCCTTAACCTCTGAGCCACCAGGGAAGCCCAGCAGAACACATGGTTTAGAACATTACAGTGAAATGACTTAGGTTCCCACCACAGCCTCACTACTCCTACTCTGCCACCTCCAGCAAGTTACTTACTTTTTTAAGGTTCACTTTTTTTTTTTTTTAATTTTTATTTAACTTTACAATATTGTATTGGTTTTTCCATATATTAAAATGAATCTGCCACAGGTATATATGTGTTCCCCATCCTGAACCCTCCTCCCTCCTCCCTCCCCAGTTCACTTTTATGATGTATAAAAATTAGATATTAATTGCTTCTTGAAAATATATTAAAAACATAAATAATATAATAAGCTTACTCCAGACTTGGCATATTTTAATGAATTAATGTTATTTTTAACTTGATTTCATGAAATTAGAAGACAGAAGTTTTATGTTTTTTTTAGCAGTGTTCGTGGCTAGAACGTGAAGTCGCTCAGTCGTGTCTGACTCTTTGCGACTCCATGGACTGTAGCCTACCAGGCTCCTCTGTCCATGGGATTTTCCAGGCAATAGTACTGGAGTGGATTGCCATTTCCTTCGCCAAGGGATCTTCCCAACCCAGGGATCGAAACTGGGTCTCCCGCATCATAGACAGACGCTTTACCATCTGAGCCACCAGGGAAGTCATAGCCTCGTGGGTAGAGGCAGCTATATTTTATATGAGCTTTTTTTCAATGCTTATGTAAATGATTAAGAATGTCTATATCTAGAAGTTCTTACAAAAGATGATTCATAATTGTCAACCTGTAATTGTCAATTTATATAATCCCTCAAGAAAGAGTCAGGCGCCTTTGGAAAAATCTAACGTTGTGTTTATAGAGAACAGTTAAATCTGAGCAGCAAAATCCTTCCTCCTCATTAACATTGTTGTTTATATATAACTTGAAGATCCAGTATCATGTTTTTAACATATAACAAGTTAATATTTAAGAAATACTAGGTTATGCTAAAAAAGTGGCAGGAGTCATTGAAAAACTCCCTACTTCCTATGAGTTAACTTCTTAATATATGAACATGCTAAAGTATACCGAGATGTGATTTATAAGACAAATGAGAGAAAAAAAAGCTAATATGGTGAGTTCTTCAGATACAATTAAAATCATATATTTATGTGTGTGTATGTGTATACATGTACATACACATACACATATATATATTTAAGAATACATATTTAATACATGTATTACAAATAGCTGTGAAAAGAAGAGAAACAAAAAGGCAAAAGAGAAAAGGAAACATACCCATTTGAATGCAGAGTTCTAAAGAGTAGCAAGGAGAGATAAGAAAGCTTTCCTCAGAGATCAGTGCAAAGAAATAGAGGAAAACAATAGAATGGGAAAGACTAGAGATGTCTTCAAGAACTTTAGAGATACCAAGGGAATATTTCATGCAAAGATGGGCTCAATAAAAGACAGAAATGATATGGACCTAACAGAAGCAGAAGATATTAAGAAGAGGTGGCAAGAATACACAGAAGAACTGTACAAAAAAAGATCTTCACAACCCAGATAATCATGATGTGATCACTCATTTAGAGCCATACATCCTGGAATGTGAAGTCAAGTGGGCCTTAGAAAGCATCACAAAGAACAAAGCTAGTAGAGGTGATGGAATTACAGTGGAGCTATATCAAATCCTGAAAGATGATGCTGTGAAAGCGCTGCACTCAATATGCCAGCAAATTTGGAAAACTTAGCAGTAGCCACAGGACTGAAAAAAGTCAGTTTTCATTCCAATCCCAAAGAAAGGCAATGCCAAAGAATGCTCAAACTATTGAACAATTGCACTCATCTCACAGGCTAGTAAAATAATGCTCAAAATTCTCCAAGACAGGCTTCAACAATCTCTGAACTGTGAACTTCCACATGTTCAAGCTGGTTTTAGAAAAGGCAGAGGAACCAGAAATCAAATTGCCAACATCCGCTGGATCAACAAAAAAGCAAGAGAGTTCCAGAAAAACATCTACTTCTGCTTTATTGACTATGTCAAAGCCTTTGACTGTGTGGATCACAAGAAACTGTGGAAAATTCTGAAAGAGATGGGAATACCAGACCACCTGACCTGCCTCTTGAGAAACCTATATGCAGGTCAGGAAGCAACAGTTAGAACTGGACATGGAACAACAGACTGGTTCCAAATAGAAAAAGGAGTACCTCAAGGTTGTATGTTGTCACCCTGTTTACTTGACTTATATTCAGTGTACATCATGAGAAATGCTGGGCTGGATGAAGCACATGCTGGAATCAAGATTTCTGGGAGAAATAACAATAACCTCAGATATGCAGATGACATCACCCTTATGGCAAAAAGTGAAGAAGAACTAGAAAGCCTCTTGATGAAAGTGAAAGAAGAGAGTGAAATAGTTGGCTTAAAGCTCAATATTCAGAAAACTAAGATCATTGCATCCAGTCCCATCACTTCATGGCAAATAGATGGCGAAATAGTGGAAACAGTGGCAGACTTTATTTTGGGTGGGCTCCAAAATCACTGCAGATGGTGACTGCAGCCATGAAATTAAAAGACGCTTACTCCTTGAAAGAAAAGCTATGACCAACCTAGACAGCATATTAAAAAGCAGAGACATTATTTTGCCAAAAATTGCCATCTAGTCAAGGCTATGGTTTTTCTAGTAGTCATGTATGAATGTGAGAGTTAAACTATAAAGAAAGCTGAGCACCGAAGAATTGATGCTTTTGAACCGTGGTGTTGGAGAAGACTCTTGAGAGTCCCTTGGACTGCAAGGAGATCCAACCCATCCATCCTAAAGGAAATCAGTCCTAAATATTCACTGAAAGAACTGATGTTGAATCTGAAATTCCAATATTTTGGTGACATGTTGTGAAGAACTGAGTCATTTGAAAAGACCCTGATGCTGGGAAACATTGAAGGCAGGAAGAGAAGGGGACGACAGAGGATGAGATGATTGGATGACATCACCAACTCAATGGACATGAGTCTGAGTAAACTCCGGGAGGTGGTGAAGAACAGGGAGGCCTGGTGTGCTGCAGTCCATGGCATCGCAGAGTCGGACATGACTGAGTATCTGAACTGAACTGATGTATGTTTTCAATCATACAACATATATATCCATATAAATGTATATATATATATATTTACACATATACATATATATGTATATATATATTTCAGATTCTTTAATATGATATATCCTAAGGTAATTGAGATCAACTTAAAATTATGTGTATGCATGTGGCTAATTCATGTTAGTGTAGCAGAAACCATCACAATATTTTAAATCAATTATTCTCTGATTAAAAATAAAATTTAAAAAACTATATTGATTATTTTTATTTGCTTAAATTCAGTTATCTCCAATCAAAGACGTAAACAAGTTATACCATTCCCAAATGGGCTTTATAAATCTGTCATGATTTCTATTATATGAAGATAGAATTTCCTTGCATTAGGACTAACATATTCCACAAAAACTATCATTATCTGTTTAGTCTCACTAAGCCCTTGCTGCACGACATCTGATTTCATAGGAATTTAAACATTCTTAGCACAGATGTTCTGTGGCTTATGCATCACACTCCTGGAATTCCTGGTGCTGTTGGTTTTTTGTCTAGGCTGTTCAGACTTTTATAATTATTTTTATAATTTTCACAAAGGTCATAAGGAACTTTCATCATTTGCAAATATATACTTATGGGGGCTCAACAATATTAAAATGTCTTTGACTACATATTAACAGAATGTTCAGATGACTGACTAGGTAATATAATGATTTTTGAAATAATAAATCATAATATGATTGAAAGTTTGATTGTATTTGTGTTTAGTCAGTTTCAAAGCATACAGAAAAGGGGCAATTAATCAAATTTCTCTAAATTCAAGGTAAAAAATAAATATAAGAAAAAAGCTATATTGTATGCAGAAATATTTTTATTATTTTAGGCTATGCCAAATAGGTCACTCAGTGCTAAAGAATCCTCCTGCAATGCAAGAAACACAGGTTCCATCTCTGGATCAGGAAGATCCCCTGGATGAGGCCACGGCAACCCACTCCAGTATTCTTGCCTGGAAAATCCCATAGACAGAAGAGCCTGGCCAGTACAGTCCATGGGGTTACAAAGAGTCAGACAGAGCAAACCAGCACAGCACAGGACAGGAAATTTGAAAACCATGCTTAAATTGTTAAAAGGAATCAATTTCTTCAAGTCTTAACAATTTTGAAAGCAGATTTGTGTCCTGTGGAAGTATATTACTTGGGAGATGAACACTTGTGTATATAGTGTATACACTTGTATGTATAGTATATAAGCAGTGTCAATAACAAGTAATTCATTGTCTTCCCTGAAATTTCCTTTACAACATAGAATGATATGTTTTCCAAATAATCTATCATATTTCCATGCTATTATTTTTATTCTGCAAGTTTTTAAAGCTAATTTAAGCTCTCAGAAATTTCAGGAGCTCCAAAAAGTGCACAAGAGATTTATTTGCCATTGCTAGATGGTAGGAAGAAAAACAGAGTATCTACAATCCGGAGAAAGGTGTCAGTTACTTTAATTCTGAGCAAAATGTTATTAAAATATTTGCTTCCTTAAATTATATATATATATATATGTATATTCAATTTATCTTGTCCATTTTGTGTGTTTCCCATATATTGTTAATTATGTGATTTAAAATGTACTTGTGTTAAATATATTGTGAAAATAATATAAGGATAATATAATAACTCTTAATATAAACTCTGAGACTTTGCAGTATTTGTTGTTGCTGAAATTATTAGAAGATACTATTCCTTGCCACTTATATTCTTATACTTTAGTAAAGTTTTAGAATGGCTATCCAAAGGTTTGCATGCTGCAGATCCGAGGGGTTAAGGCCATTTATGATCCGGGGCAGAGGAAAGACTAAAATGGCTCTAAAAGTTTCTATTAGGACATAAGAGTAAATCCACGGAAGTGAACTCTGATGAATGAATAAAAGTCTTAACCTTGTTATGAAAAAAATGCACCAATGCCAAAACTGCTAAATGAGCTCCTGGCAGAAAATGATTCTATCAC
Organism: Tragelaphus eurycerus; assembly: GCA_935064755.1. Taxonomy (NCBI): domain Eukaryota; kingdom Metazoa; phylum Chordata; class Mammalia; order Artiodactyla; family Bovidae; genus Tragelaphus; species Tragelaphus eurycerus. The sequence continues at coordinate 14,492,961 of CAKXYN010000061.1, forward strand.
AAAAGCGAGACTTTCATAGCTCCCCATTTTCTTAAATCTTAATTTCCAGAAAAACCAAATAAACCAAGATACTAAAGTGATGTCCTAAGCGTGATTTTGTTTCCAGTGAGTTCACAGTATAATATTACATCCGAAATGAGGTGCCAGTCCAGGTACAATGCCCGATAATGGATGCCTGGTGCTGGTGCAAAGGGAAGACCCGGAGGGATGGTATGGGGAGTGGGGAGGGAGGAGGGTTCAGGATGGGGAGCACGTGTATACTGGTGGCGGATCCATCTCGATGTATGGTAAAAGCAATACAATATTGTAAAGTTAAGCAAAATAAAATTTAATTAAAAAAATAAAAAATAAAAACAATAGAAACAATAAGCTTATTACATCAGCTGCCTTAGAATTTGTTTTAAATGCTATCTTTATAGAACTCCATATAGTTTCTTTAATTGAATTATTTTTCTTCACAGCCGAATGCATAGTTGACTAAAGTTCGAAAACAATTTTAGACATGCCTAATGGATTTCATTTTTGCTCTACTTTTATCAAAGATAAGTAAACCATGCTTTTCAAGATGATTTTGCAATTTATATTTGTTTTCATTTTCCACTCGTATAAAGTATGAGCAAAATGAAATCTGTCATTCAAAAATGCACATATAGTGATATACTAAGTTGATGATTTTGAAAAAACTGAATTGTTACAGTCAGCAGGCAGCAACATAATAGCTCGAAATGTCCTTTCACCAGCTGAGGTATGAAAATCTGAATCTGGAATACGAAAGGAGATAAGCAGGCCAATGTGCAATGCATGAATGTTGAAAGGATGGAAGTGAAGTATATTTTTCTAGACAAGCTCAGTCCATCTCTTAAAGAAGTAGAAAAAAATACATTCACACTTACAAAAAAGTTGCTAATCTGAATTAGTAGATGTGAGAACACAGTATGTCATGAAAGAATTCCAAATGGTTTAAAACCCATTTTCCTCCACATTTTCTTATCTTTTGCATTTACTATGTGTGTTTACTATTAAGAAACTCATATGAATTAATATTAACTGTGATGCATACTACATATGTCAATTCCCTTGCTCCACTCTTTTTTTAAAATATATGCAGTGTAATTTGGCCAAAGTTTGCATGTAGATGTTTCAGATCAGATCAGATCAGTCGCTCAGTCGTGTCCGACTCTTTGCGACCCCATGAACCGCAGCACGCCAGGCCTCCCTGTCCATCTCCAGCTCCCGGAGGTCTCCCAGACTCATACCTATCGAGTCAGTGATGCCATCCAGTAGATGTTTAACTCTAGTTAAAAAATGAAATTCTTTGCCATTATCTTTCTACATTTTTCTGATTTTTCACAATCTTTATATGGAAATCACTTTTATTTGAAAAATAGCTCAGTATTTTCAGATACATTGTTTTTCTGGAATAGGAGACAAACCCAAATACAACTTTAAATCTTTTTTGTGTGTTTTAAACATTTTTTTGAACAATTAGACCATAAGCTTGGAAATTATAACACATGTTTGAGGGACAGAGACCAGTCAGATTACAAGAAATGTAGAATTTATATAAAGAAATAATAACTGAGAATGTTAAAAGGCAAAGCTGTGAAGCATATAGTGGCAACCCTTAACTAGAAAACAAAGGAGTTTTGTCAACCCTAAATAAAATAATTGGCAAAATTAAAAAGTGAAATTGAGTTTATTCAGGAATGGTGGAGGAATTGTAATGCGGAGCAAGCAAATTGTGGTGAACCACATACAAATCTGAAGAATCAAAAAGAAGATCAGCTTTTATAAGGTGTGAGAAGAAAGGAGAGAGTTGTGTTAAGCAAATTTTACTGGAGGACAAAACATTGACATTGTTGCCATTTCTCATTGTCTTCAAGTAGTGGTTAGGGTGTTGTTCTTGGGATAGAGAAGGATCTTTCTTCTTTTTCTTAAAAGCAGGAGATAGAATTCCCAGATGAAAATGTCTTCCCTTGTCAGATTAGTTCTTACCTTCTGTCTCCCTGCTGGTGATGTAGCCTGCCAGAAGTAGTACTTCCTGAAAGCTTCCTCTTCAGGGCTTCCCCACTCCAATGTAAGTGAGATTTCTTATAGCTTCACAGTTTTAATTCAGCAAGTAATGGAGAGTCACTGAAAGTTTGCTGGGCCAGAGTTGATGTGATTATGGAAGATGAATATGACACAAATGAGACCCAAGAAGAAGCAAGGTAGAAGTTTTTTTGTATTTTTTTTTTTTAACATTATGGAACAAAATGCAATGTGTACAAATTATTTTGATACAATTAAGAATATATAAGGTGGATAAGAGAAAGCAGCACTTTAGCACAGATTAATAATGATTCCAGTGAAATTCACTTAAGGCTTTAAATGTTTACTCTTTTTGTTTAAGTGAAGGAAAGAGTATTAAGATTATTAAGTTCCTAGAAGGTAATAATGATACTGGTTCAAGAACCACACATTCATAATTAACGTGAGTCTGAACTAAACCATGTGAACATATAACTCTGTGTTTCACTTCACAAAAAAAGAAAAAAATTCAGAACATTTACACAAGATCTACTGATATTTGTTTGCACCTTAAAGAGGAATATTTGGAAGAAAAATCAAGATTTTATTGAAAAAGGAAATGTTTACTTCTCCCAAAGAACATGGCAATAATTTGCTTGATTTTAGAATTCATCAACTGTTTATATATCTATCATCATTATCATTTGTCTATTAATGTTTATTATACCATTTCAATTTTAGGGTTTATTTCTTTTTTTTTTTACTGATAACTGAGTGAGGATTTTGGAGAGAAAGGTGAATAATCAGTTGTATATTTTAATTGGATAAAATGCATTAATAGAAGTTAAAGGATAAATATCTCACTGAAAAATTTTGAAAATTGAGTATATGCTGTGAAATAAGGCAAACACATTTGCTCATGAGGACAAAGATAACATTGAAAGGCAGCAATGAAAGAGTAGTTCCAGAGATATAATTGAATGAAAGGGAAGGCTGTTAGGATCAGGAGAAATTTTGGATCTTGAGACTTTTGAATTTTAATCACTTTGAATTACTTGAAGATGATTACAAATATGGAAGTTATTACACTGATAAACTTGTTCTAATAATTGGATCTCACACATTAAGACTAGATGATGTAGCAGAATATTTTACTTCATTTTTAAAATTAATTATTTTAATTGGAGGCTAATTATGTTACATTGTTGTGGTTTTTGCCATACATTGACATGAATCAGCCACAGATGTATATGTGTCTCCCCTTCCAGAACCCCATTCCCACCTCCCTCCCTATCCCATCTCCATGGGGGGGTTGAGCACCAGCTATGAGTGCCCTGCTTCATGCATCAAACTTGCACTGGTCATGTATTTTACATATGGTAATATACATGTTTCAATGCAATTGTCTCAAGTCATCCCACCCTTGACTTCTCCCAAATAGTCCAAAAGTCTGTTCTTTACATCTGTCTCTCTTTTGCTGTCTTGCATATAGAGTCATTGTTAACATCTTTCTAAATTCCACATATATGCATTAATATACTGTATTGGTGTTTCTCTTTCTGAACTACTTCATTCTGTATAATAGGTTCCAGTTTCATCCATCTCATTAGAACTGACTCAAATATATTCTTTTTTTATAGCTGAGTAATATGTAGATCACAATAAACTGCGGAAAATTCTGAAAGATATGGGAATACCTGACCACCTGATCTGCCTCTTGAGAAATCTGTATGCAGGTCAGGAAGCAACAGTTAGAACTGGTCATGGAACAACAGACTGGTTCCAAATAGGAAAAGGAGTACATCAAGGCTGTATATTGTCACCATGTTTATTTAACTTATATGCAGAGTACATCATGAGAAATGCTGGACTGGAAGAAACACAAGCTGGAATCAAGATTGCTGGGAGAAATATCAATAACGTCAGATATGCAGATGATACCACCCTTATGGCAGAAAGTGAAGAGGAACTAAAAAGCCTCTTGATGAAAGTGAAAGTGGAGAGTGAAAAAGTTGGCTTAAAGCTCAACATTCAGAAAACTAAGATCATGGCATCTGGTCCCATCACTTCATGGGAAATAGATGGGGAAACAGTGGAAACAGTGTCAGACTTTCTTTTTCTGGGCTCCAAAATCACTGCAGATGGTGACTGCAGCCCTGAAATTAAAAGACGCTTACTCCTTAGAAGGAAAGTTATGACCAACCTAGATAGCATATTCAAAAGCAGAGACATCACTTTGCCAACAAAGATTCGCCTAGTCAAGGCTATGGTCTTTCCTGTGGTCATGTATGGATGTGAGAGCTGGACTGTGAAGAAGGCTGAGCACCAAAGAATTGATGCTTTTGAACTGTGGTGTTGGAGAAGACTCTTGAGAGTCCCTTGGACTGCAAGGAGATCCAACCGGTCCATTCTGAAGGAGATCAGCCCTGGGATTTCTTTGGAAGGAATGATGCTAAAGCTGAAACTCCAGTATTTTGGCCACCTCATGCGAAGAGTTGACTCATTGGAGAAGACTCTGATGCTGGGAGGGATTGGGGGCAGGAGGAGAAGGGGACGACAGAGGATGAGATGGCTGGATGACATCACTGACTCGATGAATGTGAGTCTGAGTGACCTCCGAGAGCTGGTGATGGATAGGGAGGCCTGGCGTGCTGCAGTTCATGGGGTCGCAAAGAGTCGGATACGATTGAGTGACTGATCTGATCTGATCTGAATATTCCACTGTATATATGTACCACAACTCCTTTATCCATTCATCTAGCAGAACATTTTATATTTGCATTTCTCATAAAATCGTGGTAGTGTCTAATATGATACATCTTTCCACAAAACTGACAGTCTAATAAGGGAGAGAAAAGTCACAAGTATGAAATAGAGATATTAAAAGTTACATGGTGAACTATACTGCAGAAGGTTAGTGAACGTAGCTTTAGTTCTTCGGATTCCTTGTATTTGAAGACCCAAAACCCTGTTTCTCAAAGAAAGTTGATTCTTCTGTTTTTAGATATGTATTCTTAGTAAAATATTGACTGTAGATTAAGAAATATAAAATAGAATTTGGAGTAAACATGATTTTGCTATTATGAGTAAAGGTCCATGTAGTCAAGGCTATGGTTTTTCCAGTAGTCATGTATGGATGTGAACATTCAACTATAATTGAAAGCTGAGCACCAAAGAATTGATGCTTTTGAACTGTGGTGTTGGAGAAGACTCTTGAGAATCCCTTGGACTGCAAGGAGATCCAACCAGTCCATCCTAAAGGAGATCAGTCCTGGGTGTTCATTGGAGGAGCTATTGTTGAAGCTGAAACTCCAATACTTTGGCCTCCTGATGTGAAGAACTGACTCATTTGAGAAGACTCTGATGCTGGGAAAGATTGAAGGCAGGAGAAGGGGACAAAAGAGGATGAGGTGGTTGGATAGCATTACCAACTCACTGGACATGAGTTTGAGTAAACTCCAGGAGTTGGTGATGGACAGGGAGGCCTGGCATGCTGCAGTCCATGGGACTGCAAAGAGTCAGACATGACTGAGCGACTGAACTGAACACTTTTATTCTAAGCATCAAATTTATCCAATTGTCATTGTTATCAAGTCTAATTAAATACTTTGAAGTCCAAGATGGGAACATGATTATTTACAAAAGAGAGACATTTTCATATAATGTACTGTAGAGTTCTATAACTCTTTCAAAGATAGGTTGGTACATATAAAGAATATTCCAATATCAAGGTTAATTGTCATTCATGTTGTATAGAAGTCTGTGAGCGTGCATGTGTGCTCACTGAGTGACTGCTTAGTTGTGTCCCACTGCTCAGTTGTGTCCAACCTTTTGCAATGCCATGAACTGGAGCCTTCTAGGCTCCTCCATCCCTGGAATTTTCCAGACAAGAATACTGGAGTGGGTTGCCATTTCCTACTTCAGGATATCTTCCCAATTCAGGGACTGAACCAGAGGCTTGTGTATTTCCTGCTTTGGAGGAGGATTCTTTGCCACTGAGCCACTGGGGAGCCAACAGAAAGCTTACATCTACAATTAACTTGAAAGAATGATCATGGTAGCTTACCCAATGAGAAAATCTAATTCAAAAGTTTGTACTGAATTTAAGATTTGGAAAATGTCTTTAATATAAGCCTACTCCTTTACCTCTAATGAGCAAGCACCCTATTATGAACTTAACCATATTTCTCCACTATTCTAGATATTAAATTCCAAAACCCCAAAACTAGATCATCCACTTCTATTAATATAGCACAAACCTACAATAGATTTGTTGTACAGAATTAGTTAAATGAATTTTCTTCTGAAACTTAAAATTTAGAGGAATATGATAGGTGTCAATATGTAAATCCACCAGGCAGGTGTTAGCTTTCTATCTGATCAGCAATTATATGAAATAAAATTGTGTACATCTTTCAGCCATTAATTTTTGTATTATTTATGTATTACTCAGACAGTACCACCATAGAAAAGACAAATGACTTTCACTTAAGCATAAAATCACCATCTCAAGGAAACCTGTTATTAGTGCATTCTTTGCAGAGTATTTTTAAGGAAGGAATATTTCTTTTCCATGCACTTATCCTTATTCCCCCAAATGTTGTTTTTCAGTTTTACCTGTTAAAATTCCAATTATCTTTCATTTTCCATTTTGTCAGTTAGCAACTCATAAGACTTCCTCAGTTAGCATGGTACAAGTTTTCTTTGTTCCTTCTGGACAAATAGCTTTTTCATTGTGCCTGTTTATCTTGTTGTACTCTAAATACCTGTTTGTATGTCGTAATGCTTTTACCTGGTAGATATATAGACGTTGCCTTCCTGGATGGTCATGTAAAACATTATTGAGGTATGGCTTGGAACCAGGAACATATAGGCTCAAATTCTGTTTCCGTATTTTCACCTCAAATGGGATTTTGAGTAAATCAATCACTAATTAGAGGATAATTTTTTTGGACACGACTGAGCGACTGATCTGATCTGATCTGATGATTAGATTATAATAAATATCTCACGTTTAACATTAAATGAGAACATGAAATATAATAAGATGCTGTTTGTTCTGTTTATCATAGTTTCATACAAGACTTAGTTCATTGAAGTCAGGGACATATTCCTATATATCACACTGTTTATAGTACAACTATTTTCAAATATTTATCAATAAATATTTCTTAAAAATAAATTTAATAGTTTATCTGAATAATGGATAACACTACTTCCTTGAGTTACAAGATGATATATGCCAGGTAAGCATATTGATTTTATCCAGAGAAAATGAATATATGTAAATGTTTTTTAAAAGTTCTATAATATTTTTGTAATACATATGTGTCATGATGAATCTTATTGGGTATTAAGTTTCTCAATCTTAAAAGTTACAATTGACTCAACAGAAATACCAAGAATCATAAGAGACTATTATGAACAACTATATGTCAATAAAATGGACAACCTGGAAGAAATGGACAAATTCTTAGAAAGGTGCAGTTCAGTGCAGTACCTAGACTGAACCAGGAATAAATAGAAAATAAGAACAGACCAATCAAAAGCATTGAAATTGAAACTGTGGTTAAGAACCTCCCAACAAACAAAAGTTCAGGACCTGACAGCTTCACTGGTGAATTTGTCATACATTTAGAGAAGTAACACCTATCCTCTCTAAAACTGTTGCAAAAGTTTTAGAGGAAGGAAAACTTCTAAACTCATTTTATGAGGCAACCATTACCCTGATACCAAAATCAAACAAAGATATCCAGAAAAAGAAAATTGCAGACTAGTATCATTGATGAACATATATACAAAAATTCTCAACAAAATACTAGCAATCAGTATCCAACAATATGTTAAAAACATTGATCATACACCATGATCAAGTGGGATTCATTCCAGAGATACAAGGATTTTTTTCAAAATCTGCAAATTAATCAATGTGATATACCACATCAACAAATTAAAAAATAAAAACCATATGGTCATCTCAATAGATTTAGAAAAAACCTTTGACAAAATTCAGCACCCATTTATGATAGAAACTCTTCAAAAAGGGGACATAGAAGTTACATGTGATGTAGATGTGAAGTCGCTCAGTCGTGTCTGACTCTTTGTGACTCTGTGGACTGTAGTCCACCAGGCTCCTCTGTCCATGGGATTCTCCAGGCAAGAATGGAGTGGGTTGCCATTACGTCAACATAATAAAGACCACGTATGACAAACCCACAGATAGCATCATACTCAGTGGTAGGAAGCTAAAATCATTCTATCTAAGATCAAGAATAAGACAAGGATGTCCACTCTCAACACTTTTATTCAATATAGTTTTGAAAGTCCTAGCTACAGCAATCAGAGAAGAAAAAGGAATCCAAATTGCCAAAGAGGAAGTTAAACCCTCATTGTTTGCAGATGACATGACACTATACATAGAAGATTCTAAAATGCTACCAGAAAACTACTCATGTATGCTATTTCACTTCAGTCATTTCCAACTCTGTGCGAACCTATGGACTGCAGCCTGCCAGGCTCCTCTCTCCATGGGATTCTCCAGGCAAGAATACTGGAGCGGGTTGCCTTTTCCTTCTCCAAGGGATCTTCCCAACCCAGGGACTGAACCCGAGTCTCTCATGTCTCCTGCATTGTCAGGTGTGTTCTTACCATTAGTAAGCCACCTGGCAAAGAGAAAACTACTGGAACTCGACAATGAATTTGGTAAATTTGCAAATGACAAAATTAATACACAGAAATCTGTTGCATTTCTATACACTAACAATAAAAGATCAGAAAGAGAAATTCAAGAAGCAATTCCATTTACCACTGCATCAAAAAGAATAAAATGCCTAGGAATCAACCTACCTAAGGAAACAAAAGAGAAATAAACCTATCACTGACTCGATGGATGTGAGTCTGAGTGACCTCCGGGAGTTGGTGATGGACAGGGAGGCCTGGCGTGCTGCAGTTCATGGGGTCGCAGAGAGTCGGACATGCTGAGCGACTGATCTGATCTGATCTGATCTGATCTGAAGGAAACCAAAGATCTGTACTCCAAAAATTCTAAAATGCTGATGACAGAAACTGAAGAAGACATAAACAGATGGAACGAGATACCATGTTTATGGATTGGAAGAGTCAGTATTGTTTAAATGACTATACTGCCCTAGGCAATCTACAGATTCAGTACAATCCCAATCAAATTACCAATGACGTTTTTCACGGAATTGAACCAAAAATGTCTCAAGATTTGTATGGAGATGCAAGACACCCCAAATAGACAAGGTGGCCTTCAAAAAGAAGTTAACCTTTTGGGTTTATAAGTAGTCATTGATTCATGCTTTCATTGAGTCGTTCAATGCATTTTTAATTGTCATTGTTACCACTTCTGTAAGAAGCATCCAAGACTGGATATGACTAAGAGAGACAGCAGACTGTTAACAAGGAAATAGATAATTAAGCATCCTAATAATGATTAGGAAACAATCGCCTGAAATAAAATTATAGGATCTGACAGAAAACCAGGGATTTAGGGGACAGGTACGGAAAAGGTGACAGCCGATCAAACAAGGCTGAGAACAGGCCAGTGTGAAAAACACAAACAAGATCATTTCAGATTCTGAGTGAAAATCCACAACTAGGAAAAATTTGGGGGCTTAGAGAAATTAAACAGAGGATGCATCGAGTCTGGATTGCAATGGATGAGTAAGAAAGTAAGAAGACATCGAACCTGGACTGGAGAACCTGGACTCGTTTCATATATGATAATATACTTATTTCAATGCCATTCTCCCATCAGCCTGCTTATTAATAAAAACAGGTATTTTTCTGGATTTCACTTTAAGGTATTCGTTGGCTACTTTAAATTGGTGATTTGCTGTGATTTCTTTTTTCCCCATTCTAAATAAATATTTCATATTGTAACTAAAAAAAAAAAAAAGAAAGTAAGAAGAAATGGAGAAAGAAGAGTCCAGTTTATGTTGTACCTTTTTTTGGTCGGTAAAGAATAATATTAAATATTTACTTAGCAATTGCTGTGTGCCAGGAACCATTTTAAGTGCTGCATGTGAATTGATTTGTTTATCTCTCATGACAAGTCTTTTGAGAAAGGAACTTCTTCTGTCTTTGGCAATGAGGAAATGAAACAGTTTAAGTAAATTGTTCAAAACCACATTATAAGTAAAGCCTATGAGTTAAGATCCTAAACTATCAGACTTACTTACATAGAGTCTTCTTTCTTAAACACTATGGTATGCTTATTGCAACCAAAAGATTGCATAGGTTTTATTAAATGTGTAATATGGTAACTTTTCAGGGCTTCCCCTGTTTGTCAGTGGTAAAAAAATTCGCCTGCAAGGCAGGAGCTACAGGAGAGGTGGGTTCAATACCTGGGTTAGGAAGATCCCCTGGAGGAGGGCATGGCAACCTACTCCATTATTCCTGCCTGGAGAATCCCCCTGGACAGAGGAGCCTGGCAGCCTGCAATCCATAGGGTCACAAAGAGTTGGACATGACTGAAGTGACTTAGCAAACACTCATGGTAACTTTTCAGAGGTCATAAACAATGGATTATAATATAGGACACAAGAATCAAGCAGGTTGTAATTTTTTTATCTTTAATGTTTACCAGAGCTAATTTGCAAAGAAAAATATGTTTTAGAGTATAGGAATATAAGCAGGAAGATCAAAAAAGAAGCTGTCATATCATTCAGACTTGATGGTGGCTTATATTAGACTAAGATACATGGCAGTGTAGACTGGATGAGGAATTGACCTGGAATATTTAAGAATAGAAATGAGAGGACTTCTTAATAGAGGGAAAATGAGCAATCAAGATTATGGCTGGAGTGACTATATGAGCAATGTTTCCACTGACTGAGATAACACAGACTAGAAGTATCCATAACCTCTTCAGTTCAGTCGCTCAATCCTGTCCGACTCTGTGACCCCATGAATCGCGGCAAGCCCTGCCTCCCTGTCCATCACCAACTCCTGGAGTTCACTCAGGCTCACATCCATCGAGTTGGTGATGCCATCCAGCCATCTCATCCTCCGTCATCCCCTTCTCCTCCTGCCCCCAATCCCTCCCAGCATCAGAGTCTTCTCCAATGAGTCAACTCTTCACACGAGGTGGCCAAAGTACTGGAGTTTCAGCTTTAGCATCATTCCTTCCAAAGAACACCCAGGGCTGATCTCCTTTAGAATGGACTGGTTGGATCTCCTTGCAGTCCAAGGGACTCTCAAGAGTCTTCTCCAACACCACAGTTCAAAAGCATCAATTCTTCGGCACTCAGCTTTCTTCACAGTCCAGCTCTCACACCCATACATGACCACAGGAAAGACCATAGCCTTGACTAGGTTTGTAGTTAATGTAGGCTACATTGACTTTTGTAGGCAATGTAATGTCTCTGCTTTTCAATATGCTATCTAGGTTGGTCATAACTTTTCCTCCAAGGAGTAAACTTAGGTTCCTTTATTATGATATGTTCATGTTTCTTAGAACCTTGAGTACCCATCTGAATTTTAGGTAAATAGTCTATCAGTTTGTTCATGACAACATTTAGCCTTGAATATGTGTTCAACAAGGATTCTTCAGACAAATTTATAATTGACCAGTTACGTAAAAATATAGAAATGGCTGCATTATTCTGATACCAAATATTATTTTTTATTCTAGGAGACCATAAAGTTTCATATCTAAAATGTTATCCAAGTGATTGAGCTCAAAAGATGAAATATGAACGTAACACGGAAAAACTCTGCAGCTATAGGAAGTAATAAATACCTATGTAAAGCTACTAAGCTTTGTTCAGTTGGAATAACTCCAAAGAGATAATAGTGAAATAGCAAGATTATTTTGAATTTAATGGCAGACTTTATTTTATAATTCAGGCATACCTTGGAGATATTGAGAGTTTGGTTCTAGACCACCTCAATAAAAGCTATTTTTACATTAAAACAAGTCACAAAAAAATGTTTGGCTTCCCAGTGAATATAAAAGTTATGTTTATATCCATATTCTGTTAGGTGTGAAATAGCATGATTTCTA